>JAMJFZ010001099.1:0-1200000 GCA_026225945.1 Cricetomys ansorgei | reverse complement strand
CCATCTGCTCAAATGGAAAGTGTGGCTCCATCATTGGTTTTCTCTAGATTGAATGGGATTTTCTGAGTTAAGATTTTTCTGACTTTTTTTCTCATTTTCCCTTTCTCTTTTGTTGTTTGTTGAGACAAGGGTGAACTCCTGATTCCCCTGCCTCTGGACCTGTAAGCTAGGGTTGTGGATGTGTACCACTAGGCCCAACTGTTTTAAGGTTACTGACTTAAGCATTCAGCTTGACTCCTAAATGGAGATTAGATATTCACTTAAGACTAAAATTATCGCTACCACTCTTTTTCTTTAGTGGGCTGTCTACTCTGCTAGTTCAAGGGTCAAGGTAAACCTTGATCATTTGCATTGACTTTCTTTCTGCCTGTTCCTAGTTCTGACCCCACACTCCCGTAATGTCCTTGATGTATTAACTCTTCTGTGGAACTCACTATTAACATCTCAGGAAACTGGCAGCCCACAGAGGACTAGAGCTCAGAAACTCAGCTCTGGTCAGGTTCACAGAAGCCCCAGCCTCCCTGGCCTGTCAGGCCAGAATCGTTTTTCTTCTTTCTAGCTCAGTATTTATATAGTACAGTTTTCCTTTGCTAATGAGCACCTGCTTTGCTCCAAATAGCTCTCTGGGCCTGGGACATAACCTAGTAGTAGGCTGCTTGTTTAGCATTCATAAGGCCCAGGGTTCAAGGTACAGGATGGTAGGGGAGAAAACAGCTGCACAGTCCCAGCCTGATCTTCTTGGGTCTGATGACTGCAGTGGTCTTCAGCTTTTTATCCACTGAGGACATCGCCTCCCTCTCTATAGAAGAAATGTTGTGCATTTGCGCCAACAAAGCTCTGTCATTCACCCTGCTTCAGATTTGTATTTGTCAAATAAAACAGCTGGGTTTTGTCATATTGAGGTAACCAGACTTACGAATGTTGAATCGATCACTCTTTCAGTCCAAAGCCAAGAAATGTAAACTAGTCTTCTCCAACTGGAGTCTTGCCTCATAATTTGCAACTACTAGGGCAAGAAAGATGGCTCAGTGGCGAAGAAGAACACTTGTTACTCCTGTAGAGGAGCTAAACTCAGTTTGCAGCACGCACGTCAGGTGGCTCACAGCTGCCTGGAACTCCAGCACCGGGGTCTTTGACACTCTCTTATGGGGGCGGTGATTGAGGATCTCTTCTGAATTCTCCATGCACTGTGCTCACACACACTTAGCTACTCACAGACATGTACTCACGCACATAATTACAAATAAAACTAACCTTAAAATTTGCAAGTGCTTGTTATTGTTTTCCCTTACAGAGGGAGTTCAGCAGAGCAAGGGCACGAATGGGAGTAGGGCTCCAAGTGGAAGAGAAAGCTGAAAGAGGGAAGTCTGAGATTGCTGAGAAAAGTATCTTAGGGGATATCAGAAGGTTTTATGCATCTAACATAATCTTTATTAAGTTATATCTTCTATTAGACCACGAGCTTACAAAAAGCATCTAAGAAGACTCCTTTGAGGAACATCAGGAACTTTGATGGATATTGTCGCTGTTGACAATGACCTCTCTGGCTAAGACTGTGGTAAGATGATAGAGAACAGGAAGTTGAAGAGGTAAAAAGTGTGAATGCTGCTCCAAGTTGTGGGAGGACCATCATGGGTAATAGTAATTCTAATACACAGCGTTGAAAGATATGGCATGCACATAAGGAACATATGGGGGAGTTAAGGTACAAATCCCAGGTCTCTATGCCTATTGTGTGTGTGTGTGTGTGTGTGTGTGTGTGTGTGTGTGTGTGTGTGTGTAACCTGGGGATTTGAACTCAGGTCCTCATGCTTGTGTGGCAAGCACTTTACTGACTGCGCAATCTCTACAGTTCAAGTTCCCTCACAACCACCAACTCCTGCATCTTACGCAGCAGAACTGGGATAAAAGCTTCCTGCTATAAGGCCCCAGGTGATGTTGATACAAAGGTCTGGCTACAAGTTGAAAGCCCAAGACTTTCATTTGCATTTCTCTATCCCACTAAGCACCCTCATAAAAAGTCTTGGAGGTCTGTGAACCATCCGTGTATTTGCTTCTGGTCTAAGTCAGTGGTAGGTAAATTTGATGAGTCCAGACATGAGTTCCGGAGCTCAGTTGCTGCTTGGCTAGTCCCAACCTGCAGTTTCTAGACTGTAAGCCTATTGTAAGGTCAGGTCTGGAGTGGCCATGCCTCCCACACCTTGTTTTTCGGCTAAGTCACATCCTCAAAGATCTCAGTCTGAAGCCCTACAGTGTTATCTGTTTCCATTAAGTACACTGTACTTTCTATTTTGTAGACATCAAGAATATAGCATTTAGCACATTTCTGCTAATTATTTCAGGCAGCATGTTCATATTTAGATTTTTAAAAAAAAATTAGTTATAGAATGAGTTTGTTGGAGATATTTTTTTCATCTGTGAATAGCAAAAATGTATTGATTTAGAGAATAAAATTCTGTAGCCTATCAGCTACTGTAATTATTTCAGCTTTCCTTTTTTTCTAGGGACAATACACACATTTTTAGAAATTAGCCAGAGTCTTCCTTCATTTAAACCATTACTGGCCACGTGGCATCCACACCCCATTGACAGGTGTTCAGGTCAAGGACTATACTGATGAACAGAATCCAGCCTGTCTGCACCCCCTTTCCAAAGTCCCATAAGGCCCTGGGAAACGAGAGCAGCTTGGTAGGGTGAAGGTGCTGGAGGAGCAGCATGAAGAGGGCCCAGTGGTGTAGGACAGAAGGGAGCTGAGCAAGTTTAATTAGGGGAGGTCCAGCCCTCAGAGAAGAGACAGGCTTTCTCTCTGCTGGGTGAACTCGGTGAGCTCATACTGCAAGACAAAGACAAGCTTTAGAACCAAGTAATGAGCAGGTCTTACTCGGGAAACGGGCTTGTAAACCATCCTGATGGTGTTTGTATTCCTCTCCTCCCCACACATGGGCAAACATATACTCTTCATTCCTCCCGTAATTTTTTTCAAGTGGATCCTTTGTTGCTCTGTGTCTCAGCACTAGCCTCTCTAGCTCCCCTGCAGACACAAAGGGTAAGGAAGCCATTACACTCTTGAAAAAGCCTATTGTGGACACTTAACACATACATTCAAACCTTTGACCCTGGTAAGCTTTGCCTTTGGTTGCTTTAGAGAGGGGAGTAATTTTAAAAGTCATTGTGTGTGTGAGTGTGTGGTGTGGTGTGTGTGTGTGTGTGTGTGGTGTGTGTGTGTGGTATGCGTGTGCATAGGCATGTGTGTGCATCGCTCCCCTTCTCTCTCTATATCTTTCTATCCTCTGTGTGTGTGTGTGTGTGTGTGTATGTATACAAATGGAGCTTCATAAAGCATTTATATATGTAGAATCCTGTATTATTTTTGCTTTCTGTTACAACAGGAAAGGATTATGACCTTGATCTTTAAGTATGCAGTATTACTTTTGAAAAAAAAAAAAGATTTATCAACTACCCAAATTGAAACTCCTTTGTAGCTTGCAAAGATTATATTCTCTTGTAAAACAAGTGTTTTTTTGAACCTCATTGATTTTTAGATGGGCTTGTGGTTAGGGTTTATGCATTGATTTCTGTTCAGGAATACCTCTGGAGTTCTCTGCATGGGCCAGGGTACATGGCTTTTGATAGAGTATGGCCAGGAATCTGAACAGGATATTTTTACTTTACTATTGAACACGTTTTAGATTATACTTTTATGAATGATTTTTACTCTTAAGTGAAGTAAAGAAAATATGCATTTCTACTCTTGATTTCCAGGACAAATATTTCATCTTGTACATGTTTTTCTTCTTATAAGAAACAATATTTTTAAAAAGTCACATTTTTCTTGTCCTCTTTATTTCTATAAAAATCTCCTATTCTTTATTTTTGTAAAGATCTCTTACTCTTCCATGCAATTTCTTTGTTGATGCCTGATTTGGGTCTGACCTTCAATCCCCCAAATGTACACTACAGTTAAAAGTAAGTGTTTTTAACAAAAATAAAAGCCATACATGGAAATATGAAGTCATGATATCTCTAACTAAAACATAAATTCAACTCAAGGTCAATTAAGGGAGGAGAGAGATCGAAACCACAGAATGGAAGAGACACCAGCCACCAATTCTGTTTGGAGCCTTTGGGTCGGTCCTAGAGCTCTTGTGAGGGCCAAATTGATTAACATGAAGAGTAGAGACTGCCACACCCTGTAATTACAAACCAGGATGATTATTACCCAAAGAATCAAACACTGGGTGGAAGATGCCATGAACACCCAATGCTTTGAAATGCAGGAGTCTGGTCAAGAATTTCAGGTTTATTTTCAGTGCCCCACCCCTTTGGTTCTTAGCCTCCCATCATTCTAGGAAAAAGTCAATAGATTTCTCCTGCACAGTTGTCATCCACATGGGAAACAGCCCTGCCTCTCCCCACTGCCCACCCTATTAACAGAGATGGCAGCCTCTGAGGCACACACAAAACAAATAATGATAATAAAAGAAATCCTTTCTTGAGGCCATCATTTCCTAAGTCGGGGTTTGTCATCGGCTGGCGGTAGCTGGTCAGTCAGCAGGCCCTGGGTTTGGGGCTACAGAAGCAGGCCACATGCAACAGTCAGACTCTTTGCTAATTGGGATGAGGAGTTAATCTCTCTCAGCCTGAGTCCAGCTGAGTCTCTGTGAGCAATGATGTATTTAAAAGATCTCTGGCCATCTAGGGCGTGTGGCACTAACCGGATTTAGCTCATTAGCAAATCTGCAAGGCCCTGCTGACACTGCACCCAGAATAAAATACAGGAGGCTGCCTCGTACCCCGTGGGCACCTCCAGCCTGGATACATAATGAAAAGGCATTTATTAATAATCTCATTGGTCACACAATACAAAGGAAGGCTACAAGGAGTCAAACGCTGTCATTTGTCGTGACTAGAAAGGCGTAATTAAAATAAGTGCCATGTGATTAACCTTTGAGAAATTAATCTAGTATTTCAAAAAAAAAAAAAAAGGCACAAAATAAGGCGGACAGGCTCTTACAGGGAATTTAGAAGAATTGGAAGACTGCTGCATAGACTTGGTCAAATTCCATGCACTTGTGACATGCTAGCAACATGGACAGTGTTCAGGTTTCACTCTGTTGGTGTGATGAACTATTCTATCATAAAGCAACTTAGGGAGGAAAGGGTTTATTTGGCTTAGAATTCTACGTAACTGTCATAATTTTGGTGACATTGAGGCAGGAATGTAAAGAATCCTATCCTCAGTTAAAAGCAGAGAGAGAATAAATATATAGATTTCTCTTTTTTTTCTTTCTTTTTCTTTTCTTCTTTTGGGGGTTGTTTGAGACAGGGTTTCCCTGTTGTAAATCTGGCTGTCCTGGAACTCATTCTGTAGACCAGGCTGGCTTTGAAGTCACACAAATCCACCTGCCTCTGCCCCACGAGTGCTGGGATTAAAGGCATGCACCACCACCGCCTGGCAAAACACAGATTCTTGCTAGTTCTTACATGATTTCTTTCTTGTAGGAGAGAAATTCACTTTCTTCACTCATATACACTTTATGGTCCAGCCTAGGGAATGGTGCTTCTCACAGTATACTAGGATGTCCGACATTAATTAACAACCAAGACAACCCCCAACTGGCGTGCCTTCATGCTACCCTAATCTAGACAACCCCTCAATTAAAACTCTCTTCCTCGGTGATTCTAGACACGTGAAGTTGGCAATAAAAACTAACCCACACAGCTAGTCTTACACATTTCCCACCTGCTCTCACCATCCAAGGCTCAACTCAGATCCTCCAGCAGCTCGGTAGACAACCTGTTCAGAAAGTGGAAGAGCTGCAAAGAACAAGGGTACAACATCCCCACCACACTGGAGGAGTCTGCTATCCAGATTAACATGTTTTATTTTATTTTTCCCACATGAAGGTGGTTATTCCATGTTGTCAGATATTATAATTTCTCACATGAGATGTTAGAAATACTTAAATATTCCATTTTAACAAATACTCTGGTAACCACAATCAGCCCTTTATCCAGTGCTAGGATTAGAAATGAGGTAAGTAAGGTACCTGTCTCAATTATAAAATTTTAGATGGTGGCCCAGATCTTTTCTCCCCCCCTCTCTCTCCCTCCCTCTCTCCCTCCCTCTCTTTTCCCCTCTCTTCCTCTCTCTCTCTTCTCTTTCTCTGTCTCTGTCTCTGTCTCTGTCTCTGTCTCTCTCTCTCTCTCTCTCTCTCTCTCAGGGCCTCTTGAAATCATGTGCAACCATACTAGTTACTTTTCCTCATTAAAAAAAAAAAAAAACAACCTATGGGATAAAAGGTTATTTGGCTCAGGGCTGAAGGTACAGCCAACCAGGATCAGGAGGTCAAAGTAGGAAGGTCTTGAGGCCGCTGGTCACATTGTATACACAATCAGAAAGCAGAGAGCAAAGAATGTGTATTTCTGCACAGCCCACTCCCTTGCATTGAACAACCCAGGATCCCAGCCAGGGAAACTCCTCCCACAAGAAGTAGGTATTCTTACTTGAATTAACATCATCAAGATAACCTTCCCACCAGGTATGCCCCGAGGCCCACCTGCCAGATCATTCTAGATTCTGTCAAGTTGATGATGAACACTAAACAGCACAGAAACATTTTGGGTGTGTGATGTCTCACCCTTCATCAGACTGCCACCCAAAAGTTCAGAGATGTCTGAAAGTCAGCATTAATAGGAAGACAAGAGTTTGGAGCTGGTAGCATTGGACTTAGTCCTGCCAGAACATAATCACTTTCTTGATTCTTCCTTTAGCTGTCAACTGGGCTACATATAGACTTATCACAGGGATGGATGTAGTGAAAGAACATGTCATCTCTCCAGCTAACAACCTTAAAACGAATACATAATCATTATTTGGTTGGTTGGTTGGTTGGTTGGTTTGGTTTGGCTTTTGAAGACAAGGTTTTGCAATGTAGTCCAAGCTGGCCTGGAATTTAAGATCCTTTTGCCTTAGCATCCAAAGCATTGGGAATACAGATGCATGCTTGTAAACCTACTATGGTTGAATTTAAATATGTCTCTTATTGATATTATTGTTATTGTAGCTCATTTATTTTTAACTTCAAAGACAGTGAAAGCAAAACAAAAACCCCCACCCCAGTTTTCAGTATAATTACCACAGATCCTGAGTTTAAATTAGAAACACTTAGTAGTACTTGGAATAGCTTTTTTATTCACCTAACAGAAGAATGGCTCCTGACAAGTCAGCAGTTACAACTAAGTACATCCAGGTGCTGTGGAATATGGTAGAATTTAACATTTGCAGCCAGGTCTTCTGATGCTTGGACAATAAAATATACCCAATATTTCTGTGTAACTCAGACTCTCCCAAGGTGAACGTCATAACTCAGTGGCTCTGGGTTCAAATCCCATTCCCGTCACAAATCTGCAGTGTGACTCAGGGCAAGTTCAATTAACTTCTCTGAGCCCCAGTTTCACCTGCTGTAAATTACTTCCCAGAGGGCTTCCTACTGGGACCATGTCCTGTGCATCGAAGAAAAATGTGAAAGTTGCATAGCTTTGCTATCCTCCACAATACATCTTTCTTTTATGTTCTGTTCCCTCCCAGCTGTTCTTCTAGAAGGCAGTTAGACTTTCTCATTTACTCAGGAAACTACCCCTTAACATCAATGAATGTGTAAAAATTCTATCAGTTAGAACTGGCTATTTATGGTGGGTTCATCTGATTGGAAACTTCACTCTGTTTCATTAGTACAAAGACATGCCACCCTTTTAACTAATCAGATGCACTCAATATAGAGCTACATTTTTAAAGGTACATTATCAGAAATAGCCACATGCTGCATGCCCTTCAGAATCTATGCAACTACCCTTTGAAACTGAGTCTCTCTGCTTCCTTGTGTGAAACCTCAGCTTGAAAATTTCTGTTTAATGGAGTAAGCAATATTTTAATGAGGAATAAAACAAGTTCAGTCTCTCTCTCTCTCAAGTTCAGTGTGTGTGTGTGTGTGTGTGTGTGTGTGTGTGTGTGTGTGTGTGTTGCTTGCTTGGATATCTGTGAACTATGTGCATGCAGTGTCTGAATTAGATCTCCTGAGACTGGAGTTAGGGGTGGTTGTAAACTGCTACACAGGTGTTAGGAATCTAACCCAGGTCCTCTGCAAGGGTAACCAGTGCTCTTAACCACTAAGCCACCTCCCCAGCCCCACCTTGCCACATCTTTAAGGGTATCATAAAACTTTGAATTAAAATGTCACAAATAACCATCTTGAATATGCTGTGGACCTGGGGGTTTGTAAAAAACACATGAAGATGTCTTATTTTGACATGCAATTCTCTCTGCTGTGTGTCTTCCGTGACCCACACAGGGTTTCATAGCAGCATATGAAGTCGTGTGGAAGCCAAACGGTCAGGACATGGCCTGGCTCTGCATGAGAGGAACTGAGTCTGAGAATGGTGAAGACAATAGGCAGGTGGAGGTGTGCGCATGTCGTCGATGTTACCGTTAAACAATTGCACGAGATGGCAACGCAAATGCAAATGGACAGATGGGGACATACAGGGTAGAAATGAGTTGCGTTTGCTCTAAAAATCTGGAATTCAAAGGTCAGAGGCCTTTGGCAGGATCAGATGGTAGAAGAATGGACACAGATGAGGCAGAGCCCAGCCTGGAGGAAAATGATAAAGTCCAGAGTCAGGCTGTAGACAGTAGTTAATTAATTAATGTATGTGTTGGTACAAGTAGGAGGTGCAAGTGTGTGTGTGTGTGTGTGTGTGTGTGTGTGCATGTATACGCGTGTGCATACACATGTGCCATGATATGGGTCGGCAGGTAAGAGATTGGCTGTGGGAGTAAGTTCTCTCTTTTATGTGGGTTCCAAGATCCAATTTGGCAATCATTATCTGTGAGCCATCTCACTGGCCCCCAACCTTATTTTTCTTTTACTCACCCAGAGCTCCCCAGTTTGGCTACTGTCTGACCAATACAGTCCAGAGATCCCTCTGTCTCAACCTCTGCAGCACTGGGATTGCGGATGTGGACTTTTTTTTGTGGTGGGTGCTAGGGCTTGGAACTTGGGTCCTTGTGCTTTCCTGGCAATCATTTTACCCACTGGCCATCTCCCAAGTTGCTGTCTGAGTTTCTTTTAAATGCAGACATGTAATTCCCCCAGGAAACCCTACCAATGATGTAATTTCAATCACATAGCTCAATAAATCAAAATTCTAAATCACTTGTCACCTTATATACCCAAATTTACCTTAAAGTTCACCAAAAGGCCAGCATACTAAATACCTGTCAGTCATGAGTAGCTCTGATTCCCTCCTTTTCTGTCTAAGGCTTGAAATGGTCAGGTCACAACAGACCCCCAGCAAGAGTCTCAGAAACACAGACTCCAAACCCATGTCTGCTCCTAGAAAGCAGGAAAACACCGCTCAGTTGCAATGAACATAGTCTAAGATTTTGAGCCTTTTTTGTGGTCACTGGTTTAAAATACAACAAAAACTGTTTTGAGTGCCTCTTGGAGCTCTTGCAAAATTAAAGACAGTGAGAAAGAGTCTTTATAAAAGTGTGGTTAGCTGGGCATGATGGCACATGCCTGTAACATCAGCAAGTGGGTGCCTGAAATGGGAGGCTCATGAGTTCAAGTTCATTTTGGACTGCAGACAGAGCCTCTGTCTCAACACAGAACAACACAAACAACTGGGGAGATGTTAGTTAGTATCACCATCCAAATATAAACATTTTAATCAAAACTTTAAGCAGTTCTGATTTAACTTTTGTATTTATACATTTATCTAGTGTGCCCACATGCATGTCTTGTACACATGTTGGTCGGAGCACAACTTACAGAAGGCAGGTCTTTTTATCAACCGTGTAGGTCCAGGGCTTTGAACTCAGGTCACCAACCTGGTAGTGGGCATCTTTATGTTTAGCCATCCCAGCAGTTCCATGGATTTCACATTTAAAACAATACACATCTTTATAAGAGGTTTAGAAATCCCTACAGCAATGAGAAGTGGCTTATCTCATGGGATTGGTTTTAGTTTTTACTTTGGCTGCGTTTATTTGCTTCCTTTAATGCAAACCCCTCCACAATCAGTGTGTATTTATTGTACATGGTACTGAGTTTCACAAAATCACTCACACACTGGTGTTTAATATATCTCCCCTCCTGCCTCCTGCCTTCTCCTTTGTAACTCTGAGGCACTTTTATCATGGTAAAATATGTATAACGTAAAAATTACCATTTTCAACAACTCACAGTTCAGAAGCATTAGCTCTTTTGATTTCTGTTATATTTGGGGCATTCTCTTTCCCATGTCACCCTTGGCAACGTTTATTCACTTCAAATCAGTACCTGAAGAGATCGTTATCACGCTACCCTTATATTTTAATTTAAAACTTATTTTAAATTATGTTTGTGTGAGTATGTCTGTGTGACTGTTGTGTACACGAGTCCAGGTACCTATGGAGACCATAAAAGGATGGTCCCCCGGAGCAGGAATTACAGGCAGCTGTGAGCTGCCTGACATGGGTGTTGAGAACTGAACTTTTGCCTCTAAAAGATTAATATTTGTTCTTAAAGACTGAAATGTCTCTCTAGCCTCCTACACCTTGTTAAATTCCCAACACACACTAGCTATTCTCCTCAGGTACTGCATGTCTCTGCTTATTTATCCTTACAGTGATCCAGTAAGTGAGGCACCACTTACCTGTCCCAGCTACAGATAAGAAAACTGAGAGGCAGAGTGTGTCACTAGCTCCAAGCCACAATACTGACAGGGAGAGACCAGACTCAGGAGAAGTTTCTCTGGGGGCAACACCTGGGCACTAAACAGCATCATGGACTGCTTCTGCTCTATAGGCAGGCTCATGCTGCTGGAGAATCCATGTGTTTCTGTGCTTACACCCTGAACTCTGTCTCTGTGAAAATGGCTGAGCCAACAGAGCTAGGCTGAGCTCTGTAATGGGTGATTTGTCTCTTTAAAGATCTGAATGGCTTCCATAACCCAATCTACCCAGTGATGGGGTGGAGAGGGGCAAATTCATTCCTGCATGGCCTGAAAATGAAAATGTATAGTTTCTATTTATACACAAAGGTGAAAATTTGAGTAATGGTCCATAATTGTTAGTTGTATAATATGATTGTGTATTATTGTATATTATGTTATTGTTTTAAATTCAACCATCATACACTGTGTTGTTACATATTGTGTATTATATCTATATATTGCATATACATTATATATTATATTCGAGCAGGACCCCAGGCTGTGTAATAGACAGCCTGGGTAAACTCCTGACTCACACACTTCTAGCTGCCGCTCACCTTGCCTTAATTTTCTAATCTGAACCACGGGGATGGAAGTACTACCCACCTCCTCCGGCAGAGTGGTGATCAAAGAAAGAGCCTGATGCATTTGAGTATTAAATAGCAAGTAGCCCATCATTCATCTGGCAAGTATTTATTGGTTTAGATCTTTAATAAAGTCCAGCCCTGTCCATTCCTACTCTCAAGAGGGTGGACAAAGATGAACAATGGATTCCTCACCAAGGATAGTAGAATAGAACCCATGAAGTCTCATGAAAGACAAAGGCATGGTTAGAGAGTAGGCGGGGCAAGACAAAGCTTGCAGGAGCTGGCTGATTGCTCTTCCAATTATTGTATTTTTTGTGCCATGTAATGACTGCTAGATATTTTGTACAAAAGGTGTTTTGAAAAAACACAACGTATTATTTTTATATTTTAAACGTATATTTTAAATATATGTGTGAGGCCAGTAAGATGGCTCAGTGGATGAAGATACTTGCTGCCAAGCTGGGGACCTGAGTTTGATTCCCAGAACTTATATGGTAGAAGGCAGATCTCCACATTCATCTGATGGCTGGTGAGTGACCATGTGTACGCCCCTTTTTCTTTCACACTCTCATAAAATAAATGCACTGGAAACAATTTTAATGTATGTGTGTATACATATGTATCTATGTACTGTTTTTTTTTCCTGAGATATTTTTGCTGTGCAGCTCAGGCTGACTACCACACTCAGTAAAATGTGTATATTTTAAAAAAAATATCTTTTATTCTTCACAATTAAATTTTGAACAAACAGTTCTTTGCTCTAAAAGAAGAGGGCAAGCAGAGCTCTTTGAAGAATAGGAGGGAGGCTGAGATCCCACCATTATCTGTGAGTCCTGGAGAGCTGCCTGGTTTGAACTGCATCTGGCATTCCGAGCCAGTTTCCTCAGTCAATATTCACATTGAATAGAAGCCATTGATCAACCAAGTGAAGCTGCTAAAAATGGATTCCAGCCTGAGAAAAATTTACTGGGGAAGTAGTCGATGTGCCTGGCTTATCTGGGCAAGGCTGGGTTCTTTGTGATCCGAATGGGTGAGAGCCAAGGCCAGATAAGCTCCCAACCATGATACCCTGGCTCTCTACTTGAGTAGCACCTGAGCAGAGTGCAGGCTGGGTAAAAAGGGCAGCCTCTCCAGTGTGGACTGGGTCAGGGTTGGAGCTACACTGCTCTCTGGCCATACACATGTGCTAACACACACACACATACACACACACACGTACACACACACACACACACACACACACACACACACTGGATAATCCCACACTTTCCAGAATCCTGACTCTATAATGAAGGGCTAATGGAACCTTATAAATCTCTGCTCTTCTTTCTTGTTTAGTGGCTCATCATAAGGTGATTGGGCTGACCAATGTGAGAAGGGGCTGGAGCCCAGGGGCTCACACTAAAAATAATTCTCTGCCTTGGCTGTTTCCACACTATGTCTCTATAGAAGAAGCCACAGCAAAAGCTAAAGAGCCTTCCTCCCTCACCTGCCTTACCCCATCACAGTGTATTTATTTTTGTCTTCTGAAAAGCTGAAACTATTCCGTACATCATCATGGCATCCAGATGGTCTGTTTGAGTGAGCAGCAGGAAAGGGGGTCAACAACCCACACCAGCATGCAGAATTTCTATGAAGATTGGTCCTGCATAACCTATTTCTTGGCAACCTGGGGACGAGTTGAAGATGGGGCTCTCCGTGGCCAGGATGGTGGGTGATCCATGTGCTTTCTCACAACTGCTGTAAACCCAAACCAGCCTTTGTTCTCACAAAGTGTACCTCACTGGGTTTCCATAGTTAGGATTCAGTAACATTTCCTACTCACAGGGAATTCTCGGGATACATGTGGTAAGAGATTGTGTCTTTGGGGCTGAAGAGATGGTTCAGCAGTTAAGAGCACTTGCAGAAGACCCTAGTTTGATTCCCAGCACCCACAGAGTGGCTCACAGTAAACTTTATCACCAATTCTAGGGGATCCAATATCTCCTTCTGACTTCCACATGAACCAGGTATTCACACACTCATTCAGTACACATACGTACAAGTGGATAAACCTCACTCATACATAAAATAAAAATAAATAATGCTTTTAAATTATTTAAGGAAAAGAAGAAGGTATATATTTACATGTAAATATCTGTCATGTGAGTGCCCCCCTCCAATAACTATGTTGATTTGTGCCAAACAGAAATGCATGGTCACTGACTGTCTCAAATCCTATCCTATTGGGCTTTTTGCCTTCAGATATGTTTCAATAGGGTTTGACCATGAACTAGGTAGGACCTACTGTTTCAAAATTCATGTGCTTAAGAAGGAGTTCTCAATGTATCTGTTACATGCTAATGTAACCTAAAAGTAGATAAATGAGCACATAAACATTTGGGATCTTGGAAGGCTCCTGCTCCTCTATGTTTTGTTCCAAGACTGATGCTCATTCAGCAACATCCTTTTAACATAAAACTAAAAGAAAGCCCATTTCAATTTGAGAATATACACAGGTTAGAGATGAGCATGGAGAGGAATCTTCTCAGAGACTGATCCAGTTTGAAGCCCCCGTCATGCACAGGTTTGCTGCTCAACTTGCAAGCCATTTGTAAAGGCAGAGTCCGGTTTGACTATGAAGCATTGTATCACCATGATTGGAATCAATAGTTCCTGCACTGCCATTTGTCACGTATTTACAAGCTTGAAAAATAGTTCATTTTGTCCTCATCTCATAACTCAAAGATTGAATCAGAGCCCTGGAGGGATCTGCTGACAGGACATGGTTTTTACTGATCACCCGTCTTGGTGAGACTGTGATCACAGACACCCCGAAAACAGAATGAAAATTAAAGCACCACTCATTTGGCACACCCTTCATATTTTTGTTTTTTAAATATTTAGGAGTATTCCAGGAGACTTGGATTACCTTGGTGAAGCCAATTTCCCCATCACACTTTTAAAACATTCACTTCATCTTTTTTTCTAATGAAGGAAAATAAAAATCCAGAGTTAATGGCCCAAAAACTAGCCAGTCCCCTCAAACAGAGTACATAAAGGACCTTCTATTCCCAGGGAAGATTTGTAGAACACATTTAAGGATAATGCCTTCAATTTTAAGATAAAAGATTTATGAATGATGGAAATTGTGTCGGTGAAATCACTAATCCCAGCTCTCTAATATTTCAGATGGGAGACGCCATAAAATGAAAGGACTGCCCATGAAGTTGTATTCTTCCTGCTGCCAGAGACTATCAGTAATAGGGTGGCAAAGTGAATATTGAAAAGAATCCGAGACATGTGCTTCGGGCTAGAGTAACATGGTTAAGTCTAGTCTGCTCTGCTGTCGTATTGATAAGGTATTTAGTGGCTAAAGTGGCAGGAACCAATTCAGTGTCTTTAAAGAGGCCCTAGCACAGAAATAGATAAACACATTGATCATTAAATTCAGCAGCTAAAATCACCCCAAATCTTAGGAGGGTAACTGGTATTTTTTTCAGGCATTTCCTTTACTGATCCAACCTGTGAGAGATGAGTCCATTTCACCACCTCAGCCTGATGCTCCAAATCTCCTCCAAATGCTCTGATGAGCTGTTCTGTGCAGATGTGTCTAGAAATCTGTTGGTTGGAGCAAGGCTGAAGCTGAGACCATGTGCCAGTCTTCACAATCCCTTTAATTGGTGAGTTTTGCACCTAGTGTACGTTTCCTCCTTTGCTATTCCCACAGAAGGTTGAAATTTACTTCAGTATCATGCTAAGGTTGAGGAGCTGCTCTGATTTTGTTCTTTGAAAGAAGAGAAAGCAAAACCTTCAGGAAGAGGGAGATGTGAACTTGAAAGTGTGGGTATCAAAAAGAGTTCTTGGTGTCTGTCCCAGCAGAAGAGTGGGTGGTAAATGAGGAAACCAGTAACCACCTTATAGCATGGACAGTCAAGTTAGTGCTAACGACTAACCCACAAGCATCCATCCATAAACCTGGTAAGTTACTGAGGACCAAATGTCCTGCCCTGCAAAGATGAAGTAAGTGAACCAGACACTAAGAAATGTGAAATGAAAGAGCAAAGCAGAAACTGAGGTGGGTGCTGTATTAGTGACCAAACATCTGAAGAGAAGAACCATAAGGGAAGAAGAGTCAAAGAGGATGCAGTCCATAAGGGCAGGGAAGTTGAGGCAGCTGATCATATTGGGTCCAAAGGCAGGAAGCAAAGAGTGATTGATACCCAGCTTACTTTCTTCTTTTTGTTTAGTCCAGACAGCAGCCCATAGGGCATTACTGCATGTGTTGATAGTGAATCTTCCTTCCTTAGTTAAACTTCTCTAGAAGTACCCCCACAAGCACCATGAATAGTGATTTCCATCGTGACTCTAAATCTGTTCAAGTTGACAGTAAGATTGAATTATAGTGTCAGAGGTGACAGCTTTTTACAGGACTATGGTGAAGATAATCTTTCCTGATCACGTGCAAAGTGAGAGAACCTACTATAAAAGAATGGAAAAACCAGCCAGAACACATACACACACACACACACACACACACACACACACACACACACACACACCACGTACACAATGGGGTGCACTGGGAGGGTCCAGCTCTAGCCTTTCTGGAAGCAGAACTGTTCTTAGGTCAGCACTTGGGATACTGAAGAAGGGGGAATATGAGCTTAAATTGGGGCTACATAGTGAGATTCTGTACCTAGGAATAGCCATTATTCCACATTCATTAATCACATTTTAAGTTTATCATGGATAATTTTTATATCAGGTCTATGTATGTGCTAATCCCTTGATGCTATTTTGAGCAACTGAATCTCCAGATGGACGACAATTATTGCATATACATTCATTTGTCCTTTACATGCTAAACCTCATTGTCATGCTTAAAGGTTTCATTTGCCCTTAACATTGGTCTCAGGGCACAGGAGAACATTTTTTTTTGTCAACAGCTGACATAATGTACGAGAGGACACTCATTTATCTTTCCTTCTCTCTGTGTAACCTGCTACATCCGCTCTCTATAATCTTTTTGATTCCAGGGACAAAAGTCATGAAGCACTAACAAGAGCAGAATTCTAAGAAGCACAAACAAAAAAGAAAATAAAGGAGGTCACCCAGTGAGGACACGTTTGTCATCAAAAGATGTGTTTTGATTCCTGGCTATCACAAGGAGAAACTTTGAAAGTGCTCCCCAAAGCAAGACTGACATGTGATTGAAGCAGGCAAGACAGTAAGATCTGGTGCACAACCTTGGAGCTGAACAGAAGCATGTATGTGGCAAAGGACGGCAGCTAGATAACCCTTCTGTATCTAAGAGATGAGAACCCAGGCAGAAAGAAGGTCTTGCAGCTTGCTCCCAGCATGGTAGGCTAGACAAGGAGTGCACTGGCTAGAGTCCATTACTTGAATCCACCTAGCAAAACTTACCAAGCCAAACTTACTCTGCCGTACACCATGATGAACCCAGAGCAAGAAAGGGAGGAAATAGAGGTGATTTCTGCCACATTTCATTCATCGAATTGTATAAACAACACCTTTTCCTTCTGGGCACAAACTATCTGGAATAGTATTTGGTTTGAATCGACTTTATTTCTTTTCTCTCTTCTCTGCAATGAGAAGCAAGTGCTATAAAGACAGGATGCTTACCCAGTGCTGTGTCCCAAAGATCTGGAACAGTATTTAGTGTGTAGTAGCTTCTCAGTAAATGTACATGAATCGTAAGGAAACAAACTTGTGAGATTAGGAACATTATAAAGAAGAGAAAGATGACCGCTCCAGCCTCCCCTCCCCCAAGGACACACAAGACTGTGCTCACTGGGGCTCCTGTACTGTAACCTACAGAAAATATGAAACGTGCATCCTGTGCTTCCTATTTCAAAGGCAGCTTTTTATTTTTAACCTGACCACACATCACATATCTATTCCACAATATAGTTTTATTTTAGGGCCTCGTAATATAGCTTTATGTTATTGACACATATGACTTTTTGGCTTGAACCACATATCATATAAACAATCTTTTACTGATAAACATTTGTTTCTATTACTATAGACTTATGTTACTGTAATAGATGGTAAAATATGCAATAATTACAATGCATACTATCTTATACTATCATATTTCTGTTGTTATACATTATTATTATGCCCTGTTAGTGCTGGTGAACCTCCACAAACAAATATATTTTAAAAACTTTTTCTGTGTGTGTGTGTGTGTGTGTGTGTGTGTGTGTGTGTGTGTGTATAATGTACATATGTGGAATGTGGAACTGAGAAGACAGCCTCAGATGTCAGTCCTTACCTTCAACCGTGTTTGAGACAGGGTCTCTTGCTGTTTACTGCTGTATATTCCAGGATAGCTGTCCTGCAAACTTCTGAGCAAGTCTCCTGTCTCTGTCTCTGTGGTGGCTAGATTTTGTCAACTCAACACAAACCTGGACATATCTGGGAAGAGGGAAATCTCAGTTAAGGAATTGTATCCATTAGAATGGCTTGGAGGCAACTGTATGGGACTGTCCAAAGTGAATGCTGAGAACTGAACGGGGGTCCTCTGCAAGAGCAGCAAGCTTTCCTAACCCAGTGAGTCAATGCTACAGCCAAGGGAACAACACTCTTTTCTGATCTCTTGATTAATGGTTGATTTGAGAGGGCCCAGTTCATTGTTGGTAGTGTCATCCTTGGACAGATGGTACTGGGTTGTATAAGAAAGCAGGCCTATTAAGCCAGTAAGCAGAGTTCCTCCACGGCCTTGGATTTATTTCCTACCTTCAGGTTTCTTGAGCTCCTGCTCTGACTTCTCTCAATGAAGGACTGTGGTTGGGAATGTGTAAGTCAAACAAACTCTTTTCTCCCCAAGTTGCTTTTGGTCATGGTGTTCATCACAGCAATAGAAAGAAAACTAGGATAGCTTCTATCTCACTGTAGGATCACTGGAATTACAGAGTGTTCTGCAACATCAGGCTTTATGTAGGTTATAGGGATTTGAATTCAGATCCTCACACTTGCTCACCAAGCACTTTACATACTGAGTCATCTCCCCAGCCCACTTACAAGCATCTTAACATGCATGCCTGATTTTATCCTCAGTGTTAATTCCGAAATACAAATACACTGTGTTAAAGGGTATATTTGCTTTTATATATTGATACATATTTTATATTAGAAAATATTTATTTTTATTTTGTATGTATGAGTATTTTGTTGCATATACACGTATCACATGTGTGCAGTGCCCATGGAGACCAGATGAGGGTGTCGTTTCTCCTGGCTGTAGCAATGGATCACTGGGTAAGAGGTTAAGAGAGCTTGCTGCTCTCGCAGAGGACCAATGCTCAGTTCTCAGCATTCACTTTGGACAGCCCACAACTACCTGCAAGTCCAGCTCCAGGATATATGCCACCATCTTCTGGCCTCTACCAGGCAAGTGCAGTCATGTGCCACACAGACACACATATATACATAAGCATCTATCATGTAATGACAGACCCTGTTTCTTTCCTCCCCACAACTCAAACCTTCTCTCCAACTCTTTTTCAGTGGACTTTCTCGCAGGCAGAGAATATATGAGGACACCAGAGAGCCTAGGACCTCAGCCTCTGCTTTCAGCTGATCTTTGGTGAGACCCTGAGAACCAGGCAGAGGGATCCTTATGAAGAGACAGTGGGAGATTCACACCCAGAACCCAGCAGGTATCCACAAACCCACAGGATCAGCAGGACTCCTTTCTTCCAGGTGTGGGGCAAACCTTGATCTTTCCTCCTTTGGGCTCATTCTCTTTTGCATTCGTATATACTCCAGCTCTCATAACAAGAAGAAATAAACTGAAGTTATAGAAAACGAGGTGACTTTCCTGAGAACCAACCACCAAGCTTAGCTCAGCTGCTCTCCTGCACAAAGAGCTCCTGCACAAAGAGCTCCTCATTCCAAAAGGCAAGACCGCCTTGCTCTAGCGAGAAACTGGAGCTTCCAAGGAGCAAGAGAGAAAGAACTCTAGGGGACAGTCCAAAGTCTAGTTTCTCCTGTGGTAGTTGATCTCCACTGTCAACTTGATTTAGAGTCAATGAGGAGACATACCGCTACGTGTTTATAAGTTCCACATTCATTATTTTAATGACCAGAAATATAAATGCTTATTGAAAGACTTTCTAATAATAAAGTATCTAAGAACATAAAATACTGCCAGTCAGATTTGTGTTTATTAATATGCCTTCAGGTTGATTAATTCATCTATGTATTGCTACTTTTACTAATATAAATAAATTTAAGGTTGCTTTCATAATATAGAAAAATTTAAAATTTAGGAGGAGTTTTATTCTTAACGAAGGCATTTGAAGGATGATAAACGGGACTGTGAGAGCTGTCTTTGTCCCTGCCTGACGCCTGGCAGGGAGAGTCTTACAGACACAGGTTGTCCTGCCCTTCCATCCTGTTGTTGCCAACACTGGTCCTCTGACCTTGACAAAATGAATAACTGCTGTAGAATCAAATTCATAATCTGGAATAAGAATGCACATCCTGAGTCAATTGATCCCAGCCTTCTAGCAGCCACGGGCTAACTCTGAGTTTCTTGAGAATGTCTCATAAATACCATGGCTTCATTAGCTAATCCTGTCTCGCTTCCTCTTTTCCCAGTATTTAGGCTTTTCTACTTGTTTCTGCTGACGGAGCTGGGAGCTAGCAGAGGATGAGTTGAGGCTGAGGCTCTTTGCCTGGCCATCCTACAAAGTTCCCACCCGTAGTTTCTGTTTCATGAGGGAGAAATGCTGCCTAGCCTTCCAAAATGCTCTGGCCACATTCATATTCCAACTGCCTCTTTGAAAGTGTTTCTCTAACCAGCGGGTTGGCTATGAAGGAGTCGCCGAGGGTGGCAGAAATTGTCTTCCTGTTGGGAGAACAGTGGTAGAGCAGGTGCTGGGATGTGGGAATGTCAGAGCTTAGAGTAAAGGCAATTATTCTCCCCCGTGTAGCTCAGTGGGGAAGAGAAATTAGCAAGGAAAAGGCAGGCAGCTGCTCTTCCCTGGGCATTGCAAGCAGCTGTGATGAGAGGCCGCAGCACACACCTGGACACACACAGCTGGTGCTGGCCTTGGCGGGTGCCCCTGACCCAGAGTGCTCCACAGAAGCTGTGCCAAAAGGAGGTGGTCCAAGGGCAGTCACTTCCAAGTCCAGTCATCCTGGACTCTGCACAGGGTGTGGAGGTTAAACAGGAAAATGTTTAGGCAATTAGCCTCCGGTACATTTCTGCAAAACCAAAATGAATACGAAGAAATTCCATCATTTTCCCTCCGCTAGACACTCATCTATCTAGACTCTGTTTTTATTCAAGCCAGTAACAAGGCACATCAAAGCTTATTATACTTCCCATTAGATGGGGCAAAGGATGGGGCCTCAAAGCGCTTCTGTAGTAAAAGCTAGACAGACTCCAGCAGGGTGCCTTCTACCTGGCCTTTTTTCCATAAGGAGTAGGCAATCAATTCAGGCTTCCCAGGGGCATGTGCTCCCCTGCTCAACTGAGTGCTGCCAACTCAGAATGTTCTAGATGTTTCTGGAGTTTTCCTCTGTGAGGTCTTCTGTCCTCCCATCTTTGCATCAGACAATCTGGCAAGGGTGAACAGGAAGACACTTTCCTGATCCAGAGGCCTAGGGAACCTCTAATGGAGGCACCTGCCTGTCTTTCTGTGTGTGAGATTTTCAGTGTCCAGAGATCTTTCCCTCCTAAGTTAAAAGTTAGAATTCAGGGAGTCCTGAAAGGTCTGCTTCCTCCCAACGTTAGTGGCTCCAATGACTTCACAGCCCCACTACTTAGCATAAAGGTTTTCACATACATGCAAAAAAGTCTGGTGCAGATGTTTCTGGCTGAAGGGTAACTTCTCTCCACACAGTCAGTCATGTCTTCTGATTGTTTCTGTCTGGTGGCTTCTGTTTCTTTGAGGGCCTCAGAGTGTTCGGGGACAGAAGGGAAACAGAGCAAGGCATATGCATATCTTACTATCCAATTGGAACAACAGAGGTCACAGACCACTTTTGGCTATACTCCATTCATAAAAAATTAGTTTTTCAGTCATGCCTAGAAGCCAGACAACTATGACACTCAGGCCCTGGCTCAGTCAGTGTGATAGTTTGGTCTTACTTGTCAACTTGACAGAATTTATAATCAGTCTGAGGAGAGATACCTCAACATATCAACAAATGCAATTCCAGAGAGTATTATCTGAGAGGTGAGGATCTGCCCTTAATGAGCAGCCTGGGTATAAAGATTGCGGTCTTCCTTCCCTTACTTGTTCCAGAGAGGGGCCATCTACCATTGCTGCTGCTGCCAACAGCTTCTTAAGTCTCCCAACATGGGCTAATTACCTTGAACCTCCCCCGCTAGGACTTCCAACAGGGCTTCAAGGCTGCTGAGAAATGGGTTTAGTAGCTACCAGGTTCTCTGCCTCCTCAGTGCTCAGACAGCTAATGTTGGACTTCTTGGCCCCTATCATGTAATCTGATTATCATAGCCTTTGTAATACAGGACGTTCGGTTTGTTTGGGTTCTCTAAGAAAAAGTCTGATGAATATAGGCAGCCACTGCTAAAAGTAAACTGACACTGAGAAAAGAGAACAATCATAATCCTCCAGTCCCTCTCCCCCCAAAAAGCCAAGGTGCTATTACTCCCATTTGGGGTGGCCATCTTCATCTTGTTCCATTGTAGCTTCTACACTTATTTCCTTAGAGGCTGTGATGATTACTTTTTTTTAAAAAAAGGAATATTTGTTTATTTGCTTTATTTTATGTGCCTGAATACACGCGTATGGACCATGTACTTGCAGTACCAGTGGAAGCCAGAAGAGGGTGCTGGATCCCCTGACGTTAGGATGGATGTGAGCATCTGATGTGTGTTCTGGAAACCAAACTCAGGTCCTCTGTGAGGGCATCAAGTACTCTTAACCCTGAGCCATCTCTGTAGACCCTGTGATAGTTAGCTTTAATTGTCAACTTGACACGACCTCTAATCACCTGGCTAGAGCGTCTCAATGAGGAATTGCCTATATTGCATCAACCTGTGGGCATGTCTGTGCAGGAGTGTCTTAATTAAATTAATTAATATGGGAAAACTCAGTCAGCCTACTATGGGCCGCACCATTTCCCAGTCAGGCGGTCCTGAGCCATATCAAGTTGGAGAAATTGAGCTGAGCACAAGTAAGCAAGCAAGTGATCATGCATGCATCCATATCTCTCTGACAAAAAGAAATCTCTGTACAAATCTCATTCTGGATTTGAATGTGGCTACAAATACTCTACAAATCTCAGTCCAGCCCTGAGTCCCCAGCTCTGTCTGGCCTATTTTATCATAGTTCTAAGAAATTTATCTTTTATGTCTTTGCTTCCTAAATTCTTCCCCAGGGGTTTCAGATTTCCAGGGCATTAAAGCAACAAACTGTTTCAAAGTCTCTTCAGATCATTTTTCATCTCATTATTCAGAAAACTTCTGCATGATAAAAACTATATGAAGCTTTCACAGCACAACATACCTGAGGTTACATGGACTACTCAACAACAGAAGGGACCAGACCTTCTCATGTCCCAAGGCGCCCAGTACCAAATGTCCTGACTCTCAACTCCTCAATTATTTACTCAAACTGAGCTGTCTTTCTGATCTCTCTTATAACTTATGTCACTCAAGAAGTTTCTTCCTAAAGGACTTTCTGGACACTAAATAATATGACGTTAAAATTTTTAATTACATGTGTATGTGTGGTTGTGTAATGTGAGTGTGGGTGTCCATGGAGTTCAGGCAAGGACATCAGCTCATCTGCAACTGGACTTACCGGCAGCTGTAATCCACTTGCTATGGATAGTGGCATCTCCAGTTCTCTGCAAGAATAGTGCATACTCTTAACCACTGAGCTGTCTATCTAGCCTTGTAATATACCATTTTGATAAAGTAATTTATATCTTTGTCTCTGACTCCGGACAGCTTTAAAATCCTCTGGCATTTCTTTGAGCATTTTTCTCCGTAATCTGTAATGAGCCCCTTTCAGCCATGCCTCAGTTTGTGCTAATGTGGTGATGCTTAGTGGATCCTAGAGAACTTAAGGATAGGGGTTGCCAGAGGAAACGATTATGGGTTCCTTGGGTTACTGTATTCAGCTCCATCTCCTGTCCACTCCTTTGGATATGGGCGTGGGGCTAAATTATGAGCTTGATCACCACTGTGCAGTGATTAAATAAGTTAATTAAACCTCTTTTTAAAATACCCAGACTGACAGAGCTCAGAAAACTTCTAGTTTGGTGAATATGTTGGGCTACCATATTGATGCGATTGCGAGAAATGTTTTCATGAACATTGGAGTATGGAAATGTATTTCCATTTCTTGTGAGTGCATATCTTCTAACAGACTGTCTAGGCTACATCATAATCATACAATTAACATGATAAGAAATCATCAACTATTTTTCAAAACTGCTCTACCACTTTGCATTAATACTTGGACTGAGTTGCTAAAAACTTCCAAATTGTTCTTACAGCTTGTAATTGTATCTTTTTAACTTTAGCTACTGTCATGGTTATGAAGTAGGGTGTTCTTTCCCTAAAGATTAATGATAAACACCATTTTACATGTTAAAGAAAGAGGTGGGTCAAAGAGCCATGCCAGCTTGATTCTCCATTCCCATACCATGCTCTTTGTATCTCTTCCATTTGACTACCTGAAATTGAAATTTGAGAGTTATCTGGTAGCTCAAACACAATACAGAGTCCTGTAAACCAGTTTTGTTAAGCTATTGTACTCAGGGAAGGAGCTGTGAGAACCTCCAAATTTCAAGACAATCAATCAGAAATATAGGTAACTCAGACTGGTGACTGGCATCTGAGGTGGTATGGTATTTGCCTCTTGGACTTGAGTGACTGGGCCCTTAACCTATGGGGTCAGCACTAACCTGGAGTAGTGTCATAGCTGAATAAAATGGTAGGACATCAGCTGGTGTCCAGGGAGTTAAAGAAAGACTGTATGTGAAGGAAAACCCCACAAAAGACAGACCACTCACTAATGTCCGACCCCATCCTTCTTCAAACTCTCCAACAGCAATGGGTCAGCAAACCAGTGCCACTCAAATCTCTTACATCTCACCTGGACAGACCTTCAGTGAAGAATGAAGAGGGAACTTTACAAATCATTCTCACAGCTCAATCTCCAGATCTTTACGGGTCAAGACCACTCCACACCTCATTGCAGATGATGGATGGGATGATGAGCAGTGGTTGCAGAGGACCAAGTCCATTAGTGGGAAGGATCATGATCACAGACATCCAAAGGTGGAAGTTCACCTCCCTGCTTTCCTTACCAGGGGAAGGGGAGTTTCCACTCCTCCTGTGTGGCTTCTATGAAGCTCTGTCATTCTAGTTTGAGACACAAAAGGATGAGGGAAAATCTGCGTGTGTAGAATATTGACTTTGAAGCCCTAAACCTATATTTAGAAGCTGTTCTCTGCCTCATACAGCTGGGGAGAATGTTGACTTTAACCCACAGCATCCTACACAGCACCTTCCAGTACTATGAAAGTTAGCCAGCAGGGAGACTGGGGACTGGTCAGTACCACTTTGATTTCTCTATGTCTTGTGACTAATGTGTGTGGTCTCTTCAGCAATATAGGCAAAGGTCAAGGAGGGCCAAAGCAAAACTGTGTCTTCTAGACATGACAGGATCATTGCAATCATTAACTCCCAATAGTTAATTTGTCTGTATAAGACCTGCAGTAGATCAAGCCATTCAGCATTCTAGCATATAGGGGGAAGGGATTCATGAGCCCCAACCCCTAACTGAGGAACTATGGACAACTGATAGTTTCTAGAGGAGTGAGGATAACTTTACTTTAAGGATGGTAGGTGAACCACACTCCAGTGGATGCCCTATACCCAGAAGCCTATGGGCAACATAAATTTGACTTAATGGATGTGAGAAACAGAGAGAGAGAGGGAGAGAGAGAGAGAGAGAGAGAATGGTGTTGGAGAAAGATAGCGGTAGATCTGTGAGGAGTTAGGAGGAGGAAGAGTGAGAACAAATATGATCAAAATGCATTGTATGAAATTATCTAGGAATTAATAAAATGTATTTTTCTTAAAGCTAGGAAGTAGAAGTTAACTAGCTGCCTATTTTGTGCTCTGAGGATAGCTGTTACAACTCATGTGGGTTGCTGCTGTTGATCTGTTGACTCAACTATATCCTGCATGGCATACCTCTTCACCTTTGTGCAGTTTGCCCATGTCCCTAAGGTAAGAACAAGAGACTCCCATGGACCTCAGACTGACTGACTATTGCTCTCTCTTACTTTAGTGTCATTTGAAAACAAAACTGAGCCCAAAGTTCTACTGAGGGTAGAACTTCTACTTCTGCTTTTAGATCAATCTCCACCATGTGTGTTCTCATTTTTATTGACCATCATGACCTAGGCACTGCCATAGTAAGAACCAGGCTTCCCCAAGCCCTGGTGCTAGAAGATCACTGAGATGAGACCCAGTGGAACACACCTACTGGACTTTGTTTCTCTGTCACTCACCTTCCTGTGACTCATACGGGCTCAGAAGTGAGGGTGTGAGTATTGTAGAAATTCACTTTTAGTTGTGTTTAAAATATTGTTTTGTGTACTGTTGGGTGAGGGTCTTCCTAGGTCTTGGTATTTTGTATTGTTTGCAGGTATTGGATTTATGTGGGGGGGGGGTGTTGATTGCTAATGATCTGCATGTTCAGATCATTAGATCACCATTCAGAACACTTGAGGAGTTCTGAATCAATAAAAACACCTGAGTTCAGACACTCAGTGTTCCACTGTTGAGTATGGCATTGGCCATGGTGGTGATTCCCACTGCTGAGGTCTGGCAGGGTTTGTATGTGTGAGAATGCCTCTGTGTCTCCTTGCTGAGTCCGCACAGTGGCAAACTACTATATGTGAGCTCACAGGCAGGGCTCCCATAGTGTTTAGTGAGGGAAAACTTCTCCATTCTATTCAACTAGGGGAACTTCATGCTTGCCTGTGTCATGTTGGCGTCTTACCTAGTTTTCTTTTCTATAAAGGTGGGACTCTTATTTCACAGATAGAAATTGCATGAAGCAAAGGCCCCCACATATTAACCACTAGTTTCCCAATAAGGTTCATGAGATCTCAGAACACCAGATTTCCATCCAAGGATTATGCCCCATGTTCACTGTGCTAGATAGTAACTGTGTTGTCTATACAAACACAACTCCAGTCCTTATAGCAGTAGGATGTTTCTAGATCAACTTAGTAGTCATTGCCACATGACCTAACCCAAGAATGCTGCTGTATCCCTCCTAGATTCTTGGGCATGCTTCAAATCCTTATTATTAGTCCTCCTTAGTTTTCTGTACCAGGCTATGCATGAAAAAGAGAGAAACATTCCCAAGTTATTTATTTCCCTATTTAGCTAAGATAGTTTTTTTTTTTTCTTTAAAGGAGAGGCATCTTGTTCTCTTTAAATCCACTTAGACAAAAACGAGATGTTATTGACAGAAGGCCTGTGTTATGCACCTCAGGTTTTATATGGGGATTTTCATTTTGTCACATCTAGTTTAAGCCACCCGCCTAATTTAATTACAATTAATGAATCACCATTTACCCTGAGGCAAAGCCAGGGTGTCTTGCTGAAGAGGTGTTCAGTGCACAGCATTCAAATTCATGACCTAGACCTCAAATTAACGGGCTGTCCATTAAGAATGGATGAGTGGCTTTGAAGACTGCATTTATCGGTTGTCGACAGTGGTCTTGCGCAGTCCCCAGTGGTTCTCTTGGAAGAGATAATCTAGGAGGGAGGTGCTGAAGAGGGAATGTTTAAGGCTACCTAGTGCCAAATGGGCTTTTGTTAAAGCACCACCTTGCTCTTGTGGGGGAGGATTGTAGGAGGTGGAATTTAATTTTTCTCTAAGTATGAGGCACAGTTCCATTCCAGTAACAGAGGAGAAAATTAAACTACTGGGGATTTGATCCTTTTCACAGCAGGGAAAACTTCCATTTTGCTTCTGACCATTACGTTCTTACAAATGGGGAGAAATTGAGGAATATAAGAGGAGTATGCTGGATGACAACATCACCTTTTTCTCTCATTGGAACATCTGGGAAGATTTCCTGAGTTTTCAGCCAACATAAAAGGGAATATTATTTATTCTTAATTCATTCAAGAAGGCTTTATTAAACACCTACTATGAGCTCAATCCTTAAACTACTGGCAGTGTAGCATTATGTACAAATATGAAGGCTGGGGAGATACTGCCATTGATAAAGAACTTGCCATGTAAGCACAAAGGCCTGAGTTCAACTCCCAAAGTCCATATAAAAATAACTCAGGTGTTATGACACACCCTTGTAAACCCAACTCAGGAGAGGTGGAGATACATGGATCCCTGGGGCTTACTAGCTAAGTCAGCCTAACCTATTTGGTGAGTTCCAGTTCCAGACCAGTAAGAAGACTGGTCTCAAAAGAAAGGTGGACAGCTCCTGAGGAAATATACCCCAGATTGACCTCTGAGCTCCACATGCATATGTATCCACACACACACATGCCTCTGTACTCATCATCATCATCATCATCATCATCATCATCATCATCATCATCACATGAAGAAGTAAGAGTTCTTAGATGTGAAGATACAGAAAAGGCCAATTAGCATCCTCAGCCTTCAGTATAACAGGAGCTGGATGAACCCTGAGAGTCTAGGACTGGTTGGTCAGGACACACTTTCTAAGTGATTTAAGCTTGTCTCAGAAGAGTAATGAGAACAAGATCAGCAAGGTCCCTGTTCTTCATGACATGACCTCATCATATCTATTGAGAGTGTGTCAGGTTGTAAGTTTGGGGCTTGTGGGCACCTTGTACCATCTTCCTTATAGGACTAACTTCTCTGAATCGGTCTCACAGTGAAGAACAGTGTCTCCTTGGAGTATGTGCCAGAGATGTGCACAGAAACAAATCGAATCAAATCAAATGACACTTGCCTAGAGGCCTCTCTGGGAGGCTGTTCACACAGGAGAGAACTTGTGGTTGGGTTGAAATCAGCTTGATTAAAATGTGATCTTTGGTCAGCAAAATCACCTAGCCTTTCACAGAAAATGTATTCTTTCTCTGCGTCACTGCTGTATGGTCAGAAATCCTCTCTTGTAGTGAAATCAAATGGATCTTTGCTAACAGTTTCTATAATAATTATTTTCTGGTAACCTTTTTCTTCAGGGTAGAATTGTTGTGGAGCTCAACATTTTGTGGAATGTCCATACACCTTATCAGATTCTGTTCACAGTCATTTAAATTCATTTTTCTGGGCCAGAGAGACAGCTCAGTCAGTAAAGGGTGTGCTGTGCATACATGAGGACTTGAGTTTAATTCCCAGAACCCACATTTTAAAAGGCAGGTATGGTGGCATGGGCTTGTAATTCAAGCAAGGCAGACACAGGCAAGATCCCTGTGGCTTGTTGGACAGTTAGCCTAGACTAATTGGGGATCTCTAGGTCCCAGAAAGAGACTCTGTTAAAAAAAAATGTATGGACCCCAAGGAACAATCTCTGAGTTTGTTCTCAGGCCTGTAAATGCAAATGCATAAATGTGCATCCGCACCTGCACATGCACCCATCCACATACACACTTATATATACAAAACAAAATCAAAAAACAAAATTTTTTTGAAAAAAAACCTTTAAACCTCTATGGGCTTTGATCCTAAGAAAATTTAGATCCATCTCTGTGATCTGTCATTTCTCTAAGTACTTTTCTTAAAGAAGCTTCACAATAGGGAGGTGAAGTAAATTCTGTGTAATTTAGACTTTACTAAGAATCCCAGGGAAGTTAGCTGATTTGCTCAAGGTCACATAGCAACTTAATAAAGATACAACTTCTACAAATGAGTTTCAGAGCAGAGACCAGCAGTTCTTTTATAAATTATACAAGACTGAGCACAAGTCTTTTTCCTTTCTCTACTAGACAGTGAAAATGAGAACACAGCTTTGGGTAACATCATGACTTTAAAATAATTGACAATTTCATATGTGTATATGAGACATCTGGTCACACTCACCCTCCTGCCTTTTCTTATCTTCCTCCTAATAGCCCAAATCCTGTTCTTCCACAAAAGTCCCTAACTCACTTTTGTTTCTGTTTTTTTTTTTTTTTTTTAGTTTTGTTTTTGCTTTGTCACTCACTGGGTTTAATCAGGGACATTGATTGTCTACCAGAACTGAATAGTAAGACTCTATTGCTGAAGATACCACACACTTTGGTTACAGAACACAGAGAAATCATGGAAGTTTTCTCCTTGCTTTGGTCTTGATGATGCTAGAAGCTTTTATGCAGTCAGACAGGTGGGTGATAAAAATCAACACTAGCTGTAGACATTTCATGTTATAATACCAATTAACTATGAAGGTGAGCTTATTGATGTGATAGTGGCACAACTGTCACAGAAGTAAACACTGATTTATCATTGGATATGAGGCCCTCCATAGGAGAGTTTCTGCCCAGTTCTGTGGACCAGCTCAATCACATGTAGCTGGGAATAGGCAATAGGAAGGGATATGGACATACTACTTTTGTATTACTTAGCAGATATGCTGTCAAACTACCTCCTAAATATTTATATTTAGGCCCATATACTGGTGTTGTCTTTAGTAGTCATCAAAGAACCTTCTCTTTGCAATGAATAGTTAGTGCAGGGAATCATGTAAGGCCAAGGAGCTGAGAACAAGTAACTATTGAGTGCTCAGTACTAAACAGGATAACCATATCACCCCTTCCAAAGATCAGTGAACATGAAGAAGATATGTTGCCTTATGGACATGACATAGAGCAACATCTGCATGCTCTGTGAGGTTTTAGCCAGGTGATGGTGGTGCTCACCTTTAATCCCAGCACTCAGGAGGCAGAGGCAAATGGATCTCTGAGTTTGAGGCCAGCTTGGTCTGCAGAGTGAGTTCAAGGACAGCCAGGGATATACAGAAAAATCCTGTCTCAAAAAACCAAACAAAAACAAAAACAATCAAACAAACAAAACGAGAAATGTTAGAGAGGCTCCTTCCAGCAGCTTATGGCAGCTGATGCAGGTTCCCACAGTCAAACATTAGAGAGAGCACAAATTGAGGATCTCCATGGGATTCCTTCCTGCAGAGCCCAGGAAATCCCAAGAAAGAGGGGAAGGAAGGATTATGAGAACCAGAGAACACAGCCCACAGAGTCAACTAAACAGAACTCATTTTGGCTCACAGAGACTGAGCTAGCAGTCATGGAGCCTGCATAGGTCTGCTCTAGGTTCTCTGTGTATATGTTCTGTTTGTTATTGTGTTTTTATGGGACTTCTAACAGTAGGTATCTCTAATCTTTTTGTCTGCTCTTGGGATCCTTTTCTTACTACTGGGTTGCTTGTCTAAGCTTGATGTGAGAGTTTGTACCTAGTCATGTTTGATTGATTATCTTTAGGAGGACTGCTTTCTTCTAAAGGGAAGCAGAGGGGTATGGATCTGGGAAAGAAGGAAAAGAAGAGGGGACTGGGAGAAGTGGAGAGAGGTAAAACTGAGATCAGGATATATTATATAAGAGAAGAGTAAATGAAAAGGAAAAAAATTTAAAAATGATTGGAGTTTTAATTTTATTTTTCTTTTATTTAACACACCACAAATTTGGGGAATTCTGGAATAAAGATAAAGAGATGTAGTTTAAAAGCTAGTTGTGTAAATGATGGTCCCTCTAATCGGAGACCTCCTGTTTAGTAGCTAGAAGGACCAAGCTAGGAAAACATGCATCTTCTGTGAAAAGGACCAAAATCTAGCCACCATTAGGGCAAAGAGATCCCTTAAGAATGTACAATCTTTTAGCTTGCCCTAGTGAGGCATGGCAAAAACCAGATGGACCAGAACCTAGCTTTGTATTTTCAGAGTCTGAAGAAGTTTATCACTTTTCTGCATTTTAATTTCGTTATCTTGCAAAAGAAACATATGAGAAGATCTGTGAACTTTGTACTAGGAACAGTGCCTTGCTGTTATAATTACTGATCTCAGGCCCCTGAGGTATGTAAGAGCATGCTGGTCAATTGGGTTTATAGGAGCACACTTAGCTAGTGACCACTGTTGTGTTCATACCCTTCCCACATTTGCCTCCCTCTCGGTGGGGTTAGCTATGCTTTGATTCCTGATTTCTAGAGAACAGCAGCACGTGGCTATGGTATCTAGGTGTCTATTTTTGAACTATCAATATCACCTTGAAATAGTGAGCTATTTTCTAAGGCAGTAGGTATAAACCAAGCATACCCTATGAAAGTCATAGTATCTCAGCCTCACAAGAACTTAAGTTTAAAACCCTTTTTGTATACCCCCAATCTTTCAGGCTGAATCTCCTAGTTTCAGGCATAATCCACTGGAAACCTTAACAGACACAAAGGTGCTCTAGGACAAAAAGGATAACCTGTCTGCCTGGACAACTATGATGTATATCACCGTTTTACAGACAAGTCTATTCCCAAGATCTCAGGCTTGTGTGCAGTACCATGTCTACATACATCTCCAAAGGTCTCATCTTTCTAAACTGTCTGGCAGCCTTGGGGCAACAGTTGTACCAGGTTAAATGAATAGATTTTCCTTATCTATAGCCCCCTTGTACACAGTAGAGCAAAGATTGGGCTGGGCATTAGCAAAATTTCTCTCATTAACTTGAGTTTCTAATTGCTTCATCTACGTGCCTTCTTCACTGCAAGAGACTGAAACATGTCTGTCTTTGACTATCAATCCATGATAAGAGCATTAAAATGCACATACAAACTCATTAGTTTGGCTGTAAGAAGCTAATCATAGGGTGTGCGCATGAATGTGTGAGTGTGTAAGTGCATGTGTGTGTGTGTGTGTGTGTGTGTGTGTGTGTGTGTGTGTAGACCAGAAGTCAGTCATAAGTGTGCACATTCAGGGGCCATTCATCTTGTCTTTTGAGAAAGGAACTCTCACTAGTACATAAGGATTGTTGATTTCTTTGGATTGATTTGTCTTTGAGCCCCAACAATCCACTTATCTCCTCCCTAGCATTAGGATTACAAGCATGCATTGCTATGCTTGGGTTCTTATGTAGATGCTGGGAAATTAAACTCAAGTCCTCATGTTTGTGTGGCAAGCACTTGACTGACTAACCAAGCCGTTTCCTCAGTCCTCATCAAATATTTTCAAAGCTGTGTTCACAAAAGCCAGAGCTTTCTTGAACTTGAACCTTTGGTCATACTGCATTAGGCTAGTGCCAGTTGCCACTTCATGGAGCCAATCATGTAGCCTGGCTCCACAGTGAAGCTTGAAGTTTGTCTCCAAAGCCAGCTTGAAAGAGCTCTTTTCCAGTTGACTTGGTTTTATCAGCCACAATAAGAGCCAATCAATGAGCTATCTATGGATACATGCATGGTTGATCCAATTTGGTTGTTAAGGTGCTTGAAATAACATCTGTCTCATTGATTGCTTTGCCATTTATGGCAATCAGCTTTTATGATGACCAAAAAGCCCTATTTGATTGGGAAATTATCAATAAAGCCATGATCATGCCTTATAGATGTGATCTGAGCAGGTCTTTGGGGACTTTGTCATTTCTTAATTCCAAGGGATAAGGCTTTCTAGTTGAAATAATAATCAGAACATAGCATTGGTGGATGATGAGGAAAGGAGAGCAGAGAGTGCCATAAATTTAGGACAGCCTTTCTCTACATACGTTTGAATAAAGCTCTTCTTTTGACCACAGACTAAGGGACTATCTTATTTTATAATTGCTGTGAAGTCACTGTAAGTACTACATTCCTCATAGGAATCTCATTGTTTCCTCTAATCCATGTAAATTGGCAATAAAATCTGGAATAGTCTATGATTTTGAAAATTACAAGGAGTTGGCTGCACATGAACTATATTATCATACTGTAACTGCTTACAGATTGCTTTTACTCTGACTTTGTTTCAAGTGGTGATTCTGAACCTACCTATTCATTCATACACAGACATATATACACACATGAACACATACACACACATACTCAAAAGTATATGTGTGCTTTAGTGATTCTTCATAATTTTTCCTGTTTGTATCTTGCTTAAATAGATATGAACAAGTATAACCACAGCCCAGAGACAATTCTTAATGATATTCTGCTATGCCCATAGATTGGTGCCTAGCCCAACTGTCATCAGAGCTACTTCCTCCAGCAACTGATGAGAGAAGATGCAGATGTCCCTGGCTGAACATTGGGCAGAGCTCAGGAACCCAATGGAAGAGGGAGAGGAGGAATTGTGGGGACTAGGGGGGTCATGGACAACAGGCTAACACATCCCATGCAGTCAACTGACCAGGACTCTTAGGAACTCAGAGAGACTAAAGCAGCAGACACAGAGCCTTCATGGATCTGTGCTAGGTCTCCTATACATATCTTATGATTGTCTGACTTGATGTTCTTGTAGAACTTCTAAAAGTTGAACTGTGTGTGTGTGGAGGGGTGTCTCTGACCCTTTCACCTTGCCTTAGGACCCTATACCTCCTGCTGGACTGCCTCATCCAGCCTTGATGTAGAGGCTCATGTCCAGCCTAGTTCTATCTTGTTATGCCCTTTGATTGGTAACCCTGGGAGGTCTACTCTATTCTGAAGTGAAGGGGTGATAGATCTAGGGGAGAGGTGAGAATGAGGGGAGTTAGGAGAGGGTAGGCAAGAGAGGATGGGGTTGGGATGTATTGCACAAGAAAAGAAAATATAAATTTTAAAAAGTAATAGCCCACTACCCATTCAGAGGAGAAAGTGTTCAACATCAAAAGTTTCAAGATACGTTATTATTATTTTCATTTGTTTGTTTATTTGGTTTTTAAGCCAGAGTTTTTCTGTATGGCCCTGGCTGTTCTGGAACTTGCTCTGTAGACCAGGCTGGCTGCAAACTCAGAGATCCGCCTGCCTCTGCCTCCGAGTGCTGAGATTAAAGGCATGCACTACCACTCCCCTGCTCAAAATACATTATTTTTAAAATGAGAGATTGGATTAATATTTTTAAGAACAAAAAGTTACAAAGACTGAAATTACATTGAAGTAGTAAATCTATAGAAAAACATAAGCAACAGTACTCCTCAAGATAGTTCATAAGAAAAAGGAAACAGTTTTATAGACTAAGTATCGAGTAAGAAAAGTATGAGAGCAGAGGTGTGCTGGCCAAAATTATTCAAGGCAGTGAAGTACACATACTTGAAAAACATTTCTTTACTTGAAAAAAGAATCCAGATTATTACATCAATGATAGGTATATCTTCAGGGTGAAAAACTCTTTTCCAATTTGTGTATTGGGGTACAGACACTTTCAATCAATCAGATTAAATGGGGTAGAGAAACAGAAATTAAGGAGCCAAAGTCAGTAGAGAACACGTCATTGATAAGTCCAGGTTCAGAGCCAAACTTTTCCCATGGCTGGTGGGCTCTATATGTTCATTTCTTTTGACTGTCAACAAGGAACCTTCTCTATGGGAGGGGATTTGATTTCTGCTTGGTTGAAGGAGGGCAGGATTTTCCTCATTCATAACTGTTCTAGAGCTCTTTACTTTTGATGAGGGTTTGGGAAATGACTTCTTAAGTTCCTCCTGTTACATTTTCTAGGACTAGATTAGAGAGACCATCACCTAGATGCACTGTAACAGGACAGCAACTGCCATGGCCATATAAGACCCATACAGTTCTGTGATTAAAAATTACCTGCCAAATTACCTTCCACTTTCTAATGAGCCCAGTGAATTAAACTTGACCCCAGAAGTCAAATTCAGATACTTAATGAAATTCTAAACATCTTATGTCATTGCAGAGAGATAACAGCTTGGTGGAATCAACAGATTACATCTCTGTGACAGAGAGATAACTGTTTTGTCTACCAGGCACCAAAGTTTCTTTTGAATATTCAAATTATATTTAAATAGCAACTGACATGTAGACTTTGGAGCACAGAATGCTTGTCTGTTAAGAAATATTCTGTTGTGCTCTTTAAGTACCAGAGGGTTCTAGGTTATGTCATCTTGTCCTACAAGGGATGATCTGGACTGCAATGTGACCTGTCTTCATATAGAATAAATAGCTGTTCAGAGAGGTGAGTTTAGCCACAGGGTAGATACAGCAGGTGTACCTTCAATCCCCCTTCCATTCAGTCCTGACCTTTAAACTCATCAGTCTCTATGAGTCTAGGGGAACAATTTTACTTTATCTGTGACTCACTTTCACCATCTGGACTGGCAGTTCTTTCTGATAGCATGCCTTTAATGGATGGCTTGGTTTCTTCTTTTCTATCACTGTGATAAAACACCCTGAAAAAAGCATTTATTTCCACTCACAGTTTTTTAAGGCATGGTCCATCATGGCAGTGAAATCAAGGCAATGGGAACTTGAAGCAGCTGGTCATGTTGTAACCACAGTTGGAAAGCAAAGAGCTTGAACATTTGTTCGACTCCCATTCTCCATTTCATCAGTTCAGGACTCCAAGCCCATGGGATGGTACTGCCAACATTAAGGACTTCCTATCCCAATTAGTACAATCAAAACAATCCCTTAGAGAAATGCTCAGAGTCCCGTTTCCCAATGTAGTCTACATTCCGACAAATTGACAACCCTGCTCATCACAGTGAGTGACATTGCTACCAGCTCTTCCCTGGCTCAAATTCAACAAAGCTCAGGGGTTAAAAGCAAACCATGAGCTGCTCTAGGGTGGTGAATCAATGATGGGCATGCATGGTTGGCTGTGTAGAAGGCAAGGTTACAGCTAATAAACCTGTCACTGTGTAAATGACTACGAAAAAGTTTTGTATTGTTTTTGGTTTTGTTTTTTCCCAAGACAAGTTTCTCTGTGTAACAGCCCTGGCTGCCCTGGAACATGATTTGAAGAGCAGTCTGGCCTCAAACTCAGAGATGTGCCTGCCTCTGCCTCCCCAGTGATGGCTCTTTATATAGAACTTTTAATATATCTAATTTCAATACATTTTAAATAATGTCCATCCTTGCTGCTTTTAAATTTCTCACATTCCCTGTAACGAATGTCTCTTATATCTGTAGTAAGGAAACTTAGTGTAAACAAGGCACAAGGAAATCAACAAACTAGACCACTCTGTAGGTAACAAGACAGGTTATTGGGGGATACAAACTCCTGAGCCGCTAAGACAATAAAGAACAGCAGCTGGAGGGAGAAACCTTGCCATTTTTATTTGAGGAGGTAGGAGCAGGAGGCATTGTGGGGCCCAGAGCAGCCTGGGAGTTGGCTTGGGGACTGTTCTGTTGCAGGATGTTTGGGTTAATCAGGAACTAGATGCCCTTTACCTGAGGTAGCTGGGGATAGGTAAGGAAAGTAGTGACTTTGCTGATAAACAGAAACCTGCCTTATGAGATTCCTGAGAAATGCTGAGTTTAGGTTTCTGTTTACCTTGTCAGAGTCCTGCCTATGTTGGCCCAGCCCACCATTTAGAACACTGTAAACAGCATTGCTGTCTTGGGGTCTGCTCTGGATCTAGCACCTAGTATCTCAGCAATGGGAGTTAAGAGATTGTTCTTGTAATAATTAATTAATTCAACAAACAATGTTGCAAAAATAATACAAAAGAACAAATCTGTCATGATTCCATTTGTCTAGTATTTAAAAAATTTTAAAAATGGACAAAATTATTACACGATAAAAACAGTTAGCCTAATGATTTGTTGGGTGGATTTTAGCCTGAGGAAGGCACAACTAAGGATTCTGGGGTTCTGGTAAAATCTGTGTCCTGTCTGAGTGGAGGCTGTGGTTGATTTCCCTTCATGAAAATTTGTCACACCGTACACTTAAGATTTGAACCCTTTCCTGTATGAATGTGTTTATGCTAGCTAAAATGTGTATGTAAATACAAGGTGTGCAGGTCTAGCGTTGCTCACAGAAGGCAAAGCAGAGCATTATCTGCTGAGTGTTTATTATGTGCCACGTTCTATTAAAAGGCTTGTGACTATATCATCTCATTTAATGCTCATAGTAGCCTGGCTAGAAAGCTATTATAATCTACACTAGCAACCCATAGAGGCAGGTCACAATATGCAGACTTGAATGCCAGCACACGCTCTAATCTGCTCTACTGAGTCCTGTTGTCTTGGGGCGGAGCCTGCACATCTGATTTCCTGCTTTCATCTTTTAGATCAACCTGGATTTGTTTACAGATTTGTGTTTCTGCTTGTTGGTTTCACTCCCCAGCCTCCCTCAGGAACTCTCCAGAACAGTCCAGTCAGACATTAGCACAGGAATAGGACCTTGGTCTGGAAAACAGTTGTAGAATCTTTCCCTGCCTTTTTTTATAAGTAGGTAGAGCTGAGCCTAGAGCAGGGGAGCAGAGCTCTTGCAGCCCACCTGGATCTCTTGCGGGAGAAGGCAGCTGCTGTTCTTGCACGATGCAAGTCTCTGAAATTCTAAACCATTCTTTGCGCAGGCCACCAAAACAAACACAAGGGCTGGATTCCTTAGAAGAGGCCCCACTTGGCTGCATTCCTGTTCCTTCGCATGAGATTTTCTGGGATAATTCTTATTGAGGAACGCTTCCCTGAATTTGCCACAGCTCCCAGCAGAACAACCTGCCATTAGTGATGCTTCCTTCAGGTTAAACGTTTTAGACTAATCAATAATTAAATGGCAAATAAATGGCAGGAGCATCATGTCCCATATAAATGAGAGCAACTGGAGAAGCAGGAAAAGGGGACATCTGGTATCATTCTGGACACTTTGAGACACGCTACCTTCAGTCTATCCACTTGGGATGAAGTCACCAGAGAGAAAGAGAACACTTGGGTGTTTAGAACATCGATATGTCAGGGTTCCAACACAGACTTCATTTTGAGGTGTCAGAGGCACAACTGTCCTGGTCTCCTCGTCTCCCAGAAGCAAACTTACGATTCTCAGTATACATTTTCCTTCCTCTAACACAGACCTGACCAGGCAGCCCCAGAATGTGAGTAATTTGCCATCCCCTGCCTCAAACATGCTTTACATAAGGAATTCTATTCTTGTTATTCCTTCTGCTCCAGCTACCCTAGTCAGATGTATAATATCTCATTTTGGAGAAAAAAAAATAGGTTGCATCCAAAAGAGCTGACCGATGTGTGTTTCCTGACTCTCCGAGATACACCTGACAAATGAGTCACCCAGGCCTTCCATGTCCCAAGTGGGGGGCTGCTGGCCAAGGAATCCTTGACCATCCCACCTGCCTGGTGTCCAGGACCATGATGAATTGTCTCCAAGTCTGGCCCCAGATTGTTTTTTAACATTTAATTTAGTTTCTTCCTGTGCTTGGATGAACATGGCCACGTTATGGATTTCTGTTCTAATGTGCACCAGCAGGCTGCAAGAACAAGCCTCAGCAAGCTGTGGAAATTAGAGAGACTGAATCAATAGGCAAGGTCATGACCCCTGGCTCGGATTCCGTACAGTGTCCTGAAATTCTCTCCCCTGAACACCCTCCTGCTATTTCTAATGTAAGCCCGTGTGTAATCCCAGAGAGGAATTCATGTCAACAAGGCTGTGCCTACCTCTCACACCTCCAAGAGGACTCCCTTCATCACATACACTAAAAAAATTTGTGTAAACATCATAGTAGGAATATATAAGCATCTAAGGTTTTGCTTTATGTGCAGTTTGTTAACTCCCTTTGCCGGAAGACCCTTTTGGGGGAGGATAGATAGATGAGGACAAAGAGACAGATGACCTGCCAATCCTGGGGCACACCTCTAAGAAATGATTCTGGTCATCCGCAAGCTTCAAACAAAGAGACAGAATGTCCTGGACCTGCGCCCTGAAATTTTCATGAGGCACCGAGTGGTCAAAACCAACCTGATTTAAACTGTGAGAAATATCTCTGGGCTTAGTGAGACAGGCTAGGAAAAAAAAAAAAAAACTGTTTAGAATACTTACTTTAAAAGTTAGCAGGTTTGTTTAAGTCCTATCAACATACTGGACCTACGTTCCCAAACACAAACTAGATTTCTCAACAGACTTGTTTCCCATGGAGATTTAGAAGTTGACTCCATTCAGAGTTATAATTTTCCTGAGTAGGGATAAGTAATGCATCAAAACTCCAAGCCTACAAAAGCAAGCCCACTACTGGTGATTTATTATATTTACTAATCACAAGTTCCAAAATGAGCTGACATCAAAATGATCAATTTAGAAGGAAAAGAATCAGAAAAATCTGTCTTTTAGGGAGAAGGTCTAGTGTGCAAAAAAAAAAATAGGATGGGGGGATAAGGAGGGGCTGGGAAGAGAGGAAAGAAATGAAGCCCTGGACTGTGGGTACTACTTTCTGATTATCAGTTGACGCCACACAGCCTGGAGAAGTCAGATTTGTTTGGAGAGTAAATTTGGTGCATGATAAAGCATATAGTTATCTAAACTCCTTATCTCAGAACAAAGGTGGGAGGACTTTCTCCATCCCAGAGGGGATGCTCAGACCCCCTGTTTCATTTTTGACACACCACTTAGCCAGTATCCTACCTTTCTATTACTTTATGAGCAAGAATTATGGAAAATTTGGATGCTCAGTTAACTTGGGAGACAGTTGCAAAGGAAAGTAAATCTGGTGTTTTTCCAGGAATTTTTGGCATGTAAATGCACAGACAGTTCTCCCGTGTTCTTCACAGGTATTGAAGAACTACATCTGCTCTTATCCTAGGGGAATTGCCTTGGTGAAAAGTCTCTATATAAACAGTGAGCTGCTAAGGGAGTAATTCTAATGAAACAAGAAGCCATACAATGTTTTTTTCCCCACCTTGTCAGAATAGGCATAGAATTTCCAGCGTAGACACAAACCCCATGTCTAGTCACAATGACACGTTGCAGTGGGTATTTGAATGCATATCGCAATTTAGTATCAAAATCCAGAGCGAGATTCTAACCTCAGGAGTGTTTCTTTTGAGCTGAATAAAATCCTAATCTCAGTGTTTTCGGCAAATCACTCAAGATCCTGTGGTCTACAGTTAACACAAGACTATATTACATGCTAAGTCTCCACACACACAGGATTCCATCCACTATTGTAAGCCTGTCTCCCATGTGTAGTAGTTTCTTCCTAGGTTTGCTCCATTGTTTTGTTCTTGGCTTGAATGATTTTCTCAAAGTCCTTCTTGCTGCGATTTAGCTCTTCCATTAGAGCCTGGTGCAATGAATAGGTCTGCTCCAATCCAAGGCTTGATCTACTCCTAATGTAGGACTCCATCCACTCACCATATATAAGAATGTTTGTATGTTCTGGTGACTTAAAGCTACCTGAAAATTACTCTTTGCAATTAGTGGCTCAAAGCAATAGCAACAGGAACGCATATGTGAACCTCAAGAACAGGCAAAGTGGTACCAGACAACTCATCTCCACTGTATATGGCTTTGGCTGAGTCATCTTGAGATAGCTTAACTCTTCCCCGTGGGGACCGCTCTATGTGTTATTCACCTGGTCATTTGGGCTTCCTTTAAGCATGGAAAGCACATGCTTTAGATGAATATGCCTTCCATAGAGATGAGCCTTGGAAGCCACATAGCATGTCCATATATTACTCAATTTGCATGAAGCAACCACAGCCAGATTCAAGAGGTGAGAACACACATCTCTTTTCCTTTCGAGAACTTTGGTATCAGATTATAGAGGGACCAAATGGAATATACCTGCTCTATATCCTGCCTTCTGGTCTTAGCTCATGACTTCCCTCCAAGGTTCCATGTGTCATCTCATCTAAGCATTAGCTTGAAACAGACATCATTATGTCCATCAGGTCCTTATGGAAAAGATTCTTGTTTCATGTGACCTCTCAGCTCCATCTCCTGGAGCCAGGCCTTATTCTTAACAGAGTCCTCTGAGCTAAATGGTCAAAGTTCCACTTGAGTACCTCAGCTCAGCTCCATTGTTATCAGTGGGGTGGTTCTAAGGCCAGGGGCTGAAATCACCTAAAGTATAAATTATTTTCGTGTCTGATAGTTGTTCTTGGATCTTTTCTAGAGGACTCAATTTCATTCAGTGCATCTGCTTGGTTACAGTACTGGGTCCTAACCAGTAGCAGGAGTTACTAGTGGGCGTGGCCTCAATGTGTGCTGCTCTGCACATCCGGGTTGCCATCTTCTCAAGGGTTTTCAATATCAGGCGCTTTTTCTGCTGCCCGTTTTTGGGCCGGCTTCCAACAGTGCCTTTCTCTGGGGCAGCATTGCTGGCAAATGCATAATTCAGGGGTTTGTACTTTGCATCTATTAAGTATGGCACCAGACGCAGGAATGACACAATGCCCAGGCTTTTGCTTAGATCATGTTTTTCCTGAGTGAGGCTGAGCATTCAGACCAATTTATAGTTCCTTTGCATAGGAGATAAGTATCATAATAGTCTTTTAATAGACGACTCCACGGAAGCACATTCATTACAAGGTCAATGTCACTGTGAATTATTACAAGAGCTATACTTCAAGGGTCCTCACTCCCCACAACTAACATTGACTGCTAGATTATGCATAGTACGTAGTAGGTATTGAAAGAGATCCACTACCGAGCTTTATTATATTATCAATAGGCAATTAAATAAAATGCAACTTCCAAGCTTTTTTGTTAAAATAAAAAAAATGCAAGGCTGACTTAAGACAGAATCATTCAATTGGCTTGAGAGTTTGTAAATTACAGCAGTTAGGTGGGGGTTAACTAATATGTTTTATTTGTTTTTATGCTAGTTCTAAAAACAGAACTAGAAGCTCAATGGGTGCATTTTAATTCCTTTTGCATATATCACAGTTGGATGTTTTATAGAGTTATTAATATTATCCATTTATACATTAAGCTCAGGGGAATCTGTTGGTATGTATATCATTATACCTATCTAAAAAATAGTAAGAGTTAACAGAGTAGAGGTGTGCCATTGGGAAATAGAGCCTCCATTCTCTGGCTCAGTTTTCTTTCTATTGCTCTGTAATATTAGCTAATAAAATAACAATAATGGTTACTGTTGTTGCAATTTATTGAACAGACATTGTGTCTCAGGTCTTGTGCTAACTACTCTGCTCCATTGGCTCACCTAATATTCATGTGACTTTTGAAGAAGACGTATGATCAGCGTCATTTCTGCAGATGCAGGGAGTTGAGTTGTTTGCAGCAAAGTTGTAAAGCAAAATAGTAAAAGAGATGAATGATGGAAACCTGAAAAAGTATTTACCCACAGTGCTGGTGCTTCTGAATCTGAGGAAAACAGAAGAGAATGGGAAAGATGATGGGTGAAAGAAAGAGATAATACCTACTTTAGTTTTGTCTTCAATAACATTTAGAAATTTTAACATTGTGATCCAGCTATTAAAAAAATAGGAGCCTGTGAGATGACTCAGCCACTTAGGGAACTTGATGGCAAACCTGATAACCCTGAGTTTGACTCTTGGGGTCCACATGGTTAACGGAGACAACTGACTGCCCAACAAGTTTTCCTTTGACTTCTGCAAAGACACTGTGGCATGAGGCCCCTTATCCCATTCCCCCCCCACCGCCATACACAGTGTAAATAATAAAAAGTATAGTTTGAAATTGGAGAAATGGCTCAGTGGTTAAGAATGCACACTGCCCTTAGAGAAGACCCAAGTTCAGTTCCCAGCAGCCTACATCAGGGGACTCACAGTAGCCTGTAACTCCAGGGAATTTGATGCCCTTTTCATGTCTTCAAGTGAACTTGCAGTCACACACATACACACACACACACACATACATATATATACGCACATACACATACATACATACATACACATGCACACACACAAACATATACACACACACATACGTGGACAGAGACACCTGTGCATACTCATTATTAAAAGTAAAATAAATCTTAAAAGAAGAGCTTATGGACAGTTAATGGCTTCTGGAGTCAGCTTTCTTTGAGAGTGTGGCCCCTGATAGGTTGACCTTGCTCCAGTAGATGGCTTTATATCCAGCAGTTATGGACAGCATAAGTTGGATGCTGTAAGTAGGTAAGAAAATAGAGGACATAAAATTGGGTAGATGGTGAGGTGGATCTAAGAGAAGTGGAGGAAGAAGTGGGGGTTGAATATGATCAAAATACCTTATATGAAAGTCTCAAAGAGTTGACAAAAAAGAATAAACATAAAAATTTTAAACATCAAAAAGAATAAGATTAAATGGTCTCTCACATATCAGCAATGGTGATGGTATCTCAGAACAATTTGATACATGCATTTAAATTTCTTTCTATCACTTTAAATATGACAACTGGACAGTCTTCCTGGAATTCCCCAGGATGGAATAAGATGGCCTTTTTAGGGTCAAACTCCATAACACATACTTTATTTGAAGGAAAATTATTTATTAACTGCCTTGGTAATCTATAATTGTAATCTGTAATTTTATTATCCATAAAATAAATTGTGTTTATTCATAAAAGATGTTTAACCCTCACTGTTATATTTTTTAAAATTCACCATTAGGTAACGAAACTCTTGCTGAGTTAATTCTCTCCTGTTCCTTCCCTTTGCATTGCTTCAGCCCCTAATGTCAAAAAATAAGGAAGGTGCTCTGAGGTGGATTCCTATTTTATAGGATGGACTAGACCATTTCCATGCCCCATTCACTTAGCCCTGGTCTCTATGTGTATCCTAGTGGCACCTACATGTCTGTCCATTCGAGGATACCATTGAACTTGGATCAGTCTTCCTGTGCAAGCTTCACTTCCAGTGCCCTGGCTGTCATCACTAATGTATCAGACTCCTTTGTGAGAGGCACTGTGCATCTTCCTACCCACTTCCTTAGCCATCATCAGTCTGTGGAGTAATTAGACATCTCTTTAATGTGTGCTTTCTCCTCTCCATGCTGCCAGTGCCCCAGGGGCATGGAGAAGGCTTTGTATCACCTGACCTCTCCCATGCCAGAGGAAATGGTGCAGGAAGAATTCAGAAAGCTTTCCTTAGCAGACCTTCATCTGTCAAGGCCTTGACCTTGGCAAGTGTCAAATGAATCCAGGAACTTAACTCAATCTTGGACTCTGTGAAGTCATTAAATGTAAGATATCTTGATCTAAATGTCAGTCTGAGCTCAGAAAGTTCTACCATATGTGGCACCCTTGACTTCCTGTCACAGTTCCTGGGATCTGACTGGTGAATGATTTCCTAAGCGAGAGGCTAAGTGTCATGACGCTGGTTCGATAACAAACCCACAGCCAAAATTCCCTTCTTCCTTTCCCTTTTGAACATGAAGTCACAACCTAACCCAGATACTTCCATTTTTTTTCCTTATAATTAAGACATGTCTTCTCTTCAAGTGAGTATTTCTAAATATTATGGAAATTGAATGGTGCTCTTCTTAATTGTCTGATTATTCTTCTTAATTACCTATGCTTAAACAGAAAAGTTTTGTGACCCCTTAACCTCTGTAATTCCATGTCAGTCACTTGTAACCATACCTGTGTTCACGCCCTGTTGCTATAATACATATTTTAGACAGCCTACTTAGACAGTGAAAAGACTTGAGTTTTGCATCAAAACTTTGCAAGTTTCAGTCAGTTATATGTAAGTTATCTAAGGATTAAATGTAGGTTTGAATGAGAAATGCCCTCCATAGTCTTAGGCCTTCAAACACTTACTCCCTAAATAGTGGCTTTTGGGGGGCAGATTTAGGTGATTTCAGTGATGCAACCTTGCTGGAGGAAGTGCGTCACTGGGAGTGGGTTTTGAGATTAAAAGCCTCCTGCTACTTTCAATTCATTATTTCTGCTTCAAGCTTGTGGTTGTGATGTGAGCTCTTGGATCCCTCCTGCTGCCACCATGCCTGCTACCTGCTGCCATGACTCCTGGTCATTGTGGAATCTTAACCCTCTGGAATTACAAGCCAAATAAGCTCTTTCTATCTGATACTGTCACCAATTTCAAAGAAGTCTATAGTCTATATTTTCTGTAATCATTCTGTCTTCAAGGAATCTGTTTAAATCTCTCTTATCTGTGAGCCACACTTATGGGTGTAGTAATTTTCTTCCAGGTTATTGGTGCAACTCAAGGTCCAAAGACAGCCTTTTGTTGTGTCTACGTTTCATCTGACTCTTCAAGAAAACTTTCTCCAGCACTTGGCACTTTAGTGCTTCTCTCTCCTACTCTCTCCCAGCCTCTGACTCTATTTCCCCACAGAGAGTCTTCAATTTTCAAGCATAAGATTGTATTTTACAAAATCTCTCTGTGAGAGCATTTACCTTGTCTTGGGTTTCAGGACTATCACTATGCTATTGACTTTCAGATGGATCCTTAGCTCAAGATTATGTCCCTTTGTCTGCCACTATTTAAGCTTCTAAGATCAGTATATACCAAATGTACCTCCTGAGTTCTCTCCCAAATACTTTTTGTCCCAATTTTTAAGATGGAAATTTTATGTGCATATGATCCAATGTAAGAAGAAAGATCCCGGCACAACTTTCTGAAGAGTAAGCAGATGGTGAATCTTCAGGAATGATTCAAGGTACACATAATCATAAGAGTGTTGCCGTGACCCTACAGAAGACTCCAGGTCACTTCTGACTCTATTATTTATTCATGTCTTACTGTTTCTTCATAGGCTCAATTTAGTCTCTACACAGCCCACCATAGCTATGGGCTCAACCAGTATTTGTCAAATGAATGAGTAAATGCAATGAATGAAACCTATTTTAAACTTTTCTAGACAGATCCATGTGACTTCCCAGGGTTTCAAGCAACTTTGAATCTTCGTTTGCTTAGTTCGAAGCTCTCCTACAACATTCTGAGGATGTTGTTTCTGACTTGTGCTGGAAATCTAAAATCCATATGCTCACTTAATCTGAACCTCATTAAAACTCCCTTGCAAACTGGGAAGCCTGCAACTCTCTACCCATTAACAGAGCTTCTTGTGACCCCTAAAGATGACAGAACAATGTTCTCCCCCTCAAAAAGATGTTTACTTCTCATCCCTGTAATCTGTGACTATGTCGAATCACCTGGCTGTGAAGGTTTATTTTCACTGTCAGTTTGAGAGGATTTAGAATCATCTTGGACAATCATCTTCAGGACACACCTGTGATGACTTTTCCAGAAAGGTTTAACTGAACAGAGAAGACTCAACCTGAATTTGGTCAGCACTATCTCATAGGCTGGGGTCTCAGACTGAACAAACATTAAAAGGCATTGAGCAGCAGCATTTGAAAAAGGGCATTGGGCTGCAGCATTCATCTCTCTGCTTCCTGAAGTGGACCCCGTGTGCCCAGCTGCCCCATGTTCTGTCACCATGCCTTCCTCACCACGATGGTTTGTACCTTCAGACTGGGACCCCAAATAAATCCTCCCTTTCTTAGTTAGATGTTTGGTCTAACATCTTCGTTAGATGTTTGATCGCGGTAACAAGAAAAGTGTTTACCACAGGACTCATTAAAGATATTGAGACAAGAGATGGTCTTGGATCAACCAGTGGACCCAATGTAACCACAGGCATACTTATAAGTGAAAGGAGGCAAGAAAGTTAGATGAGATGTGAGATGAGGTGAGATGAGGTAGTGGAATAGACTGATGCCATTGTTGGAACAGGGCCACATGCCAAGGAACAAGGGCAGCATCTAGAATCTGGAAAAGGCAGTGAATGTGAATCTCCCTCAGAGCTTCGAGAAAAATTACAACCCTGCCAACACACTGATTTTAGACAAGTGAGTTCCATTTTGGAACTTGCAACATCTATCATATAAGGCAGTAAATTTAGATTATTTTGATACTTCAAGTATTAACGCATCTATTAAAACCTAATAATACTCTAAGCCAAACATCTATTCCACTGCATCATCCCTGATCCTGGCCTGAGACTCATTGCTCTGCTCATCTGTCTCTCCCAGCTCATCCATAGACTGCCCTGTGCTTACTCAGGCATTCTGACATGTTGCACATACCCTGCTGTGTTCTCAGACTCTGCTCCCAGTCCAACCTCTAACCATGCCCAATGTGCCCCATCAATGTACACTGATGCCTTTGAAAGTAAAACGAAAAAAAGAAAAAAAAAGATGCTTTAGTTGTTTTCCATACATGGGGTTCGACACCTCTTAACTTACTCCTACACACCCCACCAATCTCTGAACCCTTTCAAGTTTATTTCCTAACTATGTCTGAAACCGATTCGTGTCTCTTCAGCCCAATCAGCACTACCCAAGGAAACTTATTTTGGATTTTGGCTGATCTCCAACTATCCTGTATCTGGTCCTTACACCCAACAAACCCAAAGCTGAGGTAGATCATTCTGAAATACATGACCGTGTTGCTTTAAAAAATATCTAGAATTTCTCACTGTGTTTGCAGTTAGTCCATCCACAGCTTTAGTGACTAGCCGTGCCCATCGGGCAGCGTCCCTTCACCTGACACAGACCATTCTTTCTCTCCCCTAACACACACTTCCCTAAATTGGACTGAACTACTTTTGTTTTTCCAAGTGAATTTTGACACTAGTGTCACTCGCTCCAAGGTCTGCAAGGGCCGTTCTCCCATGCAATAACTCTGTCTCTCACCTTCCTTCTCATCTGATGACACTGTGTGCCCTTCAGATGTAATCTAGGCCATTACTTTTCTGAAAAGCCCCACTTTATTTCTCATCCTGCCACCTCGTCTCATCATCGAGAAGGGCTTCTCTTTCGTGGAGCAACCTGTGGTTACATCTATTCTTACTCTTGTCACAAGCCACTCAATTGTCTCTAGTTACTTTTCAGAAACCGGTTTGTAAACTCCTAGAGGAAGAAGCCTGTGTATTTATTCTCAAAGCCCTAGACATATCTGCAGAATCAACTAAATAAAGAACTCTATTTCTAAATACCTTCTCCCCACATTTATCATCATTACTAATTTGAGAGATCCTCACGCATCCTAACTGGAACTAGACTTTGATACCTTGATTTAAACATCTCTTTACACATGTGTGTTAGGTAGTTTATACTATTCAGATTGACAGCCTGTATTTGGCTCTCCCGAGTTTAAACCATTCTCAACCTCCCTTGGACTTCCCAGGCATCTATTCTGGCCCAAGTTGAAATCACACAGACATGCATGCTTCCTGATACACCTCAGCCTCACCGTCAGTGAGAGAGGCAAGGAACTCACTCACAGCTCACTCTGTGGTCAGATTTGAAGCCTCAGGCCTCCTGTAGAGTGGTGGAAGCCTCTTACATACACTGCTGGTCCCCAGTAGTTCTGGAAAGCACTGAATCAACATCTTCTTGTCTAACCACTAAGGGAACAGAAATTACCAAGACACTTCAAAGGAGCTCTTCTACTTAAACTAATAGTGAGATGGACGTCGGTCTATTTGCACATAGAATTAAACAGTAGAAAGACTCCCTAATCCCTAGGAAAGTATCTAGATGCTCACAGAATACATGCTGTGTTCAATAGATGATGAAAATACATATAAAATCATTATCACTTGTTTGTGTATGTTTGTACACATGTGGTGTGTGTGTGTGTGTGTGTGTGTGTGTGTGTGTGTGTACAGCTTTTACATGGGCACTGAACACTTGAACTCAAGTGCTCTTGGTTGCATAGCAAGCACTCATAGCCCCTGAGCCATCTCTCCCACCCTCATTAGTGCTTAAAAATAAATTTATTCAAAATTAATAATAGGATCTGTTTACAGAGCTTTTTTAAAAAAGAACTATATACATATAAGACACATGAGCACACAAAACTTCAAGGATGATGACTTCTCTAAGGTTTTAAGACTGCCCATACCAAAAAAAAAAAAAGAAAAGAAAAGAAAAGGAAAAGGAAAAAAAGAATAAGAAAAGAAAAATCACACACACACACACATAAAATTAAAAAAAAATTACCACGTTTATTTATTTATTTTGTGTGTGTTGTGTGGGAGGCATGAGCTACTGTGTGGATGTGGAGATCAGAGAACAATTATCCTGGCAGTCCTCTCCTTCCACTGTGGGTCCTAGGGTCTTATTAATTGATCTCTGGTCTTTAGACTAGACAGCAATTGCCTTTAGCTGATGAGCTAGCCATCTTGGTAGTCCAGATTTGGTTATAATTTGAAAATATTTTAGTTATAAAACTAAGTCTCATGCTGCCACTTTTAAAATATTTATACTATTTTTAATTGTGTATGGGCGGGTGTGTGTGCAATGCCCACAGAGGCCAGAGGAATGGGATCTCTTAGAGCCGTAGTTATAAGTGGTTGTGAGCCCAGCAATATGTGTGCTGATATCAAACTCAGGTCCTCTGGAATGTGTGTGTGTGTGTGTGTCTGTGTGTGTCTGTGTGTGTCTGTGATGTGCATGTGTGTGCTAGAGTATGTGCACTTTTGTGTACATGTGGAGGCTACAGATCAACTTTAAGTTTCTTCCTCATTTGTGATCCAGCTAGGTTTTAAGACAGCATCTCTCAATGAACCCATAGCTCACTGATGAACTAGACTGGCTGGACAGCAAACCCATGGGTTCTCCTGTCTCCTACTCTCCAGAGCTAGTGTTATAGGCACTTGAGATCATACTTGGCTCTTTATATGGGTGCTAGGGGTCCAAAGAGTCTAAGAAGTAGTAAAGAAATTGGTTCAATATTCTTCAGGGCATGATTTCCCTAACTTCTTTATCCATGGAAGAGGCTTTTCCTGTGTGGAGCACTTACCAACCCATAATGAGTACTAACTTGAGAAAACATTCTGACAGAGGCCAGAACACAGGTAGGAAGGTGAGAGGAGGCCTAGAGTGCCTCCTTCTTGTGGTTACTGCAGGTACTGAAGCTGAGGGGAAAAAAAAAAAAAGCAAGCATGTAGGTTCAGATGGTTTTCCTTTGGAGAAGTGGCCACCCAGGCTAATTCTATGCTTACAACTCCGGACAGGGGTAACAATCCTGAAAGACCCATTTGGTCTCCCAATTATACTTATCTGCAACTCTTTGTCCTAAAGACACACCACACTCTCCAGTTTCTCGAAGGCAGGCTCCTATTTTATTTTTTAAGATCTATTTTATTGTTCTTCACTACATGTATGTGTGTATGTGTCTGGGCATCTGAGTGAAGGTGTCTGTGGAGGTCAGGAGAGGTCATCATATTCTCTGGAACTGGAGCTATAAATGTCGTGAGCAGCCATGTGGATAGTGGGAATTGAACTCAGATCCTTTCCAAGAATTAATGTCTTATTCGCTGAGACATCTCTCCAGAGAGGCTGATTCCTGAGAATCATGATTTGGGTAGGGAGGCTGGCCCATCCAATGCCAGCAATGCCCCTTATCTAATGATGGGTGCTGTCAATGTGGTGTGGTATGCTGTCTAAACAGCAACCTTCACCTTCCTTGGTGCTCCAGGACATGCTAACCCACTGTGCTTGTCAGTGTAACTGTAAAGTGACTCACTGCTGCCCGTGATTCACGGTATATATGCCAGTGCACAAGGCAGGCTCGGTGTTCATGCATATATGACATGTGGAGGCTCTTCTGGGCATAGCTGTGAGGCCAACAAATTGGAAAAAGCCACAGCTTACCCTTGGGAAAGATTAAATACACTGACATCCTCCAAATTGATTTACCTAGATCAGACCACATGTTAATGAGGCAGCCAAGTTACTCTAATTCATGGTTACTATTCTAAATGCAAGGGTTTGAACACGGAAGAGGCAGGGCCATTCACATGAATGTAACTGTCCTGGTTTGTCATTCACCCTGCCTGGTCCAGTGTCCTCAGAGTGTCCTTTTATAGCTGCCATCCAAACAACAGCCCGAAGAGCACATCTGCCAAGAAATGGAAGGGGCTTTTTTCTTCTGTCCCCTAAACCTCTGAATGGATGTGCACAAATGCTCTTAGCTGGCCAAGTGCAAGTACTTAGATTTCTTCTGGGTTCAGACATTTCTAAGTGCTCTAAGAATTTCCATTATTTGAAGGGTGCCCTTGAAAATGCCTCTCACTTTCCAAGCTTGAGTCCTCAGAGAATATGAAATAGTATTTGTACTGTGGATGCATGGTCTACTGAGCCCCACTTCATCCAAGCTGTGACTTGGGAAGCTAAGATCCTCATTAGGTTCATCCATATCAAGAGGTAAAGTTCATCCCCTTATCAAAGGATGTCACAGGCGTGTTTATAGGATGACTCACACACAAAATGTTTCACAGAAATCATATAATGTACTTTTCCCACAGGTAAGAGCAAAATAAGCAACAGAAAGTCAAGATTTTAAGGCTTGGGAGCTGGCTCAGTCAATAAAGAGTAACTTGAGATCCAAGCACCCACATAAAAAGGTGGGTCAGGGGGCTAGAGAGGTGATTCCATGGACCAGAGTTTGTTTCCCAGCACCCAAGTGGGATGGCTTGCAACTACTTGTAACTGCAGCTCTGAGAGTTGTCCCCTTTGGCCTCCAAGGGGTACCTGCTATCATAGGCACATACCTGCACTGAGACACAGATGCACACCATAAGTAATAATGCAATAATTAAAAAAATAAGTCAAGTAAGGCAGAAATTATTCTAGTGCATACACACACACACACACACACACACACACACACACACACACACAATCTAAAGATAATGCACTTCAGCTCCAACTGCTTTCATCATTGAATGAAAGCAGCTGGAGAAGATGAATGACTGAGTGAGCAACCGATTTATGTCTATCAACTTGTGGGCAACGCTGAGATTTGATTCTCAAATAATTTTTACACATAACAAAATTTCTTTCAACAAATAAAAAATGCAAAAATCCGTTCTTCTATGGCTGGGCCAAACTAAAACCCTAGGTAGGCTGGATTTGGCCCCTGCTCATAGTTAACTAATCCCTATGATTAACTCATAGCTTTGACAATAAGACATGTGATCTCTTCATTTCCATTTCACTTTGGAGTTCTTTACCGAAGACATGAGGCTGTCCCACCTGAATGGAGGAGATCAATGGAATCATGAGACAAGCATAGAACAATGAGATAGTCTGAATACTAGACATTCCAGACTATACTTTTGTATAGAGGAGAAAAGGGGGGAAAAGATGAGAAAGGATTGTATTTTCCTTGGAGAATGTGCTTTGAGAGAGTCTATTATGTTTTTCTCATACTTTCAAGTTGTTTGTTTTTTTCCAGGAAAATATCACCAAATTCATAATTGTGGACTTTGTTTCCTAACAGATGAATATTCATCCCTCCTTTTGGTTAGAAAGTGGAAATAAAAATCACCATTTCTATATGTTGTGTTAGTTTAATTTTAGTCTACATGGGGAGGGAAAGTGTTTCAGCATCAGTTTCTTTTATTTCAAGAGTGTGCCACTTAGAACCAGGGCATAGGGACTGGAGACATGGCTCAGGGTAAGGGTACGCGCAGGCCCTGCTTTTCCAGAGGACCCAAGTCATGTGGCTCAAAATTTCCTGTAACTCTAGGTCCGGAGACCAGTTGTTCTATTCTAGTCTCTATGGGCACCTGCATACATACACATACATATATCCAAATAAGAAAAAAAATATTTAAAAATTAAGAAATCAAGAGCAACCATCCTTTTGCCTTCGTTTGTGTATCTTAGCCATTCTATAACGAGTTTTCTGCTACTCAACGAAAGGTAAATTCAAACCTCAACTCTTTGGCTACAGAACTTTGAGTTGAACCTCCTGTGCAGATTCGGGATGAAGCAAAGTTCTCGGATTCTAAATATTTGCTGGTAAATGTTGCTCCATCCGCTACTAGGAAACCCGTTCCAGTAGGTTGGGCAAAGCCTGCTAACCAAACAGTGCAGTCCCGAGGACCCTGGTCAGGGAGCAGCCATTGTTTTTACTTTCCTCGAGCCTGCAGCAAAGTCAGCTTGTCCCCGGCCATCTTACTGTCACTCCTCTGTGGTCTAAAAGCATCTTTGCCTGATCAGTGACTCCTGTAAGCTTAGGATTGTGTTTTGTGACAGACTGGCTGTGCACTGACAACCTGCACCGGTGTTTGCACATTCAGCAGGCCCATGTAGGTCATTTGGCTCTTTTTACTCTTGCTGGCTGGCAGGTAGCTCCAAGCAGCATCCCTGTAGCTTCCCTTTAATGAGCCCTTGAGGCCGAAGCTGTGGGGCCTGAGGCTTTCTTAACACAGATTCAACTCCTTAAAGAAGAAGAAGAAGAAAAAAAAAACATTTCTTAGCCTTCAAAGCCGTTCCTGCTGCCCCCAGCCCACACCCCCAAATCACACAGGCCAGATGTTTGTGAAAACTGCAGTTTCCACAATCAAAAGTACAACATTTACCATAGCTTTTATCAAAGATTTCAATTCCCCTCATCTTAAGGAAAATGACCCTTTTATTTTGTTGTGGACATAAAATTATGGCCCTGGGAAAATTGGAAGCATTTCTGTTGAGGGAAATCAATTCTCTCACTGCCGTATATGATCAACATGTCATGGCCATCACCCAGATAATAACGGCAAAGTACAAGTAAAATGGCTGGTAATACCGGCTTCAGAGGTAAAGAGACAGAGACTAGAGAGCACCCCCCCCCCATTCCTTAAGTCATGCTTGCAAAAAAGAAAGGAGATTAAAAACTCTCCGTGGGTTATTTTTGTCCTTTCATTTTCTTTCTTCCTTCCCCACCCGCTTCCCTTTGCAGGAGTATAAGTATTTTATTTTGTGTACGAATCTGCCGAAGCATTAATGAAAACTGTAGACATGTGTCTTTCCTGGAAAAGAGTAAGCACTTTATGTGTAAACCACGCTGGCTCCTTTTCAATCATCCTGTTAATGGGTGGCTAATTGTCAAAAGATGTGACCAGCCTGAGATGACCCAAGAGTGTGTTTAGGTGGGAGGCAGAAGGGAAAGTGGAGAAGCCTAGTCTTAATTTGGATCCTGCAAACAAAAGGCAGCCTCCCATCTGACCTCACTGCTGGAGTGTTAATGGCTTTCTCCCCATCTCCCCCCTGCCACTTAGCATCCTTTGTGCCCCACCCTGGGAAGCTTCCCGGCAGAAGTGTACATTAGCAGAACTCTACAGTTACAAAACGCTGCTTACTTCAGACAAGGGGGGGGGGCGGGGACCTTCAGAGTGATTAAGTGTTCTTTGGACAAACACATCCATAGCCATAAAAGTGCCATTTTCATTTCAGGCAGGCTTCTTGGTGATGTCCCTACCATGGTCACTCACTCATACAAAGGAGTGCTGTATCCAGGTTGTTGGGGACCCTATGCACTATCTTCCCTTTCCCAAGAGAGCCGATTCTCATGTGGGAGTGTGGGAAATCAAAGCTGTGTTCACTCATGCCAAGGTTGCAGCCCAGGAAGCAGCAGACAGGACTCTGGCAAAATTTCAAATATTTTAAATGATCCAACCATTTGTAAACAATATGCAATAAATCTACTTGTTTGGGAGGGAGAGTGCACACAAGAACAAGAGTAGAAACTAACCAAAGAAACCTGGGCTGAGGAATTCTCATAGGTATGGTCAGACATGAGATGTTCAGTGCAGTGCTGCTGCTGCTGCTGCTGCTGCTGCTGATGATGATGATGATGCTGCTGCTGCTGCTGCTGCTGCTGCTGCTGATGATGATGATGATGCTGATGATGATGCTGCTGATGCTGATGATGATAAACAACTGGTGGGAACTTGCATGATCACAAAAATATACCAAATGCAATTGACTGGGACGTTATGCTTGTGTTGGCATCATGGTGTTACAAGTAAAGTGTGTTTTTTTCTTTGGATTGGCACTGGTAGTGATTTGGATGCTGTATTGATTTAAAAATTAGGCCAGCAAGATAGCCTAGCAGGTGAAGGCGCTTGCCTCACATTCCTTGCTACCTGAGTTCCATCCCTGGAACCTTTGCAAAGATTTAAGGAGAGAGCTGACTAATCTTTACATTCTCTCTCTTTCTATCTCTCTCTCTCTCTTTCTCACACATACACACAGACATGGGGGGTAATAAATACAATTTCAAGAGCTGGGCATGATGGTGTACACCTTTAATCCCAGCACTTGAGAGGCAGAAGCAGGTGGATCTCTGTGAATTCCAAGGCCAGCCTAGTCTACATAGAGAGCTCCAGGTCATCCAGTTATATAGTGAGACCCTGTCTCAAAACAAAACAAAACAAAGCAAAAAATGAACAAAAAAATTAAGGAAAGCAAAATAAAACTTGGCTGAAACTCTTCGTGAATGAGTGAGAAGTGTTTGCTAGTACACCTTTCTGATATTCAGGTAGTCATTTGTGCACAGAGGGGACAGAAGATGTTTTAGCTAGGACGGGGCCACATCACCCTGCTCCTGACAGCAGTGCCCTGTGCAGCTGCCCCTCTGGACTTCAAGGCACCTTATGCCATTATTTCCAGAAAGACTGACAAACAATATGTAGACAGTGCCTGATACTAATGACATCTGTATCAGTTATTTTTCTCATTTTGGTGACCATATACTGGACAAGAAATCACTTAAGGGGGGAAAGATTTATTTATCTCATGATAAATAGGAGAGGGCTTGTCCACTGTGGCAGAGAAGACTAGCACAGATCGGATCATGACCGCTGAAACATGAGGATGAGGCTGACTGTCCAGTCTCCATAGGCCAGGAAGGCAGAGGAAGCTGGGTTAGAACTGGAGCTAAGCTGACTCCCCAAGTGACCTCCTTCCTCCAGCCAGGTCACACCCCCTGAAGCTCACACCATGTCATACAACATTGCAATCATTTGGTGACCAAGAGTTCAAATGCCTGTGTGGACATTTTACATTTAAACCCCCAGGTCATATAACAAGGTAAGACCTGCTTCCAGAGAAGGTTTGGGGTAGGATACTTTTCCTCCACTAATTTGATAACATTTTCCCCAATTTTTTTCTTTTCACATGCTTTGGATAAGTGTGTGGTTGTCTTGAATTTATCTAAAGACAACTTTATTTTTTTTTTCTTTTTTAGAATTTTAATTGCATTTTATTCATTTACTGTGTGTGTGTGTGTAAGCGCGCACACACCAACATGTGTATTTTCACAAACATGTGTACAGATGCAGACATATGGAAGTCAGAAGTCAACTTGCAGAGTTAGTTTTCTTCTTCCACATGTGGATCTAACTCAGGTCAGCAGCTTTTGCTGCACGCTCCTTTACCTACTGAGCCACCTCACCAGCCACCCTTTCTTAAACAGGAGCAGTAATTCATAGAATTCATCTCCTGGCCCATCTCCCATCTACTCTTCTCACAATAAGGGGTTGAACCAGGTCAGGATATACTTCCGAGTCAGAAGATCATGGCTTCCCCATGGGAGATACTTTGGCAACTACGCCCACTTACCCCTGTGGCTGTGAAGCTCACACTGACCACACAGCTTCACAGGCCATGTGTTGGAAATGATCAGAGTCAGAGGCTTATTGGAGTGGAATGGGTGGGAGAGGTGTTCAAAGAGCACTTCCTGTCGGTTAGTAAAAGCACATCAATAAAAATGGATCAATGGCTGCTGCTTGTTTTCTAGGAATCTGCTTCAGATTCGGCAGAAGTCTTCTTAGTTATGCTGCATTTCTGATAGAACAGTCTAGAAAGGACATGACTTATGCTATCACAAAATGTCTTAAACAGAAGTGTTCCTCTAAGATCCTGTGACTTTCCCCAGGGACCAAAATGCAAAGTACAGATACATGCAAATATCAAAAAAAAAATGATAAGTAAGAGATGACTCCTAAGCCATGCTTATGTAACAAGTATGAAAGATACAGTGCGGAGAAGTGTGGGAATACATAAATGGACTAGTCAGAAAGTTTAGTTATGATGCAGATTTTGAAGGATCCTTTAGAAACTCTATAAATAAAAAATTCTGTGGCTTTTTTGAGGAGAAGCGGACTGTGAATACTGTGCATTGGTTTGCACAACTTGAGTTGTCCATAACAGAATGAAGGTTCTGTTTTTCTTTAGCTCTGTGGAAATTTGCTCCAAGGGCTAAAGTTTCCATCTGAGAAGGAAGCTGAGAACGGCAAGGCTGCTCTAATCTTTAGAATCAAAAGGAAGACGAAACATTGCATCCTGTAGGCTGCTCACCGAGTCAGGGAGTGAACAACTCAATAGCTTCAGAAAGTCCCTGAAACCTCCTGGAAAAGGCTCTGGATTAACTGAGTTACCTGAAAGAGACGCCCTCCCGCCCACCTGCTTGAAAGCTGTGCAGTGAGCTGCAGGGAGTCAGCTTTCAGGAGAGGACTTCTGTAACACAGCTGTCTTTGAGTCATTTCTGCTTGTGTAAGTAACCCCAATAAAATCATTGGTTCATCAAGTCGGACTTTGGTGGTATCCTTACTTTTGTTTGTTGTTGGTTCCCTATCTGGAGTATATAGACATTTGTTCTTGTCTCCCCAGAAAAAGTGTCACATAACACTGACATCTTTTGCAGAATGTAATTTCCAGATCAACTTTGCTCAAAACTTATACTCAAGTATTCTAGTAATAAAATATCAGCTCTTTTAATGCTGCTTTCTTGGCATAATAGCCTTGTTGAACAGTGGAAGACAACAAAGAGCTCTTTGACTCTCTGCTGCGATCACTTATGTGTTTGTAGACACATGGTGTTTCTTGCTTTTATCAACTTCGCACCTTCACGGCGTTAATAACTGACACGTGTTTTGGTTTGAACGAGAATTGTCCCCCATAACCTCATGTATTTGGACACTCGATCCCAGCTGGTGGCACCGTTTGGAAAGTTTATGGAACCAGTAAGAGATGGAGCCATGTTGAGGAATTGACTCTTCGGAGTGGTCTTTGAGTCTGCATAGTCTGGCTCCTTATTGTTCTCTCTCTCAGCTTCCTGTGTGGGCAATGAAATGTTGTTAGTTATCTTCTGGACTTCCAGTCCAGCCTCATGTTCCTGCTGCCATGCCTTCTGCACCATGATGGTTGGTATCCTCTCTGGAACTATAAGTCAAAATACTCCCTCTCTCTATGAAGTTGTGGTTTTTTTTTTGGGGGGGGGGGGAGTCAGGGTCTTCTATCACAGCAATAAAACTTAATACAACATGTAATCATATACATCATTCTTTCTATTCAAACACCAAATGAAATACAACAATTGGAACTTCTAGTATAGACCCAGCTGGCTTGTGTTCTAGAATCCAGTAAAGTGCTACATTATATGCTCAAGTTATTATGCTCAAGGAACATCCCTTCTTGTCCCACAGTCCCTGTCACTGGCTCAAAAATCACTGCTTTGAGCTGTGATATTATCACTCACCTTCTTTCTCTTAGGTCACTGTGAAAACTACTTGCCCTCTCTTTGTGCCAACCCTAGGATGAGGGTAAAGCAAGTGAGGTGATGGTTTCACATCTGGAAAGCCTTCTTCTCAGTTGGGTTGAGTCTCCCCTAATATTACACACCCCTGGTGTCATCCTGATTCCAGTTCTAACCTTGTATGTCAAGTAAGCACAGAACACTTTGTTCCATTTTGTTTTCCTGCTCTTCAAAGTCCTATGATGTGTGTGACCTGCCTTTATCCTGTCAGTCCTTTGACAGGTCAGTGTTGTTTCTGTTTCTATTCTACAGAATGAGGAAGTTGGAGATTGCTCAAAAATTAGCATCAGGGCGGGTCATAACGAGAAATTTCTGTAGGGTATTATAGACCTTAATGGAACATCCCCCTGAAACTCTAGGGCACTATAGCCTCTCTCATACTGTGTGACAGGAGAGGTCTTTCTCTTCCTTTAAAAACTACATTTTAATTTATCTTCCAACCCTAATTATTTCATTTATCGAAGATTTTCACCATGCTTATTTATTATTGCCCATTTATCTTACAAATGTTTATTGGTGTTATAATCTCTACTTTTCACTTTTTGTCATTACTTACTGGATAGACTGGCTATTCTTTGAGGTAAAGTCTCTAAGATAAAATACATTTTACATTTTATAAGGGACTGAACCTATCATTGGGCTTTAAATTATTTGTATTTTATTTCTTTGTGCTCATATGTGTGACACACACGTGGCACAAAGCACGTGTGGAGGCTGGCTCATGGACAACTTTCAAAAGTTGGTTCTCTACTTCTATCACATGGGTCCCTCATGTCACATTCAAGTTGTCAAGGCTGGCAGTGAGCATCTTTACCCACTGAGCCATCTTGCTGGCCCAGCACTGAACTTTGTTAAGGATAGAGACATTTTCATTTTTTAGCCAGACTTCACAGATGAGGAAAGTGCGCCGCAAGGGATAACATCTGTATTTACTGGAGGCAGAAAAACCCAGATTTAACCGCAATGCTATTATTTACTTGGTGACAAAGAGTAAATTGTGTAACACCTTGAGCTTCAGCGTCCTCATCCGTAAAACTATAACACCGTCTCCACTGCAAAGTTTCCTGAGATTAAAAATCCGAACAAATAACGGGGAACCCAAGCCATTCTTTGTCTAGTAAATATTCACTATAATCATTTTGGCAAGCTTGAGTCTAAAGGGCCCCTGTGCCCACCCTGGTAGAGGGAGACATCTGGCCATGACTGCACTTTGAGCTTGTTCTGGTTAGCATTGCCATTGTGCCAGCTGCTGCTTGTCCAACACTGATGAGGCGACTCGGCTCCTGTCCTTGGCTACTTCCTAGTCCTTGCATAATCTCTCCTGATCTGGGGCTACATCTCCTCAGATCACATAACCCAGCGACTGCAGAAGCAGTCATGTTTTAACTCCTTTGAGGCATAGTGTCATGAACTATCAAGTAGTGAGAGATCTGTGGTCAGTCAGGAATCCTGCATCACCTGATCTGTTAAATACCTCAATAATTATTGATCGCCTCCCACACACCTGGCTCCTAGGGCATAAACACGATGTGACCCTTGCTGCAGGGAGCGGAAAGCATGGGACTGCAGCAAGAACAGGTTTCGAGTTACTCAAAAACATTATGGGATATAGTAAGAAATTACCTCAAATAAAATAAAGGTGTTTTTGTTCCTAAAAGCCTTTTAAGTCTTCAGAAAGAAAATACATCTCTCTTTTATTCTTTTTTTTTTTTTTTTAAAGGAAGCTAAAGCTTCAGGAAGCAGATACATGTATATGTGTAGATGATCTTTGCTACATGTATACATGAAACTTGAATGAAATTTTTGTCAAATATGTATGCTGACATCTTTAGGTATCACAACTGCCTATAGCTCTTTGAATTTTCATTAACTAGACACCCTTGCTTTAATAAGTATGGAGATTAAGAAAAAAAAAAACCACACTGATTCCCCAGTCTCTCCCGTGTTCTCTTAGTTGCTGCTTTCTAGGATAACCGTCTCTTGCATGCTAATAGCATGCAATATTTTTTTTTGTATTTATATAAACTGAATAAGAGCATAGAGTACAGATTTTTAAAACATCCTCCTATCAAATTTCAACTTAGTATTGATGCTTTTTCTGGTTTTCTTCAGATAGAGTCTTATGCAGCCCAAGTTATTCTGTAACTCCCTGTGCAGCTGAGTCTAGCTTTGAACTCTGGATCCTCTGCTTCCACTTCCCAAATGCTGGGGTTACAGGTGTGTACCACCATACCTGGTTTATAGTCGTGGTGCTGGGAATGGAACCCAGGGCTGAATGCATGCGAGGCAAGCACTCTCCCAGCTAAGTCACATTCACAGCCTGGTTATTTGATGCTTTATTCACCAAGCTCAATTAGCAAACATTGTTTGGTGTAAACAAAGACTTAGAATGAAGCTCTCTCGGGCTTGTACAGGAATTGCTGAATCTTTCTATGTGATTCTATGGTGGCTTTGTATCTAGCTGTGCTGAGCTTGGAAGGTGTACAGTAGAATGTGACCTCACTCGCTGGGCAATGCATCCTTTCATGAAGAACCAGGTACTTGCTTCCCAGCAACACAGCTTAAGTAAATGTCCAACTCAGACAGTCAACATTACTGTCACAAGAAATCTTTCACTGTGCCACATCATCACACATTTATCATTAGCGAGCTGCACACTCAGGCATGTCATGAATATTTGGTCTACTTAGACGCAGCTTGACCTTCTTGTGAGACAGCAAGAAAAAAATATCTTATCTCTGTCCTTGGAAAATGTACAATTAAATGAGGGGAAAGTTTGAATGTGGCCTCTGAGAGACTTTGTTTCCCTGAAAACAAAATCATTTTGTTCTAGTCAATCAATAACCCTACACAGTAAATGTGAATCTCAGGCTCAGAAAGAGGTTATCGGCCACAACATTTCTTAGCACTTTCATAATGTTATCAGGAATTAGAAGGTAACACTTATCAAATATTTACAAGCTGTGTGGGACACAGCACAGGGTAAATACATGAATCTGATAATATCCAAGCTGCATTTTAAAACAGATGCAAAAAAATCTCAGAAATGTTTGCTTTGCAATGATGTATTCTTCACCCTGTAAAAAATTAACTATAGTGATGCTCTAGTGACAGGTGGAATGGGTCACAGGAGAGGGGAGGTATCTCAGGTGAAAGGTCAGGATCAGCACATGACATACCCTGTATTTCACAGGCTGCCCATGCCAGGTAGGAAGGACATATCTTTTACATACTTTATATCAGTATATATTGGAAATGTGAAACAAATACCATTTATTTCCATTGGCTATATATGGACAACATATAGCCTCTCTCTCTCTCTCTCTCTCTCTCTCTCTCTCTCTCTCTCTCTCTCACACACACACACACACACACACACACACACTAAATAGCCCAACTTCTGTGGGCAACTCTATTCTTCTTTGTGTCTTTGTGTAGTCACTGGTAACATTCCCCTCAACTCCATAGGAATAGAAACTTTTTTTATTTTTCTCCCTTCACAGTCTGGACAGTTTACCTCTGTAGAGAACTCACCCAATCCAGAGTCTCCATGACCACCTCCCTCAGAGTGGGTTCTCTTCTATTAAACATGGCAGAAGGGATAGGGGACAGATGGGGAAGACTAATGTAGAAGTTCTAACTTTAAAGAAAATAGAAGGGGGGTGGCATTAATCAGAAAAAGAAGAGCCCTATAGCCCCAGTACCCCTGACCCTCCAGCAATAACTTCAATCTGCTAAGCTTAAATGGCCAGGAGGCACCCTATATGCTGCTGTCTCTTCTTTCTCTTTTGTGCCAAGACTGAGGGACAGAATTTGGCAAGATTTGAGTGGGTTTAACTGGATAGGAAGACATGGCTATAGTGGTCTGACGTGTTAAGGACAATGAAATATAAATTTCCAAAATAAAATAGCTATTTTAAAGTAAATTATGTTGGTAGGGGATATATAAATGCATACATGCATACATACATATATACATACACAAATATATATGCATGTGTATATGTGAGTGTGTGTGTATGTGTGTTTGTGTGTGTGTGTGTTTTGAGAGTATTTACACTGCTGATTTTTCAGCCCTTTAATCTGAGAATTGTTTGAGTTGACAGTAGAGATGTAACACAGCTAAAAATTCAAGTTTTCAAGAATCATTAGAAATAAGGGTGGATAGTCTTAAAGAACTCTAACATTTTTCTTTACAAATTATAACTTGTGAAATTCTTTTCAAGTATAAGAAGAGAAATTTAGAGCTAAATGGAACCAGCATCTATCTATCTATCTATCTATCTATCTATCTATCTATCTATCATCTATCTACCTATCTGCCTACCTAATATAATTTTAACATTCTGATATGTCTTTAATATTGCAGATCATGATGGGTGATTGTTTTTATTTATATATCTATGAGAAAATAATAAAATATGGAACACCATAAGCTTTAAAACCAGGCTATAAAATACAAACCATTTGCCATTCATCACACTGCAGAGTTAATGGCAATTTGCCCTGTATAAATACGAGTAAGAACACAGAGAGTCTTATAACTAATTGACTTCCTGCCCCGGGCACTCAAACATCTTTCTGCAACTCTGGATTTGTCCCTCCAGGATACCACTGCCAAAATGATCAACACAAGGACCCCAAATAACAATTTATTCTGCCCAAAGGACATTGTGCCTCTAGTCTCCTAGCCAGATGAATTGGTACAATTACATCCTCTCTCTTGCTTTGCCCCCTCAAGATATCCAAGGTATCAGAGCTTTACATGTGTGATGATTCCAGGCAGAAAATCTGCTAAGAAAGGAGACAGGATGGAGAACATCCACTCAGAGTTTCAGGGACCGACCAATGGGGCACAACACAACACCCCTCCCCCACTATCTCAAGACTCCATCACTCCTCAGGCACATCAGCAGATCAAGTGGAAGATGAAAAATCCTTTCCTGGCTCCTCAAATAAATGTATTGTCGTTAACCAATGATGACCTCAAGTTAGCCAATCAAGATTCCTTTTTCCACCCACACCTTCCCAACCCTGTGAGTACCCATGCCTTAAAGATCTAGGTACAAATGTCACCCTAATCCACTGGGCTGTATGGCTCAGCCTAAAGTAGTTGGGTAAGCGGGGAAATAGAATCTTCTGCTTGAGGATATACAGTTGCTGCTCACATTTGTTGATGTTGTTGTTTGTGTTTTCCCTGTCATTGTTGTTTTTGTTGTTGTTTGTTTTGGTTTTTGTTTGTTTGCTGTTTTGTTTTGTAGTGATCATTTCTATTTGCTGGGCTTCCTTTGCCCTAAAACATTCCTGCTGGTGGACTTTCATACAGGGATTACCTTTTTTAAAAGTTATTTTTCACTTAATTCCCTTTGCAAGTCAGACTCACTGAGCTCCATGGGGAAAAGAAAATCCTTCTAGGGAAGGCCGGAGCCCAGCTGAGGATGCTTAGTAACAGGTGTGAATCTCTTGAAAACACATCAGTCAATGCAAATGAGCTCAAGGAGGGGCATAACAAGGAGTGAGGCTGTCAAAAAAGGAAGGTAGCTGCTTGCCCAGACAGACTCAATATTCTGTTGTCTCCATTCCCCAACAATGTGCACGTATTGGACAAATTACTGAGACCTGTGTAGTATTCCCCAGTGCTTTTAGATAATGATATCTAGAATATTCTGCAACTTCCTATCAGGGAATTACTCACTGCAAGCCTTTAACTACCATTAGAAAAGATAATGCCATTACTTGGTGGAAAAGAAGGTAGGTAGAAATACACACAAATAAAATTTATGAGTTTACTTAGACTGAGTTTCTTTATTGGGTTCCAAAAGATGAACTTAAAAATAAGACCATATATACTATGGTTCTATGTCACAAAGCAAAACATAACTGATTACTTGTGAGCTCTAAGAAACCAGTACATTTAGCCAATTCTCCAAACAAGCCTGCTCCCTGTGAAAATAGTACCCTCAAAGCATCTAATCAAAGGAGACCCAGTCCCCTGAGGCCTTCTACCTTTTTCACTTTTACAAGGCAAGTTATAGGAAGCAACCTGACAGTAGCAAATCTGCTTTTTGCACTCTGAGCATTCCTTTTAATGTTCCAGGCCTTTAAAATGACTACTCTCCCAACACTCAGTAGAAATCATATCTGTTCTATGACCTGGGGCTTCCCGGTTCCTCAATAGCGAGGAAGCACCAGTTAGATCTTCAAATCTCACTTTGCTGAAATACTGTTGACACTGACTTTGGGTACCCTGCACCATGGATTTCAGACATGGTTTGACTACAACAGTCACCAACAGAGTCATGCGAGCTGAACCTAATTATTGTCCATTTCAGCTTTGGGACACTCACCAAGGGAGCATAGTATCCCACTGAACCTTTTGTGTTATTGTTTATCATCATCATCACTATCATCAAGACAGGATCTTATTATGCATCCCAAGCTAGTGTCCAATTCACGATCCCAAGGCCTCAGCTTCCAAAGGGCTGAAGTGTTGACTGACTCTGACTCCACTCAACCTGCTTCGGCAAATGAGGAAACCAAGGCTGAAGTATATCACTCAGGGCCACGCAATCAATATTGAGTCACACCCTACATTGTTGAAACTAAGTGTTTGCAATAGCTAAGGGGACAATTCCTAGCCATGTGTGTGGAAAGAGGACACGGCCAGGAGGTAAGGGGTGCTGACAAAGCCCAGACATGCAATTTTTAAACCATGCTTGACTCTGCTGGTGACCTCTGTATTAAAACCATGTCTGTGTTAAAACCATGGGGTGTAGAGGCCCCAAAGTCATAGCTTTGACTTTAGTATCTGACTAGTCCTGAGAGGTCTGTGACCCCCAGAAAAGAGGTTCAATCTAGAAACGAGTTGGGAGAGCTTTTGGGAAGCTGGAGAACAAGGCTTGTCCTAGGAAATCCAGTCTTGGAGAAGGATTTGAAGGGTAGAGAAATTTTCTAAGTTGGTTTAAGAAACATAAACTTTTTAAAGTTCCTTTTCAAGTCTTTAAAAAAAAAAAGTTTTCAGGGTGGAAAATGTGACAGAAAATTTCCCAAGACAGAAGTAATGAGTTATTTCCAGGGAATAAGAATGTAGGCTCTACAAGGAGAAATATGACTGCCCTGCCCCCATCTTCATAGCTGTAAAATCTGCCACACCTGGGTAGATCTCTGACACCACGAGGGCTGGGGCAAAAAAAAGTCTGAGATTGTTGTGACAGGGTTCAGGAGAGTCTCTCAGAGACAGGAGCCTGTGATGGAAATGATGAGGGTGTGTGCGGTGAATGGCTCATTCATTCAAGTACCCTTTCCTTCTGTCAGCCGCCGGTACAGTCTCTAAAGAGAACGCTGTTTGAGTTTGAATATCTGGAATGGAACTCAATCCTCAGGCAACATAAGGAAGGGAGCGGCTGAACACATTCCATCACACAGATCTTGTGTACCAACAGCTCCGTGAGAAAGGTAAATCAAACCAGGCAAATTCAGCAGCGTGTGTTTGAACAAGGCGAATGTGTTTTCCCTTAAATTCTAGTAACACAGAAGCCTGGGTTGATACCAAAGGCGATGTCTGTGATTAGTGAGCTAATGATTGTCTGCCCAAACTTTAACAGCTCATCTTTGCTCCCACGGCTCCTGAGCCCTACACTTAATTGAGTAGTTTCTCTGAACGTGGAGAGTTCAAAATTAGTATGAAAGCTGATCTCAGCAATGACCTAAGAAGATGTGTTCATCCTAAATCTCAATGAGGAAATGGATGACCAGAGTAGTGAGAGGCACGTTCTTCCATAAATGCATCGAGGAGTGTGTCTACTTACCTTCGTCCTACCTTCAGGACACTGGAGACTGCTCAGGGATATTTGTGAAATTACTAAAAAGTAAGTGAGTCTCAAACTCAGTTGTTCAGCTTATAGGGAAGTTGTTTCCTCAGAATATCAGGACATCCTTTCATCAGTAAGAGTAAGAGAGCTTTTCTCTATGGGGCAGGGAAGCATTACATAAAGACTTAGGACATCGTTTCAATTTTTCTGCTCTTTATTTAGGATTTACTTTTCTGATTTTTCGTTATATATATGTGTGTGCATATATGCTTATGTTCAGTGAGTGCAAGCGCTGAAAGAGACCAGAGGTGTCAAATCCTCTGACAGTGGAGTTACAGGTGGTTGTGAGCCAACCATGTGACATAGGTTCTGGGAAACAAATTCAGGTCCTCTGCAAGAACAAGTGTTCCCACCTGCTGAGACATCTCTTCATCACCCTTTATACATTTGTTATGAAAGGGATATGTAGTAAACTCAACAACAACCACAATACCTTAACTCATTTGAAAACAACCCAATTACAAAGAACTGTGTCTTTTTAGCAATTTCCTGTGCTATAATAAAAATCATATTTTCAAGCAAAAGGGCTGCTATCCCATCTGTCATAGTGAGGCTCAGCCACACTGCTTTTTGAGTCAAAGATAGGACTCTATCTGTAAGATCATCTAACAAGATCCCATTGTGAAAGCCGGCCCAAGGGCCAGAAATTCATTTGTGAGGGTGGCAAGCTCCCATTTCAAACATTTTCAACCACATGACACTAGGTAAAAGCAAGCACCACATTCAGTCTGGAAGGGAAACAATTTTGTCCTGAACCTGCTATTAATGGAAGGAACACTGAATTCAGCAAGGAACTATTTCCATGTCTCAGTTAGCTCACTGCAAAAGTGAAGTGATCATTCAGGAGGTGTCTAGGGCTACTTGTGGGCTGAGAATATTATGTCTCAGTCTAAGATGAAAAGAAGTTTGTATAAGAGAAAGAAAAACTCACTTCAGGCTGGGTTCAGTCAGTAAAGTGGACCCAAGTTTTACTTACGTAAAATCCTGGCAGGGCAGTGTGTCCCTCTAATTCCAGCACTGCAGAGGCATTGATATGGGTCATTTAAAAAAATCTCAGAGAAACCAGAGTGGGACTCAAGACATTGAGACTCGGAGCTGAGACAGCCATTGCATAGGTTCCAGCTGTTGACCTGCCTACAGAATTCACATTTGGCCATTTAGGTTCTTTTTCCTGCATCCTAGACCTCAGATATATGGCATTGCATTTTCTTAACCAAATATGTTCTTGTTTCTCTGGGTTCGTATCACAGAAGGGATAACTAAGTGATTGGATTGGTGATAGATACTAAGGAAGAAAGTGCTTCTGTGGGTATCAGTGACTCCTTGCCTTGCTTTTCCTTCAACCCCTTACTCTTCTTGCTTCCCTAAAACCACGGTAGTATCATGCTCATCTTCAGTGAAACTTCAGAATATCGATGGCCCCTTTTCCTATCTGCCTTGAGTTGGATAGTTCTCTAAACATGTAATATCACCTTTACCCTATGGGAGCTTTAATTTCTTAGCTATTGTTTTATTAAAGAGTTGGAGCTTCATTTTTTTGAGTCAGTTGAAGGAAGATTGTCAAATGTTGAGGGGAAAAAACAGAATGATAGGATGTTATCTTCTGTAGGAAAAAAAAATCGTCACATATGTCAGGAACTGACAGGAAAACACACACACACATTCATAGCCAAAGACATGATGGAAGCTTAGGGGACTAATCCTGATGCATACTTTGTTTTCTTTGTAATGGGATGTCAGTTCTGAAGAATAAACAGCCTTTCCTGAATCCAGGGTTATAAGCACTTATTTGTCTAGATAAAGCACAGAGAAGAAATATTGTACACTGTAGCCCATAAGTCATATTCATGGCCTCTTGGGTAAGCAGGCTGGGATTGTATACTTTGACTCAACGGAACACAAGTTGGAAATCTGAGGGAGCTAACAGATCATGACCACGATCTGAAACAATCTAGACATGACATGATCCAGAATTTCATCTGTATCTAAAATGCTGACATCAATTATAAATAAAAGTGGCCCAACAAGGGATGCCCACTAAGAGGCAATGAACCTCGGTTGCCTCAAGGAAAGCGCAGCTCAGGGACAAGGACTAAATCAAAGAATTTTCCATTTGAAAATAGTATGTGATATTAAATTTTAAATTGGTACTCGTGGTGGCTTTAAACCCCAGTTCTGATGGAAAATCTGAAGAAGGGTGCTTGTCTTAGTTAGTTTTGTCAACTGGGCATAGCCTCCAGTCACCTGAGAAGACAGTTTCAGCTGGGGCATCATGCAGATCAGATTGGACTGTGATGATGTCTGTGGGGGATTATCTTGATTGTTAATTGAGGTAGGAGGACCCATCCCACTATGGGTGGCACAGTTCTGTAGGCAGGTGGTCCTGGACTGTACAAGAAAGCTAGTTAAACATGTGACTTCAAGCAAGCCAACAAGCAGCTTTTCCCCATAGTTCTTGCTTCAAATTCATGTTCTGACTTACCTCAGGAATGGACTGTGACCCTGAAGTTTAAGCCAAATAAACTCATTTCTCTCCTATGCTGCTTTTGGTCACAGTGTTTTATCATAGCAACTAAGACAAAACCAGAACAGGTGATTCAAACCAAATGTCCATGTGGACATAAATGACCTGTGCAGTTTTGTCAGTTCTACATCAAAGGCAGGTATGCATCTTGGCAAGACTCTTAGATGCTTTTAGACTCCATTACAATTGATTTTGCTACTAGTTTTTGTTCTTTATAAGTAAACATTGGGTGCCAAGCATTATGTATGAGGTCTTAGGCTACAGAGAATGCAGGTACTTTGAGGAAAGCATATTTCAGTGTAATTGGTATTAAGAGCCAGTGGCAGGAGGAAGCTGTTCTCTCAGGATAGAATGACAAGAAACAGAATCACAAACACATTCAAAGGTAGCTAGTGCAGCCTCAGCAACAGAAGAAATATGTTTATGTTGTTTTTCTTTCTTTCTTTTTCTATTGAGGAGAGGTACAGGGCCAATAAGAAAAGTCTACTGTCCTCCATAACATTACAATACACACTTATGCAGTGGAGAATTATTTCTTATCAGATGGTTCCCATTGCATCAAAATGGAATAATTCCAATTTAAGGGGGTCTACTTTGAACTTGACATCAAAGAACATTGTCCCAGATCACCCTAAGCCCATTAATTATTCATGAAATTATTATGATAAAATTTCTGAAAATCCATTTCTGTTCCAGTCTCTGTGTAGGGATAAGCAAATATTTTATCCTTCTGAAACTCAATATATCATCCATGGAGGGGAGTAACAACTATTATGCTGATAACTCTATATCATCCACAGAGTGGGGCAACAACTATTATGCTGACAACCCTATGATGTTCACTGAGAATCCTAGGGAAGTGCGAGAAAGAGGTCAGTTACAAAGAAAACTGGGAAATGAACCTGAGTTGGTTTAACCTAGTTATACTTGGTCTAAGCACTGTGGTCATTATCTTAGCAGGGACCACCTTTTGATCTTCTAAGCTACTATGGAAACAACAAACTGTCTTCAGTGGTCCATTAGGCTCCTCTCATCACTCCTTATGCAATCCAACTGTCCAATGATAAATGATATTATACTGATTCTGTTGACTTTCTCCCCACATTCCCTCAAACAGAAAATATCAGACTCAGAATCTATGACCTGAACAGGTCCAGAAGTCCAAAGAGAACATTGCAGTGCTCAGCCCCTTAGGGCAGACATGAGTTCTCCTCTTTTAGAAAGGTCTATCGGGTAGATTTAAGTCTAAGTGGATTCAGAGCCTGCTCCACAGTGGCAACATTCAGCAGGCTTCCCATGTCCATTATCCACTTTCTTCCCTTTCCTCAAGGGTAGGTGTCAACTCAATATTTAGAGTAACAGAGTGTTAGCATATACATTTTTTTTGTTTTTTAACTCAGAGGTGGTTGACAGTAAACAATCAGTTTGGCTGGACTTCTGGGCACTTGCTCAAATGTTAAGGAAATATCACTGGACCTTTTCTTCTTTTATGGCTTAGCTGATGCATTTTTGGTTTTTGATGATAGAAACATATTTGGAATGGAGAAAGAAATATTGCCAGTGTATTCTGGGAATAGCACACCTCAAACACAATGTTTTGTTCAGGACGCAGATAAATTAAATGCCATGTGTGCTCAGAGAATCATGCCTCGGCCACTGGCACCTAGGGATCTGGGCCTGGAGGTGAGAAAATGTAGCAGGAATGTGTCTGTGTCTTCATTCTAGGAAAGGCTGTCAGAGGGATGACAGATTAGCCTCTCTCTGTGCTGCCCAACCTCCGGAGCCAGGCTAGGTCTGTGAATGGGGGTCCAGGGGAGGAAAAGTGCTCTAAATGATAAGCTAGCTTCTCATTGTAACTAATTGCCTCAGGAGGCAAGAAGCTCTGGGGCCCTAGAGATGTGCAAGAGAGGCTAAGCAGCCCCATCACTGCAGGCATGAGAACACCAAGGAGCAATTTCAAGAAATAAGGTCTCTTTTATTCAAGGTATTGTTGGATCCCAGAATTCATAGCAAAACACGTGCTCAGAGGCTTTTCCTATAAATACTATAGCCAGCCCTATGGACCCTTCCTCTAGTGTATAGAGACCCACTGTATGAGGGTATTCTCTTGGGTTATTTCAACTCTACCACCCTGCCCCAATTTAGGCAGAAATAACTCATTCTACAATGTAAATGTCAATAACTTTGAATTTCTTATAAACTCCTAAATCTAAGCTCAGTGTCAATTTTTCTGTGTGTAGAAAACAGCATAATTCCAAAGGTGGATACGAACTCAACACTCAGGGAGACTGGCCATGTGTATCATGGGGTATATGTGAAGCCTCTACCTTTTCAGTTTTGCTGTAAGCCTAACACTTTTCTAAAATCAAGTCTGTTAAAAACAAAAGGAAAAGGAACAAACATTTGTGAAAAGTAACCTTGACATTGCCAGGTTTCCGAGAGAGAGAAACAGTATGCTCATCTTTCATAATTGGGCTGGGTGTGATTTAGGAGACATTTTCAAAGATATTGACAGATGGGTTTAGGAAAATGAATTCTACCAAACTCAAAGTCTGATGGTAATGGGCATAGATACTGTTGTAGAAGTTTGTTTTTAGTTATGTATAAAAAAATTGTTTTATGCACTGTTGAGTGAGGGACTAAGCTAGGTGTGGAGTTTTGTATTGTTTGCAAGTGTTGATTTCTGTGGAAGATGTTTTATTGTTTATGATCTGCTCCTGAGGAGTTCTGAATCAAAACAAAAACAAACAAACAAACAAAAAAATCTGAGCTCAGACACTTGAGGTTCCACTGTCCAGCTTGGCTCTTGCCATGATGGTGGTTCCCTCTGCTGAGGTCTGGCAGGGATTCCACATATGAGAATGCCTCCTTGTCTTCCTTGGTGAGCCACCACAGCACTGTACTACTATAAATGGTGCCTGCAAATATGGGGCAGACATTGCATAAGCTAATTCAATGTGGAGATAAAGAAGAGTAAGAAACTCCAGACCTCACAGAGTCCTGTAAAGTGCACTCAGGGAAGCTACCAGAGGACAGAGATTAAGGTATTAATGGGAGGCTCCTGAAGAAAGAGGAGAGAGAGAGAAAAGAAATAAGCTTCTATGAAGAGAAAAGTCTATGAAATTAATAAATAAATGAGGAACAAAGCACCGAGATAAGAGTCACAGAATGGAGGCCCTTAGAGATAGAGAATTCAGCTGGGAGCAGGAAAAAGCAAGGTTCTTACTGCTTTTCCTGATCAGCTGATATTCCTTCCCACCACTGGTGGTAGTATGCTGTTTCACAAACTGAGTTTTCTGATAGCTGCATTGTACGTATGTAAAGCTCAAGATGTTGTGTTTGAGATCTATGAAGAAGGATATGTGTTTCCCCATAGTGGTGGTGAAAAAAAACAAAACAAAACAAACAAACAGAAAACAGCAAATTACCATAATGTTTCAACCAGAGATTCTTCCCACTGGCCAAGGACCGCTTGCTGTTGTGGAAGCCAGAACTGAGATCCAAAAAGCCTCTTAGTTAAACTGAACATTTTTTTTTCCTGCAAACCTGACTAAAAGAAAGACAAGCGGTCCAGATATCGGTGAGGTAGTCCTGACACATCTGCTATGGTGATGAGAACTCCACCCCACAAAGGAACCCTTCCTGAAGACAAATACTAATTGTTTTTCCTGAAAACCATACTCTACCTTAAAATCTGGAAGGTGTTTCCTCAGATCCAGTACACAGAAACTGTCTTCCAGAACTGGCTGAGGTTGTGTCTGATGCTGGTAGCTGAACTTGGTACTTTTAAGAGTTAACCCAGGTGTTACTGATTTTAAAGGCATAAAGGGGTCTTTGGAGAGCAGCTGAAGCGTGGCACTGTAAGAGACCTGGAGAGGCCATTGACGGAGGTGCCGCCTCAGTAGTAGTTGAAGGCCGAGATAAAGGGATCATGTAAAGAAGTTGAGGTTTGACACCTCATGAAGAGAGCCCAGAAGAGGTTATTGGTGAAGGTTCAGCCTCAGTGGCAGTTGAAGGCCCAGATTGAAGGGGTCATGAAGAGAAGTTGAGGCTTGACACTATGAAGGGAGTCCAGGAGAGGCTACTGGTGAAAGTGCAGCCCAGTTGCAGCAAGGGACCCCAGCAATTTTTGAGATTACCAGTACCATGGGATGACCACCAAAAACAGGAGTGCCAGTAGAGTAGAGCCAGCCAGAGCCTGGAGGACAAAGTATCTGTGCTGCAGAGGGCAGAGCCAGAGACCCAAGCCCTTTGGAGGAGCCCAGAAGATTGTGAGTAAATTCCAGATAATTGGACATTGATGTTTTTCTGTTGTTCAAAGACATTGTGAAAAGCTTGATAGATGTTTGGTTTCATTTGGTCCTGTGCATCAGCAACCCTTGTGATTGTTCCTCTTGTAAATAATTTTGCTGGTATAGTGTTAGATTGTGTTGTAAAGGTAAAGCATTTTTTTTTTGTCTCCACAGAAAAGGGGAAACATTGTGGAAGTTTATTTTTAGTTATACATAAAATAATTGCTTTATGAACTGTTGGGTGAGGGGATAAGCTATGTTTTGGTATTTTGTATTGTTTGCAGGTTGTTGGATTTCTGTAGGGGATGTTTGATTGCTTATGATCTGCACCTGAGGAGTTCTGAATCATTAAAAACACCTGAGCTCAGATGCTCAAGGTTCCACTGTCCCCTCTGATGCTTGCCATAGTGGTAGTTCCCTCTGCTGGGGTCTGGCAGAGTTTGCACGTATGAGAATGCATCCCTGTCTCCTTAGTGAGCTGTCACAGCAGCATACAACTATAAGTTACTGCTCTAGTTGTGAAGAAACAAATAATAATAATAAAAAAATTCCTAATACCCACAGACAGTCCCTGTAGGGAAGGAGAAACTCCCTCAGTGAAGGTGGTGGGGTGACATAGCCAACACCCTGTGACCTGGCAGGGAGGATGAGGTGGCATCTCTGACTCTTATTTCTTTCTCACCCGTGCCCATCTCTCAGAGCCTCCTATGGACAGAACCCACTGGGAGTTAGCGGGCAAGGGCAGCTCTACAGTGTTGGCTCTGTTTAAGTACTCTGACACCTCAGAACACAAGGTACAGTGTGGAAGGACTGAGAGGGGCATCTGGAGGGGAAGTGGGTTCTCCTGTGCCACACCATGCATTTAGACTGTCATGTATTCTCTCCTATACCTGTAGCCTGGAACACACCTCACATCAGAATCTATACAATGTTTTATATTATAAAATATAGTATATTTCATATTCAAGGAAAATGTTTATCAGTATTTTGGTTGAACTAAGTATCTACTTAAGAAAATGTTTTATAAAGAATAAAATATTATAGACTTAAACAGAAATGGTTTTATAACGGAAGACTTCTGATACTGTCACTTCCAACAAAGAGATTTATCAGATTTCAAGGACTCCTTTTTCTCACTGTTGATTTCTTTCATGCTCATGTTGAGCTCTTCCCTGAGAAATTCATGTTGTACTTTCTTTTTAATTTCATTATAAATCTCACTTTCAGTAAAATATTGGCTCACCTTTTTAATAACCCAAAATCTTTTTTTTTACAGTAGGGCAAATGTAAGGGAGACATTTTAATATTAATTAAACTTGTGCAGCCTGGTTCCCCATGGAAGACACATACTGTGTTTACAGGATATAAACTACTGTAATGCTGGGGGAACTGAGGCAGGCATGACAGGAGGTGAGGGATGGATCAAGTAGCCATCCTAGATTCTGTACACACATCTCCTCCTTACCCAGAGGAATTATTAGAAACCTAGAGTCTAGTATTTAAACATAAATTCTCTCATAATTTGGGGCTCTTCAATGGAGGTGTTTCAGAGCTCAATTTCAGCCTCATCTCAAAGTGGAGTTTCAGACTTACTTGACAATAACAGATTTGCTCTTGAAGGATGAAAGTGTAAAGTGAAGTCTGGACCCTTCCATGTGCCTCTGACTCATGACACTGTAGTATCAGCCTCTCCTAGAGGTTTGTAGGTTTACAGTGAAGTACCTTGGAAGCCCAAATCTCCTTGAAAAAATCATAATAATAAAAGCTGAAATTCTGCTGTTCTTTGTAAATTTGTTTTTCAACCTCCTTCAAGATCCAGTGTGCACTTAGACTCAAACACAATGCACACAAATCAGATCAGATGGGGTCTTTCTTTTGTCTGAATTTCTTCACTTATGTATAGGGTAGGGTTCTTTGTTACTTACCTTGAAGAAGGATCTAGATAAGAAAATTGTGGTTAAACTCTCTGAGTAAAAGTGAGTTAGGGGAAGGAAGGGTTGATTTGGCTTATACCCCCAGGTCAGAATCCATGGTTGAGGGATAGCAGGACAGAAACTCAGGAAGGAGCTTGAAGCAGAAACCATGGAAGAATGGTGCTTTGCCAGCTCATGATTAGATTGCTTTATACAGTTCAGGACCTGCCTAGAGAATGGTACTGCCAACAGTGGTCTGTACTCGCCGACATCAATGAACAATCAGGGCCATGGTTACAGACCAACGTGATCTGATCAATCCTTCAGTTGTGACTCCCTTCTCAGGCAATTGTAGGAAAAGAAAAATTGACAGTTAAAACTGTCTAGGACAATATTCAAGAACAAAGCTGGACAATGATGATGATGCTCAAAGCAAGCTGATGGATATAGTTTCCTGAAATGAAACTTACCCTCAATTTCCATGACTCTTCACTTTAAGAACCAGGTTGGAGGATACTGACCAAGTTTGGACTATTTAGTGTCTGATAGTGAAGACTGAGATATGAGAAGTTTAAGACATAAACACTGGGTGTAGTTATTAAAGTCAAACAAAAGATCAAGTTTTCTAATACATTGAAATTTAATTCTATATAAATTTGGTAGAAAAATGAATCTGTTGATAAAATTAGCAAACCTCTGCAGAAAAGGGTAGAAAGTTAATATATATTATATTATATTATATTATATTATATTATATTATATTATACTTACTATTATATACACACACTCTCACACACACACACACATACACACATATATAACTAATCATCAGGAGTCAGATAATATGATGGCAGACAAGTTATCTTGTGGTCTTCGTTTGAACAAGCAGAGTTTTGGACAGCATGTCTCAGTGACTACTCTATCCAAGTTATATTTCAAAGAGAGAAAGACTGGGTTTAGACCACTCATGTGAGACTCTCTTGTGATTTACTGTTTGATTAATACTGTCCAGTGAAAGACTCTTTTTCAGATTCAACATATTGCTTTTCCCAGAAAATTCATGAAGCAGATACCTTTTGTAAGTAAAACTCAAACTTGGACAAATTTGTCAAAAGGACATTCCCAGTTCTAATAATGCAAAGCTCTCCATTGGTCAAATAATTTGGGGTTGGGCAAGGGAGAATCCCAAATATATTGCCTGTTACAACCATTTTTGTACAGATATATCTTGGGTGACAGCTTCTGTTTCTTTTGCAATACAGTCATTTTGGAAGGCAACATAAAGCTTTCACTGTATCATGTATGTCTGCGTGTTTTACAATGTTTGGTAATAAAATATGGAAAGAGCTTTTCAGAGTTGGAGAGTGACATGTGGTTACATATAAATTCTTTCTTATGTTTCAGATGCAAACAGAGGACAGAGAGAGGGGTACACCCATCACACTTCCTCTTAAATTCCTGTCAACATTTGACCAAGAAGATAAGAAAATGCCCTACTGACTCCATTTTTTTTTTTCAGAGTTATCCCTTAAGGGAGAAAAAAATAAAAGCAGTAATACAGTAAGCGATTGGAGAACAAGAAATAGATTTTTTTTATGTGTTTAAAAGAGTTGTAAAATGTATGACTTCTTTTCAGAATTCAGAAGTACACAGGGCAGGGACCCAGCAATTTCAGCCCAGATTCCACAGTCACATTTCTCATGTAGGGGAATTTGGACAAGCACAAAAGTGCTTTATGTGTTTGGAGACACTCACAGTCCCTCAGACGTTCCAGTGAGTGTTGCTGACGCTGTCACCACTCCCAGTGGCAGAGAAGCTCAGTCCAGCTCCCCTCCAACTCCCCACTCTCCACCACAGCGCATCTCAGTTAATTATTAGCTCTTTAGCTGTCCCCAAGCCCATGTGCTTTTCTTTAACTCACTCAATACCTATTTCTTGAGTACCTGTCGTGTGCCAGATACTAATGAACAGTCAACATGATCCAAGTTCCGTGTGATTTATGGTCTAGTGGGTAAAGTAGGTGAAAATAGCCATACACTTCTACCAACAAATAAATGTAAGAAAAATAATCACAAAGTGTGATGAAGGTTAGGAGTGGAAAATATCAAATGTGCGTATTGACATGGTACAAGAAGGTGGGGCAATGTCATAACATCCCAGGTGGGCTGCACATGGAGCTCCTGTTACTGTCGAGAGCACTGTCCTCAGAGAACATCCAGGAAGCCTGTTTTCTTCCAAAATGTAAAACAAAGCGAAGAGCTAGAGGACGGGGAGGAGTGCTGTGATATGCAGTCACATGGACATGACAGGACTGTTGCACTAGGATTTCCCAGCATCTGTTGTTGCCTGCACAAGGCCTGTGTGAGATCAAGGCAGTCAACAAACCACCATGGATGGGCAGGGGAACATAAGACCTGAGGAGTCCCTCCTACCCAAGTAGATACTGACATTTAATAGCTATTGGGTGAAAGAGAGTAATTTTCCTTTGGATGGGTGGCTACGGCTGGGTTACCTATGGGTTACTCCACTGTAGTTGTACACTTCCTCTGGTGACTCACCAAACAGGAAAACAAGGAGGCATATTCATAGGTGCAAACTCTGCCAGACCTCAGCAGAGGGAACCACCATCACGGCCAGTGCCACACCTGACAGTGGAAATGTGAGTGTCTGAACTCAGGTGTTTTTATTCTTTCAGAACTCCTCAGGTATTCTACTGATAGCACATGCAGATCATTAGCAATTAAACAACCCCCCCTCACACACACACAAATCCTACACCTGCAGACAACACAAAATGCCAAGACCTATCAAACCTTCTCCCAACAGTGCATAAAACAATTTCAAACATAACTAAAAATAAACTTCCACAACACCCCATACTCACATGGAATACATGGGCAGCACTAATTGGACTCAGTGGGTTATTTTTTAAGAAAGATACGAGATTGAAGGAAGCCCTGTTGGGAGAGAGGTAGAAGGAGTGAGAAGGGAGGTCGGGATGGATATAATCAAGATACACTGCATATACATATGAAATATTCAAAGAATCAATAAATAATATTTAAAAACCAAACTAAGCAAACAACAAAAGAAGCAAAACACCCCAAGAACGTATCCGGTGAATACCATAACAAATGTAAGTGGAGGGAATGATATGTAAGTGTTCTAAAGGAAGAAGACTTCCTGAGGCAGAAGAAATTGAACACTGGGTCCATCACAAGACTTTGTGTCTCATAGAAGGGAGTCTTCCTCTAAGGGCATCATCAGTTGGATTTCAGTAAGGAATCATTCCATCTCATATATATATGAGAGGGAGAGAGAGATTGAGTAGTGCAATTGCTGGAGACTCTAGTCTGGAAGACCAAAGATGGCATGTGAATGTTTGGATTTAGGCAATGTTCAGAGTTAATAAAGGAATCCAGGTTTCTCCTTCCACTCATGTCCTGTTGTTTTGATGACTCAAAGGTTCCTCTATGGCAAAGCTACTTTGAAATGCTAGAGAGCCTCTAGGGTTCTCTGAGCAGCCTATGCTAGATATCTACAACATCACACACCACAATTCTGAGTTCATATCTACACTCTGAAAGACTGTGACAATTTACTGTCCAGAGTCCGTGTCTTGTCTATTTTTGTATCCTCAACCCAGCCCAGAGACCAAGACTCACATGTGACAGCAAAGTGTGCACTCTGGCTTCTTAGAGGGCTCTTCAAAGTCAAATGACCACCAAGAGGAAGAAGATCTAGGGACTCACAATTGATGTTGAAAGGATCGTGGAAGAGCTAGCATATGCCAAGAATACCTGTATCTGTTAGAGTTGGCTAAGAAATCTCAGACAGGAAGCCAAATTGATCTTTCTGCCATTTCAGGAGAAGTTCTTCACCAAGGAGGACTCTCTCAAAAACACTTCAAATTCCATTTTCAGACCTGCTGGGACAATTGCAGGTCAGAAATGATTGCCATACATAGATTGGCAGACACTGTCATTTTTGACAAGGAGTTTATCACTGTGTGTCTAGGAACTGCTGGATGGCAGTCAGAACCACGCTGTCACCACTGCCTCCCATATGATTCAACGGATTTCATTGTAGTTCAGCTCCATAATGATTAAGCACCCAACATGCACCAAGCATTGAACCAGGCTGGAAGGGAAGGGGTAGAGGGATTTCCAAACTCTCACAATCTGTAGGAGAGACAACTTATATATATTTATAACCAGGACTGGGTATGTTATAGTATGTATACATACACACATTATGTGGATGTACTTAGTAGAAGAAACATATAGGAACTTTTATTTATTCTTCTGGGAGGAGGAAGAGTGTATATAAGCTGGTCATAGGGAAGCTTAAGTCTGTCCAGTGTGTCACCATATTTTTTTTGTCAGATTCCCTGGTAAAGAGATGACCAAGGTGCAGGGATAGAGGTTCCAGACCTGTACTATCTGGGCTCAGGTCAGGTGCTTTATTAGGACATGTGTACTCTCTGAAAATTCCCCTAACAAGTCTTTACCTCAGTTTGTCCAACTGTGAAGTGGGATACTGATAACACGTTCCATCTAATGTTGGTGTCAGAACTAAAGGAGTGTGTATGCACAGGAAAAGGTCATTTTAGCAGAAGAGACAGTACCAGCAAACCCAAGAAAGAGCAAGTCTCTGGAGCGACAGAGTGCAGGATGCATTTGAAAAGGGCATTGAAAACAGGTTTTGTGGCTCCGTTGTTGAAGAGTTTTGAAGATGTAATAAAATGAAAGAAAACAAAAACACACTCTGTGCTATTGATAATGAGAAGTAGCAAGAACTCTTCCAGGGAGAAAAGAAAGGTTACACACAAAGGTGGAAGGCCAGGAGAGGCTGGGAATCCAAGCAGGCAGTTATAGAAGAAACCTGGGAGAAGTGGTTTACAATTTGGACCAGGAAGGCAGCACCAGGCAACACTGACACACTCGGTGAAAACTGCACTGTCCAGTTTGGCTCTGGAACTTTCTCTTTCCTTGTTTAATATTCCAAGAATTCTTCAGGAGTCAGCTTGGGAAATGCTGGCTCCACTCTGCAACTCACTTTTTGGGATGTCTTCATTTTGACTCCTGACAGCCTTTGATATCTTTAATTCTCTACCCAGCAACACAGTAGGAAATCATAGTCACAAACATGGGAGCTTGTAAAATGTTCTAATGATGGCCAGTTCAGCAGGTAATCTATAGAATCCAAGGATGGGCTGGGGTCTGGGGCTTCTTCACACCAGGAAGCCCTGTCATGGAACTCTCTTCCTTCAGGCAGTAAGCTTTCTTGGTAGGAGCAGTACAATCAAAACTGTATTTGGAGACTATTAAAATGTTGAGGTTATACAGTTCATACTGGGGGAGGAGAAACAGTGTATTTCCCTCTGAAGATACAGAGAACAAATCCTTACAATGTGCTAGTTGGATTCTCAAGCCTGACAACATAAACATGCAGGCAAAGTCAGCCCTTTACAGTAGCCCTCTTAAGTAACATCATTAGCTCAACTTTAAGGATGAGAAAACTAGTCCCAACGAGTGCTAACATCATCAATAGTAAGGGGAAAGGAACATCGGTAACAGTAATTGATGATTAATGAGTGAAGCTGAAAAGAAGGGCACGGTATAAGCATTTATAAAACACTAGAGTAAATTGCACATTTAGCTAAGGACAACAGGGCGGGGAGGGGTCCCCTTGCTAACCTGGATGACATTCCAAAGAAATTACCCTCCAAATGAGACTCTGTAGAGAAGAAAGAGTGAAACACTCGAGAGGACAACAAAATACACTGTCTGGGGAAGGTTAGCACGCTTTCCTGTGGTCAGGACCAAGGCCTTCCATCATCATCGCTCTTGTCAGAGGCATTCGAAATAGCAGCTGCCTTTTCAGCCGCAGAGAGTTTACTGAGTGAGTGCAAGGAATGCTTTGAATTTTCTGGAGACTGTGACCTTGAAAATAAAAGAAATGGAATCTGTGTATCTAGGAAGAGGTGTGGGACATGTCTGCAGAGGGCTACATGGTGGAGTTTAGCGGTGACAGCAGTTACTGTCTAAGGAAGTTTCTAGCCTGTATCTAGTCCTCCGTGTCAGCTGACAAAGCACACAGCAATCATTCCAAGCAATGCTAGAATACAAATGGGTAGGAAACAGACAAGAAATGGGTTCAGATTCCAAGGTCCTTCTAAACAATGGCCATGAAGACAGTGCAGATTCAGCTGTAACCAGGAAACAGATTTATAAGACAGACTATCCAATAAATCTCAGTGGAAAAATGCGATGAATATTAATCTTGACCGCCAACTTGACAGGATCTGGCATAATCCAGGGAAAGAAATCTCTAGGTATGTCTATGAGAGAGTTTCTAAAGTATGTTAATTGAGATGGAAAGACCCACCCTAAGCAGGCAGCACCATTTCCTGGGCTGGGATCCCAGGTGGTATACAAAGGGGAAAGCGAGCCGAGCACCAGCATTCATCTCGGCCTTCCTTCTACGGTGGATACAATGTGAGCAACTGCCTAACACTCTCATTGCAATGCCTTTTCTTTCATGATGGACTGCTTCCTCAAACAGTGAGCCAGAATAAACCTTTCATTGATCAAGTTCTTCTTCTTCTTCTTCGGTATTTAATATACTGAAGGTAACTAATATACCATGCTCACATCTGACTGGGCATGCACCCTGTAAGGAAGACGTGATCATCAAAACTGTCAGTTGTAGACTAAAAAGAGGAGACAGAAAGTTTTTAAGAGCCAGAGACAGTGGATGAGTATGAGATGACTGTGCTGTGTTTCAAAACACAGCAGGACAGCTGCACATGTGAACTCACAATGGTTGGGACAGTATGTACAAGACCCGCACAAGCTCAGGCCAGACAAAGTCTTAGCATGGAGAGCAGAGGTGGACACGGAGTCGCATCCCTGGCCGAGGATAGAACAGGGGCTCTCAACCTTCCTAATGCCTTAATATAGTTCCTCACGTTGTGGAGACCCCAACTTTACAATTATTTTTGTTGCTACATCATAACTATAATTTTGCTACTGAACAGGGTCTCATTTCCTAAGACCGTAGGGAAATATGTGTTTTCCTGTGGTCATGAGATCTGGGAGCTGTTGTGAGACAGTGGGTGAGAACCGTGGCTTTCCTACCAGGAGAGAATTTTATTGACTTTGATTGGGAAATCAATTTCAGGAACATGAAGCTGACTATAAGCACGCTTCCTCTGCAAGTGGGCTCCACGCTCAGACCCTCAGGGCTTAACCGCTGCATCTTTCTCTTGGAATGTTTGGCCTCTGAGCCATAGAAATCTTCTTCCAGTTCTTTCCTTGTCAAGGCTGGCTTCAAGAGGCTTTCTGAATCATTTGTGCTAAGACAGAAACTCCACTTCCCCTCAGGTTTAGAATTCTGACCTGCTGTTGACCCTAGAAGAGACACAGCTCAGCACCTTTGCAATTAGGCCCGGCCATATGCGGAAGAGGCCAATGCAGCCAGTGTCGTCCGTGGCCTGCACTTCTGTATGAGCCTCTAGCTTTTCTGTCACAGCAGGTGACCTGTGCAGACACCTGGCAAATCCCAACTGCCATCAATCCGTCTTTGGAATCTTCCAGCCAACCATCATAGGATATCACATCAAGGCTGACATGTTTGGGGCCAAGTCCCAGACAGGAGATGTGTGTCACCTCGGGATGACAGTATGATCAAAATGCATGATGAAAAGAGCCTAACTATCATCCCATCGCTCACGAGCAAGGAGGTGAAATCTGTCAGGGTACCAGTGTCAGGTGTGGGAGAGGCAAGTCCTGACAGGTGATTAATGCCAAGAGCCAGTAATCAGGCAGGTTCTGCCAAGAGAAACGGGAAAATATGGATGTGTTTTCTATGACAGAGTATACCTTCCCCCACTCTTGACCTCTGGTTTGACAATTATCATAGAAATGCTCAGAGATTACTATTTTTCCTCCTGATACTAAATATGTATGCATTTAAAAAGTCTACAGACTGCCTTGTAATCTAAAACGGGGATGCTCCCCAAAGCCCATGTCTTCAGGGCTGCTTTCCAGCGTGTCTTTGGAAAAGGTGGTAGAAATTTTAAGAGGTGGAGGCTGTTGGGAAGTCTTAGGTCATTTGTGATATGACCTCAAAGGAGATTGTGGGATACCAGCCATATTCCCTTCCTCTTTGCTTTCTGGCTATGGGGTGAACAGTTTCCTCTGCTGTTCACACACACCATATACCTACCAGGGTCTAAAAGCAATAGACTACTGCTCCTGGACAGAAATTATCAAACCCATGGTCCAAAGTAAACCTTTTTACTTTCTCAGTTACCTCATGTATTTTGTCACAGTAACAGAAAGCTGATAAATACGTTATGTATAATATGCACTCTGCACACATGCATGAGGTATGTATTTCTAGCCAAGCTTCACAACCCTATCATTTGGGAAATGAATGAAATAGTCTGTGGGTAGCTAGCCTCAGAGTTTTGTGATTCTCAATAAAGATCCCCTTCCTTTATTGCTGGTAGGAGGCCTCTCAGAAGCTGGGAGATCAGATGGAGAGCGCCCCAGGGAAAGCGACTCATCTGTCCTGCTGCTGTACGTTCCCTGTTCTGGATCTCGCTCTAGTCAATCCTCATGAGTCCCGCCCTCCCTGCCCTCCCTCTCAGTGAACACAGTTTAGAACTATCCCCTTACTTGCCCAGAACTGGGTACCTTATGTTATACTGAGATACTATTTCTTTTCCTGCTTTCTCTTCTTTGTAGATTCTGGTTTTTTCAATTCAAACTTACTTCATGTTTGGAGTAAGCTGTGCTGAGATTAGATTTACTAGTTAGCATCTATGACAGCTAATCGTGGTTATCAGCCTGACTGGAGTCAACTAAAATGCAAGCCACTGGGCACTCCTGCTAGGGACTTTCTTGGTCATATTGTGTGAAGTGGAAAGACCCACCCTGAGTGTGGGCAGCTCCTCCCGGTGTCAACTCAGGTAAAAGGACAGGAAGAAGGAAAGTAGCTTTTTGCCTGCTCGCCTACACTTTCGCTGGCACTTTCACCTATCCTGCCGCTGCAGCATTCTTTTCCCGACATTAGAACTAGCTTCTTCAGAATTTCAATGCAGACTGAAGACCAGAAGATCCTCAGGAATATTCCAGGCCTTCAGCCCCAGGCTGGGAATACTGACACATCCTGCCTTGTGGACTAAGCAAATATTTGATTCTCAACATTCAAATATGAGACTGCCAGGGTTGAAATGCCCACTCAAGCTAAGAAACCGTACCTATATGGAAGCAATCCATATATATATATTATATAAATGATATATAATATATATGAATAAATAAATAATATATAAATCATTTATATAAATATATATGAATAATATATATAAATATATGTGTGTATATATACATATATATGTGTGCATGTATACACACACACACACACACACACACACATATGAATTGCTTTCATATAGGTATGATTTACTAGCTTGAGTGGGCATTTCAACCCTGGCAGTCATGTATATCAATACTATATATTATTATATATATTAGTTGTAATATATAATAATAATAATATAGCATCTTTATATACAGGAGTTTGAAGATACAGTTTCAATGTCACCTTCTTCGTGATCCTTTCAATTTCCCTAGTCATTTTAAAGTTTCCTTCCTCTGTAGATACAAGGAACACTCTTTAAAGCACTGGTTTTACTGTAGCTTGTAGTTTAGCAAGTTATTTGTGTCTCTCCTCGACACTGAATCCTACCCGGTTGTACTCTATGTACTCCCTAAGCGCTGGGAACATTATCAGCTCATAGCAGAGACTCAGCACTGCTCCATTTGCGTGGGATGCACTTCCCTCATTGGCTTGTACTGTAACTGCAATGGGGACCCCTCTGCATTAACCGAGCAACCGTGAGTCATATCCCTACAGTCTTGGGCCCTACCATCCTTAGCACAGACATGGTTGTCCTCCTCTGTGACTGCCTTTGCTACAGTGACAGTGATGTAAAACATAGTCCACAGTTGCTCTCTCCTGCCACTTGTTCCTTTCCAACTTGGACTGCATTGCCCTCCATCTGGCTCCTGGGTGCTTCCCTGGGGCCTCATGCCCTCCCAAGACCAGTCATCTCACTATCTCTCTACTACCCTTTGCCCCAGGGGGACTGGCTGCATTGTTAAGTCTTTCTTTTTCTCACTCTCTATATCATAAAGGAGTTACTTGCTTGAATAGGAAGTCTATTCCCCAGGAGACAGACAAGCAATTCTTTCTATGGTAGTTCAGTGTTTCTCATTTTTGCTTCAGTGAGGCAGCAGGGTGCTGAGGCTGGGGCTTATGCACACAGCTCTGCAAACATTTCTCTGGCCTGGGGAGCCTCTGTTCCGACTGCCTTTATTTCTCTCTTGCTCCTCTTCAGTGGCAGAGTAGGCAGTGCCACTAACTTGTGTTTGCCAAGAGCAATGCCCTGACTTCTATGAAGCCTTCATAATAAGGGACTTTAATTTCTTTTTCTCTCTTTTTTCAGATTTTTAATTTTTTATTATTGATTTTTTCTTTTCTCATACAAATACAACCGAAACCCCATCCTCCCCTCCCTCTACTCCTTCATGCTCCCCCATCTCCCTTATCCCCCAGACCTGTTCCCCACCCCCACCCTAATTCCCCTCGGAAAAGAACAGGCTTCCCAGGGTTACCACTCAAGCAGGGCATAACAAGATGGAACAAGGCTGGGCATGAGCCCCTACATCAAATCTGAACAAGGCAACCCAGCAGGAGAAAAAGGGTCCCAAGTGCAGGTCAAAGAGTCAGAGACACCCCCCACCCCATATTCCAATTTGCAGGAGTTCTACAAGAAATCCAAGCTAACAACCATAAGATATTAATAGGGGGCCATGTAGGCTTCGTGTCTGCTGCTTTAGTCTCCGTGAGACCCTAAGAGTACTGGTCAGTTGACTCTGTGGGCCTTGTTCTCCTGGTGTCCTCAACCCTTCTGATCCCCACAATCCCTCCTTCCCCTCTTCTGTGGGGTTGTCTGGACTGCCCATGATGTTTGGCCCTGGGCTTCTGCATCTGCTCCCCTCAGGTGCCACAGGAAGCCTTTCTGATGATGTTTGGTCTCTATGGGCATAGCAGAATATCGTTTGGAATTGTCTCCAGGCTACCCAATCTCTGGTTCCTGGTCAGCTCTTCAGTATCAGGCATGGGCTCCCTCCTTTGGCTTGGAGTTCTGCCTTTCCACTGCCCCAGCAGATTCTGCAGGTAGGATAGGTTGGAGGTCGAAGATTTTGTGGCTAGGATGGTGTCACATTCCTACCTCTGGAAGCCTTGCCTGGTTACAAAAGATGACCTATTCAAGATCCCTATCCCCCATTACTAGGGGTCCTTGCTAGGGTCACTCTTGTAGATTTCAGCAATTTTGCACTACACTAAGTCTCCAGATTACCCCCTAAATGTCCTCCAATTCCGGTTGTCTCTCTCTCTCTTTATCTCTCTCACCCCATCAAGGAGGACCTCAATGGGGACACATGGATCTCCCTGGGAATAGAACAGGCATTACAGATGGGCTGGGGGAGGATGTGAAAGGGCTTTAATTTCTGATCACCAAGACCATCAAATATTTCTCTGGATCCTATTCTCTGTTGTCATCTTCTGGGTTTCAAATCTACTTAGAGATTTGTTTTTAATGCAGTTTGACTTGTTTTCTCAACCAAACTAACAGCAATCAAATCAGTTTATCTGTTTTAGAACACAACAAAGTCATAATAGAATTACTTCTTTTAAGATTTATTTTTAATTGTGTGAATTTGTATGTGTATTGTGTGGGCATATGTGTATGCAGTGAGTCCAGAAGATGGTATCATCAGATCCCCTAGAGCTGGAGTCAGAGGTAGGTGTGAACTGTTCAACATGGATTCTGGGAATTGAATTTGAGTCTTTAAGAGCAGCAAGCACTCTTAACCACTGAGCCATCTCTACAGTCCCAATATCATTTTAAAACTAGTATAATTGAATGAATATGATAGGCCAGATGTTTCAAATGTTTTTGATGTATACATTTATTCTATGCTTAAAATAACATGAATTTAATGTGAGAAGGTTTCGAGGTATCCAAATAGCTGGTAAATGCAGGAGTTACCTTTAAAAGACATAAACTGATTCCAAAGCTCATGTTTCTAGGGTTATGCCATGTTTTGTCATACTATCTACCATACACCAGCATCCATCGGCATGAATTCCTTGCCTAAAAGAAAGATAAGGCTGTATCTTGTCATTACAGCATTCCACTGTTGAGATAGGGCATGGTACTTTGTCTGTAGCAGACACACACACACACACACACACACACACACACATACACACACACACACACAGTTTGCTGAGCAGAGTATCTTCTAATCTGATCTGAGACTGAAGCATTCCTAGTGTGACACTTCACACGCTTGGTACCTATGGATTAAACAGAGGTCTGTGTTCAAATCCAGAAAAGCCAGGTGGCTCAGCTTGGAGTTGCTTTTTCATATCACCGATCTAAAACTGGCACTGTAAGTTGTTTGTGGCACTCTTTGTATTATTTACTATCTGTTGACCCTCATATAAGCTTTCTGAACCTTTCCTCTCTTCTGTCAGGTCATCCCTCAGCTGGTCCTCCTGAACAGTCTTACCCAGACTGATACTGGATAATGCTCACAGGATGCAGAAGCAGCTTTATTACCATGCTGCTCAACACACACTTGAAGCCTTTAGTGAGAGAAACTGCAGGAAGTTATTTTTTTCCTTTCAGTAGACAGGGTTAATTGGAGGCATCAAATATCCGACACACCCAAAGATTATTAAATCAAATCCTTGACTCCTAATCTATACTGTTACCGTGATGAAAGTGAACCTCTCTCTTAAGTAATAACACAATTCCACTCTCAACCCCTGCCTGTCCAACGTGATCAGCAGCAACAGGGTGCTTTCTGTAGACATACTCAGTGCACTTTTTGATGTGTATTGTGGCTTCACAGTAGGACTTAGCACCATCTTCATTAATGATGAAATTAGGGGTCCTTGGGACTGGGAAGATAGATTCAGCTATAAAGTGACTGGCACACAAGCATGACAACCTGTGTTCAATCCCCAGTAAAAATCCAGACACAGGGGTGCACACCTATACATTGGGCAAATACAGACGGGAGGATCTCCCAGGCTTGCTGACTTGTAGTGGAATGCTTAGAAGAAGTTTTTGTTATTTTGGATTTTTTTAAAAATCAAAATGGCATTTGGATTAGGTTTGTGTGCCCACCCCAGGTGTGGTTGTTGTTTATGAATGGGAATTGGAATGCTTGATGCAGGTGGCTATAATTTGGTTAGATGCAGCCATTCTGGCACCTGTAGCTTGGTTTGGGGGATTAGGTGCCACATGGGTTTATGGGAACTTTTGGATTAGGGTATAAAACATCTGAAGCCCCGAGAGTCAGGGTGCGTGTTGGTTGATGGTTCATTTATTGGGTTACTGTAGTTGGTTTAATTCTTAAAAGAATAAAGGCTGGGGAAATTGAATTGACAGACCGTTAGCTGAGATGCTAGTCTGACTCAATGTCAGCTAATTCTCTTCAAGCTGAGGACAGCCTAAAAGAGGCTGTGAAGATTTCTACCTTTCTCTCATTCTATATCAAAGCCACTTGCAAAAGCGGTGAAGATTTCTTTCTATCCTTCCTTTCTCTTTTCCTAAATTGAGGGTAAAAGACTGTAGTGTACTGCTTCACCGACTAGCTAGTACAGCTGAGTAGTGAACTGTGGGTTTAGTAAGAGAAACAACAAGAGGAAAGCAACGAAGGAAGACACTCAATATCAACCTCTGGCCTTCACACATACTCACTCACTCACATGTGCATATATATGCAAACATACGTGAGAGTACACACCCACACTCACCTCTGCCTTTAATCTACAGTGAGAAAAATAATGGAACGAGGTATCAGCAATGATTATTGTGTTTATTGTCATTTTAAAACTAATTCCCTTTTGTCTTTTCTGCATTCTTTGAGATCCGCTGCAGACAAGAAGTGAGACAATCATCCTTCTTTCTCTTCCCTGGTACAATACATCGTGACCACAGTTTCCCCTCCCTCCACCCCTTCCAGGCCCTGCCCACCACCCTGCTTCCCTTCTCCAGAGTTCCACTCACATTTCAATTCTTTTCAGAAAACATCAGGGATATCAACCAATTTTCAAGAACCCTACTCCAAATAAGGAAAAAGCAGAATCAATCTGCATTTAGATAAAGTCCCTCCAGCCTCACAAAGCCCACCCTACAGTTCAGCAGACATGAGTTTACCTTTGGGGTTTATAGGTTACTCCCTGAGGGTAGAGCACGGTCAGTTGTCTCCAGAGCTCTCAGCTGAGTATACTAGGAACTGTGTGGGCTTGTCCTGCAGAGAAGGGTCACAACTTTGCTCTCCAAGACTATGGCATTTGGAGGATGAAGTAACCCCAGGATCCTGTATGTGGCTCTGGAATTTCTACAGATGGAAGGTGCTGTGTATGTGTCAGATGTTATTATACAGCTCTTGTATAAAAAAAAAAAAAAGTTCCCACTTATTGGTACGGATTCTCTGTTGAGTAGTTCAGAGGTGATAGTCCTTCCTGGTAATAGCAGTCAGAATAGCAAAGTAAATGGTCCTGTTTTTCTGTACTTTGTCCAGTGTTTGATTGTTTTTCCCCTTCCCTATAGTCCAAGATGGCCTAGAGTAGGAGAAGAAAATATAAGAGAAGAAAATATTTACTAACGAAGCTTAAAATAGAAAAATAACTCCCTCCCTTTTTTGGTATTGTGATTGAGGTCAGCAGCAAGGAAAAAAAACTATGTAAGTGGGCCACATAAAAGAAATCAGATTTTTTTTTAAATTTTTAATATATGATGTATTGGTCTTGTGAGCTCATTCTAATATACATTCCTATGGTGCAGCCACTATAGTTGGAAACGTTCACAGTTTGTTGGGAGGATGTTTAGTAAACACAAGGTTTACAATCTAATGTTGTAATATCCTTTTAGGACAATTGTCTGGCTCCTGAATGATTCTCCTTTGCCAGTTTTACCACCACCCTGAGCACACTGGCTTCTCTATGTTCTTCAGATGTATGTAATAGGACATGAGAGAGATGCCAGTCATCAGACCCTCTAGTCAGCCATCTTCACAATCAGTTGTTGCTCACACAAGTACATGGAGCTGCCTTGAGAAGCTGAGCATCTGTCCTCTTCATTGTCTGGTTCAGCTACAACTTGAACTTGGCTCTAATATTAGGGAAACTTCACTGGGACAGAAAAATATGATCTTTCTCTTTTCTATGACATTTGAAGGTCTCGTGTAGCCTGGCTGACCTCAAGTTCTCTATGAAACAGAAACTCACCTTGAACTCCTGACCTTCCTGTCTCCATTTCCCAGAGGTAGGATCACCAACATGTGCCACCACACTGTAAGTGTATTTGGTGGTAGATATTGAACCCAGAGCCTCATGAGTGTCAGGCAAGCACTCTTCTGGCTGTGCTACAGTACCTGCTGTTTGGATTTTTGAAGGGAGTAAAGGAACACTCCCCATGGGCTTCTTTCTCTAACACAGCACAGGAGTGGTTCTGTGAATTGGTGAGGATCCACCTCAGTGAACTGTGGAAATTCAAATCCTTTCTCATCATCTCATTGGGGTTTAATGAGACCAGGTATATAGTTCAAAGGCATGTATCATGGTTTGAATGAGAAAGATCCCTCATTGGCTCCAGGTTTTGAACACTTGGCCCCAGTGGGTGGCGCTGTTTGTGGAGGTTCAGATAGTGGAGCCTTGCTGGAGGAAGTATGTCACTGAAGGTGGGACTTGAGAGTGTAAAGCCTCTCACCACTTCTAGTTTGCTTTCTCTGCTTCATGCTTGGGGCTGAGGATGGGAACTCTCAGCTTCCTGGCCTGGCTGTCATGCCATCCCACCATGACTGACTATGATGACTTACCTGTGTTGATGGGGTATACACTTGAACTATGAGCCAGAATAAACCCTTTGGCTCTTTAGTTACTTTTGACAAAATATTTTACCAGAGCAATGTTAAAAAAAAAAAAGATAGACACTTTATGCTCTTATACTTTCAGAGTAAGTTGTGTCTCTATTAGTCTTAATATCAGCTACCTCATGCCAGCTTGCTAAACAGTAGCTGCTCTTGTCTTGTTTGCACCAAAGTTTGCACAGTTAGATACCCAAGCTCTGGCATGTAGACATAACACACCCAGAAGAGTGGGAACTCTGACCCAGTTGGGACTAATGTTTTACTACTTCGGAAAAAATGAGATAGGCCATCAAAAGTAGAAATTGTATTCATTTATAAAGAAAATTAGTCTAACTTTTTGGCACACCCAAAATTATGTACTGAGATTTCTTATCTCTTCTAATTTAAAAGCCTAAAACTAAGAACATTGCATTCTCAAATCTATTATAGACTCACAATCCATTACTTGAATACACCAGGATATATACAATTATGTCTGTAATTTCTATATCAAATTCTTACTGTGCCTTTATTCTAGAAGGCAATATGATCTCCACTAATTTATTATTGGAAGATGGTAGGAAGTAAGGGGTACTTTATGGAGGGTTTCATACGCCCTGCTACGGAGGTATAGAGTGCGTCCAGAGGATGCTCTAGATTTGCAATTCAGAGCGTGAGCTTGGGTAGAGGCATACAGGATGAGACAGCAGCAGAAGAACCATCAGGAGAGTCCTGTGGCAACTTAGATAAGCTGAACTGAGGCAGTTGCCTTGGGGACCCATCAAAGACATAGTTATGAACTACTTAAAAAACCTAATAGAAGATAATTGGAGACAGATTTTATGTTAGGAGGGAAGAAGAGAAAGGTATTCTTTAACAAAAAAAGAGGCCCAGGGGTTCAAGAGCTGATGGGGTTTACGGATGAATATGTAAATTTGGAGTGCACAATGCTATGTCTGAGGGACGCGTACTCTGATGGATCAGGCTATCAGAATCAGAGAAAGGAAGAGACATGGGCGAAACAGAAGAATTCCTTTCTTATTTTTCAGGAAATCGATTTGTGACAATTTTCTCCCTGGGGGGTGGGGCTGTGCAAAGTCTACCATCCTTCTAAGGTCCCAGTGACAAACCAAAGTTTGATTCTCCTAAAGTAAACCCAGTGCCTTTATTGGGTGAGGAGAAATGGATGAAGTGTTGCTCATCAAAGTGTGGGTAACCCCAAAGCAGCTGCACTGACAGGTCTATATCCAGCATAGATAATGGCTTTCCCATAGTCACATAGATGGAGCCTCCCTTCTTTTTGTCTTCCCCAGCCTATATACGCTAGCCCTTCCCTGAGGCCATGTCTAACTAGGGCAGAATTTGTTGGTAAAGAGGGGTGACTAAATAGTCAGCTGAGGGTCTCATGACCCTCCTCTGTGGCCCTCCTTCTATGAGGAAACAAGAAGAGTACACAGTCCTGCTGGGATGATCTTTTACAAGCAGGCAGTTTATCTCCAAGGATGGTGAGATAGCAACGGATGAGTTTTGTGTTGAAGCCAGGTGAGAGCGTACAACCCCAAAGTGTGTGAAACTCATAGAAGCACATTGTAAATGTTTGCCTGGAGGTTTCTATTGGGAGAATATTACCTTAGAATTGTGTTTTTCAACCAGGTGCCATTCTGTCTCCCTAAGGAACATTTGACATTGTCTTGGGACATTTTTGATTGCCATAACTGAAGGTGAACATGGGGCTTCTTGCAGGAGAGGCCAGGGGTGCTGTTAAATGTCCCTTAACGTACAGGGGAACAATCACCTGACTGAAGATGTTAATGGTGCTGAGGGTGAGAGATTCCTGCCTTCGACAATCGAGCTGGCAATTTTGTTGAAAGAGCTGAAATCATCCTTAAATTGCTTTTCTCATCAAGAAACATCACAGAAGGACCTTGATGTAATACAGGGGAGGACCTTGGTATGCTGGCTGGGAAGTCCATTCCAGTTAGTTTTTCTCACTCAAAAAGGCCACTTATCTGGTCAAAAGCCCTTACGCACACAGAAGCACATTGAGGGCTCCAAGAACATGACACGCATTGACCCAGTGAACCCAATGTGGAGGATAGCCATGGGTGAAAAGACACACCCAATACTACAGGAATAGATAGAAACACAAAGGTCCTGGGGAACAACTAAAACTGGAGCCTTGGACATGACCATGAAATGTGAGCATTGCAATGGTAAATAGGAACACAGAAATACTGAACACTGTCAATCTAACACAATCTAGAATCACCTGGAAAAAGAGTTTCAGTGAGAGTTTATCTAGATTAGGTTGGCCTGTGGGTATGTCATCGGGGATAATCTTGATTATTTTAATTGAGGACATACCCACTTTGGGTGGCACTGCTCTCTATGCAGGGGATTCTGGACTGTATAAAAGTGAGGAAAGCAAGCTGTACCAAATGTGTACTCAGTTACTCTGTCTTTGACTGCGGATGTGACTAGCTGCTTTGAGGTTCTGCTATTTTGACTTCCCCACTCTGATGGACTCTGAATTGGAATTGTGTCTAAAACAACCCCTTTTCCCCCTACATTGCTTTTGTCAGGTTATTTTGGAGGTCCCCTCCCACTGTAAAGGGTACCTCCATTGGACATGTGGATTTTGGTGGTATGAGAAAGCAAGCTTAGCAAGCCATGAAGAGCAAGCCAGTAGGTAGCATTCCTCTATGTCTCTGCTTTAGTTACTGCCTCCATGATCCTGCTTTGAGCTCCTGTCCTGGCTTCCTCCCACTCCAAGATGCCTTTGAGCATTGTGTTTATCACGGCAACAGAAAACAAACTAGAATAGTGTATTATGGGAATTCTTGTGTAGCTTTTTGAGAGGTACAGAAGTAGGTGGCCTCTGAGATCTGTGAGTAGCGGTGTAGGCATACAATATTTGACAGGCACTCTAAGTTGCTCTCTTAAAAAAGAAGAAGAAGAAGAAGAAGAAGAAGAAGGAGGAGGAGGAGGAGGAGGAGGAGACCTTATGAGTAAGCAAGTGCTCAGTGTCATTGCCTTTTGCTCAAAGTTTTTCCAAATCCCAGTTGCTGACAACTCATAGCACTCATGAGGAAGCAAAAAGAACTCATTAGGAAGCAAAGGAAGTCATTAGGATTACAGTCAGATGTGCAGGGAAATCTCTGGTATAGAAGTCTGTGTGGGAGCACAGCACAAATGAGACCTTGGCTGCCAGAGTAGCACAACTCCCCATGAGTGGCACTGCTGAGAGTTCAGGGGACTGTAAGCTCTGAGTAACTTCTCCATCCAGCAGAGAAGTGTACAAACAACCATAAACCGCGATGAAGATTCACTCTTTGCATAAGTAATCTAAAATCCTAACATGTTTTAGATTAAATTCTGTAACGTGTTATTTTTATTCACTTTTAGTTTAATTAGTCTTCACTTTTAAGGCTCTTTTAACCAATTGCTCTCCTGTTTTGTCTCCATTTTTCTAAGTAGAAGGAATATACAGGAACAGCTTGATCAATTATTGACCAAGAGAAAGAAAATTTAGCATTCTTTTCCCTCATTTTCCATTCTCTTCATGAAATCCCCTCATTCTCCTCCTCATGGTCCTTGAACATATTCATCATTGCTGTTTGAAATTGTTGTATTGTGGTTCAGCTAAGTTGTGATGTTTCTTGGTGTGGATATCTGCTCTCACCTCTGTTAGGTGGAGTTTATGTCTCCATTTGCGGCTGCCCCAGTCTTCCAGGTGTGGATCAGCTGGATGGTGCCTTGTTTTCAGTATTGGGGACGTCTAGGTTTTGAAGACTCTGATCCCATATTGGCACAGTAAGATGCTTAATTTTCTGGTTGGAACTCCGAGCTCAGACTCACAGAACCGGATCTGTGCCGTGGGAAAGATGAATGGCCGGTGAGGAGACAAGGGAAAGGGACTGACTCTGGGGTCTCTTAGGTAGGGTAATTTTTGTTAGTAATTTTTGCTTTGTAATTATGACTATATAGTCCAGAGCTAGATCATATAATGCATTGATTGCGTTTATTCCCTAGATTTTAATTTGCTTAGTGTTCTGTCACATAGTGTTTCACTCTTCTCACGGCTATGATCTAAAACACAGCAGGAAGCAATTTAAAGCAGGACCGGTTTCTTCTGGTTAGAGTTTGAGGGAAATCATTTCACCCTGGTGGGAAATACACAGAAGCTGGCGGGAGGACTCAGAGGATAGAGCAGGAGGCAGCTGGTCCTGTTGTACCTGCAAGCAGGAAATCCAGAAGAGACGGACAGGAAATGGGGCTGGACTATAAATCCTCAAGGCTCACCCCCGATGTACTTCCATCAGCAATGATGTACTTTCACAACCTTCCTACGAAGCTCTCCCAGTTGAGGCCCAAGTGTTCAAACATATGAGCCTGTGAGAGACATGTCACACTGATCCACAACACCAATACCAATCAAGAATTCAAGAATTTATCACAGACTCCTTCCACAGTACAGAGGTACTGATGTCACCGTCAGCGCAGCTGTACCAGGTAACCTAACAGCCTCTTCCTCGTTCTAAAGGCATTCTGATTGGAGTTGTCTACTTCCTGTGACAATCTGGACTAGTTGCTCCAGTCTTGTTCACAGCACTAGTCATGAAAAACAGCTTCAGCCACTGGGAAATTTCCTTTTTGACAAGGTTATGCATGATGTCCTTTCTTGATTTACTCGATTTTGTAGGTACACTGTATCTTCCAACACACAATAGAGGTTCATGGAATAGACAGATTGGCAAGGCATATAATTTCAGTGTAGAAAAGCTTCCCATCATAGTATTTAGAGCTGAGTGTGGTGATTTATGCCTTTAATCCCAGAATTTGGGAGTCAGAGGCAGGATCTCTGTGAGTTCTAGGACAACGCATGCTATATAGTGAAACCTTGTCTTGAAAGAAAACAAAACACATAAAAAGGTATTTAGGTCAGGACACTTTTTGCTTCTAGAATCCAGAATGGACATGGATAATTATGCTTCTGAGCTACATTCCGGACCATGCAGCTGAAAGTTCTGGTGTCATTTGACTCTCTGTCACTCTACAAGAAGCTCTTACCTCCCTTCTGAATTTTCATTAAATTATAGATTGATGTAGGTACTTTTCAGCAATTTCATTGTGTATCAAGGTTTATTTCACTGTGATATTTGTGTTTGTTCCTGGCGTTACTTTCACATCCATTAACTTCCCTCTGACATCCCTGTTTGCCCTCATTGACCTCTTATTATTAGTAGCATTGGGGCTTTTCTGACCGGAATGGTCTTTAGTCATTCACACTGTCTCTTCTTTTTTCCCCCATTAAACAGAGGAGGGAAGAAGAGAATAGAAGAAGCCGAGCTTTGATGAAACATCTCACCACTTTCTGCTAAGGTCCCCAAAGACCAGCTTCCATCTCCAGGTTTGTTTCACTGATGTGTGATGATTTTGAAGGCAACCAGGACTCCATGTCAGCCCTAGCTTGAGTTAGGTTTTCAGTTGAGCTTCTCCATTCTTACATGTTAGCTTAACAGGAAACAATTTTCAATACATGTCCCCCGCCTCTGTGGGAAGGCAGAACTCATAATATTCTATTACCATGCTTTGCATAAATATCTTTCAGAAGCTCACTGGCTTTTTGAGTTTTCAATGCCTCTTTAGACGTGCCTGTATGTTTTAAATTGGTCTTTCATGACACTCACAGAGAGTCACTCAAACATGCATTTTAGCATCAGGATATTAACATTGACAGGAGTCAAGATGGAAGCTGCTTATTCTGAACAATCTTAGATGATCATTTCTATTTATGTGTATTAATTCCTAGAGGATTATCTTTTAAGATACAGAGCAGGATTCAAGATAGTGGTGGGGCAGTGAGCATTGTCCTTTAGGGCTCCAGCTGCAGCCCCACCAGCCCCATTCAAGGTGTCCACAGGCATATCACATGTTTGTGGAATGGGAGATGCTACATTGGTACTGGGTCCAGCAAGGAGAACTATGAGAATTCAGAGTGGTTGGAAAGACACAGCACTGGTGACAGATTTGAAGGAACATTGGACCATGAGTCAAGAAAGGAGGCAGGGCAGAATGGGACAGTGTTTTTGATTCAAGATATGGAGGAAGTGAGCTGGGAGCAGAGTCTGGTGGAGCAGCACCTCGTCTGAGCAGGTGCCCCATCACAGCCTGAAAGGTGTGTGTGTGTGTGTGTGTGTGTGTATGTGAGTGTGTGTGTGTTTGGGGGGGTGCTCCCACTCGGCCCATGGGTTTGGCCCAAGGATTCTGGAGGATGAAGCCTGGAAGAGATTCAGGAATGGAAAAGCAGGGTGGAAACTGCAACAGAGGGACATGGGATGGGAGTGGGTCTGAAGGGCACCACAGCTACCTGACACTCAGCCCACAGGTGCTGCCCAAGACATGGAGGAGGCAGGCTGTGGGGGCAGTCTGGGCTAGAGGATCAAAGCCACTGACAGAGCTCAGAATGGCTACAGACAGTAAGCAAAATCTAATAGGGCTCTAGTGCTGCCTATTGCTCTGTTCAGGTCACCTCTGGCATCTCACGTATTCACGGACCAGGAAAATACACTGGTACCTAGTCAGGCAGGAGGAGCTTTGTGAATTAAAAGTAATTAGAAAGACACAGGATCAGTAACACACCTGCAAGTTCAGCTGGCTGTGAGTGGAAAGGAAGGATGGTGGAGAGAGTCCACAGACTCAGCCCTACTGGAGGACACTGAACAGGGGACACAGTCATGAACAAGATAAAGGACAAGGGAGCTAGGCATCCCTGAGAGGGAAGGGTGGTTGGGATGCCTTGAGGTTGAGGACACTATCATCTAATAGGCCACCTTGTTGTGACCCACCAGGCCAGAGCTGAAACTCCAAGAATTGAGCATGCACACTGTAAAGAGAGGCAGTCCCTGAGCCCAGGCAGATAGAGGAATGGGTAGCAAGTACTGCTAGGAGACACAGCTGGAAGCAGGGACAGGCATGGGCATACACCCTGGGCCAGCAAGGGATAGGTCTTCAGACTGCCACTAAACCATCCTGGCTTCTGCACTGCCTGCCAAGCCAGTTCTTTGGCTCCCCTGAATGCTGCCACCATTCATATTGTTCTCTTTGATGGGTGGGAGAGAGCACAAGCTGCTAGCACCAGGCTGCAGGCACAAAGACCAGGCAATGAGGCAGGGAGGGATGCAACAGTCTGGAGCTGGACCAGGTCCTGCCTCCAAACTAGTTGTCAAACCACAGGATCATCCTGCTTCTGAGCAATGACAGGATACCCCAACTGAAGCATGTCTCATCTCCTGGACTGAGTATCCACTGAAATCTTCTCTCTAGCTATCAACAGACCCTCCTGGCCTCTTCACAGCCTGCCAGGCAAAATCTGCCCTTCTTGTGACTATGGCTGCTACCCATATTACTCTCCCTGATAGGGTAGGGGAGAACATGGACTGTGGCACTACCCAAGAGCTGCAAGCACAAAGGCCAAAGCAGCAGGATGTGTGATAAAGGGGTTGTGCAACAGTCAGAGCTTGAGCAAGACCTGACCCCAAACATTCTGGCAAACCTTGGGATCACCTGATCCTGAGCAACAGCAAGATGTCCCAGCTGAAGGATATTCCATCCTAAGGGTTGCATCACCTCCTTTTGAGAGGAGTCTTAGAAACCTCAAAATTCTCATGTGGACCAGGACAATTAGAGATCTGTCTGCTTGCTGACACTGTCAGAGTTCACCAAGTGCTTGATCCTGCTTCCTTGGAGCATTCCTTCTGGTGGGCTGTTCAGTGCCTGCATGAACTTTGGGTGCCTATATGCCTGGAGTCTGGGGGGCCTGCATGAAATCTGGGTGTCTTATATGATATCTGGGTGCCTGTGGGTGCCCAGGTGCTCGTGGGAGAATCAGATCCCTGAGGGATAACCAAGTCCCTGAAGGAGGGCCAGATGCCTGTTGGAGGTCCTGGTGCCTGTTGGATGTCCTGAAACCTGTGGAATGTCTGGTTGCCTGTGTGAGGCCCTGGTGACTGCTGAATGACAGGGTGCCTATGTGATATCTGGGTGCTTGAGAGATGGCTGGGTGCCTGTGTGATATCAAGGTACCTGTGTGATGTCCGGGCATCTGCACATTGGCCCAGTGCTTGTGTGATGCCCAGGCATCTGCAAGATTCCTTGTAACCTGGAAGATGTCCTAAGGCCTGTGGGAGGCTCTGTGGGATGTCCAGATGCCTGCAGAATGACCAGTTGCCTGCAGGTGACCCTGATACTTATAGGATGTCCAGGTGCTTGAGGGATGGCTGGGTGACTGCACAATGTCTAGGTGTCTGTGGGTTGGCTGGTAGGAGGTCCTGGTTACTGTGGGAGGCCCTGGTGCCTATGGGATGTCCCAGTTCCTGTGTAGTATCAGGAAGCCTGTGCAATGTCTGATGTCTACAGATTGGCCCTGTGCCTGCATGATCCCCAGTCATCTGTGGGATGCTCCAGTGTTTTGGGGATGTCCTGGTGCCTGCAGGCTCTCCAGATTCCTGTGGGATGTCTGTGGACCTGAGGGATGCCCTGCTGCTTGCAGGATATTGGGATTCCTGATAGGTTTCAGGGTGTCTACTAGAGTCCCAGGTGTCTGGGAGCTTGGGCAGTGAGGCCCAACTTTGGGTCAAATTTTGTCATGCTTGTCTCAGGCTAATATGGACCAGGTGAATGTCTGTCATCAGAGAAGCCTACTGCCTTCAGGAACCATAGTGGTACCCATGATCCATGTTCCTGTCACTCTAGCCAGACTTAATTTTTGTTGTTGTTGTTGTTTTGAGGGCACATGGTCAGGACAGGGGAACAGGGAGGAATGGGAAAAGGGTGTTATCAAGATACATTGTATGAAACTCAAATTATTAATAAAAGTATTATTTTAAAAAAAGATACAAACAGTAACTATTTGCTGTTTTTTGTTATCCACTACACTGTGGCAATCGTTGGCCTTTAAATCAGTTGTTGAAACTTGGCCACACAGTCTTTGATCTTTGATCCAGTTAACATCAAACATTTTTAAAAAGACAGTTTTATTAAGATTACCTATGTACCTCATGTATGCCAAATCCTCCATCCAATCTAAGTAACAATCCTGCCCAAGGACCAGATTGCCATTCTAGTTGTCCATAATGATGATAATAACCAAAAATTTTTGGCTATGTATATTGATTTTAATTAATTATAATATTATATTAACTAATAATAGTATATGCAAGTGGTGCTTAAAATTGTAATTTTTAGTCCACATGTGCACATGTAGAAAATACAGCTCAGAATAGTGTGAGACTATTTTCCCATTATTTTCTAGTAAGAAAGAGAAAAGGAGGCTGAGAATATGACTCAGTGTCTAAAGTGCTTACTTTGCAAGCATGAAGACCTAAAGTCAATCCCAGGAACCCATATGTAGCTGATATGGTAGCACATGTCTGTAATGGAAGTGCTCCTATGGAAGATGGAAAGTAGAGAACCTTTATAAACTTGTGGGCCAGCTAAACTTGCACATGCAGTGGTGAACCACGCCTCAAAGGAGGACTTATACCTCTGAAACACACACACACACACACACACACACACACACACACGATAAACAGAACGAGAAGGCTGGAGAGGTGTTCCTATTACCCATGTTTGTAGCTGACAACTACCTGTACCACTAGCTCCTAAGAATATGATTCTTCTTCTGGCCTCTGGAGACACCTGCGTATGTATACACAGGCACACATACACGTGCACATGCATATGGGAGCCTGTGCGTGTGCGCGTGCACACACACACACACACACACACACAAATAGGCCTTTAAGAAGAAAAGAAAGAAAAGAGCTGGGATGCTCAGAATTTACTCCATATCCAATGCATGCTACAAGCATGCCATTTCTTAGAATATTTCTATTAAACTACACTGAGAGAAGAGATCAGGGACACGAGGGAACAAAAGAACAGAGAAACCAAACCAAAAGAGTGGATTGCAGCCTTCTTGCCTTCTTACCATCCTTGCCTTTCAAGTCAGTTGCCATGTGCTCAACTGCCTGGAACTGTGACCTTTTTCTTGGTAATTTGGACACACTGAATCTATGTAATGAGAAATCCCTGAAGCTGCCTTCACAAATACTATGCTTTCTGTAACATGTATGAGTTGTACCAAAGCACCAGGAATGGAAGAACAGCCTACTTTTCACCAGTTTCTAATATAAGGAAGGAAAAGCAAACTTATTACATAATGGTGTGCACACCAGTCCCAATCCTTATGGACACTTGAATAAAGAGCTTCCTCAGGGACATGATCCACAGCCACATGGCAAAGTCACACCTTCCTGACCATGAGGCTCCTGTGGGACCTCTGGCCTCCCTTTCAGGTGTCCCGGGTTTGGATGTGTTCTTCATTTGATAGAAGAGTACAGTTACTTCTGGTTAGGGTGATCATGGAAAGCAGCTTTGTCCACATTAGTCAGGACAATTTTCTTCCAGATGTTTACATAGATGGCCTTGCTCTATTTCCCCGGAAGCTTAGGTGGTCAGGGTTGAAAGCAGTTTCTTTCCTTTCCCTGAAGAGAAAGGCTCCAGCTAGGAGAAGGTAAAGGAATCAGACCCCAGTAAATAAACCGAAACGGATTCTACAGTCTGAACAGGAACAGAATATGACTTCAGTATTGAGGGAAATGACAGATGTCTCCATGTTATGGGAATGGGTTTAAGCATAACCTTAAAATAGTGCTTTAGAGATAGGAGAGGACAGAGAGGAATTTGTCTTTGTGCTTTAAGCCCTTTCTCTTCCAAGAGAAATGTTTTAGTTAGAATACGTTTTTTGGACCAGAGTCAGGGAATGAGAGGGATATTTTCTAACCTTGGGTGTTGCTGCCACCTACATGGCAGAAAGACTACAAACAAATCAGCTCTTCTCAGAGGGTATCTGTGACAGTGTGCTGTCGGGGAAAACATACCCTAGAGACCTCCACATTTATTCTTCCACTTTACTATCCCAAACAAAGGAGTATTTATTTCCACCCCACTATCTTAAATTCTCAAAGAAGATATTGAAGTAAATTCTTTGTTTCAGTTGGAGTAAAAACACTGGCTATTTGAATTAAGAACTGATCTCAGGAAATGAATCTATCATAAAAACAACCCCATGGGCAACAACTTTGTCCCCAGGGTTTCTTCTCAGGGGAAGAAAATAAATGATCTTGACCTGGGTTCTATGTGTCCCCAGTCCCCATTGCCCAGCTTCAAAATACAGAAGGGAAGCTGAAACAACACAGGATGCAAGAGGAGAGAGCAAAAATAGCATGGTTCCGATGATGGATAAAAGAGGCCATTTTTGATAGGCAATGCAGTTGACCCTTCAGCACTAACAAGGGATTTCTTCAAAAATCTACAGGAAGTTTGTGGTGTGTAAAGAACATAACATAGACTTTCCTTTTATTTTAGAAGGAATCATAAAAACACCTTCCCCCTTGAATACGCACCAACAGGATCTAAAAGACAATTGATGACTTTGCAGATAATTGCTATTAAAATAATTGCTAAGTGAGTAAACAATGGATTTAGGAGGCATGTGCCAACTAATTATTGCTTTTCCACAATGTTATGAATGTTGGCACATTGCGGGCATTTGACGCTTTGCAGATTTAGCCTGGGTGTGTACTAAATATGGACTGTTCTGTCATTGCTTGTAAAGACCTTGTATCCTTGAATAAAAATCCTTGCAGCCTTTCCAAGGATAGGGTTACTGAAGCCAAAAAGGATCTTTACAACTAATGACAGAAAAATGCATTGCAGCAATGGGGTACAGGCATGTGGAGAAGTCATCAAAAGAATAAGTCTGAGACACCAAGAATTCTCTCTTTTGTCACATACACATACAAAAACAAGTAAGCCTGTTCAGGTAGTCTGTGACATCAGCTTCACATGGAATTCACGTTTACTTTTTTCTTTTCTTTTCTTTTTTCTTTTTTCTTTTTTTGAATCATTATAGTCACACTAGCAATGATGCAATCATCACAGTCCATTAATATGCACACTGCTTTGGGACGGGGGCAAAGGTGTATTTATTAAAGAGTAAATAGGTCCAAGGCTAAGGAACAGTTTAAAAAAATAGAAATAATCAAGACAAACATTTTTAGTGAAATACTTATCAAATCCTAACAACAACAACAACAACAACAGTCCATGATATCCGAAGTTAAAACATGAGATCTGGGGAAGTTGGAAGGAATGTAAAGAGAGTGGAGGAGCTGTGGTAGGACAGGCTCACCCTGCTCCTTGCTCCAGTCACGGGGTGACATAAGAGCTGCCAGTCTCCAAGGGTTCTAAGCCATAAGGGAATTCCAAACAGCAGGCTCCCTTTGGGAAGCTGGTCATATTTATTTATGTTTTTCCCCACACGCCCTCTGTGGGATCCTTGTGGACACACAGTGACCCTGGCAAGAACCACTGCATGAGGCAGTGGTGGCATTTGACTGTGTGGAAGACAACACTCAAGACACTTTTCACTAGTTTAAATTTGATAACTGCTAATTTAGAAAACCTTTAACAAATGCTAAGCATTACACGGATGTTTATAAGGTAGAGACTCCGTGAGATTAATGGCATTGTTGGGCACATTGGGTACTTGTTAGAACTCGTTTTGTAGAGAACAAAAGAGTCTGACAATGTCTTAAAATAACTGATCCAATGAACTGTAAGCAAATTAAATTTAAAAAAATTATAAGAGTCTGTTATGTGAAATGAAGACTAAAATTAATTGGGATTAAAACATTCTAACACTCCAGTTTAAAAGCACAGTATGTACATGACTTTTTTGAAAACTAGATTATTATAATGTGCCTTTTGAAAGATCAAGGGAAAACAGTATAGTTTCTAAAATTTTGTATTGAATATCTCTAAAGGGATTTTTAAATAGCAGGAAATGGGTCACCCGAAAGGGATAAGCATGAACCAGCTTATCCACCCTACTTACTTCAATGTCTTCTTGTCATTTCTGGGTACTAACATGTCCCAGGGAGTCTTAGCTTAGTTTCTAAAACAGTGAGGGAAAACTTGAGGCCACGCAGTTGTGTTTTATAACACCACAGGTTTGACTTTGATTGGGCCAAAGACAAGGCCTGCATTGTCATCCACAAACCACTTTAGGGTGCACCCTTGGGTGAGCACTGCCAGGAAGCTTGACAACAGGTCAAGGAAATGATGCTCTGAGAATCCCACACTGCCAGGACACACTGGGGTAGTCTCTTTCTCAGCCCCAAGAGCTTTCTAGATGTCACCCTCTGTGCCACCAGCAAAGTTTAGGAACAACTCTTCAAGGTGTACAAAGGGTGCTGGCATACATGTCTTAAGATGTGGAATTTCTCTGAATGAGATTTCTTTATGTAGGTGTACACAGGCATAAACATTACCAGATTATTGGTAACATGAAATGCAAGATTATTTTAAATCAACAATTCATTACAATAGCAGGAGAACTCTGGGTGCAAAAAGTTTAATGTACTCCAGTGTTCACCAAGGGACAGATACCCTGCCCCAACCAAGAAACCAGTCTTAACTTGAGAGCTATGGTGCCACATAGTCAGGATCCTAACTAGCCATGTGGCAACTTGCTACTTCAGGTCTTCCTAGAATAAAAATCACTGAAAATGTGAACATAAGACTGTTCATAGCAGGAACGTTTTCAAACAGACCCAGGGATTTGCACCCTAAATAGGACTGGCATAAGGAGCATATTCAGTTCTAACATTCTCATTTTGGGGATTTGACAGTTGTTTTAAAGTAATGTTGACTTTTAGAAATTGATAAAAACAATCTTGATGAAATCTTTTAATATGAAGTTGCAGTTACTCAGACTTACAGTGCTCCTGTTTAGTGAAGTCAGGTTTCCTCCATTTCTTATTCCCTACTACTGCTGACATCATGAAATATTTATCAAAGATTCAATATTGGTTTCTTTAGACCTGAAAATATGCTAAATACAGCAATGATTTCAGTGTATTGTTATTCTTTTGTGAAAAGGGGATAGAAAGACATCTATGAAAATAAGAAAACTCACCTTAAAATAAACATAGACTTTTAACATGTTTTTGGGGTTTAACTATTAAAATTTCCCCATTTAGAAAACATACACTTTTTTAATATTTCATCATCTGAAATGCCTGTGATAGCCTTGAAAGCCAGAATCTATCCCGTTGTCTAACTTGTTTCAAATAACTCGTGGTTGTATCCAAAGGGGTAAAATGCTCAGAAGATAATGGTTTCCATGGTTATTACTGTTAAAAACATGTAATAGTTTAAGTACAAACCAGAATTAACTTCATGCAAAGACATGCTATTTTAGAAAACATGGAACATGGATTTTCATCGTCTTTGAAGGCACTAAAGGTTTTTGTTATTTATATTAGGTATATTCATCCAGCTCAATAATTAATTATAAGTCCCAAATGGTACAGAACAAGCCAGCTCAGTGATGTATTTCTCCTTTTGAATCTCTCCTTTCCCCTGACTGCTGCATCCCAACCCAGGATCTGAGGCTGGTGATCAGAAAACTGTTGAATTAAAATTGTATGAAATGCAATGAACTACACACAGACATACACATCACACACACACACACACACGTGCACACACACACACGTGCGCGCGCGCACACACACACACACACACACACACACACACACACACATATATATATTCCATGTACCTTTATTTCCATCTTACTATGAATGAGACCATATTTTTATTCATTTAAATATACATTAATAATCTTTGATGGTTTTCTATAAACTAAGGAAGCATTCAATAAAAACCACAGCACATAATTGAGATTGCCTTAACAGATGATCATTTTATGTCCATTTCTGTTGATACTGCTTTGCATATTTTAGTTTTAGAATTCCTGCAAGCCCAGCTTCTTTCTGGGAAAGGAACCCACATATGTTTATACTAACAAAGAACAAACTGTAGTGTATTGTAAGTGGAATCCCCTTCCGCAGTTCAGGTCTACAAAGCTAATAAGATCAACCTTTAATTAAAGACATTCACCACTGTGTCATTAGAGCTCCATGCTGATTGGACCTAACAAGGCTAGACACTCTGTGTGTCACGAGTTGACTAAAGGGCATTTCATACTTAAGGATGAGCTTTGCAAGGGTTGGTCTGACACTAAAACAATATGTCCTAACTCAACATGGATAAGTTGGTAAAGTTTTGCATTAAATATAACAATGAACTGAGAGACTTGTGTGTTTCTTTGACTTTTGCAGTTCAGGAGCTGAGAAGATGAACATTCAAAGTGCTGTTAAATCTGTACCTGTGGACTGGTGTTCTTTGTTGCAAATATTGACAGGAAATAGGAGGAATAAGGAGACTCACTTAGATGATCATCTTCTAGAATTGGAATTTGGATATCCTCAATCAGTGATGATATTTTAATATACTTTGGCTAACATATTAGAGAATCCATGGAGACCAATGACAATGTTGCTTTCATTTAATGGAAAAGAGACAGTGTGTTTGTGCTTCTCTGTTAGTTCAGACTGGAGTCCTCTTTTGGAGACTCCATCTAGCACATCCGGCAGGAGCACACCTTCGCTATCCACGGACGATGCTTTGGCTGACCTAGAAAGAAAGTAGGTATCTGGGTTACATGGTGCAATATAGAAACAAGAAGAAAGACAGAAGGAGGAGAGACATGGAGGGGGGAGCAGAAAAAGGGAGGAGAGCATTGTCTGTGATTTCTATATTCCTTTACCACCCTGAAATAAAATGCATTATATGATAACCAATAGCCCTGTCTGATAAAGCAGGCACATACATTTTAGCCCTATACTTTACCAACAGACTTTAATTGTCCCAACAACAAAATCTTCCAAAATGGTAAACTTGGCTGGAAATAGGCAAATTCTCCCACACTTTAAGCAGCTTACTGTTCTTAGAACAATCTGCAACCACGGTTTCAGTGCCAGACTTTATAAATATTTGCTGAAGTATGGATTAAGTTGCAGAATCAACATATGTATTTATCAAGCATTTGGGTAGTTACCTTTGTGAGCTAACAAAATGGGGGCGTATGATGTAAATTTATTTGACTATTCAAAGAAATGGGGCCTTGTGCTTCCACTAACTGTTTTTATTTTTGTATTAACAATACAACGCTGAAGTAGTAACTCTCATTTCTCCTTGCAAAATAAAAAGTGGAGTCTTCATTTTAATGAATACTGCACTATATATTGTTACATGTGTGCACTCCTGTGAATTAGCCTACAGTTTTACATTTCTTCAAAATACATTATGTTGAAATTAAGTATGCTGATGTTTACATTTTCTCCTTGGGTAAATTAATTAAGACGTTGACATTGCTAAACAAAACCAGTAGGAACTTATTACTTTATTATTGACATTGTTCTTCCTTTTTCTAGAACATGTCTCAGCCCCAGCAGTAAGCCTGTGTTCGGCAGCCATGATTGATGCTCAGCTCACACTGTCCACATTTTCTGCCTCATGCATCATCATCAGACCCCTCCAATACGACCGTCCTGAAGCTGTCCTACTTTTGGATTCCTGGTTTTTGCTGGTGATTCATGAGACAGAATAGTAAAAGAAAAAAATCTCACCTTGGCTTTTTACAATGTATCATCCTCGGTGAGAATCCTAGTTTTGTTCATCAGATTCATGCAAATGTAATATTGATTGACAGTGATGTATATAGATCCACATGCACAATGTGCTACATAGAAACCACTAAAATGTTCTATTAACAGCAGAACACACACTGATTATAAACTACTTTGGAACTGATGTGAACATCTAGTGAATGCATTTTTTTATTCTCCCAAACACTCTTTTGACCACTATTTTCAACTAACACTAACTGTGTATGGATGTATGGGTGTGCTCTGTGCACGTGTGTGCAGGCCAGAGATTAATGCTAGCTATTACTTTATCTTTGTCCATGTTACTTTTGAGACAGGGCCTCTCAGCAATCCTGGAGCTCTCTGATCCAGTTAGACTGGCTGGCCAGTGAGTTCAAGGGAGACCCTGTCTCTACCTTCCCAGCACTCAGATTACACCTGGCCTTTTTAGACAGGTGCTGAAGGTCAAACTCAAGTTCTTGTGCTTGCATGAAAGGCACTTCACTGACTGAGTCGTATATGAAGTCTCTGAGGTAAGCACACTGTCTCTAGAACATTGGGAGGTAAAAGTATTAATTTTCCAAGCCATCCTTCCTCATTAAAACTAGCATAAAACTGTGAGCATTTACTTATGATTTTTTATCTTCGTGAGTGTGCAGATGAGGGGTTAGGGGTCCTTTCTAAAACATTCTGGAGGATAAGGTTAAACTCTCCAGAAGTTAACTAAATGAGCTCAAAACTATGTTTTGTAAAGGCAGCTTTCAAATTCAGAAGCAGCCAGGCCTTAATGAGGCAAGGAAAGAAAGCCTAAAGGTCCCAAAATCACAAAAAGGGAGCTGCGAGTTTGTGTTGCTGTCTCAGAGCTTCTGTTACTAGACATTAACATTATCCCCACGGCTTTTAGGAGTGTATAAATGCCGGGGGAAGAGTAGGTAGGCTTCACAGAGTTGGAGACACGAGCTCAGCTCCAATATGGAATTCACCTGTGAGTCAAAACTCACTGCTGATGAATTATTTCAAAGGAAAGACATGTCCAAGGGTTACTTTCCCCCATCAGACCAGACCTCCAGGTTCACCAGCAGGGTCAAAGTAGCAGGAATGCTCTCTGGCCAGCAGGTACTTTGCCAACCTTAATGGACTTCAGGCACTCACCTGGGTATACAGCTTGAACCAATAAAGATCAGAATGGCAAGATGGGTAAGGTACAGCTCTCTAGAGAACAGGTGAGCACACTCTGCAAGGCCTCTGAGCTGTGACCCATATGCAGACTGGCCCATTTATAAACAGCTCTCCCTGGCCAGCTCGGGAGAGGAATCTCAGAGTGAAAATAAACCCACCGTGTCCAAATACCACTTAGGAATCAACTGTATCATTTTATGCAAATTTAAGATGTTTCATTTTATTAATGGCATTTAAAAACTAGCAGCACTTAAGAGAGCAACTTCAAGTCTTTTCAAAAACGTATTTCAGCTTCTCCATGCTGCCTTGTTCTTCCTATTTTCTGTGAACGAGGGTTGAAGTCAGTGTTACGTAGCTACAAAAGCCAGAACAAAGTGGTAGCTTAGAAAAGATTTAAAAACAAACTGTTTGGATAGAACAATAGAGGAAGCAATACTCTCGGTATGGGAAAATCATTTCTGTTTTCCTTTTCTAAATACTCTTTAAACATTTAGTCTATTCATTTAAAATGAGGTAATAAATATATTAGTCAGTTAGCATTACATTAAACTATGTAAGGTCAATATCCATTACAGCCAGAAGGCTGAGCATGCTCAGCTTTGTAACTGGGGGATTTTGCACATCCATGAAGTTGTTCAAGGGAATTTCAGATGGAGTGATGACATTCCAGGGAAAACAGGGAGACCAATGGCTCCTGACTTAAGCACACTCCTCCCCACACACTGTCATTGTGAGTTTAGCTACTGACACATTTCTCTTTGTCGGGGTTCAACTATCACCATTGCAAACTTCCTGAATTTGGCTTATCATATAATAAAGGTGGTTAATCTTTTCCAGATAAATGCCACCCCTACACAGTAAACAGAGGTATGTACATCTCCAGGGTGAAGTTCATCATGGTAGGGACCCTACACTCTGAGTGACTTTAGACTCCGAAGTTTATCTTTGGGCACTGAAAAATGGATTGTCACAATTCCACAGCTCCAGAAAGTCCCTCTATGCCACACATTCCTATAAGAAACACAGAACTTTCTTTCCTTTTTCCATTCTAGGAATTTTGTCTATTGAATGCTTCAACTCCGAGGAAATGTTATGTCTCATCAAAATCTTTTTCAGCAAACAAGCACCTCTGTCAGAGTGTCTTAATTCTTATCACAGAATTTTATCCACACGAAGAGTAATAAATAATTCATGTCACTACCTCTTTGTTGTGTGTCCCTGAACTGCACAGAGCTGGAAGGCTGACAGCTGTGTCAGGACCAGGCACCCAAGATCTGACATGACAAGCAACTAACAAGTTCCTTTCAGTTTATCCCAAAAGAAGACAACGGTCCAAAGTGCAGAAAGAAATCCTGAACCAAAACGAAACAGCTTCTTTCTTTCCCCCTAAGTGTTTTTGCTATGAGCTGCTTTCCGACCCGCAAGCCCTGGTCATTTTACAGGACTGCCCAGCCCCCTTTCTTCCTCACTCTCGCTTGGCCATTTACGCCTGGCTACGGATCAATATGAGCAATTCTTGGAGAAATACGATGTCTCCATGACAACCAAGCCACAAATTCTCAGTGGAAGGCAGTGAGACCAGTAGCGAACCCTCCAGAGGTTTCTAGGCCTATAAGGGTAAGATGTCTTAAAATGCAAGGATGGACAGAGGAAAAAGCCAGTGCAATTCTTTCTTTATTACCGGTTTAATGATGTCCGATGTACGGAATGGTACTAACTCCTTAAGATTCTTCCCCAGCTCCTGTATTTTCTAATTACTCTTGCTTTTTTATTTTTCTGACATGTTCTTTTGTTCACAATTGTCAGATGGTAAAAGCTGTATCTGAATTTTTGTCTAAGCCCACTTGTATTAAGGCATGGCAGAACTGTTTCTACTTTTGAAATGACATCATGTTGATGCTTCATGTCAAAAACAGCAAATACTTAAGTAAACACCTGACTGCTAGATTCAACTGCCTGACAAATTGCTTGATGGAAAACAGTTCATCAAGATCCTTAAAAACCTAGTCAGATGTAGACAGTTTCAGTCCTAACTAAAAGTAATCTACAAATAATCTTTAGTATAGACAGTTAACACTACCATCACTCTTTCCTTTTTAAAGTAAAATGAATCGACATTTTCTTTGGAGTGTTATGTCGGGGAGAAGGGCTAATTCATTCCCTAACAATTTCTGTCATTGTAAAAAGACGCTGTATCTTTGTGTCCCAGGATGCAGAAGAGAAAGCGTTGCTGGGATTGAGCATGCAGCTGCAGCTCATCTTTTGAGGGATCCTAGTTCAGTGTGTGTGTGTGTCGGGGGCGGGGGGGGGGGGACTGATACACACAGCTATCACCGCCGGGCCTATTGGGGTTCCAAGATGACTTAGGGGACCTGACATAGATTGCAGGCTACACCTTTCACTGAAAATTAAATCTCAGTATCTCTCCTCCGGGAAGGATCAGGGGACTGTTTGCAGCTGCCCCCCTGTCAGGGAAGGCGACACAATTTGGAAATCTCTTAACTAAGCTGACAGCCTACGGAGAGGATGAATCAAAAATATGATACAAAGATCAGCACACAAAGACATTAGAGGGTAGAGGGGATACTGTAGCCAGACAAAACAGGAAAGAAATGTCCAGCTCGGAGAGACAGCTAACTCTCTCAATTACGGTAATAAGGTGGATACCGGCATCTCATAGCTTGTAGTGACCCAAGAGTGTCATTCAATTTTTAGAAATAATTCTTTTTTTCTTGTAATTAATTAATTATTAAAATTGGACATGCTTCAAATCAAAACAGAATCAAAAAATCCCTGCTAAGTCCTTCTGGCTATCTTTTCCCATCTTTCCTTCCCACAAAGAGAATATCAGGGTAAGCAACTTTGACACGGAGTAAATCTTACTTCCTTATCAAGGGTTACAATTGTCTTTCCTGTTGTTTGACCGCATCCACCCCTGCTTTGCTAAAGCGCTTTCCTCCTAGTCAGAGTTCTGTTTGAACAGGGAAAGGTAAAGAGATCCGAGGGGTGGCGATTTGCTCCTCTCTGCTCCCCATCTCTGAATTTCTACCTTTCTCTTGTTAGATCTCATTATTTGAAATATTTGAAATGTCAACATTTCTCTACTTTCCAGCTTCTGTGTGGATTAAGCAGTTTAGCTTAGAATTAATAATGAACTAATGGTGTCGGCTGCCCTTCTCCGTCATAACGTCTTTGTACTTTGTCCAACTGAATTCTTGATGAAAGAGGAAACGATAACAGCCCCACACCGTGACCTCCTGGGGGGGGCGTTAATTTGAGAGTGCAGCTGCTAAGAGCAGCAGCCTTCCAGTGTCCTCCCCCACACACTCCCGAGGACCCCAAAGCTGTGTCAAATTTATCATTTTATACTTGACTATGTTTAAATGGCTTCCACCTGCACTCTCCGACTCTTCCAAGACACATCTGTCAAGAATGTCCTCTGTATCTTGGAAGTTTGCCGAGTTCAAGTCGTTACCATGCTTGACCGGACTGACTGAAGCTGTTACAAAGAGAGAAAGAGAAAGACAGCCATGAGAGAGGAGCAGTGAACAAACACCATTAGACCGTTCCAGTCCCACAGATAGCGTGGGGCACACTGTGGAAACACAAATAATAAATTGAAATAAAGTGTATCCTCTAAGTATTTATTGGCAGACACGTAATTAGTTGAAAAATCCATAGATGTGACTTTATCTCAGAAGAAAAATAAGCTCCTGGCATCAGCTTAAAAGCTACATAGCTACAAAGTGACAAAGTGATGCTTTCGAAGTAGAAATCGTATTTTTAATGCATAAATCTAAAACAATATAGTCAATTAACAGCACCCGGGCACAGAGCAAGGAACATCAGCCAACTCAATTAGAAAGCCCGGTTCTGCCCCATGGTGAGGCTCCCTCTGTAGCGCAAATCACAGGAATGGACTCTTTGTTTGCACGTTGGCTCTCTTTTCATCACACCAAAGCCCATGGTACCAAACGCCTGCACACAGAAAATCTTATACAAAGGAAATCTTCAAGTGTAGAATGAATGCCTTCCACATGAGGATAAATAGTGTAGTTCCATCCAACAACTTTTCATGAGATCATTTTCTAAGTAGCAACAAGGACCAGAAATGGAAGCTGGCACCAGGGTCCCACATTTCTTGTAAGTACATTATCAACACCCTCTCTTCAACAAACAGCCTCAAATGTCTGTGATTTTCCACAGGTTGAAACGCTTGCTCTAAATGACATCAACGAACAACACACTCTCATATTACCTCTGCGATAGTCAATATCTGCCAGGAAAAGTGGATCTGCTCAGCATGAAGGTACTCAGTGGGCAGAACAAAATGAGTGTCAATCACACAGGTCAGATCACACCCACTGATCTGAAGCCAAATGCACACACACTGCTAAGCATATGTATTCCTGTAATGTGTAAATGTGTATACACCACTATCCATGTATGTCCCCACATATGCATACATATACACATATCTACATATTATTAAGTACATATATGTATATACACTAATAATAATCTATATATACTATTACTAATAGTAATAATAATTATATATAGTAATATAGACATGTAAACATGCACATATCACCACCCATATGTGTACCTATATACACACACATATATACACATAAACACATACTATTGAATATACATACACTGGGGCAGACATATAAACATTTAAACATAACACTGTATATGTATATGCACACATATCACACATACACAAAATATTGAGTATATAAATGCTCATTCAGACACGTAAACTTGTATACACATCAAACATAGATAAACTATTGAATATATATATATATATATATATATATATATACACATACTCATTCATGTAAACATGTATATACACCATTGCTTCTCTATAAATGCATACATCTATACATACATACACTACTGAATGCATAAATACTAATGCATACATACACATACTCATATATATACATACATACACTACCTATATACACATACACACACTACTTACTGCATATACACACATCTGTACATACATATATACACTATGGGCATTTCTATATAGAAATATTTTTACACACATGCATATATATACACACTATTAAATATAATCTATATATACTACTACTATCAAATATACATATAACTCATATATTAAAACATATATCCATTTACACATAGACACTTTTAAATGTATACATCACTCATGTATATACAAGCATTTATCTATATACACACAGAGACACACTACTAACAATATATACTCATGTAAACACATGCATATGCATATACATAAAATGCTACTGAGTGTGTATATAAACTCAAATACATATATATACACATATTTACTATGTAAAGATACTCATATATATGTGTGTGTATATATATATATATATATATACATACGCATACACACACTTAGGTATGTGTCTACATCTATCTATGTATATATATTTATGTATAGACATACAATACGCATATATATGTATATATATCTACAAGTATATATACATATAGATACCTATAGGTCTCTATACATTTATTTATAGAGATATACTTCTGAGAGCAGTAGACTTTTATACCTCTCATGTTTCCATAGTACTCACTATCACTGTCTTCAGCTCTTGCTAATACACCATATTTATAAGTGATCAATTATAAGTGATCAATACACAAAATAGACCTACATGTCTCATATAGGGAATGTTTGTAGACTAAGGGTCACTGTTGGTAAATCTTCTTCAGAACATGAAAGAGCCACAGAGAGGCTGGAGCCTGCATTGCTTCACACTGTAGACAAATGATATCAAGGTGTCCTGCTGGAGCCCTGCAGGAATCAGCAGCATCAGCAGTCTGTGTGCTCAGAACCTGAGGCCCAGCAGTTACTTCTTAAAAGAGGCTGGTAACAATTCCAGTCACACATTCCCTGCAGACAGGGTCAGCAGCCCTCTGGGAGTACAGAGAGTAGCTGTATTGTGAACAGCAAGTAGATTTGGATTTACCACTTCCCCAAAACCTTTCCTTTAGAAGCAAACACAGGGGAAGGTTGAAATACTTACTTTAAATAAGTAAACCTATAGTTTCATTTTGTACTTTTGAATTTTCTGGAAAAACACCAAAAATGTATAAGCAATCTGTTCCCTTCATTTTCTATCTTGTCTGCAACAGTGCCTGAGTCACAGGGGTTATTCTCCAGGAATTTCTGAAATGAATGAGTGGACCAGGGACTGAAACAGAGTGGCTGGACTAGATCTTCTCATAAGTCAAGAGGATGTTCCCTTGGACGCTCAAGGTCTGTTCAGTTAGATTCACGAGAAGACCACCACTTCATACCACGTGACCAACTCTATGATCTTCAAGGGAAGGCCTATGTTCCCTGATTGTCACTGATGTGGTTTCCTTGAATTTACTTTTCCTCACTTTAAATCATATGAATTGATTGATTTTTGAATTCACAGATTTTTGTGAGGTGTTTATGTGGGATAGTTAAATGCAACAAAGCTGCAGGAAACTGTTATACTAGTCAAAATTTATAACCTTTTAAAATAAGTTTTTATCTCCATGTATCTTATTTGTTAATTTTCTGAAATAGTGATGGTGGTATTTACAATAAGGAGTGGAAAATGTAGATAAATCCCTTGCTAAACACCAATGAATTTGTATCTCTATTTCTGTGTGCAAACACATTGTTCTTCTCATCCAATATGTTGTTTTTCCATGACTGAATACCTTTCATCATTCCATTTATTCATTCCTGCAACATATCTTTACCAAGTACCAAACATTAAGAATGCTACTATAGTGGGTCCCTACCCCTTAATGCTACAGACAGACTCTGGGAGAGGGGGGAGCCATTGTTTGCAGTTGTGTACCCACTGGTGAACACAGTAGACTCCAACAGATAGCTACAATCCATGGCCACATAGAAGGCCCTGGTTAAACTCAGGGGGGTCACGCATCAAACAAAAAGGTCTGAATGTAAGATAGAGATTGGTATGGAAAATGTGAGGTGAACAGGAGAGAGTGGGAGATTACAGAGGGCAGGGGATGAGATCAGTGTACTACATACGTGTGTGAAATTGTCAAAGAGCACATTTAATCAATAAAACATGTTACTGTTATTTGGAGACCACAAAGGGAAAAGGGCATGGAATTAGCAAGTGCCTGAAACCATTTTGAATGGCAATAAAAAAGATCCAGGATGAGAAGAGATATCAAATGATTCCAAAAATCTAGGAAGTAGGCTTAGTCTCTGGTCTTTTGGAACTGGTTCCAGTAGGTATCAAGTAGTTAACTCTTTGCCTTGACTTCTGATTTCTGAGACGCTGTTTCCTGTGAGCATGAGTGTTGAAGAAGGCTCTTTGAGTATCTCTCTTATGACTGGTTAGTTTTCAAATCTAAAGTGGCACATGGTTTACCATTCTTTTCTGGGTGGTTCACAGAGCATCCAATTAAACTTAATGCGGAAGAAAGGACTCCACTGTGTCAACTGGGAACGGCAGGTTTCCGAGAGGTTAATTACTGCCAATCTACCTTTTGTTTGTTTGTTTGTTTGATAGGCTAATCCTCACGATTGTCCTTTTGGGTGCTTCCTGTGGTGGTTCCTCATTAAACTCTGACATGATGAGTGACTGAGGCTCCTCTAATGAACCATTTCAAAACTGATGAAATCAACACACATTGATTTGGTGCTTATTATGGGCATAACTCTTTGCTGGGCCACAAGGGGCAAAGAAGTGAAGGTACTCTCAATGTGCCCTCATGCAACTTGTGATCTAGTTGATGTACAATTAACAAATTAGACTGGGGCCCTAGAGACCACAGTCTAAGGGTGACATGCCTTTTAAGAGGGAGAGACGTTCTCTGCTGTAAAGCGTTAAGGAGGTGACGTTTGACCTAACTTTTCTTGGATGGGAATGTGGGATGATCAGAGGGAGCCATTCACACCAAAGAAAAAGGCCTGGGCATGAATGGCTGAAGAATTAGCCAAAAACCCATGCCACAGGCATGTTTGCTAATGGGACTGTCCACTTACAATGTTTTTAATAAATTCTCCTTCCTTGTCTCTTGGAGCTGTCTCTGAATTGCTGCCGTTGGCTAATTCTTCTCACCTGTAGAAGTCAGCTATAGGCAGATTTTTTTTCCTTGCCCTAGATAGTCAATAATTTGATCTTTACTGATGGAGGACCCATTTATCACAGTAGCCATCCGTTCACTATACATATCGACTTTTCCTTATCAATACCGCACTCCATTTGTAGCTCATCACTAAAGTTCTTGGCTGTTTTCAGTAGTTTTTGAAGGTGCTTTTCAGAGCTTGGCAGAGAGATGCTTTCGACATCAATACAGTGCAAGTGGTAGCCAGACTCATCTTCAGCTTAACATCAGCTGTTTATTACCTCTGGAATGGATTGCAAAACTGTCTACATCTAGAGAGCTGGGGCCCCAAAAGACACACTCTTCTCGACAGATCTCCACTAAAAGACGGAAGTTCGTTCTATCCACTGACAGATGGAAGGCTGTTTCATTTACTCACCACACACTTCAAAATATTGACAACCAAAAGACTGACGCTCTGAATATCCTCTCAATATCTCCAGGCAGTAGACAGAGAGAGAGGAGTCTGTGTGCTCTACATGAATGTGTGTGACTACGCTCCCTCTAATGAGTTTAAATCTTAGTCCTAAGAAATGAAAGGTTCAGGCAAAGACAATAGAAAGACAGTATCTCTCCTTCTCTCTCCCCACTTCTTCTCTCTTTCTCATTCCCCTCCCATGTGTGTGCTGTGTGTGTGTGTGTGATGTAGGTTCATATTCACATATATGCACACACATGTGAAGACCAGAGGTTGATGTCGGGTGTCTTTCTCTACCACTCTCTACCTTGTTATTTTTTGAGCCATACCCAGCTCACCCAGTCTGGGTGCTGCAGACTGAACTTGGGTTCTCATCCTTGCATGGCAAGCACTCTATAGACGAAGCCATCTCTCTAGCTCTCAAACCAATAGTTTAAAACTATATCCCAAATGTTTTATAAGGAAGACTTTATGAGAGGATTTATTGTTTAAATTATGTGATGACGTGGCCACAAATGACATCCTTCACATGTCTCTGTTCTCTATTCTGGCTTCAGTTGTTTTCTAGAAACTTCCTTCCCTCCCTTTTTTGCCATTTGTAGAACAATAGCACTTAATATCAAAGGCAGCGTGGCCTAGAGTGTTAGTTAGGGGCCAAGTACAGAAAAACTAAAAGGAGGAGAATTTTATTTTAGCTCATGATCTCAGGGCATTGCAGTCCTAAGGAAGGTGAGGCAGAGGTACTTAAGGATGGCCAGCCTGTGTGACTGGTGCTCCTCACATCATGGTAGCAGGTAGGAATCCCAGAAAGCCAGACCAAAACTAGAGGTAGGAAAAGCTCTCAAAGACCTATCTCCAGGGACTCACTTCTGCCAGACTGGCTCCATGTAACAAAGATTCCATAGCTTGTGACAAACTGGGGACCAAAGGTTCAAACACATGAGCCATGGAGAAGAACCCTCACAATCATACCACTCCTAGCTAGAAAAGAGTTCCAGAAGATACACTCTCATTCATCCTTGATGAGAGAATAGACACCATCAATAAACCTCCATTCACTCCACAAACAGCACACGATCTTCTTAGCTAAGCCACCACAGACCAAGCAGAGCCCTTGTTAACAATTCATATTCCACCATAGGTGAAAAACTTACTTAACAGTATTTTCAGAAGAGACAGTCTCTCCCCATGCCTAATGGAGTAACCACACATTGTGTGTAGTCTCCCAAGATGATTCTGTCTGACACCTCTCGTGTCAATCCACTTCACCTTGAATCTATTAAATGAAGCTTTTATTCTTCTCACTTGCAAATTAATGTTTCTAAGAAAATATATCTAAAATATCTCTTATATTCTAAAATCCTGTGAACTGTAAAGTTAACTGTTTCTAAGTACCTTTTCTTGTTATGTGATTTGATTTAAAAAAAAAAAAAAACAAAGAAAACTATGTCATTTATGGAGTAAAGAAAATATGCACCCAAAATGATTCCAATATAATGAATTAGAAATAATTTAAAAAGGAATTCCAAGGCTGGAGAGATGGCGCACTGGCTGAGAGAATGCACTGTTCTTGTAAGGATCTGTGTTTGGTTCCCAGCATCTAAGTCAGGTAGTTCACAACTCCAGCTCCTGGAGATGTCTCCCTCTTCTGGCCCCTTGGGCACTGAACTCCCATGCACTAATCCCCTTTCCCCCAGTAAAAGTAAAATCTTAAAAAAAAAAACAAACCCCCACAGAGATCCCATTCATAGGTGCAGGCTCTTGAGAAATAAGGATATATTGAAGCAATACTGGTAGATAACAAAGAAATTAGCTTTCATGTATTTTATTTTTATTATTTATGATTATGTATGTGCATGAAAGTGTGATACGTGAGTCTAGGTGCCCTAAGAGGCCAGAAGAAGACATCAGAGCCCCTGAAGCTGGAGTTACAGGTAACTGTAAGGTGACTGTCATGGGTTCTAGGAACCAAACTTTGATACTCTGCAGCAGAAGCATGTGCTCTTATCCAATGCATGTAAATGTATTTTAAATCAGAAGGAAGCAAAAGCCATAAGGAAAATTTAAATGTCTACAAGAACTCTGTAAGCACAGAAAATGTCATCTGGATAGACTCCAAATTCAGTTCACAAAGTGGCTTGTCTCTGGGCAGATGTCCTATCAGGACAGCATTATCTACTAAAGAGCTGTGTGCATTTTCCCCATACTTTAAAGAACATCTATTGAGATAATCAAGTGGTAGTGTCTCTGGAGTGTACATCCTGTGTTAGACTCTAGACTTCCTCTGCTTTTGGTGTGGAAAACAAAATCCTACAGTGATGCCAACAATTAAATTAGGCACCTGATGCTTCCTCACCACTAAGTGATGCTCAGAAAGGGCATTGCTAGACTTCTGTGCTCCTCTGTCCTCCTAAGCTTGCTACATGACATGCACTGCCATTTGGGTATGATTCTCGAGTGTGAATTTCTGCAAGAATGACATAGTTTTCAACTGGTAAGAAGATGAATTTTTCAAAATGCTGTGAACAATAATTGTCATTTCAGAGTCCATACCCACATGCATATAATTCTTCTAGCTTTACTTAAATACATTTATAAGTATATACTAAATATGTTCTACATACACAGTCAATTTTTTGACTAATTTGGCTGAGAGGGAAATCTTCCTACAGCTAACATCTATGGCTGAGACATGTGGCTAGGCCAACCAGGGGATTAGAGGGCAGGCTAGTGTGAATCAGGAAGAGGTATCAGTTATTTACTAAATCTCTTTAAACATAATTTCATTACTCACAGAAACATGAGTTCCTTGGTTGCCCAGGATATCTGTGCAGTGAACTACTTTGGTTAGACTGGCAACCAGCAAGTACTATAACTCTGACCTACCTCAAATCACAAGGTACTTATCATTACTGATCATGGGGGTTGCAGAGATGGCTCCCTGGATAAGAGTCCAGAGCCCAGAGTCCTCTTTCTGAAGATCAAAGTTCAGTTCCCAGCACCTACATTTTGGGGTGATTCATAACCACCTATAATTCCAGCTTTTTGGGCATCTGACACCCTCTTCTGGCCTTTGTGGGCACTTGCATGCATGTGACATAAACTTTCACACACACACATGCACTGACCACACATACACGTGTATGCACACACATAAAAAATAATCTGGTCAAATTATCCTGATCACAGCATCCTACACAATAGAGATAATGACTCAAGAAAAACTGAACCAAGAACATCTCATCTTAGAAGACCCCTTCAGACTAAAGAAGTTCATGGATGGTGAATGACATGCAGGAGCAAACAGTGATTAGCTTTTGCATTATCCATGCAATTTAAGTTTGTCAAAAGTCATTTTTCTCATAAGGACCAAATCTTCCAGTAAATATAAAAATGCTTTAAGCTTTGCTTACTGCTCGGAACCATGAGAAAATATTAAGTGGAAAGCAAGAATAGATACCAAAGGAGAAAACAAATAGGTCCTCACACACTGGCAACTTGAAGAAAGAGAGTCCCTGGGAGGAACTTTTAAAAATCTTTGCAGTTTGGTTTTGAAAATGCAGGAGAAGGCCAGAAAGACAGAGCAGACCTTTCCATAAAAAAAAAAAAAAAAAAAAAAAAAAAAAAAAAAAAAAAAAAAAAAAAAAATCAAGCTAGCATTTGAGGCCAGAGATAAACATGATTTATATATGAACTTGATAAGGACTATAGAGAGCAATTTAAACCTGAACAAAAACCTGCAGTTCTCCTAAGAGGAAGTGCCAGGAAGAGCCACCTTTTGATCAGTGGGATAAGAGACAACTGTAGAATTACATGAGCTCTGGAATCCTTAAGTCTTACAAACTTTCCCCAGGATGAAGCTAAGACAGGACCATCAGTGTGAGGAGAATGGCCAAGGGCAGTCAGATCCTCAGCTGATATTGTTTGTTTCTCAGGGACACTAGTCCCAGATGGTTAGTCACAGCAGATGGTCCTGCCCCTAGATGGGAAATGGAAAATAAGCAAATCATGGTTACCTAATCTATACTTGGTTTTCCTTTATCAACGGAAGGAAGGAAGGAAGGAAGAAGAAAGGAAGGAAGGAAGGAAGAAAGGAAGGAAGGAAGGAAGGAAGGAAGGAAGGAAGGAAGGAAGAAGGAAGGAAAGGAAGGAAAGAGACGTCTAAGTTAGAATGTTTTGAATCATTAGTCTTAATTGCTCTGAAAGTGATTGTTTTGCTTGACCCCAGTGTATTGGATGCTAATAACATTTGCAACTACATTACAATCCAACCTGAAATGAGTCTAACTCTCCCATGCCTGGCATCCCACACATGCATTCACACTAGATGGAGAAGTACAGGTGGTGGCTGCTATCCACTTTTAGGCTTATACATATGAATAGTATCCACACATTTCAAAATGTGCAAGTATTTATTTAAAGATAAATAGTTGAGAGATGGCTTCTCAAATCCCAAAACTATCAGTGCATCATACTCAGGATATTTGGATGATGTCATTTAGTTCCCTCCAAAACACAGAAATGGCCTTTATATGTAGCTGTTGTACACTCATTATTGTTATTTTTGTACACTTATTATTATTATTTAGATAACATCTCTCTACATAGCACATATTGGCCTTGAACTCATGTTCTCCTGCTTTGTCATCCGAAATGTCAGGCTTACAGAAGTGCACCACCATACATGTCTGACAGTCTCAATTTGATACAAGATAATCTATAATAAAAAAATAAGATAAACATAACCCAAAGAAAAGAATTTAAGAGCAAGTATGTATATGAATGAAGACAAACTGCTCTTGTAATTTATGAAGATGTATAAAGAGCCAAGCTCAACACAAAAGAGATGTTATCATAGTCTGAGAACAAAGAAATAGCCAGCAAAGGGCAAGAGATGCACAGATGCTTCTAGATAAAACAATTCCCTAGCATATGGTAAAATACCCTTTGCTATGTTTGAAACCTTGTTTGGAAGAATTCGTGGACATGAAGGGTTCCCAAGTTGTGAAATGTTAGACTGAATCTATTAATTATAGAAAGCACCATGAGACAGAATCAGCGAGAAGACATGCTGTACAGACATTTTGACAGAGTTACACTGTGGAAAGCATTCAAGGGAAACACAATCACAAGTACTCATAAAGAAGCAGGATACTGCTATCACTTGGTAGTTCTTTGAGACATTGTTTCATAGGGAAAAAATGCAGGCAAATGACTAAAATCAGGTTGTGGTTCTGGGGAAAGAATGAGCAACTCAATAAGTCCAGCATGGGAGAAGCAAGAGAAAAGAGGCATGTGAGCAGAGCCCAGTAAGCCTGCAAGGAGGCCCTTTGCTCTTGAAGCTATGGATTGATCCTTGTCTCTCAGGATACAAAAGGATGTTAGAGGGCAATGCATGGAAGGAATGAAGAATAAGGGTTCACCATTATGAGAAAATATAAAGATATAAAGACTGGAAGCAAATCTGAGGAATGAAAGGAAACATATGTATTGTGTTCTAAGTAGTTGTAATAGTCACTTTCTAGTCTCTAGTTTCTCTGTCATGACCACACTTCCTGTCTGCATTCCCTTCCCAGGTAGCTATTGTGACCACACACACAGTTATATTTTTTCAGTTGTTCTGTAAACTGAGAAATGCTGCATCTCTAACCAGTGATCTGATCTTACAGATCCCGTGTAGAACATGACCTCGTACAGTGATCCCCATTCAGTCCACAATGGGAGAGTCTAGAGCCCTGAATTTTAAGAACCACCTTGTGCCACTTCAAACATTAACTTTCTGAAGAGATTCTACCCTACTCTCAAGCATTTCCTTTCAGGTTGTGATACAACGCACATCATTGTCCCTTGGATATGACATTTATTTTCTATGCCATTGCCTTTGCACAGATCCTTGGGGACACATATCACTCCAATTATTTGTTTACTAGAATATCAGTTTTTATTGAAGATTTAGCTCAAATTTTACCTTTTTTATGGAATCTTCATCAACTCATCAATGAATACATCTCTCCCCTCCTCTGTCTTTATTAGCACTTTATCTGACTTAAATTACACTTCTAGGATCATTCTTAGTCCACACTTGGGCACACTAACAGGACATCCAGGTATTTCAGACACATCTTGAGTTGTGAGGCTGCTTTCCCCTATAACCAGATTACTAGTGCTGCAATCAGAAGGCCAGGCTAGAGAAATCATAGGCATGACCCATATGTCAGTTTCTGACATCCTGAGCTTGTCTCGGCCAGTTGGAAATTCAGAGAGAGTATTCTGGTACCAAACATAATGAGCTTAGTTCTCCAGGGACAGTGTAATTGTAGGCAGCTGTGGTTGGGTAAATCTACTTCCTCAGAATTGGATCTTTATGTAGAGCCTGGGTACACCATACTAAGAAAAACTTCTAAGTCAAAAGTTCATTTATAAACGAGAAAAAAAAAAACATCCCATAGCCTTCAAAGATGAAAATAAGAGTTGTTATTGTGGAACGCTGACCCCTTAGCATGACCGCCATTGTGATCTTCAACATAGCAGCTATGACTATTGTAAAAGATGCACAGGGTCAGGCCTCTTGACATTCCCTCATGGAAGAAGGTGGGTAGGGTCACTGGATCCTCAGCTGAGATTGCAGCCACTCTCTCTTACACCTCTCTCCCAGCTGTGTATAATGCTGCTGTCCTGATGTATGTTCTTGGGAGATGGCAGAGTATATAGAACATAAAAGGTTAACTGAAGCAGTCACTCCATCTGTGTGACAATGGAAATGTTGTTACCCATGCTGAAATAAGATCTTTTCAGTAGTGTGGCTCTTTGGGGTCACCCTCCACACCTCTAAGTAGCCCCCACCCATGCCCATGTTCTGTAAGTTCTATACACTCATTGATGTGCCAATTTGGACTTTGGAGGAATCACCACTTTGGTCTGTGGCCTATCTGGGATGAGGATACATTTATTCAGGTCTCTCAAGAAAAAGCTCACACTATTATTGCAAAAAATTGCATCTACCTCCTACAATCCACGGGAACATTCATGGATATCCATTCTCTTTTCCTGACCCTCATAAATCATGAAATTAAACTGACTCCAGGGATTTCACTCTTCAAGACATAATGTATAGTCATAAAACAAATTTTGGTCCCACAGGACATCCCATTTTTGTTTCATTATTTCAAGGAAAGGGTCACTCAAATGTTAAAGTGTTTGGTTTGATCTTTGCTATTATTCATGCTGGCTAACAAAAAATAGATGTATTCTTATGCACTGAATGCACTATATATATATATATATATATATATATATATATACACACACATATATATGTGTGTGTGTGTGTGTGTATATGTGTGTGTGTGTATGTGTGTGTGTCCATAGATCCCTTTAGTGCTAGTACCTTCATGTAATATTTTCCAAAGCAATGTAGGTGTTAAAGAATCTAAACAAGGTAACCAGAGATAGAAAATAAACTTAATATGTAAATGATTATTATTTTGTCTAAGTTCCTGTTCCAAGACAGATTTATTTTTCTTTCTTCAAAACTAAAATGTTCCCCACTAAGAAATATTCTTAGAAATTTCTCCCAAACACAAGATATGCATTTCTGTTCATCCTCTTTTAACATTTTTATGTTAAGTTCAGTTATCTCACTGATATTTCCTTCTACAGGAGTAAGATGATAAAAACTTTATGAATGTAATAAAAGGGAAAATGAATGAAGATGATTTGGCATAATTTAACAAGATAAAATGAATCCTTGTGGTCTTCAAGTAAGAACAAGCTACAATCATCAAAGGAATATGGAATTATGGAAACATGGGTTTTGCATAAAAGAACCACTGATACTCACAATTTAGTTATATCCAACAGTAATTAGGATGACTGTAGGGATTTGAATGGGGTTTGCTCTCTAAATTCTTTCCAGAGGGCAGTTGTTTTATGTATATGTGATTTAGTCTTTCTGTATATATGTGAATCATGTGCATTAAGTTATTCTTGGAGGCCAAAAGAGGGCACCAGATTTTCTGGAATTGCAATTTCAGGCGGTTGTGAGTACTGCGGATGGAACCCAGGTCACTGCACGAGGATCGGATGCTCTGAACCACCTCACCTGACTCTGTATAGGACCTCCTATGTGTCATGAATTAGAGATCATGTATTTGTTCTTCATAGAGAAAAGATTTAGATTAAATTCTTTCTCCCAAAGTATTTTTTGAGACCCTAAGGATTTTAGCTAAGGGCTCAGCCCAAGTGCAGCAGGTTGGGAGCCTGAAGAATCACATCTCTCTGGAGAAGGCAGCTGTTTCCGGAGTATCCCTGCTACTTCCCACGGTAAGGAAGTTGTTTAACTTGGAGCCACACAGTCCAGTTAGATGAGGGATGAAACAAAAAATGCCTTAGAAGTCTATTTCATTGACCAATCTAAAGCACAGATCAAATTGGCTTTCTCCCAAGACTAAACATCCCCCCAAATCCCCTTATCCTGTGAAACAGTATCTGAGATTCTGACCCACACATGGCACCAGGCCCTGGCCTCCACTCAGCCAGACAGTTATCCATGGAAGTGGCTCACGGCTGACACTCAGATTGACTGGTTCACACTAATTTACTTCACAGAGATTCCATTTATCTCTCAGAAGATCCCCTGGCAGCAGCTTATAATGGCATATCCTAGGATGCCTGCCTGTGTGTGTTTTTAAAGTGGCAGTTCTTGATGAACCTGAGCCAGAAGACAGTTCACAGATAGAGGAGCAGGCACCTTCAGAACACATCCCAAGGCCCAGCTGGGACCAGAAAGCCTGCAGCTGAGTATTAGCTGTGTCTGCTTTCTGACTCAGGCACACATTCATTTGGACAGGGGACAGAGAGGGGAAGCAAAGAACAGACTGTAATTTGTCCATTAATCTTTACAAATTGTGTGTGTGTGTGTGTGTGTGTGTGCCTGTGTGTGTGTGTGCCTGTGTGTATGAAGGTGTACATACACATGTGTAGACATCAGAGGTTGGCACTTCAGCTAGGCTGTCTGGCCAGTGAGTTTCAGGGGCCCTCTTGTCTCCACTTCCCTGGTACTGGGATTACGAGAACGTGCAACAGTATCTGACTCTTCATGCTGGGTGCTGGAGATCCAGCTCAGGTCCTCATGCTTGCATGAGGCAAGCACTTTGCAATGGAGTTCCCCACTCCATCCCCCTCTACTCTTTAAATGCTATGACACTGGAGTGCTCTAAAATTAAAAGAGTGGATTGCTAGACTGGGAAGAGAGGATGAATGGAGTGGACACAGATTCTCAGGGCTACTGTAAGTGTTAAGAGTAAGTGATGTTGAAGAGTCAGTCCTAAATGAGACATCTTACCACTCCCTCAAAGGCTCAGGGAACAGCATAGAAGAGGAAACAAATATGTATTCATATAAATAACATGTTTTATATATAAATAGACTATCTAGAACTAGAGAGAGAGAGAGAGAGGAGGCACACCGAGTGCTAATTTCTAGATATGGCATTACAACCGTGATCTTAAAGAAGCTGAGGTTGCCTGAACTTGGACTGCATAAGACTAGACCTGTTATTTGTCAATTATGAACTGATAAAAAATTCACAGAGCCCCACCTTCCCTGCTGAGCTACTAGTTAATTCTGATGCAGGGTCAGTCATTGTCCTCGGTTGAATACCCACAAGTGAGCCCTCTAGACTCCAGCAGTTAGTTCCAAACCTATGACCACACAAATGGTACAGGTCAAAATCAAAGTCAAAGGAAATGAATTTGGCAAAGACTCCTGTTGGGAAGTGGGAAGTGGTATTGACAGTGACAGGAGGGAGGGAAGGAGGAAGGGGCGGGGCAAGATTAACCAGAACGTCTTATATGCACAGATGAAATCACCTAACAATACATTTAATGACAGTTATGATCAATAGCAAAGAAAGTAAAAGAAAACACCAAATAGTTTTATTTACTGTCAACAGTGAGGCCCAAAGAGCTAGCTGAAAGGCCACACTAGGATGGACAGACTGGTTGTTTACATCTGAAGACAGAAAACCTTTACATTTGCCCTGCTGCACCTACCGTAGAGCTTAGGGAAGATAAACTGGTTCCACGTTTATCAAAAGAATAGCCAGGTGGATGAATACCTGAAAAGATAAGTCATATGGATTCTCTATTTTGGAAATGCAGTGGAGCATTTGCCAGTCATGTGACTAGTGTCCAAAGGCAGAGGAAATTGAAATATTTTGATACATTATTATTTAATTTGGAAGGTGTATTTGTATACGCATGTGCATGCATTTGGATCTATATGTGCACATGGAAGTTCTAAGAGGGTATCAGCTATCTTCCTCTAAATCTCTTCATGTTCCTTTGAGGCAAGGTCTCTCCCTGAATCCAAGGCTCATGTTTATCTAAGTTGAGGTAGAAGCCAGCAAGTCCCAGTGATCTTACTCATTATTCCACACCTCACAGAATTACAGGCATTCATACCTGTACCAGGTTTGTTACCCGGTTCTGGGATCTGAACTCTGGTCCTCATGATTGCACAGCAAGGCTTCTTAACCACTAAGCCATCTCTCTAGCCACTGGATTTAGATCATTTAATGACACTGAAGCTAACGACATTAAACAATAATCTTAAACAACAGCCAATCTATGGATGCAGTGACTGAGCACATTTAATGCTTACAAGGTTAAATGCTGGGCTGCAGTGGCTGAGCCCCATCAAAAGGGAGGATTAAGGTTTTGCTTGTGCCTTGTTGTGACTGCTGCAGGCCTGAAGCTTTGAGAAACAGCTATGATTGGCTTCAAAGATGCTCAGAGTCAAAGATGTTCAAGCCATCCCCAAACCTATTAAACAGATGTAAGCAGAGAGAAGACCCTCCCTGAAAACCACCATTGCACTGTTCCTTAATGAAAAGTGGCATAATTGCATGCTCCACAGCTCCTTAATCTCACATTAAATCTAATAGATTGCTGACTTACACTGAGCGTGCCAATCCCAGCTTTCTGCGTTGCTGTGCTTAATTTTAGCTCATTATCCTTTATCATGTGACTTGTAATCCTTAAAACCCATGATTGTGTCTGACTGTTTGGTGAGGATTGTGCTTGGTAATGCAGGGATTCGACTTCTAAGGGGGGTGATTTAATTGAATGATACAGTATGATTCAGTGCCTAAAGAGTTACACAGACTGCTTTTTCTTTTTCGCATGGGTATGGGTTGACTAAGTATGTCTTCTGCAGCAAACATCAAGGCAATTATTCAGTATCCAGCTGCTAAAAAGAATAGCTTTCTCCAATGAAGAACAAATACTACTGAATTGCCATGGCCACTGGCCATTGTGTTATTAAAACACCCAAAGCAAGCAGCATTTTAGTGTTCTTACAAACTGATGACCTTGAGAAGTCAGCTAGCCATTCTGAGTTTCCTCCTTTACAACGTAATAAGATCAGTGCCCATCAGAGGAGGATTGTGTTTAGCGATTAATTTGGGTAAAATAAGAAAATCGCTTAGAATAACGGCTGGAATGTAAAAGGCCGTGCGTTATTACAGCTGATGCACCTGTTCTTGTCTAGAAATGTGCACTAATTTCTAGCATGTGTGCTAGCATTCAGAACAAGACATTTACCTCATTTGCTCATACAACAGTGATACATAAAATACACGATAGCAAGACAGGGCATTTTAAGTGGTTCTATTATCTGGATCTTCCTTCATTTAAGACTTTAGAACTCTAGGAGATACTTAACAGGCCCTCTTACTGTGATAGTGTGCACAGGTATACAGTGGCCAAATAAAACTCTGCCTGAAGCCACCTGTAATTTTTCCTTTTCTTATAAACAGTGCCAGACATGGCAGGAAGCAGAGGTGGTTTCTGAAAATGTTGGCCTGATAATATGGAATCTCATTGTAAATTTGCTCTTAACAGCTTTTTGCTGATAAATTAAATGTAAAGTAATTTAAACAGATACTGTGACATGCTGATGTCAGTTAAGAAATACAATAGCCACCACAAAAACTTGACTTGTGCTTGGAATCTTAAATTATTGCATATGGACAGTAGTTTCAGATTATAGATGTTTTGATCATATCTTCTTAAATGAACAGCTATATCTTTTATATTGAAGCTGAGAACAAATCGTGCGCTATTATTTATATATGACCCTTGATCCCTGATTTAAAGGAAAAAAGGTTCACTTGTTTTCATTTTATAGGCATGAGTGTCTATCTGTATGTATATATGCTATATGCATTCAATACTTACAGAGGTCAGAAGAGGGTGTTGGATCCCCTAGAACTGAAGTTACAGATGTTGTGAGCTGTTATATAGATGGTGGGAACCAAACCCAGGTCCTCTGTAAGAGCAGCCAGTGTTTTTGGCCACTGATACACCTTTCCAGCCCTGATCCCTGTTCTTTTGAGTGGCTCTTCTACTATAGATTTAGAGAAATGATAATGTGGGAAGTGAAAGTTTAACCAAGCTGGGTTCCATCAAAGGTAAGTCTACAATGGGAGGGTGGTTATTTGCTGATATGCACAACCGAAGACAAGAGCTTTGGCTGGCTTGTTGCTGACATTCCCCTTTATCCTCATTTTTAGGTACGAAAGCATCTGAAAGCACTGAATCCATTAACAACAATGAAAACAATCTTTTCCTTAAACATCATGTCAAATCTTGGAAGCAGGGCATAGTAATACCCATTTTAATGGATAAAATATCCATGTTAATATCTCAACTAATTCTAGTTGAAAAGAAACTTGTAAAGTAGGATAAAGTCGAGGCTACCTTTATATCAAACTACATCCATTGCTAACAACGTATTTCGCTCAGATGTTTCACTGACTGACACCCCCATATTCACACAAAAAATCAAAATTTCTCAGCTCCTGTGTGCTTCTACACACCATAATCGTGGCTAAAAGAACTGGATCAGATGCTCAAGAACCTTGACAATATTCTGCAGCTGCATTTACATATCAACAAAAGCAGAGAGAGAAACAAGCAAAAAACAATTTTTGAAAAGAGAAAAATCAAATTTTGAGGAAGATAAATGGAATCAGCCACAGTTTGAATAAATAAATAATTGAATAGAAAAACAATTAAATAGCAATAAATGACTTTCATATATTAGTACATATACAAACCAAGCAACATTAGCAGAAAATGTCAAAGAGCTTAATTTGCCTATTGGAAGAAAAGATGGAAAGATTGGCTGACAAGGTAAAAATCTAATAACGTGTTGGACAAAAGAAAATCACCAACCACAAAGAGTTAAGGAAGATTAAACATAGAAGGATAGACAGGCTTTAAATAAATGAGAAGAAAGCAGCTGTCACTCTGATACTGCCCAGGGTGGAATGCAAAGCAACGAGCATCAAATAAAGACACGGGGAAAGATGTTTTCTCACACTAAGGGTACTATTCACTTCTATATTTTTTGATTAATTTTAAGGCAATTTGTAACTAATCTGTGTGCATGTAATTTTGTCATCGTCTTAATAAAGCTGAGGACATGGAAAGCAAAGAGAGCAAACACTAGTAAGATGTAGCTTTACTATCTCTCAAGACAGAAATGGAGACAAAATATTGACCAGTGCATAGAAAATCTACAAAAGCAAATCAGTCTGGTACTTTGAATGGCAATAGTAGATAGCACATGTTGCTTTCATATTCACACAACACATTCACATTTTTATTACAAAAAAAACACCTATGAATGCCCCAAGGAATAGAATTAGCATAAACAACACCCTCATGAGCATAGTGCAATAAAACTCAAATCATTTAGAACAATGGCTAGAATGTAATAGGTCTAAGTAGATCAAGCATTATTACAACTTTTATACCTGTGTTTGTCTAGAAATGTGTGCTAATACCAATGTGATGTCTAGCATTCAGATCAAGACATTTTACCTCATTTGCTCACACAACAGTGATACATAAAATACATGATAGCAAGACAGGGCATTTTAAGTGGTTCTATTATCTGGATCTTCATTTAAGACTTTAGAACTCCAGGAGATACTTAGCGGCCCCTCTTACTTTAACAGATATCTTGTGAACAGCCACTTGGAGCCTTGGCCTTCTCTGTTGTGTGAGGCTATACTGAAAGGGGGACACCTTCCCTAGTGAGAAATAAGTGTAAAATGGATGGCAGGGCATCCCTCACATGGTTTCTCCTTATGGTCTTTTAGAGCTGTGTTCAGATGATCACAGATTACCTTTTCTTTATGTTTACTACAATAGACTATGGTAGCACTAAATAACATTCCCAAGACCTTTTCTTCTAAATACATTTGTGCTAAGACACATTTCAGAGGGAAGTCTTCCAAAATTAGAGAGAGAGTGGAATTGCTCTCTTCCCAGGCACTAAGCAGTGAAAGCAGGGAGCAGGATCCGATATGGAGATGTTTCCAACACACAGTGGGATGGAATTTCTCCTGCTCATCTAGACCATGCACAGAGTTCTGCCCAAGGCCATTTTGAAAAAAGGGAGTTAGTCATCAAAAAGGGATGGCAAAGCATTAATCTTTGCTAAGCTCCATTTACTGATTCATAAAGGCAATGTAATTTGGGGTGAGGTTTAGAAAGCAAGGGTTGAAGGAGTTCTCTGGTATAGGCAGTAAGGACTTTCTCATCACGCATGTCACAACTGGGAGGGCAGGATAGAGTTTGACAATAAGGTAGTATATATTGTTGAGTAGCTAAAACTGGATTATAAGATTTTAAAAGGTTTGCTCTGATTTCTGAAAAAATAGAAGGGCCATTGTTTCAAAGGGGTTATAAATCATAACCAGCTACAAGAGAAGAGAACTTTAAAACCAGAGTTAATCGAGAAAGAGATCAAGACATTTGCTTCATCTTAAGGCCGACCCAGAAAGGCTGAGGATGACATACAAGAAGCTTTAGAAATAGTTTGGAGAAACACAGAGGAGAAAGAGAAATCAGTCCCGCCTTGATTATAAAGAACACAAGTGCTTAGGTAAGAACCATTCAAAGCAGGTGCATATGAACAATGTTCCTTCACCCTTGTAGGCAGAGTTGATTCTTTTGATATATATTTGTGTGTCCATTCACTCTCGAACTCTCGAACATTAGATACCACCCAAGGTGCCACAGAGAGGAAGCAATGACAAAAGATGGCTGCTGTCCTCTGAGACCTGACACACAAGAGACCTTGGTACAGTAACTATCCTGAGGGATGGATGTTAAGGTGAGTACCTGATGTCCTTGAGAATGCAGGAAGATGGAGGGATGGTAGGCTATTTAGTTTCTAGAGAGTGCTGAAGCACATAGAGAACACTGTTTAAAACCTCTGGGTCAATTCTCAGGTCTGTGTTGTTTATCCTTGAAGCAATCCTGACAAATAGGCACTTGTTTCTCCGTTTATTAGTTAAAAATCTAAACTCTAAGTAGTTAACGCAACACCACTTGCTCACATACATAAGTCCAAAGACTGCCTGACAGGAGCTAACTTAAAAAAAATAGGTGGACTTGAATATTTTTCAAAGGCAAGAGAGGTCAATTTTAGAAGCATATTAATCTCTAATTAAACCAATATGAGGGTGAAGTCTCACACCTAAGGCCACCTAAGCTGTGATTTATAACGGGTCATAGGTGATTTCTTACTTAACTATTGTCTTATTCTTGAATTGTGCCAAATTCTATAACACATGCTCAAATTAAAGTACCTAAGTCAGAAGCCCTAGTGTTCTGAGAGCTATCTAACCACCTGGGCCTACCTGGTCTCTTTTTCATCCTTGCAGATACCTTCCAGAGTGAACGGATGGTATCCTGCCTGGTGGTAGATGTGCCATAGATCAGAAGTTCAATGAGACCAAATAAGATAAGCTTCACTGAATCCAGCCATTGTTCTTTGTACAGGGCTTCAGGGAAAGTCACAGTGACAAGTGTTGAAGAAACAGATTTGATGGGACATAATCCAGGCCCTACAATTGCTTTTCTGTCTCCTGGGTCTTGACCAGAGGCTGTGAAACCACTTCTTAAAGGTCAAGATGGTCAATATTTCAGACAATGGGTCAGGAAGGACGTGGGCAGATCCTAACTACTTGGTATTGCAAGAAGGACACAGAAGCCACAGCTTTCAATTCAAGGAGGAAAGAATGTAACTATGTTGCAATAAAACTTTATTTACCATGCAGGCAGCAGTCTGGATTCAGGCCACAGACCCACAGTCTTGATCATTTTTGGTTGGCATATCAAACCACCAGCTAAGCTAGAATCTACTGTACTGTTGAAAGCTTGTCATCCCAGAACAACTCTAAATGCGTCCAAACCAAAACTTTAAATATACTAAAATCATTATGAGATTCTTTGAAAAAAATATTTTTATATCAACTGTGTACTTCCCACATTTGAACTTTCTGAATAACACAGTCAGGTTGCAAAGTCAAAAGACTGGAGATACCTGTAGAATTATAAAGTAAGATTCTATCCTTTCTGATGATAAAACACTGATGACAAAATGGACCTGAACCTCCTCTTCTGAACCCCTTTAACTACCACCCTGTTTCAGGAGGAAGGAGGATAATAAGACTTTGGCTTCTTCTCTGGGGAGATGTGTGTGGACTTTATATATGCATATCATCTTCCTGAATACATACCGACTCCACTGTAGAAGGTATAGAAGGAGAGGAGACAGTGAGCATAGTATCGTCCATTCAAGTAGCATTTGTTCAGTGCTGACTGTGTGGCAGTGGACAATAAAACACACAGTTCCTCAACAATTATAAAGCTTAGCTTCTGAGCAGGAGATGTGCAATAAATGCATCGTCAGAAAATTATTAATTGTACATAAAAATAAGTGATCGGAAAGTCAGCCTAGTAATGCCCTGAGAATGCACCTTTGAAAGCAAGAAACACATGGATAGAAATCTGCTGAAAGATTTTGTGCCCAGGAGAGACAACCGGTTAGATGGCAGCCAGCTGACTAAGTGTGGTGTGTTCTCACTTTGGTGAGGCGTGGGGATAGGAAGAAGGCCAGTAGGAGTTCAGGGAAACAACGGAGAGGTGACTGAGAACCCTGAAGTTGGAGAGTCTGAGGGGTGAACTGACAACCCGTAACGGAGTCCAGTGGGGGCTGTACACTGCGTCTTCAACTCCATGCGAACACACGAGAGTAACTCATGCAGGGCACAGCGTGCTGAAGCTTACCTGCCTGAAAGCTTGTTCTGATTATTGTGTGAGATATGGCCTCGAGTTTAATGTTTATCAGACACATTCTTCTCTCCCTTTCTCCTGCCAGCTCCTTTTTTTTGAGTAAAGCACCCTTCCTTTTTAAAAACTAATGCTTTTATTAATTCTTTGAGAATGCCATATACTGTATTTTGAATAGGCTGAACCTTCCTTCCTTCAGCTCTTCCCGTAACCACACTCTGCATCCTCCCAACATTTTCCACCCAACTTTGAGATTTCTGGGTTGTTGTTGTTGTTTCTTTCTTCATTAAGTAACAACTGTTTATAGAACTGAGAGGTAGGTAAATGGAGAAAACCCTGTACACCCCTTCCTTGGGCTTATTTTATGTCCGTAAATAACCCAGAGATACATATTTTCAGGAATTTGCTTTCCTATGCAAGCAAAGTTCTAATGCCAAACAGTAAGATTCAAACAGAAGATACTTCAAATGAAGATATTAAAGCAATAACAACAAAACAAACAAACAGGCAACCAGAGGCACAAACTTCCTCAAAGAAGGTTTCTTCTAAGTCTAAGTCAATAACAAGTGGAGGGTAATAATGAATGACACATAGACTAAGACTGAGAACACACATGAGTGTTTATATGCACATGTACATGCACATGTACACACACACACACACACACACACACACACACAGACTGACTCACTGAGAGGCAGGCAGCATCTGGCCCTGTCTGAACAGCTGGCCTGCATCGACTACAACTGTCCTGCCAGATCACTGCGGGGACAGGAGGAAGTGAGGTGACCATTTGCCCATCTGCTGCCAAGCATTCTCAGAGAAAGGACAGAAGTGTGGCTGTTCAGACTGCTTTTTCCAGGGTCACCTGGCATTTTAAGACTATCTCCAGGTGAACCATCCTGTGTCTGTCTCTTGTGTGTGCACTGTTGTATAGAAATACTCAGGCAGAGTGAATCTTCTTGGTGATGGAGCTTAGGATTCCAGCTTATTGTTGAAAGTTCAGCTGTAGCATGTTGACACCTGGGCTCATGCATGCCCTGTATCCCCCCTGCTTGTTTACCAGCTTGTCAGAGTTATTCATTGTCGGCATTGTCACGAAGCACATGGCCACATCTCATATGTCCAATTCCAGGGTGGAACCCATGTGACCTTTGACTTTACGTTTCACAAAGGCTAAAATCACTGGTAGGTTGATACCATCTATTTTCACGGTGACCTGATAGGCTATGGTATAGTCTAGATTTTCAGCACTGCCTGTTAAGTATTAATAGCTAGTTTTATAATAGAATGCTGGATTCTTGGATATTTTCAAATATACTCTCTGTTAGTATGTTTTAACTGCTTCCCTTCCCTTAGGTTCTGAGATGATATCTAGACAATATCCAAGTGCTTAGAAAATCCTTTTGTTCTTGCTGATGAAAGAAATCTGTGTGTTGCTAAAAGAACAGATTTCTCCCAAAGATTAAGTTGGCAAATATGTTACATGTTTGTCTGTCTAGTGTTTATATTCATGAAGAAAATATTAACCAGCGAAAGTCCAACTCCATCTGATTTCTCTCCTTTTTGTTTTGGGAGCAAATGCTTCCCCATGCCAAAGGGTAGTTTTTCTGAAAAGTACCAGATTCTGTGTGTTGTAGCAATGCCACAGAAAGGGAGAGACTCCCAAATGACAGTAGAAGTGTTTGAATTGTAGCTGAAAACACAGTGTCAGTCACTATCATGAGCCAGTATCATTTAAAACTCTAGAAATCATATGGAAAACAATAACAAATAAAAAATTAAAATTAGTGGCTTTCTTACAGTTCTTTCCCTCAGCCACTGATTCCAGGCGACACATTTCTAACCAGAGAAGAAGATCATGGTACCCAGTAAAAGAGAAGTAATTTTTTTAATCTGGAAAGATAGTGGCCTCATCATTAAAAAAAATCCAACCAACTAGAATACAAAGCCCTTTGACCTGGCAGATCAAAGGTTAGGCAGCAATTTTGAATAATAAATGAGACCTGTTGACCTTCTGACCCGAATCTGGCAGGGTGAGAGTGTTCCGTCCTTCAGCAGATGCTGAAGGCAGACACTTGCACAGACAGCCAGCTAATGACCTGCCCAAGCCCTGGGTTTCAGTGTAGTGGGGCCCGGGCAAGAATGTTCTTCAACCTGCTATGTCACAGAAGAGATATTTACAGGAAGATTTCCATTGTTGCCTTAAAGGAGTCTACTCTCATAGGTCCTCGTGCCTCTACTAAATCTGTGCTGCATTCACCATCGGCCAAGGGTTTCCTTTGAACTCATTCATTTATTTTCTTTGTCTGTGCATTTCAGGTACAATACCAGCAAGGTGATTCTATTAATTTCTTTTTCTAATGAGAGGAGGACTGCTTTATTATAAAGTGATCCTTGTATTTCATTACAGCAAACAGCCTGTGTGTAGACAAGTGATTTAGATGTGCATGGAGTCAGCCTCTTTTTATGAAATGATATTTGATATATAACTAGTTTTAACATTCGGGTTTATTAGACAGATGTAGCACTCTAATGCATAGCATAAAATTTCTAGGAAAATAAATATGGAGGTAAAGCTCTGAGCTACCTATCCACCGTTGCTATTTAAATTTTCATGTTGCTTCAGGACAATAATCATCCATTACAAAGTCAACTTGGGAAATGTTTGCATCCTTTTAGTAAATATCCCATGTGTCTGTTCTGACATGCTTGATTAGCAGCACATATAACACATTTAATTTGTGTTTACCTGGTGCCTGCTTACATTTAAAAAAAAAAGTCAGAACTTGTCCAAATTCTAGTTTAGCTAATTAGAATTATCCTGCTAGGTGTCCCTTGAGCTTTCAACTAGATATTATATTCTTCTTTACCATTCATATTAAATTCTTATCAACTGCTGAGTTTTGCCGAGGATCAGTTGATAAAATAGTGTTATGTCATACTGAGTAATACAGATGAAGGAGTATTTTGTATAAATTTTTGTTTGTAACAAATTAGAAAAAGGGAAAAAAAAACATTTAACAATAAAGGGAAATAATCACACAAGTCTCCCTATCTGTCCCAGACAGAAGGAAAAGTGCATCGAAAGCTAGTTGCTGCTCAATTGGTTTTAAGCTATTCGACTTGATTTATTGCATAAGCATATATGGAACACTGTTGGTGTACATGGTCTGCTAACCACTCATCCGTTACAGAAAACAGTGTTGTCTATAGTCACAAGCCTTTTGAAGCACAAAGTATTTGACCTGGATGTATGCTGAGGTCATGTTCTAAATAATGCTATGGAGTATTACTGCCTTACCCCAGCTGAACTGTAATGCAGAAGCAAGAAATTCGTTTACCAGCTTGCAGAAATTATAATGATACTCCATGGGCATGGAGGGGGGCACCCTGCTCCACTGAAGCACTGCACATGCCATTGTATTTTAACCTCACAATGAATTGCATGTGGGGTATATTCAGTTCTGAGCTAGAAACTGTCAGTATGCTTTTCAACAAATAACAGGCAACTAAGTAGAGGAAAACAATGAGACAGAAACTGCTGATTTTCATTGTGCTGATTGGAGGGAGGAGCTCTCTGAGATAAAGAGTAGCTGGAGTCCAGCTAGTGCTATACATCCCATGGCTGGCTTCTGAGTTCTCCTCCCCTCTTGACTCTTGAAAGTCAGGACTTAATGAAGCAACAGTAAGAAGAGCTGGAAATGGTGCACAGAGCCAGGGAGTCTGTTCCTCTTCCACGGAGGAGAGTGAGACGGTAGAGCAGAGGCAAGAGGAAGAAGAAGCAGGAAAGAGAGAAGAAGGAGGAGGAGAAGGAGGAGGAGGAAGAGGAAAAGGAAGAAGAAGAAGAAGAAGAAGAAGAAGAAGAAGAAGAAGAAGAAGAAGAAGAAGAAGAAGAAGAAGAGGAAGAAGAGGAAGAAGAAGAAACAGGTGATAAGGGTGCAGAAGAGGGAAGAGAGAGAGAGAAAAAAGAGAGAGAAGGAGAAGGAGGAGGAGGAAAAAGCAGGTGACAGAGGTGCGAAAGAGGGAAGAGATAGGGAGAAAGAAAGAGGACAGAGGAGGAGGAGGAGGACTACGACTATGACGAGGAAAGGAGGAAAGTGGGAGAGGAGAGGGAGAACAAGAGCTGTGAGTGAGTCAAAGCTCTTCACCCAAAGGAAGCTGCTGCCTTAGGTCTGGTTCCTTGCCTGAACAAGGCTTGTTTTGCCCTTATCCTCTCTAAGCCTGTGCTCCAAAGAATGAATATGTTGCTGGGGTTGAGGAGACAGCTTTGTTGACAAAGTGCTTTCCACATTAGCAGGAAGACCTGAGTTCCAATCCCCCAGAATCCACATAAATAAGCCAAGCATGATGGAGCACACTTCTGATTCCAGCATTCGGGAGGCAGAGGTGGGTGGATTCCTGGGGCTCAGTTATTGAGCCCTGGGTTCAGGTTGAGATCCTGACTCATAATATAAGGTGGAGAGTGACAGCTAAAGCTCACCTCTGGCCTCTCAGTACATTCAGGCTCACACACACACATACACATGCACACAAACACACACACTGGTGAATGTTTTGAACGTACTCAGTCTTCTCTCTGAGCTCCAAAGTGGTTTCCCACCCAAGAAGGATGGAGCAGTTGCAACCTTGAGTAAAACTGATCTTTTCCTGGGGTTCCTTCTTCCACAAGTTCAGCTGAGACTGTATACCAAGGGAGCTATTGTTTTTAAGGGGTGAGGGTAAGGGAAGCAAATGGACCAATTTATATGTTCAAAACTGAAACAAAAGAATAATTACCATTGCTCTCATCTGTCAGAATTTCTAAACAAATCCAGTTAAAGTGGCTGTGCATAGTTTCAGTAGATTCTGAAGACCAATAGAAATGATTCCACACTTAGGATTTAGAACGGGGTGAGGGACCTCTGGCTTTTGAGTTAATTTTATCTAGGCAATCAGGCAGATTAAAGAGAATATCACAAGTTGTCCCTGTAACTTTCAAAAGACAACATTAGTTAAATTTATTCAGTCATATATAAATCAAAATGTTTTAGTAAGGAACAGCCATTACAGAAGTGAGGTCTGTCTCTTTAAGTTACATGTTTCTCACCTTTGGGTTTCCAGCCTGTTTCTCACGTTTCTCCTCTCTTCATGCATTAAGGAATATATTTCTTACTTGTAAATTCTCTATAGTTTCTGACCCCAGTCGGCAGAGTTTGATATTCCTTGCATTTATCCTGTTTCTCCAGCCCATCACCCAAATGCAACTTAATTAAAATAAAGTTTCCAGATTTCATGTTGGGAACATTTATTTGATTATATAGTTCAGGGTCCTGCCTATTAGAAATCATTCCTCAGCCTTTTACTACAGAACTCCTCAGCAGAGCAGAGGGTCTTTTACCCTTGTCCCCTAGCATGACGTAGGTCACCTTCAGTAAGGGCTGCCATCTTCATTTTACAAAGTTAGCAAAGACAAAAGGGATGAGGTAATTTTCTTCAACCCTTTAGTAACCAAGATGAGGCTTGCATCCACATCTCTATATTATATTATTCTATGATAGTCTCTAGCATATTACATTGAATCAAAGTCGTACGTGTGTGTGTGTGTATGTGTGTGTGTGTGTGTGTGTGTGTGTGTATGTGTGTGTGTAATCCCTGGGGAAAATGTTTTAAATGTTTTATCAGTAGTTCTATAATGAGGCTGAATGGTTCAGCATCCATTTATGGGTTTTAGTGATGTTTAAAAAAGTGGAACTTTGTAACATATGCTAACTGCACAGGTTGACACTGTTTCCGAACAAAGGTCTCATGCTTCTTTCCTCTCTAGTTTTCATCATGCTGCCATAAAGCCAGTTTCCTCCCAAGTGTTTCCCCCAAACACTTTTGCCAAAGTATTTCTAAAAGACTGTCTAAACTGAGATCTGGAAATCATCAGGGCAACGTTCAGATGTGTCCCTCAGTATGGATGGATGGAACTGGCTCATCAGCTGTCACCCATGTCACCTAGGCATCCATGTGAGAAAGGCTGAGTATTCACCACACTGGCAATTATCTGGTGAATCCAGCCTAGTAAACTGCCCAGCCTGATAAAAGTTCAAAGAATAAATACAATTGCATTGGGAAAGAACAAAGAGTCCTTTCTGGTGATCCAAATGCATCTCTTAAATGATTAAATCTATAGCAGCAGGCTCATTTGGTCCACAGACTATTGCAGGCATTACATAATCTGCCCAGAATGCATGAAAACAGGCTGTAGGAAAAGGTAAATTCTAAGTATAATACATGCTGAGCACATGTGAGCACATCACACACAAGACACATATCCAAGCATCACACACAACATACATATTCATGCATCACACATACAACACACATATATGTGTGTGTTATATACAACACATATATTTACAAGCATTACAAATACAATAGACCTATGCATGTATTATACATATAATAGATATATGTTGTTATATAAAATACACACTTACACATGTACACATACAATATACACATATGCATGCAACATACATGCATTACACTTTAAGTATGCATACCTACATCACACAGTATACACACATGCATGCACAACAATGCAGTAAACACATATTCGTTTATCTGACACACATAATACACATTTACACATGCATTACACATATACATGCAATAGCCTGTATGAAGAATTTAGATTATTAAAGAAATATTGAAAGAGTTTTTCTTTGAGTAGATCAAGAGAAAAAGAAGTTTTGGTCCAAGTAGGAATTTGGCTTAATCAATGAAACAATGGCCATTGCCAAGTTGGACTTGGCTAGAATAGCAACTTCACTTCCGAGATAATTTATGTTATTGGCTATTACTATGTTAGGCTTTTCAGAGAGCACAGATGCCAAGAGGTAGCAGCACTATAGTGAGAGCAAACACTTAGCTTCCTACTGTGACTGAACTCTTTCTTCAATCCTATGTGGGGCAGCCATGGTACGCACATTGTTTAGTAACTTTTCCTGAACCTTCAAGCCACCTTAGAGAAACAAGTCCACTGCTTCTTTGGGCATAATTAGGACACAAGAGCACTCAGGTGACCTGATGGCACACTCCTAGAGTGGGGGCACTCTAAGGGCTGAGACAGAATTGCAAATTCAAGTCCAGTCTGAACTGCGTAGTAAGTCCCAGGGCAGCTTGCACATATAGGACGATCCTGTCTGAGAAACAATCAGAGCTTGGAGGTGAGGAGAAAAAAAAAAAAAGAGGGAAGAGAAGAGAATCAAAATGACGCCCCAAGTCAGGTGCTTGGCCTGACGCTTGAGAATGATGTGTTTGGGCACTTTCTCATACTGTATATGCATCTGGAAAGAGTATGTCTGGACTAATGGGTAAATACTTTCGAAAGCTAGGAGTCGAGAAAAGGCAGTAATGTGGAAACTTTTTATGATCTTGTAGAAGGAGACCTGGGTGAGGTCATGAGAGTCAAGTCCTGTGAGCCTGACAGGAATGAGGCACCAGCCATCCTAAGCCCTAGTTCCCCACCCTTCAGTAAAGGGGAACTACCAGTTAATTTCCAAGGCTGTCAGGAATCATGGGATAATTCAAAGCACCTAATATCTGTATAGAAATACAAGTCAAAAGATCTGTACATTAACTTATATCACTCATCATTCACATTTAAGTTTCAGATAAAGAACATGGAGTTCAAAGAAGCTAACCAAAATGGCATCGAAAGTGGACCTGGACTTCAAGCTTTGGTCTCCATCTAAGGAAGAAAGCCCCTCAACCACACAAACACAAACACACATTTCTGTAGACGTGCCCGGTGTCTCCTCCCATTGCAAATTTTCAAATGACAAATCCTTCACTCCTTCCATCAAGGGTCCCCATTCCTTCCTGTGGCAGAGATCTCTAGTGTATGGTAGTGGCCTCTTGCTGAGCCCAGACAGTGGGAAATCCCTCAATGCATCACTGTTGGAGCTGGGGACTCAGCTCTCGGGGGAGAGATAGCTCTCCTTCATGTCCCTGGCCTGGGCCAGAGGAGAGTGAAGGGGCAGATACTCTTCCCCTTCAAGACCTCCACTCTCCTATGTGGGATCATGAAAACAATCAAAGCTCGGATAGTGTAAGAAAATGGAGAGAAAGCAGCCTGTTACATTTGTGATAACTATCTTGAACAATAGCAACCATCTTAGTGAATGAACATAAGGATGCTCCCAGTATCTTCCTTGCTAAATCAGGATTTTAGTGACTAATGGATGCAGAGGACTTCTTGCCTTACTGATGTTGAAGTAGCAGCCACAGTAGAACCATGAACAAGTGAGACAGACATATTTGAGTTTACTCTCATCCTAAAGATCCCAAATGATGCAGCTCCACCTCCATCAAAACATATCCTACAATCTACAGCTCATGGTTTCAACCAATCTTGGCATCAATTATCTTTTAATAGTAGATCATTAATTACCCACATTTTAAACATTATACCTGACACTCAATTGTGTATTACCTGTTCCTATTACCTAGTAGATTTTTGCATGCTCCAATAGATTGTATCTCCTCGAAAAATGAAAAATTAGAAGTATAGAATGAGATATCCTAGAATATAAAATACAAAAAAAAAATAATCTAAAAGGAGAGTTCAGTGGGAAGGGAGGGGATATGAGCAGGTGCCAGGGGTTATAATCAAGGTGAAAGAATAAATTTTTAAAAATGTAAAGCAAGTTCTGAAAAGTTGGCTCAAAGGCAAACACTGTACCAAATTTCATTGAACAACTGAAGCTCCATTCAATAGCATTTCACAGATACTCCCCTGCATTTTTGATCTTGGTGGAACGGCTTAAGAGTGAGAGAAGGAGGAGAAAGATTATTTGATTATCTTTCAACATAATGATTTAAAAATTCGACATCTATTAAAATATATTCTCAAAGCAATGACAGATTGATTTCTGAATTATGAATTTTAAAAAGTTAACATCTACTAAGTTGCTGTGGGAGAAGATCCTAGAAAATGTTGCAGAACCTTATGTAGATCATTCTGGACAGCTACATTTTTGTTTCTTTTTCTCCCAATGGAAACAATGAATCGAGCTGCTGAATTCTGACTTAGAGCTGTCAATGACAAGTACCTTTTATTTCACTCTCAATCGTGAAAGAGTTTCAGAATAAAAGACTTTTCATGAAACTTTTTGTTTGTTTGTTTGTTTTCATTCCAAGACAGGGTTTCTCTGTATAACAGACCTGGCTATCCAGGAACTTGCTTTGTACACTAGGCTGGCCTTGAACTCACAGAGATCTGCCTGCCTCTGCCTTCCAAGTGCTGGGATTAAATGCATGTGTCACCAAACCTGGCTCATGAAACTTTTTGATTGACTTTTCAACCCAAGGAACAAACTACTCTTTAAAAACTTGTATGTGTGCCAATGTTCCTGTGTGAGAACAGGCCTGTGCTTGCCATGGCTTGTATGTAGAGGTCAGAGGACAACCATAGGTGATAGTCCCCAGCTTTCACCTTTACCCTCTGAGACATCTCCTCAGCTCCTACTTGCTATGCTTTGCCATTTATGTACTTAAGATGTATGAGGTCCTCATTATGTGAGTTTCAGAATCTCAGGGGTACAGAGGAGCAGAATACTGAGTTAGTGTTCCAATGAATAACATGGGGCCAGATGAAGTGCTTAGGTCACAGAGCTGTAACTAAACAGCAATGGCAGCCTTGAATGGATATGGACTTACAACCTGGTATCAGACATTTGTCTGGATGAGAATATATGCCCCTCCTTTTGATTGAAAGGTGAGGATTTCGCTTGTCATATATATTCCTACCCCTACCTTTTTTTTTTTTTTTTGCCCACATCAGCACCAGCTGTCTCCATTCTCCATACAAATGACCTTTAATGATGACAAAGTACAAAAAAAAAAAAAAATGCTTGCTTTTTTTTTTTTTTTTAAGTACAGGTTTTTCTTTGGAAAATGAATTTTTAGGGGTTGGAGAGATGGCCTAGAGGTTCAGAAGGCTTACTTCCCTTGAAGAGGAACTGGATTTGGTTCCTAGCACTTTCATGGTGGCTCACAAACAAACATAACCCCAGTTCCAGAGGAACCGATGCCCTCTTCTGACTTCCATGGGTACTGCACTCACATGGGACACACCACACACACACACACACACACACACACACACACACACACACACACACATAAAATAAAAAATTAAAAACTAAGTCTTGGAAAATCATTTTTAAAGATTAGTTGAATACCAGCCTCCCTGATAGACTCTTTCACTTTCAATGTGTGCAAGTAAAATTCATCTACAGACAGCTGCACTGTGAGTTTGCTTTTCTTGCTCTGGTATTGACCTCTAACCTGATCTGAAAAAATCTCCTTCTTTCAAAGTGAGAAGTTATTCACTGGCTATAATAACACGATTCTAGGTATTGTTAGTGGAAACTAGCAATTGTGCCCAAATATGGTTTTGTGATCTCAACTCCCACACTCACAGTAGAGGACAAAATTGCTAGGAAACTCCCCTTCCAACAGCCACAATATGCTGCCCAGGATCTGATGTCTGAAACTGCGGGCTGATGCGCGGTGATCAGAAAGAGAGAAGGGGGCTCCTTAGGAGTGTGCACTGGGCTCTGGTTCTATGTGGCATCCTGCCAATTATGATCGTGGAACTGGACAGCTCTTGCATTGAGCAGAGGTCTCTGCCATATCAGAAGGCAGCTGCCAGGCTGCTGCATGCAGCACTGCAATAGAGAGATGCGAGAAATAAAAATAGTAAGCCTATTGGATAGTCATTACAAACAAATAAAAAGCCTTTGATACATGCAATTATTACAAGTTGAAATGCTGGCCAGTGTTAAAGAGGCAGCTTAGATGTGAGCAGAGAATTTATCACAGCTCCACAGACAAGTTATTGAGCTGTCTGTGAAAAAAAAAAAACAAAAAAACAAAAAACAAAAACAAAAAACACCAGAGCCAAACAGGAAAGCTTTCAGCAGTGAACAGCGGTGGTTGAGGTCCTTGATAGATAGAGCCTGGATGATGCAAAGCTGTCCGATGGCTTTCTGCAAAATATGATGAAGGAATTCAAGGTCTGCCGTGGTGCTCTCTGACCACAGATGAACAGCTACTTTATTATGACCCAGACTGAGGTTGCCCCTCGCTCCATATCCGGCCACTTCCTGATGCACACCATTGACTTGGCTAGCCAACCATTGACTTTAAATAAGGGTCTGCCATCCTCATACTTAAAAAAACAAAAAAAGAAACCAAAAACAGGTTCACTATATCAGAGAGCCTGAGCTGGTTGAAAGAATCAAGCTTCAGGGATGAGTGGGCTAGGTTAACTGTGATGGATGCTATCAAGTGGCCCCTTAATCACAAACTTCCGTAGATCATTTTGGTAAAAAAGCAAAAGTTATGCATAAAAGCAGGAAGGGGGAGAAGAGGATAATAATATCAATGATAGTCATTAGACCCAAAAACACAACTTGAAGTAAGGAGTGACTTTCATCCTCTGCTACAAAGAGTTTCCTGGGAGATAAATGGACTTGAGCATTCTTTTCTCCACAAAGATAAAATTGGACTTAGTGTCTGACAACAAGCTTTGTGAATATTCTAGAAGTCAAAGAAACATTATAGCATTGTTTAGAAAATAAATGAACGATGATGAACAATTTCAAGTCTGCTGTGCTCTATGCTCCCCAAGTTACTTAAGCCTCTCTAGATATATCTAATTATTCCACCAAACATTTTTGCTCGAGGTCATAAATTACAGCATCTGAGACACGGAAGGCAAGGGGATTTTGTTGTATTTATCTTGGTGATTTATGCTCTTGGTGCAAAATAGACAATTCAGAATATACACTTGGCTTTTCCACATCATTTTTGGGATGAAAATTCCCACCTCACAGAACAACTGCCAGAAAGACGGCCCTAATTGTTTATGGTGGACTTTTGTCAGTGTGATTCGTAAAAGGATGTTTCCATGAATCAGCCATAGGCGAGTGAGACCTTTGGAGAATAATCTTTCTCGAGTTGTTAATTGGATTCATTTCTTAAATTGGAAGCGAGGCATAAATCGTGACATCACTCTTTCCACATCAGCCTACGTAAAGTTTAAAAGAAGCACACTTGCATTGTTCACTTAAAATTTCTGTGAAACCCACTCTTTCAGTGAAGAAAGTGAGACCCTCCTTTGTATGATCAGTGACCCCATCTCATCTTTGAGGTGTACCGTCATGGTCGAGCATGAATCCAGTCACGGCACCGCCAGCCTGAACACCATTCTTCAGATTTTTTTTTTTAAGATGTGAAATGCTGCTTCTGCAGACAGTCGGTGGGAAGATACAGAGCGAGGCTTGCCTATCAAACTGATTACTTGATGTAATAGTAAGCAAGCTTAAGTGAACTGCGTGTCTTCAATCTTCCCAATCACTTAGGGATGGGCATCAGAGCTCGCCATCCATCATCCCTGGCCTGTACCATACGATGCATCAGCAATCCTGGGCTGACCTAAATGAGAGCCAGAGCCCCCGTGCTGCTCACAATAAGCAATTGCTATCCTCTGAATTACAGGGTTGTGATTCGCTTGCTAATACGGCCAACTTGATGTATATGTGAAGTGTCCGGGGGAAGATATTTTTTTTTAGGATCTTCTAAAGATTAATTTATACCCTGGAAATGTAGACCAATCACGGAGTCAAAAAATATGTCAAGGTATTTTTCTTGTAAGCAAGAAAGCCTGGCTGTTACTACAGTCATTAATTTATTTCTGGCACCTTTATCTGAGGCAGAGTTTAATAAACAAGGTGTCTATTTGTTATCACCTTGGCTTGGCTAGAATGATCCAATATGATAATTAGTTTCTGTGAAGCCAAATTTATTTTGGGGAGGCGTTATATACTGTCAGGAATATAAAAATCCTGGCATGTCAACCGTATCTCAGAACTTGAAGTTTTCCACCTAAAACAATTTAAAACCCACAATTTAATATTCCTAGTTGTGTGATATCTCAGAACTAAGGATGTTATGCAAAATACTAGGTGGTTACTCTTTGCATTATTTCCTTTGCTAAGATTAAAATGTTTGACTTAAAATTAAAATTCATTACAGTCTTATTTTGCATTCAGGTAGAAGAGGAAATTGCCTTAATATGCACATGGAGGTCAGAGGACAACTAGCAGGAGCCGGTTCTCTCCCTCTGACATACGAGACTTGGGGATCAAACACAGGCTGTCAGGCTTCCTCAGCCATCTCTCTAGCCCCAAATTCAACTTTAAAGAAACTCCCTCTAGGTCAACAACAAACCTCTAAAAGAATACATGGCATCATAATTATGAGGCTTGCCTTGTTAGAGGTTCTGGATTTAAATCTGGCTGTGTGCTCTTACATAAGTTGCTTGGCTGCTCTTAGTGTTGTTTACACATTTATAATTATAACAGTATTTGGGGGGCTTCTCTGAAGTCTTTCCTAGGAAGGGACATTCATTCTTCACCATTTATAAAGTATCTTCACTTTCCATACATACAGCTAATAAAACAGAGAAGACACAAGTCCTGTCAATGGCTGAGCCAAAGTGGGGGGAAAACACAAAGCAGACAAGTTTGATGATGGCTTCAGCATAAAGAAAAGCTACCCCAAAATGAACATACAGATGCCGAGGAAGCACAGCAGCCATGTACTCACTGTCTCCCCCCTAACAGACTCCAGGGGATCCTATTGCAGTGCTCCATGGAGGCAAAGGGTAAGGGCTCACCACCATGGGTATACACACCCATGCACACACTGGCAGCCCTAAGTGGGCTCTGTGGGTTTTAAAAAACATGAAATCACAAGGGAATTGTGTTGGGAGTAAAGCGGGAATTGGAGGGGAGGGAATGATGGGTGGACTCCATAAAAACACATTTTATGTAAGTATGACATTTCCAATCAATAATAAACAGGAAAATATCGGATTTAAAGTGAAAGTCCTGTCTTTTTAAGGACATCTTTTAGAACTTCATAATTATAGTTCTGTGTATATGTTTGATATCAAGTATAAAATTTTATAGAATTCTTTAAATTAAAAAAAAAATGACTTAACCCTAGAAATCCCCCCGAAAAGATTTGGGAAGTAACTCTGGAGATGTAACAGTATCACAAGTACCTTTTGAGAAAAAAGAGGCAAATGTCCAGCAAGTGACCATACAGTAGCTTCATGTGGCAGCAAGCTGAAGAAAGCTCGAAAGGCAAAGATGGGAGGCATACCATACACTGAGGGCTTCCTTCAGGGATGACGATGCTTTTCTTTTTGTGATTTAACCTTTAAACATGTGTGCATAAAATGTGTACAAGAGACTTCTACAATTTAAAATGCTTGCTTTTGTCCTCTCATCTTGCCTGTTTCTTCTTGGAGAAAGACATTTTGTCTGTCTTCCCAGAGATAAGCAATTTGCATCTCAGAAGTCCTGTGAGTATATCTGTTCCAACACAGGTAAGAAGAAGGGGTGTGTTTCATGATTCTGCACCCCTGTTCTGACTCTGTATTTTGGATGCTGAGCCACCATAGGTAGAAGGGCTGGTTCTCTGGTCCCCTCCTGATAGACAGTCTTTTCTCTTAATAGCCACTTCACAAAGAATAAACTTGCATCCAGGTCTTTTGAAACATGCACACATATGTTAAATCTCAAATAACTTAATAGGATTTAGCATACCAGTTGATTTGTCAAATTTGTCCCCACTGAGGCATATAAATTCTCAATCTGATTGGCAAGATGAAGAATAATGGCTTCTGGGCTAGTTGCTTGCTGTGAAGAGACACTGTGACCAAGGTATAAAAGAAAGCATTTAACTGGGGGCTTGCTTACAGTTTCAGAGGGGGAGTCCATGACCATCATGGTGGGGAGCATGGCAGCAGCCAGACAGTCATGGTGCTGGGTCAGGCGCTGAGAGGTTACATGTTAAGACAACAGCCACAAGGCAGGGAAAGAGCCAACTGTGAATAACCTGGGATTTTGAAACCTTAAAGCCCACCCACAGTGACACAGCTCGTCCCACAAGGCCATAGCTCCTAATCCTTCCCAAACTGCTCCACCAACTGTGGACCAAGCATTAAAATATATGAGCCCATGAGAACCATTCTCCTTCAAAACAACCCAGCTTTCTTACTCTGCAGGAAAGAGCCAGACTTTGTTTTGAGAATGCGAGATGACAAATCAGGATCTTCAGCGGAGGGTAATGCCTGCACTTTGGAAAGCTCTACCCACTGCTGTGTGGATAATGGATGGGTTGGACCAGGAAAAACAGAAATCAAGAAAGGCGATTAGAAAAGGTGCTCAGAAGAGGTAAGCTGGTATGACCAGGACTTTTGTGGCGATATACATTCCGTGCCAGATCACCGTTACTATCCTTTTTATACGTAAGCATCACTATTCTGTAGCAATAATTATCCCTGACTTCCCACAAAACAAAAAAATAAAAGAACAAAACTGACGTTCAGATGTTCATGATGTGTCCAAGTTCATAAGGTAGTATAGATTGTGTTAGCTTTCTGTAACTATATAATAAATACTTGATAATAAAAGAAAATTCATCTGTTACTGTGATAAAAATACCCTGGTCAGAAGGAGGTTTGGGGGAGGAAAGGAACTTGAACTTACACTTCAGGTCACAGCCCATCATCGGGGGAAGTCATGGCAGGAACTCAAGGCAGAAACCAGGAGCAGAAACATGGAAGAGCCCTGTTCTCTCCAGCCCCTAGCTTATGCTTAGAAAGGTTTTTTACACACTCCAAGACAACTGGCCCAAGAAATAGTGTTACGTACGGTAGGCTGCTGTGCCCTCCTACATTAACGAACAACCAAACAGCCTCCAACAGACGTGCCCACAGAAGCATATGCTCTGGGCAATTCCTCAACCTGAGTCTTCTTGTCTCAAATGTGCCAAGTTGACAGTTAAGACTACCAAAAGAACACTAGGATTCACATATGAGGAAATAGTCACTCAGAGCAAGTGCTTTGGACCACTAGAATACCCTGTTTGGGATGGAGTGAAGTTGTTACACCTGAGAATTATCAGAAATAGAACCTAGAGAAATTGTCAACAGATTGAAAAGATTGTCAGTAGTGGCTGAGGCTGAGAGCCCAAGAAGATTTACAGTTAGAAAGTAAAGGCTGGAGGCAGGGGTGAGCTGGCCTTTTGGTTCGAGGTGATGATCATGTAGAGGTAGGAGTTAGTGTAGTCTAGAGACGGTGCTGTGCAGTGCTTATTTTCACCAGTCACCATGTCACCATGGCAACTAGAGCAGAACAATACAATAGTAGCCAGATACACGGTAACGGTAAGGGAGATATTGATACCCCCAAGGGAGGTTTGAGGGTCCTTTCCTTGGGATTCCAGCTACTAACCTCTTCTTCAGCTGCAAGTGACCATGGGAAGTGCTACAAAATGTAAGAAGTAAGAGGTCAATTACAAGTAGGATTTCATGATGCAACTTCTATGAGGTTGCCATCTGCGACGGAGTAGGACTTTGCTGTGAGGGAGCTGTTTGGGGCTCAACCATGTTCCTGACAGTAACCCTTTGCATGTACCCTATCAGCAAGTCAAATAACCTCAATTTCCTTATCAAGTTAGACTTTGATAGTACCAAACGGTACCATCTGGGGTGGCTAGAGGTTTGATTGCATCTCCACAGGAAAAGTGGACACAATAGATGGGTACGGGCCCCCATCAGTGTCTAGCCACTGTGCCCAAGTAGTCTTCAGCCAACAGAAAAATAAAGGAAGCATGCAGAGGGCACAGAAAGCATGAAGAAGATTATTACCAGGTAAACAGAGAAGGAAGGAAAACCAGAAGAAAATATCCCGCAAGCCAAATTTTAAAACAGCCCCACAAACAGCTCCGAAAAACTTCTTAAAAATGAGTCGTCAAATCCTTTTCTGCCCCCTCACCCCTCTTTTCTGAGAAAGCAACATTTCATAAAATGTTCCCCAAACACAGGTTACCAAACACCCCACTGATACTGTCCTGCTTAGGAGATGGTCTCCAGGAAAATTCTTTCCCTAGGCTGGCTGAGAGTCCTGATGCATTTCTTTAAAGTCCTAATAACCATGTAGAAAAGTGTCAAATTGAGGATTTAAAGGCAACAGCTATGGTCCCCAGAGAGAGGCTGGGAGTGATTCCCGTGTACCTGACATAACTCAGAAACAGGAGAGTCATACTGAGCGGTCGGCAGGCAGAATCCTCTCGCAGCACCTCGATAAATCTACAAGAGTCTGCACAGAGGTTTATGTGAGCTGTGTGTCCAACATGTGTTAGAAAATCAGTCTCGTTATATTTTCCCTGTAAATCCTTCTAGGAGTCTGCCGGGTTTAAGGGGGACCTTCACATTTGGAATCAAGAAATGAGTATAGATTTTCTGAGATGGCCAGACTGTAATATGCTGTTCATACAATATATTTGGGGCAAGAATATGTAGGTACTGTCAATCAGTTGATGGATTCATACTGAAAAGTTCCAGCTGGCCTGCTCTCCTTAGATCCCTCAGAAAGAACGACAAAAAGACTTGCTTTTTACAGGCTAGACAGTCTCTAGAGAATCCTACAAAATCACAAGACTGTGTGACCTGAAGAGACAAGGCTGAGTCTCATTCAATTCATCCAGTCGGTCTTACAATTGACCAATAATGTCACCCATGTTGGCAAATCTACTCCCCCTCCCAAGTATACCCAACTGAAAGGTATCATCTCACCAAAATAGAATATAATTTTTTTTTTTGCAGCGGTGTATCACGTAGCCCAGGCTGGCCTCAAATTTGTTGTGTAGCTGAGGATGAACTTTAACTTCTGAGCCTCTTGCTTTCATCTCCAAAGTGCTAGGGTTGCAGGTGTGAACCATTATGTCTGGGCTGGCACTCAGGCCTTTGTGCATTCTAGGCAAGCACGCTATCAACTGAGCTCCAGCCCCAAATGGAAACACATCTTTATATGCTGAAACTGTCAGTATAGAAGAAGATGCACTGAAGTTTATATAAATAAAATTATAATCTTATTAGTACATTATGAAAAGTAACAGTCTACTCTATGCTCTGAGTACTGAACTCAGACTAATTGATAAGTTTTAATAATTAATTGTAATTATTAAGCCAAATTTTATATTTGTAGATTAACAAATCAGTTATTTCTAAGGTTTATTGGAAATAGTTTAAGTTCAGTGCTCCTCGGTCTTTTCAGATTTTAGTTTTAAGCTCAATTGCTCATTATTCTGAACAAAATCCAAATAATGTTAAATGAAAAAGGTAAAATCAAGGGTGGTTTTGGATCTTACAAATCAAGATTTCAAGCCAGGTGGTGGTGCACATACACCTTTAATCCCAGCACTTGGGAGGCAGAGGCAGGCAGATCCCTCTGAGTTCGAGGCCAGCCTGGTCTACAGAGTGAGTTCCAGGACAGCCAGGGTTATAGCAGAGAAATTCTATCTCGAAACAACAACAAAGACTTCATTACAGGCATTACTATTTTTAAGAAAATTTAGTTGTTTTGTCATTGATGGCTAATGAAGATCTGTTTTTGTTTTTTAAAAATCATATCAGAGGCTAGGAAGACGGCTAGTAGCTAAGGACATGTGCTGCTCTCACAGAGGATCCAAGTATGGTTCTCAGCACCCACATCAGGCAGGGCACAAATCCCTCTAACTGCAGCTCCAGAAGATCCAACATCTCCTCTATCCTCTGACCTCAGTACTAAAGGCACAGAGGGATGAAATTCTCCCATTTGCTCTACTTATGTTCTTCAGAATTATGCAATGCCCAGACTCAGAAAATCTAGAGCTTTTAAACATGCATCTCAGAAGAAAGAAAAACACAAAGGCTTAGCATCATTTCACATTTTCTGTTTTTCTAATAATATCATTTTATTCATCCAACTATTGTTCATTTATTTGTTTTTGCATGTGTGTGTAATGTGTGCATTCATATGTGTATGTGTTTTTGCATGTGTGGGGATGCAGACCTGTCTCCAATTATGTAGTGCTCGGATTATAGGCCACTGTCATGTTTGCCTGGATTTTACATAAGCTCTGAGGACCTGAACTCAGGCCCTCCTGATTTCAGGGCCGATGCTTTATCCACTGAGCCCTCTCTCCAGTTTCTTTGTACATTTTCTGATTCAATTATTTCTAATACACTTGATTTTATTAACTTTTCCCAAATGGAACATCTTAATATTTACATTTTCCATTAAATGATATTCCTTTCATTATATAATTTCTGATGTGAAACAATATTACAGATTTATGTATCAAATTCCATAAAACCCAGACCATTTCTTCCTTGTTTTTGTCTTCTTCTTCTTCTTCTTCCAAACAACAAGTTAAAAAAAATTTTCTATAGGAGATACACTATCACTGTAATAAAATACGAGAAAGTATATTTGGGGGCCAGGGAGGACATAACATCTTGACGATTGTTTTCAATAGGAGCAAACAACTAACGTATTAAAGAGGGGACATGACAACAGAAACTGTCCTGTAATATATTAAAGTAGTTTTCTAAAAGTAAAATAAAATATGTTCATACACTTAAATGTTGAATGTATGTACATATGTATACAACACACTCTATCTGTATATGTCATATGTAACATATATGTATGTATGTATGTATGTATGACATGTTATGATACATATGTTGTTTTGATGCACACACATTTCAAAAATCAAAGTAGGGAATTTGGGAGTGGATTTGTTTTCTCCCGAGAACTAACATATCAGGTGCTCCAAGCCCAGCAGGAGAATTGCTACTAATTGTATCTGAAAATTACCAAGTGAGCACGCACTTCATGTGTAAATGTGAACTAATCTTCGATGCTCATGAGAAATGATTCATGATCAGTTCCTGCAATGCGTCAAGGAGAGGCTTTAAATCTGGGTACTGACACTTCGTGTATTACACTATGATCAATACTGTTTGCTACATGCTCTGTCACAGAAATAAAATCATGATTCTTCTGAAAATAAATTTTCAACCACTAATACAAACATCCATGCATTCAAAGGTACAGGGTCTCAATGGATAGAACACCTAAGACAATTTTATAACTATGTTAAGAAAAAAATCTTTAAACTTTTAGAATGTTAATATCTAAATGCACAATCTTAGCCTTTATAAATTGTATACATTATATATAATGTATGTATCCCACTATTATTTTGTGAATGTGAGTGTTTTTGCGCATGTATGTGCACATGAGTGCAGTGCCTACTGAGGCCAGAAGAGGGAGTGAGATCCCCTGGATCAGGAGTTTCAGTTCCTTGTGAACCACCTGATGTGGGTCCTGGGAATTGAACTCAGGTCCTCAGCAAGAGCAGCAATCACTCTTAACCACTGAGCCATTACTTCAGCCCCCTGTGTATTTTTATTTCTTAATGCAGGCAAATCATTGTAGGAGAGGGATTGAACCTACTTTCTTTGAATGTAAAATGAATAAAATGGTTCCTAGTTCATGAGCTGGTGACAGAATTATATTACACAGGTTTAAAGCTTTCAGTATTTTAGGCATGTGTCTGAAACTGGAGAATGAGAAAATGATTTGAACTCGAGTATAGATGGGTGTAATTGGAAGCATGTTGACCTATGTGCGTTAAAAGCTGCTCACATGCCCACAGCACAGAGAGAGCTGATTGCTGGCACTAAGGCTGTGTGATCACTCAGCTCAGCCCACCACCTAAGAGGGTGTCAGCCACTCCTGGAGGACTGGAGGAAAGCATTTCAGGAACCACTGAGAGAACAGCTTTCATTCTTACAGTAGGCTGGAGCTACAGTGAAGCCACCTTATGGAGAAATACCTAAATTCTGTATCCCTAAACTTCCTGGCACCTACGATATAGCATGTAAAACTATTTTACAGATTGGTCCCAACACTAACTAGAAGCTTGCTTTACTCATCCAGCTCTGAAGATGCACTTGAATTATGCACCTAAGGTAGCCCTTTGCAGTTTTGTGCTTTTCTCTATCAGATATCAAACCCTCATCTAGATTGTGTTCAAAGTGCTGGACTGCAAAGTAGGGAGGCAGGCCAGTGGGAGAATGCATCCCTCCATCGTTCACGATAACCATCCTTCAGTGGCATCTCAGCTGTTGTGTCTCTCACAGACCCCTTGGGACACCCGCAAGAAGACCAGCTGAGGAGCTGTTGACAGTGAAACAAACTGTTAACAGATGGGCTTGTTTTGTTGTTCTTCTCTGGAAAGTACTATGTAAAGTAAGAAGAACATAGCTACTTGGGGGTAGGACAAGCCTATGCACCCCCTAGACTTAAGAGTCCATAAGAATCACAACAGCACATCTGACCTTGCAAGAAATCACATATCCCTTCCAAAAGACTGGACCACTACTTAGAAGTTCTGAGTCGCTTGTGGGTATGCTGCCCTTTCTTATGCAAGGAATGTGGTCGGCATGACTCATAAATTTATGGCTTTCATTTTAATCAGCAAGGAAGAATTCCTGCTCTGCAAAATCTTATTAAAGGAAGCTGATTGCAAATTGAATGTGGTCCAGCACCTCTCCAAAGCTCATTTAAGATATTTGATATTTGAGAGAAAAAAACCTAAATGGGCATGTTAACTTTCCATTTACCTTCCCGATTCCAAATTCTATCTCCGTACTCTCAGGCCATCAAAAAATAATGTCTGGGACTGCATTATCTCAGTCAATCAAAGACCCAGCTTCTGTGCTCTGACTCACTGCCATGTCCTTTGGTCTGACAGAAGGCTGAGATTAAAAGTGTACTGATCAAGAGCACATTTGTATCTTTTGGGAAACTAGTTGGAGGGACATTTGACTCTGTGACTTACCACCGTTTTACATGGAGACGCATGTGATAAATTTAAAGAAAGAATCCTCATCCTCACAGACACACCCACATGTCAGCTTACGGAAAACAACTTACTTTTCCTAGTTACCAGACCAAACTTAAAACTACATTCTGTCAAATAGGAACAAAGAATACGTAAGAAATAAAATAATGGTCTATCTTCAAAAGTTCCTCTGGCAAGCTTAGGTGCAAATGTAGATTACACAGAAAGTACTAGACACTCAACCAAAATGTGCGAGATAACTACTCAACCCTCACTAAAAGTTAACAGCAGAAAATTAATAGCCAAGCTTTCCTGCAAATGTCACTAAGTCAGATGCCTAATAAACTTTTAAATAAACAAAATATTAAGTGTGGAGATGAACCCACACAAGGCCTTTGGGTAAGAAACAGACAAACTTAAGCAACTGAGGGAAACATTGGAATGAGATGCCATGGAAGATTGTACCCTCCTAGTTACTCAGTCATGGGGAAAGGGAAGAAGGTGCTTGTGTTAGGTTATAAACGTTATCCTTACCTCCATCAGTGCAACAGCCATTGGAAGATGATGCTTGGCTTTGCTAGGTCATATAATCAACTGTCTAGCTTTCCCTACCCCGAGTCTGCAGTGCTTTACTTTGAAGTGAGGGTTTTCATTTCTCACTGTATATATGAAAATGCCATGCTGAAATCCATTACTTTGTATGATAATTTTAGAATTGCATTATGTGAGAATAAGTACCCCATATAATCCCTAGGTTGTTTCAATACTCCATTGTGAGTATTGTTTCTCTGTTACTAAATTTGTGAATGAAGAAAATTCCATTTATATTGAAGGTTTTCATGATCATCTGCTCTGTAGTCCAGACTAGGCTTAATCCCGCCATCTTCCTGCCTCAGGCTCCCAAATGTGGGATTACAGATTTGTGGCACCACACTTGATCCCAAATATCTTGCTCATTGCTTCTAACAAGACTTGAGAAGTCTTGCTTGAGAAGTAGATTGTTCATCATTTAAAATGTTGCTGTTATAGAATCTCCTGCCATTTTTCTGTTCATCAAATATTTGTTGAGTATCTTCTGGGGTACTAATCTGATGGAAACATTGGACATAATAATGATAAGAACTTAGATACAGGATCTCCTCGGGAGAGACAATGCACCAGGCAAACACAGCATGGACAGCCATTGGTGTGATACAGGGTAAGCCACTTGACCTATCCTGGAGACCATAAGAGACTTCCTAGAAGATGTCTGGGACACAAAATAGAAGAGGGGAGGGGATATTAAGCATTGTGGCCTAGACCAGTGGTGATCTATCTTGTCACTGCTGTATACTGGGACCTTGCTCAGTACCCATGGAAGTCACACGAAACTTTTAAAATAAATACATAAACTAGTTGTGGGGCAGCATGCAAACACAGATAGCACATCACTAGGACAAATGAGAATGTTTGGTTTGGATGAGTTGCAGACTTGAAGGTGAAGGGTAGAGGGTAACCAAAGAGAGGAACCAAAGGCTGCTTGTCAAGGATCTTTGTACACCATTTTAAACAAAATGTGCCTTATCTTAAGAGAAGGGGGAAGTTACCTATGATCAAAGAATCAAAATGAAAATAAAATAAGTGCTTTCCTTTTCTGCATTCCTATTCCACCCAAGTCCCCAGATGACAGGGTTCATTGTTTTTCTTTCTTCTTTTTTTTTCTTTCTTTCCATTTTCTCTTTCTTTCTCCTTCCTTCCTTTCTCTCTCTCTCTCCCTCTCTGCCCCCCCTCTCCCTCCCTCCCTCCCCCTCCTCTCTCTTTTCTTTGAAATAGGGTGCACAATATAGCTCTGCTGCCCTGTAACTCACTTTGTAGATGAGGCGGACTTCAAACTCACAGAGATCTGCTTGCCTCTGCCTCCCAAATGCTGGGACTAAAGGTATACATCACTATGCCAACTTGATAGGGTGCATTATAAAAGTTAACCTTCATTGGCAATTGCACCCCAGACCAAGGTGACATTGGATATGCCATAAACACCAAATTTCACACACCTGAACTTTTCTGCAAATGCACCTGGCCAGCTATACCTGTGGGGCCCTTGCAAGAGACCTAAGGCTTCTGAGCAGCGTGCTGGAAGCTGCTTCCACCCCACTGTTGCCCTTTAGGCAAACTGTGGCTCCCTGTCCTTTTGAGTAGACAAGTATGTGCTCTTGTCCCTGATGAGTCTCAGTGTTTACTTGGTAGAAGACTGTGCACCCCTGAAGAGCTACCACAGGGGAGTTAATGGGGGTGGATTTGATGTTAGGGATTCTGTTCAGTGATAGAAGACAAGGTCCTCAACAGTAGGGGGGCCAGAATGCAATGCCAGTGTTGCCGGAATACAATGGACTCTAGAGGAGGAAGAACACAGGAAAGCACCTTCCTTTTGAGCTTTACCAAAATCCAGGAGACTTTCAACACTCACTGCTGCTCAAGGTTCAGGAAGGCTAGTCTGTCCTGAGATCTCCTAGGACAGCTGCTCTGGCTACTGAGCACTCTATACCATCCCTACCATGAACTCTCAGTGGCTGCTGACAACTGAGAGGATTTACAGAGATAATTAACTACTTAGTGCGCCTTTGTTTATGAACTATCTGAACTAAGACACTCAGGTCCAACATAGCCAAAGCCTAACATCTAAAACAAAAAATGTGCACATTTAAAATGATATCGTAGCTTGGTGTCTCAGTGGTAAAAGCACTTTCTGCCAAGTCTGACAAACTGAGTTTGGTCCCTAGGAGCCACGTAGTGGAAGGGGGTAACCGAGTCTCATAGCTGTCCTCCACCCAAGTGCTGTTGACACACCCCATACACACCACAAACAAAAAATTTAAATAATCATTTGTAAAGCCTGTTTCCAAGTGACTTAAAACCTTTAATGTCTTGGGGGAGGGAACTGGGATACACTGACTTATGCTTATATAGCAGGAAGGAGGTAGACGGAAATCTACATTTTTATAGAAAGTTTTGAAGTAGGAAATTTTAGAGAAAAGAATTGCATGTGGTTCTAGGAAATCTCATCATGATCTCACTGCAATAGCCATTTGCAAAAGAGCCTTGCACAGCCTGCATGCCAGGAGAGCGTTATTGGAAAAAGGCTCCAGCGACTTCCTGGAACTCCTCTCCCTGCGAGCCGGCAGTTTGCTTGGCACAAGCTGGGAACTAACCCAGTACACTGCTCCACAGGACATCAGGGGCCACTGAAGAATGGAAGGGCTCATCCGAAGGGGACAAGGTTTGAATCCTGATGCATGCAATCGTTCATGATACTCAAATCACATCATGAGCCCTTTTTGGCATGTGTGCACATGTGTGTGGTCAAGTGTGGAAGCCAGAGGATAAGCTCGCTTCTGATTTTTTTTTTTTTTTTTTGGCCTGGGGTCACTTATTCAATTAGGACTGCTGGCCAGCAAGCTTCAGAGACTTGCCATTTTTGCCTCCCCACAGCTGGAGTGACAAGCATATGCCATAGGCCTGGCTTATTTTCATATGGGTTTTAGGAATAAGGTTCTCAAGGTTGCACAGGCAGCATCTTAGCAACGGAGGCAGCTCTCAGCCTCTTTTTCTTTTTTCATGTACAATTAAAGTGGGGACATAAAACAATGGGGCATTTGGCAAATATCCCTCACCTTGCCACTTCTGTCCCAGGGGCTCAGGTTTGTGCAGGAGACACATGCAGACACTTCCAAGGATTCTCAGCAGTTTTTACAGAGATTTCTATGTCTGGCTCATGTTATGTTTTCAAAATCTTACTGCATCTACTGTTAAATTGATTTTTTAAATGCAAATTTCCTACAATTATTAAACTCAGAAATAGCAAACATTGATTTGTACTGTTAAAGAATTATTCTCCTGTAGATGCAGGATTAATTTGTTTTTACTTTTTAATTTATAATATACACCTTTGAGAACGGAAGGTGTGTGTGTGTGTGTGTGTGTGTGTGTGTAGTTCAAAGCAAATTTGTTCATGCAAAATTCTCCAATCAAATGCTGTTAAAGAAATTGCCTCTGCTTACTAAGACACATCATTTTTCCTACAATGTATTCAGAGCTATGCATCCAAATGAGTTTGAGGGTCTGGTGAAGTATCTCAGAAGGTAGAAAGCTTGCTTAACATGCACAAAGCCTGGGATTTGCCCCCAACAGCATATAAACCAGGCATGTTGGGTGGAGTCTATAACCCCAGTGCTTAGGACATGGAAGCAAAGGAACAGAAGTTCAAAGTGGTCACAGGCCAGACTCTGCCTCAATGAAAAAGTGTAAGTTTAATGCTGAGACCCAAAGCTGACAAGACTATCATTACCACCTCATTTTAGACCACACACTTCACTGATATGTACCCCATCTCAAAGCTTAAATATCACACGATACTGTTAGAAATACACAGTTACAAATTCAGCAAATAAAATGTTAATTTCTGTGTTAGTTATTCCATTTTTTATAGGTGGTTGAGATATGGAAGGCAGTTCTAAAGTTGCAATTTTTATCATTTCTCAAATAGCACAAAGGCATTAGTCACCGGTAGAAATCTTTATAGAAACTTGTGAAATTTTGATAAGTAAATTGGTGGTTCTAAATGAAATGATCTATTTATCTAGAATTTTTCAAAATCTCAAATTATAACTATGTAGGAGATCACAAATGGTCTCAAATAAAGACCCCAAATGATGATGGAAAGAACCTAGTTTACTTCACAGTTCAGGAATAGCTTGCTTAGTTATTTTCTTAAAGATTTATTTTATTTTATTTTTGTTTGTGTGCCTACATGAGTTATATGCACCATAGGCATTCGGGGGCCAGAGTACTGGATCCCTGAAGCTGGAGTTACAGGTAGTTGTGAGCTCCATGTGTGTGGTGGAAACTGAGCCCAAGTCCTCTGGAAGGACAGCACGCACTCCCAACTCCAGAGTCATCTCTTTACCCCTCCTCTGGTATCAGCCACATCCATGAGGACAGCTCTCATCTCCAGGAATTGGCTGTGAAGTGTGAGAACTTGTGATCTATTGTGACTCTTTGCACTCTAAAAATCTATGAAGTTTTACTGGATTTTTTAAAAATTTCTGGATTTGAGAAAAGGTATTAATGTGCATTAATGCTATAAAGTAACATATTAGAAATGGTATAATTTATGCTTACAGGTTGTGAACTTGAAAACATGAGGCTTTGAGTAGGGAGGGGGTGGGGCTGTACTGGATGCAACAGGGGAAGGAAAGCCTGCCAACTATACTAAAGGAGACATGCTCCCTCACCCCTATGCCGTTATAACTGGTGCATCTAAGTGCTTTTCACAATCAGTCAGCACTGTGCCATAGTTCCATCCTTACATCTTTGCAACATCTTTTATATCTGTGATTTATGCCCGCAGAATAACCAGAAAAGCCACATACTGTAGCCTTCCAGGAGGATCCAGAACTCAGGTCAGTAAATTTACCAAGTCCAGTTCTGTGTTGCGGCATGTGGTTTCCAGTAAACACACCTGCTCTCCCAGCATGGACTCCTCCCAGAGCTGTGTGGCTTTCTTAAGCTAAACCATGGTGGAATCTAATCCTTTATCATGTTTTGGAGAAAGCTGAGGGTGGCGCCTACACAATTTGATTTGGTGTAAAAATACACACCAAATCTGATTTCTGTTACATTAAGGCATTCTCTGACAAAATACACAGAACAAGGAATGAAGCAAATTGTGCGTCAGGAACATCTGACCAGCTTGCTTCCCGAATACCTGACCACGAATTGAAAAAATAAAATAAAATAAAAGGATCAAACCTCACTTTAATTGAATATTTAATAGATGATTTAATGGTCAAGTTAAGATACATTTTAAATGCTAAATATAAAAATGATTTGTGTTTGCTTACTGGAAATATTTGTAATACAAGCCAACACATATAATAAACTAATATTTAAAACAAATTTACTGTGGGGGGCAATGCAATGATTATCTTCAATTTATGGAAACATTGCATTCATCAAACTATAATTTTGACTAATATATAAAGTAGGCTTTTATAAAAATGAACACATTAGCAGTGGGTTGACGCTGACAGTGGGAAAAGTGTAACTCACTCTTCTTAATGTTTGTTTTCACTTAAAAAGAACCATTGGAAATAGAGACATGGGAATATTTTCCTTGCAAAAGGCTCAAGTTAATTCAGAAAGAAATTCATTTTTCATACAGAAATAGACTCACTCATTTATAAAAATTCCATTCTTCCCATCCTGCCCAGTGAAGTAGTATCACTTAAAACAAAACAAACAACAAAAAACAAACAAAAAGACCACAATTCTGGAGTTGTCAAATAGGAGCATGACATTCTTGTCTGGTGTTATGTTCTTACACAGTGGATCCCAACCTTCCCAATACTGCAACCCTTTAGTACAGTTCCTCATTTTATGGTGACCCCCAACCATAAGATTATCTTTGTTGCTACGTAACTGTAATTTTGCTACTGTTATGAATCATAATGTAAACATCTGATATGCAGATGATCTTATGCAACCCCTGTGAAAGGGTCGTATGACCCCCAAAGGGGTCCCAACCCACAGGTTGAGAACCACTGTCAGGTCAAGTCAGCATAGGAAAGCTACCAAGCAAGGCCAACATGTCCTAATTGTTTGTTGAATAAAAGAGCAGAGAATCACTTCACTTGGTAATTGAAATGAAATAAATGAAAATGAAAACATTTTAACATTTTTCTAAAGGCTTTAGAAAACTGAAGCTTAAGTTTGAAAGACATACATTGAAATCAGTGGAATAAAGGAAATAGGTGATGTAATAACTCTGGACTAAGTAAATGGCCTCAAGATACACATGGTAAGGTTTAACCATGGAAGCTGTTCATGGGTATCAACTTAAAAATATCAAACTTCACACTTCAATATCACCTTGCTTTGTTAAATCCCTCTCACAAAATCTTATAGTAAGGAGGTAAATTTTCCTTCTTTTATGTAATATGAAGAAAATATCTTTCTTTGTCTGTGATGTGAAGCTCTAATGTTATCTCTACTCTCTTAGTTAGCTTTAATTTTCAACCTGACACAGCCTAGAGTCATCTGAGAACAAAGTCCCCACTGACAAATTGCCCAGATCAGATTGCCCTGTGTATGTGTGTGTGTGAGGGATCGTCTTGAGTTTTAAATGACACCAAGGGTTCCAGACCACTGTAGGCAGCACAATACCTAGGCAGGTAGTCCTGGTAGCTAAGCACTAGCTTGTGGGTGAGCCATCAAGTGGTGTTCCTCCATGGATCTACCTCCAGATTCTTGCCTTGATTTGGCAAATGTCACAGGAAGTGCAAGTCTCAAAAGGGGGATAAGGTGGGGTTTGAGAGATGTTTACATGGTTAAGAGCACTTGCTACACTTGGAGAGGACATGAATTTGGTTCCCATTACCTATGCCAGAAGGCTCACAACCATCTGTGACTCCAACTCCAAGAGACTCACACCCTCTTCTGGCCATTTCAGGCACCTACATTCACATTCATGACACACATACAGATACACAAGGTCATCCTTAGCTACACAAGGAGGCCGGCACAAGCTGACCCAGGCATCTCAAGCTGTCTGGGTTCTATATTAGCCAGACAAGGGTAACTAGTGACAAGAGATCAAAACACACCAGAAGTTCCTGGAGAGGCACAGCACAGGGTTGGACTGAACATTGAGGAACCCACATTAGGCATTGATTCCAACCACCAGTCCTGCTGGGGTGGGCATGTCCTGTCAAACTGTAGATCATGGCAAAATGGGTATATAGACAAATAGTGGCAAATAGACACATGCATAACTAATAGGAAGAGTAATCATCTAAATTCTGTGCATGTCTCTGTCTCTCTGTGCCTGTGTACCTGTGTGCTTCTCTCTCTCTCTCTTTCTCTCTGTGTGTGTGTGTGTTTGTGTGTGCGTGCGCTTATGTGAATCTTATATATGAGGCATGCTTCTGGGGAAACACAAACTTCAGTGTGTATCAAGATCAATCCTAGCTTCTAAAGCACAGAGATCAACTGCAAGATCCTTGCCCTTTCTTATTAACTAGAAGTTGGCTGAATCTTCAGAACAAAAATTTCCACTGCTTGTCTGTTTGTCTATTCAGTAAATACTTCCTACTGGCTGTGAGGTGAAAGAGTGCTTTAGGTGCTGAGAGAGAAAAAGACAGATTGGCCCCATCCCTGCTCCTGAATGATTTGTGTCAGGAGGCCAGCCTCAGCTCCAGAGAACAATAGCACAAAACACATTGATTTCAGCGAGTGAGTCTAGATCACTTTTTCTTTGTCAATAATTTAAATAGGTGTGTGGACAATAATCAATGCCATGGTGCTTGCAAACCTTTATCAAAGAAATACTTAATGCCATTCCTTGAAGCCACCATCTCTGGACAGCTGAGCCAGGCTGGTAGTCTGATGGCTCAGATTTTAAATGATGACAAAATTTCCAGATTTACATATACCAAGATGGAAATCACCAGTCTCAACCTCTGTGGGAAAGGAAACTACTTTTAGGGGGTAGAGTGGGGAGGCAGAAACTCCCTATCTTTCAAGGACAGTGGAATCTTTAGAACAAGTTGTAGAGGTCAGTAACAGCAGAAAGGTTCAACAGAATTTATAGGTACAAAGGCTAAATGGCGAGGCGTCTCAGACTTATACGGCATTAAAAATAAGACAGGGCATACATTAAGTCCAAATTATTTGGGTGTCTCTGAGAATGCATGCAATGTATGCTAGATGCCACATCAGTTCTTACATATATTAGTCAATTAATATTTGCCTAAAATCTTCCCTTTTAAATGAAGATGGTCTATTGAGTATTTCAGTGCACTCCCGTGAATGTTAACTATTCCACTCATGTGCCTACTGCTTATCCCTTTCAGCTAACATGTGCATGCTAAACGTTTTATGTTTTTAACATTTACTAGTTGGCATCTTTAGTAAAACTCCTTAGATATTTTTAACCAGTAAAAACTAAATAAGCATAATTTTATATTCTAAAGTAAAGCCTTTATGATCAAGTGCATCGCGGGTGCAATGTTCACAATAGTACATAGACTTGTAGAGAGTAGGCATTTTTTTGTGTTGATTGATTTGGTCTAGAGGGTTTTTTCCCGCTTTCTTGTCAAGTGTCTGGGTTTTTGCTGCTTTATAATTCCTGATGAGAAGAATAGGAGGAGGAGGAGGGAGAGGGGGAAAGAGAAAAGGGGGGAGGGGAAGGAGGGGGAGAAGAAGAACAGAACAGATGTAAAGTAGAGGGTTGATCTAAAAAGAAAGGCCTACCCCAATGGCCCAGTGAAGCTCATCTTCTAAGGGTTTCACATTGTTCCAAACACAGTGCCGTCAACAGGGGAGCCAAAAGTTGTGGAAGACACTTGATGATTGACTACCAACAATCCCCATCTCTCACATACACACACACACACACACACACACACACACACACACACACACACACACATACACAGAGCGCTTCCCTTGAAGAGTGTCCACACTGTAGAACTGGAGAAACAGACAAGAAGAAGAAGAATTATGGGTAATTGCCTGGAAACAGACCGGGTGAGGTGATGTGTGGCTATATTATTCATTGGCAGTAGGCCCTGGGTAAGATTTTTCTCTGTTTTCTTTTATTCTTTTAAAGGGGAGAATACACATGTATTTGTACATTAAAAAAATTAATTGACCTCAGTATGGTGGTGTATATCTTTAATCCCATCACTCAGGAGGCAGAGGTAGGTGGATCTCTGTGAGTCTGATGCCAGTCTGGTCTACAGAGTAAGTTCAAAGACAGTCAGGGTTACAACAGAGAAACCCTGTCTTCACAAACCTAAAAAACACCACCACCAAAAAACTCACCATTTAACTGTAAGAAAACCATTTAACTGTATTTATTAACGGAAAGAAACTCGCCCTTATCTATCCCTGGATGTAGTTTGTATTGTGTAGAATGTATCCATTCACTCTTCCATCATTGTGACCATCAGAGCAGTTCTCTCTAGTAACATCTATATTCCTTTCAGGCTAACTGATAATCACTTCTACATTTGAGAGGAAACATATTCATCTTTTCTGTGTCTGGCCTGTTTCACTTACTATAATGTTCACCAGTTCCATCCATTTCTCCAAAAACAAGATTTGATCGTTTATTGTTGGGTAATACACCACTGTGCATTGCATAGCCCATCATTTTCACCTACTCATCTGCTGATAGGAGCCTAGGCAGACCCCGTGTCTTAGTTATTGTGAATAGGTATGTTATTGTGAATGGGCATGCAGTCTCCTCTTTAGTATGAAGATTTCGTTTCCTGTGAATTTATGCTCAGGAGTGGGTAGCTGGATCATGTTACTCTTCATTTTAGTTTTCTGGGGAGCTTTTGCACTATTTTTCAAAGTTGCTGCACCAATTAAGATCTCCATCCATGTGTACAAGTTCCTATTTCTCTACATACTCACCTAATGTTTCATACATTTTGTTTTGTGAGATCAGTGATTCTAAGTGGGATAAGCTCCACCTCCTTATAGTTTTATTTGCATCCCTCTGACAGCTCTGTTATTGAATGATGTTCATGCATTTACTGGTCATTTGTATTTCTTTTTTCCAAAACGTATTCAGATCATTCTCCCATGTGTCTACTGTATTGTTTGTCTTGTTAAAATTTTAGAATTCTTCATATATTCTGTATATAAACCTTCTGTCAGATGAATAGCTGGCACATATTTTCTCCCTTCCTTTAGTTTTCTCTTCACTGTGCTGTTTCTTTTGCTGCCTAGTTTGGTATAAACCCATTTGTCAATACTCATCTTGGCTTTCCATGCTTTCAGAGTCCTGTCTGGAAACTGGTGCACATGCCTGTCTCTTGATGTATGTACCCTGTGTTTCAGTAAAAGTTTCAGATTGTTATATCTTACACTATGGGCATTAATCTAATTTAACTAATTGTTGTACGGAGTGAGCAATGGACTCCAATTTCAACCTTCTGTGTGGACTGAAACAGTTTTCCCAACACCATTTATTTTAACTCTTCTTATCCATGGGAGTTCTTCCATGTTTTAATATATATTTTATTTTTCTTTCATCAGTATTTTATATTTTTATTACGGGCATCTTTTATTTCATTAGTTAAGCTTATTCCCATGAATATCATTATTAACATATTGCTACAATGAATTAATTATTAATAATAATTCTTAGGTTATCACTAATGTGGTTGCTTTCATTATTTCCTCTGCAGTATATTCATTACCATTATATAAAAGACCTACCATTTTTGTATGTTTATGCATCCTGTAACTTTCCTGATTCATTTATTAGCTCTAGTAGTCTTTTTGAAAACAGAGGTAATTTCACTTTCTCTCATATTTGTAAATCTTTCATTTCTTTTTCTTGCTTGATATCTCTTGATAAAATTTCTAGTACTATAATGAATAAAAGTAGTAAGAGCGAATATCTTTACTCCCTCATCTGGTATGATGCTGGTTATGAGTGGGGTCAGGCAGGTGAGTTCTGGATGCTTCTTTTTAGTTATCACACCTCAAAGAGGGTTTGTTTGTTTGGTTGGTTTGGTTTGGTTTTCTCCACAACATAATGGAATGAAAATATACCTGTCTGTATAGAGTACTGTTAAATAATTTAGAGTACACAAAGAATTCTGGACACACTAAACCGTACCAGTGTGATGGGCATCATCATTGCTACTGTTATTCTGGAATGCTAGAGATAAGGAGGGCAGGTGATAGATGCAGAGACTTGAAAAGAACATATATCTAAAGAGAAAGAATTCTTCCTGAAATTCCTGAAAAGAATATATATATAATGGGGTGGCATTTGTGGTCTTAGTTAACAGCTGCTTTCCTTCACCTTTTTTCTTAGCTGACTCTTCTTAATCCTTCACATCTCAGTTTAGAGATGGCTACCTCTAAGAAAGCTTCTTGGCCCCCAAATCTTGAGTAAATAACTTCTTCTTTGTGCTTACAGAGCCTCCACTGCAGTTCACCCTCATGTTTCCAAGTTGATTACAATAGAGGACACCAGGGTGGCTCAGTTCTCCTAAGTCTTCACATATCTGCATTTTAACTCGATTCTGGTTTGCAGCCCTCATTGGAGAACTCCAGTTTATTCTCTGACATCTCCAACTTTTAGACCAATATACAAACAACAAAAGAAGTAAATAAATACTATAATGTATAACGATTGACTCAAAGTTTTGATGAGAAGGTTTGGTATACCAATGACTATCAATCTACCAGTTCTACTCAGTTTTATACAATTATAAAATGTTCAAAACCAGAAATATCAAAAGGAAAGAAAGTAGCAGGCCCTCATTAGAGTGTGAACTTGACAATATCATTTTAAGGTTGGCACGATTAGTGTCATCTTTAATCCAGAATTTCTTGTCAAGTGACTTTTATGCCTCTTGTCCATTTTCTGGGGATTAGTTTAATTAAAAATGGAAAGTCTGTAGATCACTTAAATATACATTTTTGAAAGTATGCCCCCAGGGCAGCCTTTGTGGAGTGAGTCTTTTGCTCCACCTTCAGCACACCCAGAACAGCGTAGCATAACACACCCACTTGATACTGCATTCTAGACACCGGAGTCCAGTCAGCTCCCCAGGAAACCCCAGACACCATTGTCCTTAACTCCCAAAGACAGAATTATATGACCAGAAAAAGGGATGCCACTTGTCAATTCAGTGAGGTTCTATCTAGAGAGAGCACCTTAGATGTTCCTGAAACACATTCCTTTGTATTTCTGCTCCTTGCTAATTCAGCATCACATGGAAATTTCCTAGGCAACTTTTATGACCAGGAAGAATTTACCTCTTCTCACTTGTCATAGAGACCCCTCTGAGACTAAAAGAAGACATATTTAGTTTATAAGTAGAGGAGGAAATAATGCCCTATGAGGTACTTACTATACATCAAATCCTGTCTTTAGTTAGACAGATTTCCCTTCTAGCTCTTTTCTGTCTTATAAGGTAAAATCTGTATTGGACTGAATATTTTATCTTTTGATATTTTGATCTGGCAGCATGATTGCTCTAGTAAGGATTACCTTCAATGTCCTGTGTGATCTAGCTTTCTGGGTATAGCTTTTTGGAAAAAGAATGCTAGTCAGAGGAACTAGTTACTGTCTAAACAATTGATGGCCAGATTATCCTGTCCTCTGTTGTCTTCATCTGTTTGTATTAATGCTAGTGAAAGGGGTTTCTGAAATTCCTCTTTAGCGACTAATAAGGAGATTTGGGAACACCCATGTCTCTCGGTCTTGACCTTCACCTAGTGGCAATTGGTCAGCCAACCTGGCCTTTGGGGGAGGTGATTGTATGATTCTGTTCATTAATACAAAAGAAGACTTTATATCTGGGCGTGGAACTTTCTATCAATAAGTCACCCGGGCAATCAGGCAAAGGGGCTCTTTTGTAGCTCAGTTCAGTTGAGGGTTCAGCCCAGGGAGACTGCAACTCTCTGCCTAGGTCTTTCTGGCTTGCATCTCTGAAAACTGTCTCTTGTTACTGACCCACAGAGACAGAATAACAACTATAATTCAGGCTAAATGTTCAGAATCTCTTCATCCTGCCATGGAGAAGTCAGGCTTGAATAAAGGAAGGAATCTTCCTTGTCATTACTTAACCCGCATATTTCTGTTTATTCCTGGCCAACTAACATTTGACACCCATTCTAACAAGAACTACCCAACTTCTTGTTCAATATATGCTTACAACAAATACATGGGTCTATGTTAAGGAAAAAAAAAAAAACATGTTTTGTTATTTAATTTTCTGGATAAAACCTTGAATATGGAGCATGTGGAAAGATTATTTTCAATATGCATCTCTGAGGCATCAGCTTCACTCTCATAGCTTAACACGAAATTAAAAATCAAGCCAATGATTCCAAAGTGATGGTTTTATCAACAAAACCTCCACTTCTGTGCCAAATTCTTGTGTAATGTGATAGTGTGGATTATTCAAACTAATACAAATAATGTAAAAATGTATGGGGAAACCCTGGGAAGTAGCTTGGTCAGTAAAGTACTTGCCATGCAAGCAGCATGATCCATGTTTAATACCCAGAATCCACCAGAAAAGCCACATGTGAAGGTGTGTGCTTGTAATCCCAGGGCTGGGTAAGCAGGGCCAAGAGGATCATTAGAGCATGCTTGCTGGCTAGCCTAGCCTGTGAGTGTTGGGTCTAGTGAGAGACCCTGTCTCTGAAAACAGGATGGATAGTTCATGCAGAATGACACATGGCATCATTCTGTGGCCTACAAACTCCCTCTCTCTCTCTCTCTCTCTCACATACACACACACACACACACACACACACCGCTACCACTACCACCACCACCACCACCACCAGCAAGGGAAGTAACTTCCAAGATACATTTGATAACAGAAAGCTTTGCCATATTTAAAACAATGACTCTTGGGCCAGAGAGGTGGCTTAGCAGTTAAAAGCACTGGCTATTCCTGTGGAGGACTTAAGTTTGGTTCTCTGCACCCACAGAACAGCCCACAGCCCTTTGACCTCCAGTTCCAGGGTATTCAACGGCTCTTCTGGCCTTTGCAGGCACTGAATGCACACAATGCACAGACATGCATGAAGGCAAAATCCACATACACATAAAATAAGAATAAATAAACCTGAACAAAATTGTCCTACTCTGAAATGTATTTGTTATACAATTTCTTACTAGAGCAATTCAAAGAAAATCAGAATGTACTCAGTGTGAAAATGTAGACTCAGATAAAGGTGATCCACCCTCATTTGGAAAACAGATATGCAAATGTGAATGCCTTAGATAAAATGCACACTGTGACATGTAAGAAGATGCTGCAGAATGAGTAAGTTGCAAAATCACGGTATACAAGCACACCTCACTTATTTTTCACATCCCTTGATTCCTGGTGCTTCCCTTATGTACCTTGTACAGAGAGTTCCAGAAAACTGCTGATTTCCTTTCTTATGAAGAATGAGACAGCCATGGTGAAGTTCTGTGTTTTCTTTGGCGTTATAGATACCACAGCTGAACCCAGATATGTGTGAGGGTACTAGAGATTAGAACTCAGATTCTCAAAGGCACCTTTCTTACTGTTTTTATTCATAAATAATACAATTTTTTTCTTCCATAAAATATCTATGACTACAATAGTATCCAGATGTTTCTATAATAGCTTGATAATGATGTGAACAAACTGGTAACAGAATAGGATAGAAATGGAGTGTGTATGGCTCGACCCATCTGGAAATGATACTCCTGAACTCCTGCTCTCCAGCACATGCTAAGCAGGATGGAAGTTCTGTTTAAAAAGCAGGAAGGTACACTGCTCACTTACTTTTCGGAGGTGAGGAGTTCCCCACGTACTGTAGCTCTAGCTCTTCCCCCAACTCCATCTTCGGCGAGATCCGCATCATCTCACAGATGTTGCTCTCTGTCACAGGATCTGGTTGGCTAACGACTGGTGTATATCTCAAACTCTTCATATGCTGTTGAACTTCAGCCAGGAGGACAGCTTGGATTGCTTCAGTCACCTGAGATGGTTGTTATTGTCATGAAGTATTTTAATATTATTCCAAATTAGTAGGAGTCTTGTAAAGAATATCCAAAGAATTTTGATTTGAGTTTTTCTATCCATACATAATATCATCCCATTCTGCTAAAAGTAACATCAAACATTTCTCCTTGCTAGTAACAGTAATGAATGCAGGTACAGCTGCCCAAGCTACAGATGTGGACCCAGTCCTAAATAAGTCACTTATACCACCCCCTCTAAGGCTCCGGGAACGTTGCAAAAGAGCAAGTGGGATATATGTAGGAGACAAAGATAGGGTGAAGGGCTACAAAGTATCAATCCCTAGACCCCAAACTACTATCAATTATAGTTATTTCACTGAGCCCACTCCATTCCTACCCTACCAACAGTAAGTCAGGAAAGGGGGAGAGGCTTAGGGGCCCTATCTTTTACCTCTGAACTATTAGCTATTGATAGATTCTGGAAGAGGGACATCACTGTCTTTAGTTGTGTGCCCATATCTGAGCCCAACAGGCTCTAACAGGCTCCACACTCAAAGTCACACAGGTGGCCCTGATTAATTTTAGCAGGTCACAAAACCAAACTAACAGGCAGGAACATGAAAGGGAGGTCTGTGCGGGGGGTGGGGGGTGCAGAGGCAGGGAGGGGGTAGAGAAGGGTGGTGGTGGAGGGGGGACGAGGTGAGAGTGGTCATATATTCACAACGCACATGTGTGAAACTTTAAATTAGTAACAATAAAAATAAAATGCAACAAAGAAAAAGTCTGGGTGCAAACACAGCCTTGTATTCTTTTGAAAATGAAAGATATTGAAAGGGTACTTAGGAGGGGCTTTCATTAGTCTATCTAATGATGCTGTTTTCGTTTTACTCAAATAGAGCAGAAAACTGCAATGTTCGGAGCTACCAGCAAATCACCAGGGACACAAAGAAGTTAAAAGAGAGGTATCAATAGGACATCATACAGAGTTGCTCTCTAAATCGGCTAATTTCATGTAAGCAAATCCCCCAGAAAAGGCCAATTCAAGTCACAGCACAAATAATAACTAATTCTGCTTCAAAGAGAATTCCCCTCAGACAAGAGGTAACCTCTGCCAGCATGAACCCACCTCCCCTGGCCATTGTTCTCTGCCTCTACTACCTTCCTGTATCCTAATGAAACATTGCTATGGTTTACTTTATCTCTGTCTCTACATTATGCTTGGTGAAGGAAATGTTCTAGAAAGGTTAAGAATAACTGCATATTTGCATTCTCAGGGAAGAGGGGCACTGAAAGAACCTTAATAGCAGGAATCTCCTCTGATAACATGAGACATGTGGATGATGTCATACCTGTACAGACTGGTCTCTCCAGCAGGAGATCAGTTTCAAAAGCGAGAGGTCCACCTCAGGTGTGTGACACTCATTCCTACCTAGAAATGCAGAGAATGCATTTTATTAATGCAAACCAAGGTCTGTCCCCGACACTGTGTGTAGATTAGTACCACCTGGGGAAGCTTGCTTCTACAGATACCAATGCTCAGGTTCAGAGTTTGGGAGAGTGTGATTTAGCAGATCCGAGGATGGGAATGGAAGCCAGGAACATTGTGAAATATCTCAGATGACTCAGATACAGCCAGAATCATTAGATGAACACAGATGCTTGTCAAATCACACTTATTTTTATACTCGATTCACCTTTCTATCTCTTTGTCAAACTAGGTAAAGCACCAGATTTTCCTGTGTCTTAGCTCCCTGTACAAAGAGCTCAAGCTTGCCATGAGTTGGCAACCATCATAGGTAAAATCAGGGACTGTATTGGTTTGTCCTCACCCTGCTATTCATCTTCTACCGATAGGCAAGAACTAAGGCTTCCTGCTGTCTGTGAGGCATTGTTTCTTCTAAGACTCTCTTCTTTTCTGTCTTTGCCTTAAATCAGTGGGAAGTTCTAACTGTGAGGAAGGGCTCGTTCTATTGAAATTGATCCATACAGGGACCAACAGTTTACCAGGCAAAGAGCAATTAATAAAAAAACAAAAGCGTCTTTTCATTAATTGAAAATGTACATATAATCATCTAAGTGAAAAAACAATCACTTAAGCTCTCTGATGAGTGAAAGCATCATGCAGAACTCAGGTCCTGGGAGAAAGGAGGGAACCATAATGGGGGTTTTTACTGGTGGGAAAATTGCAACTAGCTGTCTATAAAAATTAAGCTATTAGTTCATGTTTGACATTCTAGTAACAACTATTGAGATTAGTGTTGATCCATCTTATTTTCTATGAATCATCCTATATAAAAACAAATTATATAGAACTATATGATATATATATATATATGATAAATATGTATGTGTGCTGTACATGTATATTTCCATTAAATTATATTAGTGGTCAAAGAATAATGATGGAATGAACATACTGGGTATAAAGAAAATTAAGAACATAAAAGAGATTGATAATAAATACTTGACTACTATTATGATTGTTTTCCAAAGGAGTGTGTAGTAGGGATTTGTGGTACACAAGACCCATGTCCCGGAACAGTCTCATTCTGAACACACTTCCCACACCTCCACAAGTGCAGAAGAAGAGATTTTCTTTTGATCTCTCTCCCCTCTTCCTATCTCATCTTGCTGACCTTGTGACTCACCTTCAAAGCTAAGTCTTGGTCTCAACTGTAACTACTTACTGGCATCATGGGGCACTTCACAGTATGCTTTAATGCGATGTTAAAATTTTAATATGATAGAGAGACCAGAGCCAACTTTTCTTGGCAGTGTCAGGGAGCCATAGAATTAATTGCAACTTCAGGGGTAAAGATGAAAAGAAAACATCCCAGCCTTGTCAGCATTACTCAGTCACCATTTCTGCTAACAGGAGTGGGCACTGGTTCCTGTCAAGCCTTGAAAAAGAGAACTCTGGTGTTACTTCACTTTTCAGGGTTTGGCTTTAAAAATCAATGCCGAGAAGTGAGTCTTTTCCTGTACCTCTCCTCTCATCTCACCATCTCTCTACCTACTACGAACAAAGTGTCTTTATTTGCCTCTAAGTTGGACTTTGTGTTTGTCATATGTGTGCGTGTGCACCTCTGCAGGTCTGTGTTGGACACTGTCCTCCTCAGTTTCTCTCCATTTTAGTTTTTGAGATCGGGCCTTTCACTGAATCTGGAGCTCACTGATTGACAAGGCTGGTTAACCAGTAAGCTTCAGAGGTCCTCCTGATTCTGCTTCACCAGAACTTGGATTACACACATGAGCCCCTATCCCTGTATTTTATGTGGGTGCTGGAAATGTCAACTCAGGCCTCATAATTGTGCAACTAGCATTTTAGCATGCAATCATCTCCCTGGTCCTCTAATTTAATCTTAACTGTTACAAAAGGAACCCAAACACCAATATGACTCAGAAGTAACACTAGTTCTCAGGACTGTTCAGCTGAGGATGCACAGGAGAAGCAGGAACATCCTTGGATCTGGCTACTACTCAGTCTTTACAGACACATGTATGTTAAATCATAAATTTGAATCCTTTTCCTAGTCCTACAAAAAAATTCAAACTGAAGCAGTAACCCTATTAAGAGCTTCTTTATAAGAAGAGGGCAGGCAACCAGTCAGGGCTACTTAGAAGGGATGCTGTCAAAGGCATGCAAATGAAGAGTGATTTGATGAAGAGAGAAGGAAAGGGAGAGGGAAGAGTCAGATCTGCATGCCAATGCTGATTCTCTGGTTAGCAGTTTGACTGTCACTGATCTCAATTTTAGGAGCCCTGTTTTTTCGTTTTTGTCTTTTCCTGATGAAGATAGAAACTTCCTATACTTAAATGCATAGGATCCTTTATACATCCAAGGGTAACTTCACATGCAAACCATTAACAGAATTCTTAGAACACACAAGGACCCCATAATTGAACACTATTAGTAAACTGTCCTAGAAAGAAACTTAAATGTTCTTTTTAATAGTCATGTAGGGTCACTGTGCACCAGGGATCAGCCATTGCTCAGCTTCAGAGGTAGCATGTGTATCAGACCAGAAACCTAATTCTCACTTTAAGTAGGAATTTAATAAAAGTAAAAGACATTCCCAAGAGTGAATGCATAGTGATTTACAGAGCTGGACCTTGAACTCCACCCACCTGTTTCATTCATCTTTCAAATATTGTTCTAGTCAATATGAATCCTTTAAGTCTACCCACTTGTTAATTTCATCATACACTAACACAGAACAATTGCACAACTCTTTCTGGACACTAGACATAATAATGAATGAGACCGTCATAGAAATGGAAAAGATCATGATTAATGGAGAAGTGTACGGAGAAGGGACAACACAGGAAGAGAGGATGTTATGAAGAGGAGGTGGGGTGTTTGAGGGAGACTTGGAGAGTGATAATGAATGGGAGGAGAGCAGGTAGGCCCTGTGGACACCAGAGGAAGGAACAGTCTAAGCGAAGGCAGAGCCAATGCTGAGGTCTTAAGACCTACTTGTCACATTGCTTAAGGAAAAAGAAGAAAAAGTAGGTGAAACTTTATTCTAAACCAAGAGGAGTTGTGTGGGTGTGGCAGTTTAGGCAGGGCTTTGGGATTCAGGAAGTTATGGAGCTTGTATTCCAAATGAAAAAGAAGCCACTGGAAGGTTGTAAAGAAAAAAAAAAAAGTGGAAATCCCACGTAGGAATTGAGTGTAAGAGGTAAGGGTAGGAGTGGGGAGGGGTTAGGGACCTACTGTAGCCATTCAGGTAAGAACACCAGGTTGAAGGCTCACACACGGGATGTGGCGTGGCTAGTCAGAAACATCAGACTCTCACGTGACTGAAAGATTAGACATGGAGTATGAGCTGAAGAGAGAGTGAGACTATAGCGTCAAAGTTCTGGACCTAAGCAATCGGACGGAGGGAAAGGTCGCTGGAACACTAAGACTTGGAGAGACAAATGGGAGATTCACTGGCCATTTGGCATTGAAACACAATCTAAAGGCTGAGACGATTACTTGGAAGAATTTGAGATTGTTACACAGATAAAAATAACCTCCTGAAATAGCAAGAGAATTCTTTAATGGTTGCCTTTTTTGGAGGGCTAATAAAGCTATGAGTGCAATCAATCTATCTTCTGATAAATCACATAGGACTTTACCAACCAAACTCTTCATCTACTTAGAAGTCTCAACTACTTGGGCATCTAAAGACCCTTGGGTACAATCTATGTATTTTACAATGTTTCTTATTTAAGCATTACCATTCTGTTATAGAACTATTATTTTATTTTTATAGGAAAAAATACACCAGATTATATCTAGGTCATTAACTTCTTACCATTCCTTAGTTGACTGTAGAAGCTTGATATATTTAAAATATCACTTCCAGGGAATTTTCCCTTATTGTGCACAGACTCCATTTTGAAATGTCTGTTGGGAAAAAAAAATATTTTAAGGGCTATTGCTTTAAAATTATGATAAATTCTTTGAGAAAACAAACTGAAGGCACGTGCTCAAAACTACCTTAGGGAATTGGGGATTGAACAAGAATTATTTTCAGCATTATGGCCTCCACATAATTTCTCAACTTTGATCTATCTACATTCTCGACTGAACTTCAAGTCTTAGCTCATAAGAATGAACTGCGGCCCTCCATTTCAGGAGAGGTCTTGCTACTGTGAAGCAAGGCTGCCAGGACTGATTTAAGGATCCCAACGTTGATTTTTTGCCAGGGGATTCTCCCCAGGTACCATCGGTTCTGTTCTGGGCCATTGTTCCTGACATTGCCAGGGATGATGCCTCAGGGATGCTGCCACAGGCTGTTTCTTCAGAATTCAGCTCAGTCACGCACCCTGTTGGTAAACACACAGGGATTTCTCAGCCTATACAACTATAATAAAGTGTTGGCGAAATAGAAAAATTTGTTGGAAGGATTTGATATGACATATCCAATAATACATTATTTTGATTTCTCAATAAAACATGCTATCCATGCCCCATCAGATCAAATCCAGAAGAGTTGATTTAGAAGAGTTCTCTTTCTGACACCTCCATTCCAGAGTTTGGTTGTTGTTGTTGTTGAATGGACAGTTGGTGTTTTGTTTTGTTTTGTTTTGAGACAGGGTCTCACTATGTAGCCCTGACTGGCCTGGAACTTCCCAGATAAACCAAAGATCAGCCTGTCTTTGCCTCTGCCCCCACAGTGGAGTTCTAGGACTAAAGGCATGCACACCACACCCAGTATTAATAGACAGCTTTTCAAAGCATAGACAGTTTTGGGGTGATCTTTCTAAACCCTTTAATGATAAGCACACTGACAGCCCTGAACACTCTCTGTCTCTCTCTTACTCTCTCTCTCTCTCAAACACACACACACACACACACACACACACACACACACACACACACACTGGGCTCCAGGAAGCTGTTCTACCCCAGACTTTGTACTAAGAACAACCTCTGCCCTGCACCTGCTTGGTGGAATCATCGTCCAACAAGGGGTTGTGGAGTTGCTGACGCCCCAAGATTTAGAGAATTGGAAGAATTCTTAGCATCAACCATTCCCCAGCTCACTTTGTAAATGAGGAAAATAAGCCCAGGTTAAGTGGCTAACCGGAAATCACACAGTAGTACAACAGTGGAAGTGAGGCTCTCTCCAAGTTTTCAGGCAAAGGCTGATAACATATTATAAGCATATTTTGTTGTTGTGTAAATGTTTAGGAAGAGAAGAAAAAAAGGATTACTTTAAGTCTATCTTAATTTTGTTGTTAAGTATTCAAGGGTAGGTGAGATTTGGGTGTTCAAGAAAAAGAATAAAAAAGTAGAGTCAATGCGTTCCTATAAGGCAGAACCTTCCCCAAGTCCCTGTTTCCTCCTCATAACACAAACAAATGGGATATTCAAAGCCTGCAACATAGCTGCATTATTGTGTGAAGAGACAGAGAAGCTTATGGAATCCATCTAGACTCCCACAAGAGTAGAAGCACTGTCAGGAGCTCTGTCACACAGCATCAGGGACAAACACTTGCTGGTCTGAGCTCTTATCAAACAGATTGCAGAGACCTGCCGTCCCAAAGCAAATTCTGTCCTTGAACATAACGTGGACTTGTCTCACACTGGTGAGTCTCTAAGTTTCACCCCCACCATTCACTCACACACACAGACACACACAGACACACACACACACACACACACACACAGACACACACACACAGACACACACAGGCACACACACACACAGACACACACACACAGACACACACACACAGACACACACACACACACACACACACAGACACACACACACAGACACACACAGACACACACACACAGACACACACACACAGACACACACAGACACACACACACACAGACACACACACACAGACACACACACAGACACACACACACACACACAGACACACACACACAGACACACACACACAGACACACACACACACAGACACACACACAGACACACACACACACACACACACACACACAGACACACGCACACTTCTATGCCTTTATTCCAGCAGTCCTTATTTGTTTTATTGTAGAGTTTTTAATCCTCTGAACAAGTCCCTGCCTCAAACAAAAATCTATTCTTTATCCTCTATAGACCATAAGATGTGGACATGCTTTAATAGGTATTTGGAGAACTGGATTCAATTTAATAACATCAGAATAAAAAAAAATGTTATCTCGATCTCTTTACATAAAAGGGGCCACAGAGCAACTGCCATGCATTAAACAACAGCCACCATGCACTGCTGGAGAACTTCTGCGCCTTCTGTAACAGCGGTTGTTATGCAGTCCCATTTCGCATCGCCCCATCTGAATATGCAAAGCACGAGTTCTATTGCATGAGTCAAGACATCTCAGCCCGGTGGTGGTAGCGCACACCTTTAATCCCAGAACTAGGGAGGTGGAGGCAGGCGGATCTCTGTGAGTTTAAGGCCAGCCTGGTCTACAGAGTAAGTTCCAGGACAGTGCGAGTTAAAACAGAGCAACCCTGTCTTGAAACAAAAAAGAATTCTTTGTTCATATTTAATCCAATGGACTATAAGATATGTACTTGAGTATGGATACAGTAAGTACACCTGCATCAATCCACCTATGCCTTCACTAAGCATTTAACCTTATGGCTTTTCTAGTACATGCAAATACAATGGGGATTTGTTGAGTGAACCAATATCATTTTTAGTTTTATTTTTGTGTGTATTCATGTGTTTGGGGTGTGTGTGTCTGTGTGCATGTACAGGCCAGAGGTCAATATTGAGTGTCTAATATTTTGAGATAGAGCTTCTCCCTGGCCCCAGAGGTCATCAATTTTGCTAGAATAGCTTCCCAGCCAGTTCTAGAGATCTGCCTGCCTATGCACCTAAGGGCTAGAGGCACCCACTGGCACACCCAGCTTTCATGTGGGTGCTGGAGACTCAGTCTCGAGTCTTCATGTTTCTATGACATCAATACATCTCCATAACCTAAATAAATTAACATTAAAATATATAGACATACAATTACCCTTCAGCCCAAAGAATAAGAAAATTTTTTTTATGAGCTTTGAATTTAAAAAGTCGTTGCATCTCTAACACCACCCCCCTACAACGGAAGGGAGGAAGATGAGGGGGCTGCACACAGAATGATCATAACAGCCTTCATTTCTCCATTAGAATCATAGTCCTGCTGGCACTTTTTACCTGTCGATTTCACTGGTCAAATCCAAAGGCATGTTAACTAACTTATTAACTAAAAAGAGTCTGCTCAGTAAATACACTATGGTATCTGATTGCTGCAAAGCATCACAGTGGTTTTCCAGGCCTCTGGGAAATCCAGACTGGTTTGGAAGAGTGGCTGTGTATTTATGTGACAAGTCCAAAACTTTTCTGGAGAACAGATTTACTCCTGAGTACTGCTTCGTTTCGGCATTGCATGCATCCCACCCGGGCAGCATCAGGGAGAAGAGGTCTTCATTTGCAGCAAGTCCCAAAGACACAGGGCCCTGCAGCTTTAAGATGCTGAGGTGCCTGGTGCAGAGGCTGTCTAACTCTTTATCCACTCCCCAAGGCAAAATGCAAGACAGAAACAATTTCGCCATGTCTATTGTGAGGCTGGCATCAACCTTTCTGGATGGCTTAGGACGTGTCTTTTTGGAGCTCTTCATTTTCTTCTGCCTTTTAATGCCCTCACTTTCTTCTGGGAATTTACTGTGACTGTCCCCGGGGGCGAGGCTGTCCCCACTGGGCTTGGCTTGTGCCTCTGCCTGGAGAGAGCTGCATGATGCTTTGCTTCTTCTCATTGTCAGTGTTTTCTTCTCTACTGTGCTCTTGGCTCTCTTTAAGATGTCACTTCCGTAGAATGAGCCAGAAGGATCAGCATCGCTTAGGGGAGTGGGTAGCAGTAGTTCAACAAGATTTTCCAGATCAAACAAGAGAACATGGAAGCCAATGTGACTCCATTTTGTTTTCACAGGCAAGACATTAAAAGGCCTTGGGGCCGATGTGGCATCAGCAACCTGAGGGGAAAGATATGAGCATATCAGAGTTCATAATATGTATTAAGATTCTATTGCATCATTGTGGCAGGAAAAGAACTATTTAGTTAAAGGCAAGAATTATTAAGTTCTGCTAAAAAAAAAAATAAAAAAGTGAGACAATTGGTTTTGGTTTAGTCGTGAAACTCCCTTTCTAAATTGAACATTGTAGATTCTGACATCCACTATAACTTTCCTTCCTCAAAGATTTCTCCCTAAGTAAATCTCCTGAACTAGAGTTCAGGAGAACAACAGCATTACACTGGAGTCTTTTGAGAAATAAATCAGTGTATGTGTGTGTGTGTGTGTGTGTGTGTGTGTGTGTGTGTGTGTGTTTTGCCACATGTGAGCCTGTGTCTACAAAAGCCAGAAGAGGGTACCAGATCCCCTGGAACTGGAGTTACAGTCAGTTATGAGCCATTATATGGGTACTGGGAAACTAACTCTGTTCTTTTGCAAGAGTAGTGCAATATGTTAACTGCTGAGATATCTCTCCAGCCCATACAAACACACGTACGTGTGTGTGTGTGTGTGTGTGTGTGTGTGTGTGTGTGTATACATATATATAGTGAAATTATAATAAATGATAAAAAGGAAAATAACCCCAAAGGGCAGCGAGCTGTGTGTGTGTATGTGTATACATATATATAGTGAAATTATAATAAATGATAAAAAGGAAAATAACCCCAAAGGGCAGCGAGCTGTCTCCATTTAGATGCCATAGCAGAATGTGCCTTGATGCCAGGACTCCACACTGTGGAGCTGAAGGTCTCAAGTTTATGATTCATTTGCTCCCATTTAATGTCTTACCTTCAACATGTATCTTAACTGACCTATCTGCATAGGTCAGCTGTTGACCAAAAATTATGATACAGGTTTAGAATTCAACAAAAATAGTGCAAACCAAGGAAAATGGGAAAGAGTATAATATCACATTCACACGAGTGTCAGGAATATGTAAGTTTAACGGTCTCAAATTCAGAAAGCATGTTAAAAATTATATTTTTTTTGAATTTCTATTTTATAAAAATGTTCCTTTCTCATAGAAACCAAAATTAGTTACCTATAGTTATTTTTTCCAAAATTAATCATTTTCATGACTTTTAATTTTTAATTACTCTGTAGTTTTTGGATTTGACCTGCAGTATAGAAAATGGTTTCCATGTTTTTCTATCCTCATATCCAGTAAACTCCTGTGGATTTTCCCTCTGCTCACTGGTCTAATTACTTTGGACATCAATCAATGTATTTATCACCAGCTGACACAAAATTGTATAATAACACTAAAACACAAGGACAACATCTAATCAAGTAGGTCACCTTATTTTGGCCTTCGAAACTTTCCTATAAATCAGAAAATATATGTCAAATTCCAAGACATGTTTCTCACTTGTTTAGACCACGATTAACATCTTTAATAGTTTCTAATAAGCGCTCCAACTGTCACGTATCGTTATCTGATTACTACATGCCGACCTCCACAGTACTGTGTGTCCTTTTGCCTTTATTTTGTTACTTCTTTTTCTCCTTGCTAGAAGTTTCTCACTGTTGATATCCTTTTTAAAGAATCAACTTTTAACATTGTTTAGCCTCTCGATGGAACAATGTTTTTCTTGAGAGACAGTTTTGCTGAGCACACCGTTTCAGCCTTTCTCACAGCATCTTGAAGGCATTATTCTGTAGACCCTGACTTCCTTTTGTACCGTGGAGAAGTCAGCTGCTGGCCTAACTGTCACCCCATCTGTCTACTTTTTAAAATTATTTTTCTAAGATCCATTTGTCGTTGATATTCTGACGTGTGTATTTTTTTTTCCAAATTCTAGTTGACTCTTTCTCAGCTGTATTTTAAGACTGTACTTTTGCTTCCCCACCACCACCACCACCAAACATGTTTATTTTGTGTTATTCTGCTTTTGTATTTTGCCAATGATTTCCTGCTTCTTTGCATGAATATGACTGCATATGGTTGGGGGAGATATTGTCAGGAGAGTCCCTTGAGGCACAGGGTGAGAGCACATCCTTCAAGAGAAAACTTTAGTTTATGACTGCCTCACATGCTGGACACTTTAAAAGTAAAATGTTTAGTTTAAAAGTTTTTCATCCCTTGTATGGACTATGAATTCTGACCCTTATGTCACAGCATTCAATTCTCTGTCAAAACTATATCCCTCCATTCATCTGAGGTGGAGACCAACAAAGGCACAGGGTTGCATTTTCTCATTTATTCGTGGAACACATCTTCAGCCTTGGTCCTCGTTTTCACTGAGTGCAGTTTCTCAGGAATGATGGACTTGGGCTGCTACCAATGTGTCATCACTGCCTCGATTGGTACGCTCTCTCTAATCATCTGTGGAGTGGCTAAAATTAACCTGCATTCCCGGGGAGTCAACCAGACTTCCAGCTTTCTTCATAAGCTACTAGAATCACATTCCCATTTTGATTTTAGCATCTCAGGACTTCCTTAAATTTCTTGTTAATTCAGATATGTGTTCTTTCTAGAGATTACAAAATACGTTGTCCATTATTTTTAGAGAATCTAGTAGGACTAATGTTTAGGATATTAGCCTACAAATGGACAGAAATTGGATTTTTAAGAAATTGGATTTTTAATATTTTTAATCAGTTTTGATAGAGAAAATGAGCACTCTTACATACCACAGAACCAATATACATGGTGCCTGCTGCATGGAAAGTGGTTGGCATTATGTGTTAAAGTCTTAAAAATATTATTATATGTCATTTAATATTGAAATCATTTAAAACTAATTTATCCCACAAAACAATTTCAAAGATATATAAAGTCCTATAAAGCAATGTACAGTATAGAATTTTCTATGTCCATAAGCTGCAAAATAAATGCTTTATGGCACGATTTGTCTCAATACATCAAATGTGTACTCCTAAGGAACTGTCATGCGTCGATTAAAGCAAGGATACACCAAACGCGATGTCATGGCGAGGTGTCTGCAGGTATTGCTTATGGAGATGACCAGGCTTTTTAAAAATATAATTCCAATTATGAAGTTATAAAGTTATTAGTACCTCCTTTTATCTATTTTTAAATATCTACAAAATTCTTTGTTTTATTATACTAAGCAATAAATTCTTTTAAGACAGCCATCAGAGTTGCCAAAGAAAATAGTGATAATTGGTAAGGCTTTAATATGATGTGACTTGAACTTATGCGTCTCCCAAAGGCCACGTGACAAGGCTTGATGCCGAGTTTATCGCACGGTTTGGAGGGCCCTGCGGCACTGGAAGGGAGATTACTGCGAGGGTCCACTGAGATGCGATATTGCAACTCTGACCCCCACTTCTCTGTCCCTTTGCTTCCTGGCTGCTAGATGGTGACCAAGTCTGCTCTACCACAAGTCCCTTCACCCATTGTATTTTACCTCACTGATACTTGAAGTCAACAGGGCCAATGATCACAGACTGGAACATCTGAAACCAGTCACCAAAATAAACCTTTCCAGATTATAAACTGTGTGTCTCGGGCATTTAACTGTACAAAGGAAAGTGAGTTAACACAAGACATACTGCCCAGAAAAGCACATGAACACAAATGTAAGAACAAACCTTAAAAGACAGATAAGCAAAGGCTAGTAGTTTAGGCAGATAAAGAATTGTGTAAATTAATTAGTAAATTATTACTATCTCTGTGCATAAAAATGAACAAATGAAATTAGAGCATCATCTTACGCCATTTATCTACACACACACACACACACACACACACACACACACACACACTATAGAGACCATGACACACACAATAAATATCTCTTCACCCTCTCCCATCTCATACAAACACAAAAATAAAACTTAGAATATAATAAACAACAAAGCCAGAAGACTGTTACCACTATGACTGCTAAGAATGCTGTTATTGTTGATGACTTAAAATTCGGCCATTAATCCTTGTTCTTACAGTTCTCTTAAGCCCATGTCTAACTTCCAACTGACCAGGGAAACTCACTTAAGAAACTGTCTCCTAACTGAGAAACAAATGTCTCAAAACATCAGCTCATTCAAGCTCCTAATTACAATTGAGTTAAACATCGCTCTACTGCAATTCTTCCCCTGTGTTTTGGGCTCCTGTCCACAGGGAGCCACACTCGGAAAGTCCTCACTCCTGGTCCTGATACTCTTGAACACAATATTTCTCCTTGACACTTTACTGATTGAGAATTTAAAATTGGAGAAGGCAGCGAGTTTGACTAAGTCATTTCCACAGACTGCAAATAAATACCTGTTTTGTATCCCTTCTATAAATATGCAAGCACCTGAAACAATTCAACACATTATTTTAAAAATTCTTTGAAGTGGAATCTCAGAATGAGACAGAGATACCTTTAAGGTGAAGGGAGAAATGTTAGATAGTTCCACTAAGACTGTCCAAAAAAAACACATCTAGCAAATGAGGTGTGTTACAGTAACTATTCAGTCAGCGATTCATAGTCACTATTTCAAAAATAGAAAACATGTATACTGGATTTCAGTGAGAAATATTTAATAACTGTTTTAGTACCATTTCTGTTGCTGTGATAAAAAGCCCTGACAAAAAGCAACTTAGAGGAGAAAAAGTATGTTTCTGCTTACAACTCGAGGTCACAGTTCATCACGTGGATAACTCAAGGTAGATGCGTCAAACAGCTAGAGAGAAATGAATGCATACGTTCTTACTTGCTTGTGCTCAGCTCCATTTTTTCAACTCCTAGAAAGTTCTAGATCCCCTGCCTAGGGAAAGTGCTGCCTATAGTGGGCTGGGTCTTCTCAGATCAATTAACTCAAAACAAAACATGTCCACAGGTAAACCTAATGTAGACAGTTCCTCATGAGACTCTCTTCCCAGGTGATTCTAGACTGTGTCAAGCTAACCAGGGAAATGTCACACTATCCATATTTTTCTTGTGACTTAGATAATAATCTTTATTCAGTTTGTCATTTTACAGTTTACTATTTCTTTATCATCTGTAAGAACTCTTTATGGATGAGATATTGGATAAAATGTCTATTGGATATTTTACTTAGATATTCCAAGCTAGTCGCTAAGCTTTTAAATTATATTACAGGTTCTGATATATATTTAATATTGTCTTAAACATTAAAACAATCATTTTAATGTTTCTCTTCAAAAATTTGGCACTCTTAAGCCCTTTAAAGCACAATTACTAAAACTATTATATTTTATTCTCTTCTAGAAATCTATGTGGAAACCTGTAAAATCCTGAGTGTATTTTGTGAGATATAGGAATATAATTTTTATATCCTATATAATATGACAATGAATTAAACAAAGGCCACTTGAGGGGGTTTCCTCTCTTGGTTTTAAGTTGCATATTTTTCAAAGAATAAGCTGTGACTTATTTATTGGGCTCTCTTTTTATTCTATTCCATTTGTCTAGCTATCTGTTCTTGAGGGAGCACACACCCCAAAGCTTTGTTATACATTGCGTATATTGAGCTGAACGAATGGAGAGAGAGATAAGAAGGGTTCTCACCTATCATTCTGCTATGTTTCTATTCTTCTTGGCTACATTTCTAAATTTGCCTTTTTTTTTAGAATTTTTTAATGCACTTGTCAAGTTCTCAAAATCCTACCAATGAGAGTTTGAAATTTCTCAATATTAAATACACAGATTTGGGGCTGGAGGGAGGGAGGGTTCAGTGGTTAAGAGCACTGGCTGCTCTTCCAGAGGACCTAGAGTCTAGTTTCCAGCACCCACATTATAGCTCACATTGTCTATAATTCCACTTCCAATAGATATGATGCCCTCTTGCTTCTGCAGGCACTGCATGTGCATGGCATGCATACATACATGCAGGCAATCACTTATACACATAAAATAAATAAATAAGGAAATGCATGTACTTTGAGCACAAATATCTATAAAATACTGTGTTTTCCCTCTGGTATTATATATTTTTATTAAATCAATAGCTTTTGTATTTTTAGTATTTTAAACACAGTTTTGTACAGGCCTTTTACATGCTGTTATATGTTTACTTTCTATATCTAAGGATACTTATAATTGAATGTTACATGTTCATATTGCAATATTTCATATGAGTTTCACTTTTTTTCCAACTACTAGGCTTAACTTTTTTACTCATGAAATTTTTTGGATTATTAATGATTTAGCAGGATGCCCATAATTACAATATTTGAATAAAGGTAACTTGTTCCTTTCTCTGCATTTGGTTCTCTTTACCAAATATTGATATTTATAAAATTTCCATAAAAAATTCTAACAGTAGAATGGTGAATTGACATAATTTTAATTGGGGCTGATAATTACTACTTTAAAACCATTAGTTTCATATTTGGATCTATCGTGGATAACTTTGGGACTTTTACTACTTCTGTTATGGAAGTACTATTCACCTTTAATTACTAATTCAATGTTAATTTGCAAACATATCAGGCAAATGAAATAGTATTGAATTCTAAAAAAATACTTAGCATCAAAATGCAGTATAAACTAGTAATGGCAACACAATATTCTAGACTCCCAAGTAGTTTCTCCCATCAAAGATTTTCTCAAGGAGAAAACTACAGTAGCATTTGTGTGTGTGGTTAAAATTCTACCCTAGAGCAGATTTGTAAATACTGATGTACAAGGAGGTCCTCCAAAGTTTTGTTTTATTTTGTATTATATATATTTGCATGTCTGTTCTCAGCGTACAGTGAGGGCTGGTCTTCAGTTTGTCAGACCCTTGCTTCCAGTGTCCAAATGCTAAAATTATAGATGTGCACGACAGCATTTGGCTGTCAGTTTATGTACATGTTTATGAGTGTTTGGACCACATGTATAGATGTGCACCCTATTTATAGTGAGAAAGCATCACATCCCCAGTACTGGAGTTACAGACAGTCGTGAGCCACTGTGCAGGTGCTGGGAATCAAACCCTGGGCCCTCTGTGAGAGCATCCAGTGCTTTGAACTGCTGAGCCATCTCTCTGTCTTGGCCAAAGAGTGTTATCTAAACTGAAGCACTATTTCAATCTAAAGCAACTTACTGATCAGATCAACATCTGTAACACAGTCTGAATTCCATCTGAAAGGAAACAAACACCTCCACACCCCACAGATTTCTATCTTGTACTCTTGAAAGCATCATGTCCACAGACTAAAAGCAGAAGTGAGCCCAGTGCTGTGGTCTAAAGAGCTAGCAAGGTTTTCTTGTTGCTTTTTTCCCCTCTCCATAAATGTCAGGGTTCTCTCTGTTCTGTCAAGCACTCACTCCTAAAATTCAGCCTTGGTCCATTAGTGATGTATGAAAACCAATACTGCAACCCTGTATTTTGGAAATTCTTAAATGACATAGAAACCATACCTGAAAAGTCAACTTAATGTACATGTTACTGACATGATATCCAGGAAAAGGAAAGCCTATTGCAATCCTCCCCCCTCAAATACATCAAAGCATTAACTGATTTAATACACATAACCACATAAAAATTTCATGGCAAGTACAGTTCAGATGCTGTTTTACCTGTCTCACTTTGTCCCTGAAGGCTCTTTACCACTGGGATCCACCTGATTCTGGGAACTCAGCTATCCCCCTTAAAACACACATTTCCAGTAGCTGATGAAGGGCCTCGTGTGGCTCTCATCTCTCTGCGCTCTTCCTAAGACTAATCATTTTGCTGACATGATGGAAGCTCCTGACGATCAGGTGCCCCCCCCACCCCTTTGCAGGCTTCAGTGCCTTTTTCTTAGTCTCTAAGTTAAAAAAAAAAAAAACCAAGTTAGAAGGAATTCCTAATAAATACAACAAGAAATTAACATTTATCCAACGTTAAAACAACTCCATGCAATTTTCACTTTGAGATCGTATGTTCTAAAAATATAGATTTGATACAGATATTGACTATAGAATGCCTTAGTTGATAAAGATTAATGACACAGGGCATAATGAGTGCCTGGTTTCCATCCCAATAACAATTCAATTCATAAGTTGGTTAATGACTTCACATACTAGTCACAACTATGTGTTTACTGAGAAGACTAAGCAAGTCGAGCAATCTCTCGAAAGGCACAGGCAGTGCGATTTTCTTTTCCTTTCTGAAATGCTTTCATCCATCTTTCTTCACAACGATGGCACAGCCTAGAAATCTCAGGTCCCAGTTATTTCCTAAGCCTATATCGCTGCAGTCTTTAAAATAATAGGACCTAGCTGGAGCATACATCACATCAGACTTTCTTTGATGACCCAAGCAATGTGGCCCACTGCAAATTACTGCTAGTGGAAGGCTGCATTCAGTCTGGGTCTTTCTTGCTTTTGGCCTATGCAGGTCTACCCCCAGAATCATTCTCAGTACTTGGCCTGCTAACGTTATCAGAATGGAGGAAGCCTCCATTGAGAAAATGTCTCCTTTAGATTGGGTTGTAGGCAAGCTTGTAGGGCATTTTTTACATTACTGATTGATATAGGAGGGCCCAGCTCATTGTGGGTGGGGCCACCCCTGGGCTGATGATCTTGGGTTCTATAAGAAAGCAGGCTGAGCAGGCTATGGGAAGCAGCACCCTTCAGCAGCCTCTGTATCAGTCCCTGCCTCCAAGTTCCAGCCCTGCTTAGGTTCCTGCCTTCCTTAAGTGATGGACTATGATGTGGATATGTAAGTCAATTAAACCCTTTCCTCTCCAACTTGCGTTTGATCATAACCCTAATTGAGACATCATTGCTTGTTTAATTAAAAGCTGAATTTGTGAGTATGCATGCGTATGTGCATGTGTGCATCTTTATATGCACATGTGTATTTGTGTGTGTGTGTGTGTGTGTGTGTGTATGTATCTAGGAAGAGAGAATATAATATCCTTTTCATTTGCCCATTTCCAGAATCAAACTTAAATGTCAAAATTTAACTGCAAAGACACTTCCATGGAGAATCACATAACACAGCATTTGATTTACCATGCAAACTAAATGTACAAACAGCAATTCTAACCACTGAAAATGTACATGGTTATATTTTATATGCATCCAGAATTCTAACTGTAAAATAAAAATTCAATGAAAGTTTTTGGTATAATTCGAAGTGGTAATTTAATAGTGAGTTGAATTATCTTAGGGATAAATTTGTGTTGTGGTTTGAGGAAAGCAGGGCATTGCCAGCCGTGATATGAAGTGATCCTTGATGCCACACAAGGACTTGAAGAAGTTCCGAATATTCATGCTTACACAGTTTAGCTCATTTGTAACGGTGAGGCTATTTTGCCACACACAGTGAGGCTATTTTGCCACACACGAACACAAGCTGAAAGCATGAAGTATATCTCTCAGCATTATAAATTTAAAATAAGATTTATTTTAGCATGCCTGTGCTTGCAATTTGGAAAGTCTCTTTAGTGTCCATTCTTGGTACTACATTGTTCAACTTAAGACATTTTCGTAGGGGCTGGAGAGATGACTCAATGGTTAAGAGTATTTGCTGCTCTTACACTAGAACTGACTTAGATTTCCAACATCCATATGGTGGCTCACAACTGTCTGTAACTCCAGCTCTCTGTGGACACACACATGGTACATAGGCATGCACATAGGCAAAATATTCATACACATAAAATAAATAAATCTAGAAAAAAATAAAGATTTTTTATTAAAAATTCTAGCTTTTCAAAAAAGCTCTTTAATATTTCTTTGCAAGAATTTTATTTTCATCATCAGAAACCAGTATCATTTTAAAAGATATTTAAAAAAAAAAAAACAAAAAAAAACTGATCACTAAATTAAAAAGAGGAGCAAAAGGCTTTGCTCTTCCTGAATGGAACACACCTTAGTGTTCATAACCAATTTGTTGGTTTCACGGGACACCATAGCAGACGGGAATGTGGTGCTGATGCAAAGCTCATATCTCACAAAGATGAAACATCCGGGAACCACCACTGACCCAATAGCAATGAACGTCACCAATGTGTCACTCAAACAATAAGGTGCAAATGAAAGTGTCAGCCATTCTTTGAGACTGCCAGAGCCCCAGGTTACTGAATGTGGTTGTTGGCCGTAAAATCATCTGGGTCCGTCTGGTCAGGTGAGGGTAGACTGACAGGCAGTGCAAACAGCAGACAAAGGGGAAAGGCTTCCTTCTGCAGCTGATGCACAGGAGAGCTTGGGGAGCTGAGCTCACAGCAGAGACAATATTATCAAACTAATGGCACAGGCAATCACAGGGCCACCGTGCATCCCAGGTACCAGCAGGGCATCCATTTTCAGCTAAGTGCTGGCGTACATTTTTTTCTTGGTCTCACCGCTGCAGGGGTAAGACAAGCCAGCGCTCCAAACCCACTGCCTGGTAATAAATTACTATATTGGACACTTTGTTTTCTTTGGCCAATGTCTTCCCTGTGTAGTCTCACTATCATTACCAATTAAAAGACAGCCTGCTTCAGCCAACTGTATCTCACTATGTATCAGCCCCGATACTCCAATTGCCTTGGCATGTTCCGCAGGGTCAAGAGGCCCCTTTGACCTTTCTCTACTAAGTCTTCCTGACCACTCACTATTACAGCAATCTCAGCTGAACAGATGGACACTTTCTGCAACACTATAAAGCTCAGAATATAAAGATAAATGAAATTGTGTCTCGGACTTCGAACTGGTTTATGAGCCTGTTCTACAAAACCCTCCAGTTTTAAAGTCTATAATCTGACCCCGGCTAATAGGAAAGATTGCTTGTTTCTTCTTAAATTGTTGGCTTTATAAATTTAAGTCTGAGAGATGGCAGAATTCTGTAAGATGTTTAGTGAGTTGACTATATTTCTAATTAATATAACAGCTAATTTTGAAATATACAACACTGTTTTCTATGCCTATTTTTTTAAATTAATGACGGACAGGGAAAGTCAATCCACAGTAAAGTATAAATGTTGAATGTAGAATGAATGCTTTAATTCATTTTGTGCATAATTTTTTATATCACTGACTTTCTTGAAAATGATTATAGTTTTTTTTGCTTCTACGAACAGAAAAAGAAAACTAATGAATATTCCCTTTATTGTGACTTTTTGACATATTCATCTGAGTTTACCACTGTGGTTATTTGAATATTTTTAAATTGACAGTCTAACCTTGGGTAGCTTATCATATATTTTTCTTCACTTAAAGACTTGCTCCTTTAAATAAAATGAATATGTTATTTACTGTTCAAATCAGATTACTTCTTAGAGTGAAATAGTGAGCTATTAATAATCATATGGGACCCACAGCCTTGAACCATGTCTGTCTCAGCCAAGCTGGATACATTCCCACATGAATTCGATGTGGAAGGCCATTAATTTACGTATTAGAAATAATAAATATTTCTGTGTCACTCATAAAATGTGATGCTGGTCTGGGGAGATGTCTCTGTGTACAAAGTGCTTCCAACGTAAACACAAAGGCCTGAGTGTGGAACCCCCATAGCCGAACAAAGGCTAGGTGTGGTAGGATGGGCATGTAACCCAAGAGCTGGGGCAGGGCAGAGAGAGGCAGAACCCAGACACTTGCTGAACAGTCAGTCCAGCCAAATCCTAAGGAAACACATCCAATCCAGCCAAAGCTTCAGGTTCAGTGACCCTGTCTTAAAAAATAAGGTTGAGAACAATACAGACAGATACTGGAAGTCAGCCTCTCATCTCCACGTGTGTGTGTACACATGTGCACACACACAAATAACTTTAGACTTTTTAATCCTAACTCTGTATGAATAAGTTTAATACCTTAAAGAAAAAAATTCTTTTAAGCTTTCGGGTTAATTGGTCTGGAGAGATGGCTCAGAGGTTAGGAGCATGTGTTGCTCTTGCTCTTGCAGAGGACCTGGGTTCAATCATTAGGGCCCACATGGCCACTCACAACTATCTGTAACTCCAGTTCCAGAAGATTTCACACCCTCTTCTAGCCTCTGAAAGACCAGGCACATACAGGCAAGACACCCATACACATAAAACCCTTAGACATTAAACCCTCAGGTTGGAATTTTGTTTCAGTCCTTAAGCATTTCAGATTTGTGTAGTAAATGAAAAATAAACCAAAGGCCAATAATAAGAATATTACTGAATAATTCAAAACTTTTTATTTCCACATTTTGTACTTCTAAAAGTCATGCCCTCCGTGTCCTATTTTGGTATCTCTAAAATAATACCCTTAGTAGTCATCTAAACTTATTCACCTAGGTTGATGCAGTCATAGTAAATAAGAAATAATACATATGGATATGTAATTGATCTATTTTGATGTATTTATTTTTGAATCTAGCACTTCATGTATGCCGGGAAAGTGGTCTATTACTAAGCTACATCCTACCTTCCATTTATAGTTGATTTAAATGCAAAAAATACTCGACACTTTTTAACAACCTTTGAAGACCAAGATAAGGGAGAGTTTTAGAAAAGAAGAGAAGGGAGACAAAAAACAGAATTACCAAGAGGTCAGGTGGAATGTCCAGGCTCATTTAGGGGAATTAGCAGACTAGAGAAAAAAATGGGAGACAAATCCACTCCCCCCCACAGAGGAAAACTAAGACACAACAATAGCCTAAGTGTCCCCAGCCTCTGGAATGAGAGTAGACCAAGAACCAGCTCTTAAGTTTCAATATCTTAGGAAAAATTTCTAAAAAGCAAACAGCCACCACCCATTTGTGAGGCAATGCCTCTCTGAAGTGGAAGGTATCCTCTTCAGGGAAAGGCTCTGGAATTGTATAGATAGAATCTTAGAAATAATCATCTGCCCAGTCACTGGGATGTCTTTAAGTTTCTTTCTTCTCCAGCCAACTGCTTCTGCTGCCTCCTTACCCCTTTTCTGGATAATGAGCAAAGGGCAGACTGGTGCTAAAAATAAGCAAGGTAAACTGGGGTTGTTTTAGCTAATGAGTTCTGGGCTCTTATCCAATTTGTTATCAATTGATGGATGAAAAGATGGACAGACAGAAGGCAGCCGAGAGAGGCCTGGCGACAAAGTCACACAGCATTTTGATTCAATCCACCCAACACTGATGAGCCCTGATGGAAATGAGACCAGCATGCCGTGTGCACACACGAGAGCCAATACTTTGTGCTTCCTTTTAAAATTACCAGAAAATCCAAAACCACCCTTCCCACAACTGTTTGAATAGATGTTCTATAACTAGACTTTGGTTTGTTCTGTACCTTGTAATAAAATAAATGGCACTAATAGAAAAAAAAAATCCAGTTCAAAAGCACTTTTATTAAGAAGCTGAGTCTTAAGTGGCAAGATAGATATTTGCCTCGTGCAGTTTCCTTAAACAGTAACCATTTCCTTTGATTTCTTTTACCTCTTACTCAGTAAATAATTGTCAATTAAGATGACAAGTGTGTGTTGCTAAATTACCGGGAACTTGGCCTCTAGGGATGAACACTAATTAAAAAGTATGTGCTATGGGCATGCCGATGTGACTCGTTCCAAACACCTTTGCTTCCAACCATGACACTTTAGTCGGTGGCATGTTAACACTTTATAAACACCATCCTAATAAGCTGATAATTGGCCAAAAGATCAGGAAAGGTGTAGGTCTAGAGGGAAAACAAGCCAGCCAGAACTGGTTTACCACTGAATAGAACAAAGTTTTCTTAAGTGCTTCTTCTCTTTGGAGTGGCATGAGTGTATTTAAATAAAGAATTGGTGCTGAAGGGATGACTCAGCTCTTTAAGAACAGTTACCACTATTGCAGAGGACCTGTGTTCAGTTCCCAGCACCTATATCATCATGCTCACAACTGACCATAACTCCAGCTCCAGGGGACCTGATGCCCTTTTCTGGCTTCCAGGGCATCCACACATGTGTGGCATATACTTATACAGACATCCATATATAAAACATAAAAATAAAAATAAACCTTTAAACAATAAACTTTTAGTCACAATATTTATATATTTGAAAGATATATCTCCATGTATCCACCAGAGATTCTGGTTATTTCAATTTCACAGATAATTTGCTAAACTGAAATCAGTACGGAATGTATAATGAACTTGTAGAGGAGTATTTAATCATTTAATCTGCAAGCATGGCTGCTCTAGGGTAGAAAGAATGTTGGTACACACCTTTAATCCCAATATTCAGAAAGCAGTGGTAGCAAACATCTTTAATCCCAGGATTCAGACATCAGTGGTGGTCCATGCCTTTAATCCCAAAGACAGAAACAGAGTATGGAAGCAGACATAGGAGGTAGAACTCAGAAGGAGTCAGTGTCACATAAGAAGTTACTCAGAGATGAGTCAGTGAAGGACAGGCAAAGTGCCAAACCAGAGGAAGAGTTAGCAGAGTGAGTCAGAGTGGGGACATGCCTAACTCTCACAATAGAAAGGAGGGCTCTCAGCTCAGAGCAGAGTTAGTTACAGCAGTAAGTTATAACAGGCAGTATGAGGCAAGCATTCTGAAGCAGGCAAGACACAAAGACAATGAAAAGGCCTGGCTGAGGGTAAGGCAGGGAGGCTGACTGAGGTAGTATAGAGCAATGAGAGCTCAGGGAGAGATACATAGGTCAAAACTCTTCAGGAGTAGGACTAGGGATTCAATTAGCAAAAGAATAAATGCCTTTGAACCTGAATCAATGTCTATGGCTATATCTGGCACCCAACATGATTAGACATCTACATTGACTAAAACAATATGTAATAGAAACCACAGTATATGAATTGTTTGAGGACAAGAGTCCTTTTAAAAGGATTCTGTACAGGCTAGAGAGATGTCTCAGTGGTTAGGAACACTTGTTTCTCTTACAGAGGAACCAGGTTCAGTTTCTAACATCCATATGGTGGCTTACAACTGTCTATAACTCCAGTTCCAGGGGATCTGATGTCACATGTTCTCTTCTGGCTTCTGATGGCACTGCACACACATGGTGCACAGGTAGGCATACATGCAGGCAAACATTCATACACATAAAATTAAGGGGAAAAAATGCCCCGTTATAACATCTCACATATCTAGTAATTGATTGACAAGATTTTATAAACTGCCTTATAGAAGTAAGAAAGAGAGGAAGTAGACCAACAAGCCAAATGAGAGCCCACCAACCACTGCCTTCAATTCAAATATATGTATGCATATTCATCCCTCAAGTTGCTTGAATTGCAACTGCTTCCTGAAGCTTTTTTTTTTTAACCTGTAAGTTTAAAAAGAAAAGGCATCACAAGAAAGCCCAGTCTTTCAAGAGGGAAACCTCCACATGCAACACATTGTACCTATTTATAACCTGATTGAAGGTTCAGAGCCATGGCCTGACATTCAAATCATCTTCGCCTCCCCTTGTGAATAAAGTACATTGAAACACAGGACTGTTCCTTTGCAAAGGAGTCATCTACTGCTAGTTGTTGTTGTTATAATTTTTTCCTTTGGTTTCTTTTTTTCTTTCGCATTTCAGATGCAGAATTGGGAAGTTGCCACAGAGAAAAGCTAATCCACAAAGACAAGAGCACTTAGCACCTTACCCTGAGGAAGAATTTTTTCTAATTCCCTGCTTATCCTACATGAACAGGGTTTTTTTAAATGCACCCACCAATAGTTTGTATTTTTTTCTAATAAAGCCACAACAAGGTAAAGTAAGAAATGAAGTCTCTTTGATTTAAGTGAGTACTATGTGTACATGATTGGTGGTCTTATGAATTATTCCCATATTAAAAATATTTATTATTTATTATTATAATAATAACTCCCAAAATAATATTATCCACCACAGATAAAAAGCTACCTTCAGAAGTCCAAGTTCAGAAACTCTTGCAACTCAATTGCAAAACCATGAAAAATCAGATTCAAAACAGGCTAAGGAATCCAATAGACATGTCTCCAAGGAAGACAGATCAGTGGCCAACAAAATGAGCACAAATTATCATGAAAGCAAAAATCAAAAGCACAAAGATTTCACACCCCACCCCTGTGAAGGTGTCATAAAACTCAAACAAAAGCCATCAAGTATCGGTGAAGGTGTGGGAAATGAATCCTAGCATACTGTGATACAAAATCAAGTGCAAACAATACTCAGGTTCACCTGAAAATTAAAACCGATAGTGAACCACTGAGGCAGCAAAGCAGGTAAAGGCACTCGTTACCAAGCAACTGATGACCTGGAGTGAACAGCTGGGATCAACACAGTAGAAGGAGAGGACCAACTCCCATAAGTTGTCCTCTAACTTCCAGATATGTGTTGCCATCATGTTTGCATACACACATACAGAAAAAATAAATGATAAAAAATAAAATAGAATTACCACACGACCTAGGAATTCCACTTCTAGATACTGACCGAATGATTAAAATTAACATCTCAAAGATGTGTGAATATCCAAGTGCAGTGTTACTCATGGTAACACAGATGCGGAGAAAACCTAGGTGCAGATGAATGGATAAAGAAAAGCAAATTAAATAGCTGTGATCAAATAATATTCAGCCCTACAAGGTAATTCTGCAACAGAAGACTAAACGAAACAAATGAACAACAACTCCCCCAAAACAAAGACCTTGTGGACATGATGCTGATTAAAAACCACCAATCACAGAGAGAGCAACACAGACAACACCACATGATTCTTCTTAGAAGAGACACCCAAAATAGTCAACTTTACGGAATCTAGGAGTGGAATTATGATAGCCAGGAAAGGGGGTGGGGTAAGTTATCAGAGAAGTTTCAGTCCAGCAAAATGAATACAGTCCGGGATCTGCGCAAATTTTGTCTAGGTCGTGTTACTCAGTAGTAACTAGTAAAGAGTGTAACAAAAAGACCAAGCCCAGATTTTAACACTACCTGTTTTTCTGAAGAAAGGTGAGACAGTTATTTCCTACCTTTTCTTGCTATACATACTATCTCCAGTTAGATTAGCCTCTGGCTAACACCGCCCTTAGCATCTGCATTTATATTCCGATCTTCCAGTAGATTTGTTCCCCAAAGCAAAATCTTACTTATCCATCAAGATTTTTGGCTGTTATGACCTGTGCTCTAGATAGCACAGGGTCTTCCATGGTTCAGGTGGCCTCCAGTAGCACCTCAGATGTGTCTCTAACATCCATATACATCATTTCATGGCTTTAACCAACTTCATACTAACACTCAATTCCCTGGTCCTTTGGAAGAGCAGCTGCTGCTCTTAACTGAGTCATCCCTCCAACCTCTGGCCTTTTCCTTTAAAGCTATGATCTATCTCCTCTCCCTACACATGTAAGCTGCATGAGTCCTAGCTTTTGTTGAAATTTCTATTGTCCAGGGCATGAGGCACACAGTAGGTGTTCAATGAGTATCTGAAGAGTTAATTTTCTGCCTTACTTCACTACAAAACGTATACAACATATATGCCGAGCAGCTTAAGGCCTACTTGGGAAAGTAATATAAATACTTACAAATAATTAGGCAACTCATTGGTACATCAAAAGGGAGCTGGCATGTTCTGGTTAGCCAAGTAGAATTTGAGAATTTACATAGGCAAAGAGGACATCTGGAGTAAACGGCCTTTGCTAGGAAGAGGCATGTAAAGACTGGAATCGGTAGTGCCGGCACATGGAAGAACATCCGCATGCTGAAAATTACTGAGCAGTCTCATCCCCAGATCTCAATGGGGTATTCAGAGACGCTGAAAAAGAGGAAATCCTTTAAGGCTTGCAGTCTCCTGAGACTCTGAACCTATCCCACCCAAAGAGAAATCTACAAGTATCGGAAGTGGTAAATACCAAAGTGCAATCTGCCCTCTCTCCTGCCCTCTGATGAGAAGGGGGAATTAAGCAGTTTCCAAATCAACTTCCAAAGTAGGAAGCTGCTGCTTTGTTGGATGCACAGGAACCCTGAGTTCCTGCATTTGGGAAATGAAGCATAAATAAAGCCTCTTCATATTTATCATACATCTATTTCTAAATGTTATTGCAAACCTGTTGATTAGATAGCTGATAGCTTTGGGGGGTTTGTATTAAGGGATGGGCTTGAAAAGTAATTATCCCAGGGAAGAAGAAGACTCATGATATACAATATAATCCTCAGGCTATGTCTCTAAGTGATTATTTTAGATAACTCTTTGACTAGGAGAAATGAGCCTGAGATTGACAGACAGGTACATGGAGGGGAGACCATAAATTTTGCTGGTGAACAAAGCCCTTTAGTCATGCCGTCTTTTGTCTATCTGAGTCTTAAAAGGGAACAGCTAACTGCATCTTACCTAGAGTGAGCCAGTGGTTCCCTGTGTGCCAAATATCTTAGATTTCATTAACATTATTCAATAAGCTTTTAAAGTGTATTAAGCCAGCAGATTACAGCGCTTGTTCCCATTATACTTGAAGGCATTTCTATGAATGTGTTACTCGTTTATTGTGGTCTTTTTAGAGACAGATATACTAAGTGCCCAAATCCCTTTCTAATTTATCCATGAGAGAAAGATAGCTGGGTTTTAATTACTTTAAGTTTTGCAAAGCTGGCAGGGTGTTGCACACCTCCGATCCCAGGAATTAGGAGGCAGAGGCAAGAGGGTTTCAGGAAGTTTGAAGCCAGTCTGGTCTATGTATTAAGTGTCAGGGTAGCCAGTACTACTTAGTGAGACCCTGTCTCAAAACTAAACCCTGGTTATAAGTGAAATTATGACATCTAGACTAATGCAATGTTTGAAAACACAAAAACCTGGTCCCAGAACTAACAGAGGTAGAATATGAGGCAATCACACAATGCATCCAGCGCAGGGCGAAGGCCCATCTGTTGGAAGTTCTGTACACTATCTGTGTGCTCATTCCTAGCTATTCATTGCATGTTTTGTCACTGGTCCTAACTGCTACCTAGACTAAAACAGAAGGGTAGATTATATAAGTCAGGCCAAAACTAATGGTAATGAATGAAAATATTGTTAACACATGGAAAACCGGATGTTTTCTGCTACTATTATAGTAATCCCATCCCTGAACATGCTAGAGACTAAGGTAGCATGTTCTAAGGGCTATTTAAGATAATCCATAGTTCATGCAAAAAATCAAAATCACAGTTTTTTAATCATCTGTAAATTTTAACTGTGAGTGAGTACATTGAAGAAAAAATAGGTCTTTGGTAGTTAAAAATGTTTAGCCGAGAACTCCACAATATATAAACTTTGTGGACATTCTAGACTCAAATGAACATTTAGATTTGGACACATATCAACCATGGAATAATATTCTCATTTAGGTCTCAGAATGATTACACAGGAAACCAGATTCTGCACTCTTCTGCCTGTATTCTAGACACCACACAGTCAATGCCTGGCTGTTGGGGTTGTAAAACAGAGTTTGGTAGAGGGATTTAAAAAGAAAAACAAAATACTTGCTACCAACATGATATGGAGAGAGTCTAGGGGAGAAAGAACTGAGGGTGAGCAGGGATTTCTATTTCTTAAGCTTTGGGAATGGCTATGAAAAAGCATGTTTTAGAGTCTTATTGTCTAAGACTTAGACAATAGGAGGGGGGAAAAAAAGAAAAAGCTCACCACATCAACAAAAGCCATATAGTGTTCAGACCTGTTTGAGTATAGAATTATATATACAGGAAAAGAAAATCCCTGCTACCCACACAGCATCGTCATAACATTTAATATCTGTAATGAGCTTTGGAAGAAAAGCTTCTGCAGGCTGTTTACATTTAGGATGAAGATGACTGTTTCCAGAGAAGCTAAATAGCCTTGCGCTGTCACTTCACCGAGCAGGAGGGACTTCCAGGACATCACTGTGAAAACTCAACCCTGAAAAAAAACAATTAGGAATACGGGCTGGATGTGTTTTCTGATGAATGTGTTTTCAGATGTATCTAATGAAACATATTCGGACTCTTAGCAGCAATAAACAAAGCTAAGGGCTTAATACATTCTGTTTTAATAGTCCAGAGGAAATATTCCACGAGAATAAATGCTATTGTTCAGAGAACTGCTTCCTGTAACATTTTTGCATTTTCTGCTCTTAGAGATAGCTTCAGCATATGTCACTGATGCCAGTGCTGGCCTGTTGTTTCCTTAAATGGGCCCAGAGGGTGTGCTCAGTCAACAAGTGACGTGGCTGGCTTTCAAGAAAAGAGATTTCATTCTCTCCTTCCCTATTCTAAATTCTTTGAGTTAACCCAATATCTGAATTTCTATAAATTTCACTTATTCTTGAAGCTAATATCCAGCATGCTAGTAATAAATATAATACACAAGGAAGCTATCCCTAATGAAAGATAATGATTTCATTTCGAGAAACTTCACCACCAAAAATAAGTTGTTCAAATAGGACAAATCTAACCCTCTGGGAGGATTTTTACTTTAGCAGATACCAGTCTTCTCCCTAAGGCTGACTACCAAGAGATGTATGAAACTTGAAAACCCACTTTTAAAAAAAAATTTAGAACTGAAAATAGAAAAGATGGAAAGAAACTAAGAAATGAGCGAATAAAACATTCCCAAGCTGCCATGGATGAATCAGACAGCATGACCGTGATCATAGCATTCATCGCTCTGAAAGACCTACCAAATTATTCATGTCAATAAGTACAAATTTAAAAATATATGTAGTAAATCATGTTAACGATCTTTCTTGATTAAGGTGAACACAAAATGGAGTGCCTGATTCACTTAACTCTTTTCGAGGTTTCTGTGCTGGATTGATGCCCCCAGCTACACACACATACACACACACATACACATACAGACACATAAACACACACTCACACAGAGAGAGAGAGAGAGAGAGAGAGAGAGAGAGAGAGAGGCACACAGGTTAATTGATAATTATAGGAAAAAAATTAGTTCCAGAATATTTTTAAAAATCCCAAAGTCCGCACCCCCAACAGTACTGACGGGACTGTGTGGGGAAGAGACATGAAGCAGACCCAGGCCGCATACAACACTGGAGAGGTGGTATAAACATTTATTCATTGAAAAATCTTCCATGAGAATTAACAGAAGAGATAACACTCGCAGAAATCAAAGCTGAGCAAAGCCCTTCTCTCTGAGAAATCAGGATTGCCTATCAGCAATTATAAAAACAATAACGTTGACCTTGAATCAGCCTTAAAGGTCTTTGCTCAACTGGACCATCAGCTTTATGAATTTTCTGTTGCTATTGCAGCCAAACACTCAGTAAATGCAGAGTTGACCAGTAATAAGAAAACAGCTGTTTCAACTGATCCCAGTGAAAAGGCATGCGAGAAAGGACACATCACACTGGCATTTTCTATGTTAAAAATGACAGCTCTTCCAGATTCCGCTCAACACACCATAGATGAAGACTTACGACATCTCAGGGAAATACCAATAAAAATCCAAAATCACATACAGTCAAAGCAAGAAATAATTTAAATAAATTATATCTGCAATCCTGGGAGATCAATAGTCAGCTAAAGGTTTTTATAACTTGAAATGTTTTATGGTTCAAGATTTTACCTTATGACTTTTTTTTTCCTTTTTTCTCATCTCAATGATGCAATTTTACTTTCTCTGCTGTATGCTAAACATAACGTCTAGTAATAAGAGAGATACCAGATCAAATAGGAAATAATAGAGAAATCCCAGTTAAAGAGGGAGAGAGGGAGAGGGGTCCTCGTGTGGAGTTATTGGAATTAAGAGACTCAATAGCTATTACTACCAGTCAGGTATCATAGCAACCTTGTATGCAAAAAAAAAAAAAAAGTGCTAGAAGCTAGAAAGCTCTCCAAACCAGCAAGGCTACTTTGGGAACACAGCACAACACTGTCAACATCTGTGGGTGTTGCCATGGGCACAACCCCAAAAGATCCTGCCATCCTTATAAAAAATGAATACAATAAAACCTACATACACACTCAACAAGGGAGGGAATGTAGAAGACACATTGACAAGAAAACATCAAGCAGTCATTGGTCTGGCTCTGTAACATCATCCACAATTCTGTCTGTTTTTACACTAATTCTTTTCTACAGAGTACGGAGACTCCAGGTTCAACTGCCCTATAATTGTGACTCAACAGGAACCAGGGTATGGAAATCATATCCTAAAACTCGACTTTGGTACCTTTCACGGCCAGTCTTAACTGGAAACTCACAGTGGATTGCATTTAAAACAATATTTAAGCTTCCACTTCTCCACCCTCGATAGCCTTTGATAGGTCCACAGAAGAGAAAAGAACAGGTTCCTAGGAGCAAGAAGCTGATATTGATTTTTTTTTTTTCAGCAGTGAGTCTCCGTTCTGTGTGGCTGCTGTCAAAGGCAATCTCTAACAGCTGGAGTCAAATTGTACTATTTAGAGAAAGAGCCCTTGTCAAGTGGACCGTAAGTCCCCCAACAATACGCTATTCAAATGGCACTTTGCCACACAAATTGCTGACTGGATGAATGACCTGTGGCAGTGACTGAGGCCAGTATCAAAGTTTCATTTTGATGAGAGGTTTTACGTTCACACATTAAGCAAGCTTTCTTTGAAGAACTATGAGGCTATATATCTCGGGCCTCGGGACGTTGCAAATAATTAAAATCTGTTTAAATACATCAAGGGAACTTGACAACATTAATATGGATCTAGTGTTAACTGCATTTGTCACAGGGGTAGGAGCAGTGCCCTTCTGTGGCTGGCACTCCCCCCCGGCACGTGCAGCACAAAGCTGGGCTCTCGCCAGCCGTGCACCATGAAATAAACGCTTTTTCCTTTTGTAACTCCGATTTACATGGCTGACGAATGTTTAGATTTGAGCCAGGCTTTGAAGTCCTCCGAGGAAATTTAGGGTGGCTCCTGTGCAGGAGGCCGGCTGGCAGCTGGCGACGCTTCTCCAAGCTTATTCTTCCTGTGGGGACTGGACCTCCTGAGGTAGTTTAGAAGCAAAGCTGTGATAGCTTCTAAATAGTTTTTCCTTGTGATTGAGGCAACTTTCTCAATTAAAATAATAATAATAATAATAATAATAATAATAATAATAATAATAAATAGTCTAAATTCATGCTACTAAATGTGAGCTAGAGCATTTTTCTGCAAAGCAGTTATTTCTGTTTTAAGCATTATCCATTCCAGAAGTTTTTGTCATTCACCTTACAGAACCTCCTGAGAAATGGTTAACTTCTGTCAAAAATATCCATTGCTTCATATATGGTTTGAAAAGCAAACTGCCATACGCAGATCACCACAATCATAGGTTTTCCTATGCTGCCCGAGGGAGGTGCTGTCATTTAGTCACTATGTTCTAAGTAGGGATTAAGTTACATAAGATATTTAAAACAAAAATTTTAACACCAAACTTATAGAATTGAATGTTTTCAATGTTTACTAAAAAGTCTATTTTCTTACAAAATGATGCAGGATTCTCCATGTTCTTTATACTTTGGTCAACTATCAAAAGGGACACCACCCAAACTACTTTACTGTCACCACATTAGACAGGACAGCTCTAAGCAAGCAAATAGGAAGCTGGTGAGAGAGAGCTTCTGCTCAATTCAGCAGAGTCCTTCTCAGACGCGGCAAATGGCATAAGTTGTGGCAATTAAAATAATTTTGTTAATCTGTTAACTCATTTTAAGGATGAGAAGCACAGTAAAAGAACTAAACACACACACACGAAACCAACCAACCAAACAATGAACAAAATCGGTCTTTTCTCCTTAAAATACAGTGTAGTTGCAAAGTAAATACAGTGTAGTGCAAAGATGGCTGTCATGTAGCAATGATTTTGGTCCAGTTGTTAAATCCCTACCTCAAAGCTAAATTTCTCCCACTGCTATTTAAATAGATTTTATCCTGTTTTATCCTCTGCCCAATCTAAAAAAAGCAGCTCCCAACACCAGCATGGTATCGTATCCTGTAAATCTTTTAAGACTCTGACTCTCCTTTCACTCCAAAGATCTTTCTTTGTCTAGCAGCAGAGATTCAGCTCCTCCAGCGATTCAAAGTGGCAATATATTTTTTAACGATTTTACGGTATTTTCTGTTGTCTTCATAATCTGATCCCCCTCTTTATATGTATGCCCCAAATTCATGAGGAAAAACTGTATAGAGCATTCTAGAAATGTCTGAATACTGGCCAGCATAGAGTTCACTGAACAGATCAGACATTCTAAATGTTCTATTCTGTCTAAATCACCTGTTCCATCACTGCCCAGTATTCTGCCTGAGCTTCACTAACATTAACACATGCACCCAAACATAAGCACAAATACAAAGCAATCTTGGATGGTCTAAAGCTCACGGGCTTGTCGTCCCCCTTCTTCCCCACCTACTGAATGGATGTGATTCACATACTCTTTGAAAATCTTTTTTTTTTTTTTTCTTATGAAACTTATGAAGCATTTACTATATGAAGAGAAAACTGCTTACGAGCTGGGAAGATGAGTCAGCAGCTACGGCTCTTACAAATACAAAGAAGTTGAGTTTACATCCCAGATTTCTTGGAAAAGTTGAACACAATATCAGACATTCTAATCACAGTGGTCCCATGGTAAGAAGAGAAGCAGAGAGGGCAATAGGAGAATCCCCCAAGTTCACAGTCATCTACTAAGGATGGCATATGTGGCAATGAACGATGAAGAGACCTCTCATCTCAGATATGATGGGTGGCAAGGACCAGCACCTGGAGTTCTCTCTTACCTTCACACATGCATCATGTGCCTGCACTCTCACATACACATCAGATTCACACAAAACACATTAAGTACAAGTTTACCTTTGAATGTGCACTGTTTAAGATAAACCAATCTGAGCACCCTGCCTCTAAGACAGATCCTACAATAACACGTGAATGGCAGACAATAAGGACTTCTTACATATCCTGTACATAGCTGTACATTCTCTGAAGGAACAGAGAAGCACAAATACAAATACCCAAAACCATACCTAGTCTAGTAACAACAGGAGCGTGTAGAGGGAAAGAGGTGACTCCTGTCTCCTTTACTTCTCTGCTACAAAGAACAAAGCCTGGAAATTGTAGCCTGCTCAGGTAAAGGGCAACAACTAGAAAATAGAGTGGAAATCAGCCTACAAGCAGGAAGACAAGACCAGGGCATTTTATTGCTTCTTGAAGTCAAGAAAGAAACAAAATTATATAAAGAAAATGAAATGTGTATACACTGTTACCACTGTCTAAAGGGTAACAGACCTTCTGAACAAACAGCAGCTTACCTTCTGGGAATCCACATAGAAAAATTGGCACCTGGTAAAAGTGATTTTTTTTTTTTCTTACAGACCTTACACCTCTACCTCTGAAACACACAGGTCAAAAGACACCTAGCTCTTGTCTTCCAATCTAGAACGATCCCTATTGTCCTGTGGTGTATGCTTATTGTACAAAATGGTGCATTTCACTAGACACTTTCAGACACAGGTATCTAACACCCCCTCTTCAGATTCACCCAAGATTGCCCGCTCCAGCACATTCTTTCTGCCTACAATGCACACTCCACTGCAGCATACAGCAAGCATGCTGTACTGGAATGGGAGTGACCAGTTAGCTAGGCTCACTAACTGAGCTTTCTTGACCCAGTTGCATATATGATTCAATTAAAACTTCATCACAACTATATAAGTGTCCTTACAAATAACCTGTTTTCAAATTAGAAACGCTAAGAGCTAGGGCTGAAGAGATGGCTCAGTGGTCAAGAGCGCTGTCTGCTCTTCCAAAGGATCTGGGTTCAGTTCCCAGCACCCACATGGTGGTTTAACAATAACTTACAATAACCTGTAACTTCAGTTCCAGGGATCCAATGCCCTCATCTGGCCTCCATAGGCACTGCATGTACACAATGTCTACATGCAGGCCAAAATAAATATAAGAGTGGATTCTGGCAACCTCAAAACAATGAAAAAGTAAAGAGAACAAGCTGTTGCTATCCACTGGCTTAGCCTCTGAAAAAGGAAAATATAAACTGAAGTAGGTTGTCTAAATGGGATAGTAAAAAAGAGAAATGCAATCTTTAGGGGATTTTCACTCTAGTTCAACCCTGACCTGGGGAGATGGAGGCCTGATGATCCGAGAGGTGACAGTATCTGACTTTCCAAACTCAGTGTACCATCGCCCTGAGGCTGGCATCACAAGGACCATCAGGCCCTGTATCAAGATCTGTGCTGTGCAGCCAGCTTTGCACCTTGAGACTAGACAATCAACCAATGTGATTTCAGCCATAACTCTTATTGTTGAGCAAATAAACACTTTCCAAGTTAGAGATTTATTGTTAGGTGTTCGGTTAGCATCTGAGCTCTCTAAAAGGAATGAGTGATGGACTCAGATAAAATCTAAACCAGGTCATTAAACCTGTAAGGTGGCATGGAACCTCAGGTGTGGGCCTTAGCCTCTATCACCTTGATTAATGGCAAGGCATCTTCTGTTTCTGATATAGATGTACACACAAGGTAAAAACAAGATCTTAGCTAAGTCTTCATTCAGAGCATTGGAATAACAAAAGTGCTAAGAATAAGCAAATTATAATTTAGCAACATCAATTCCTACATGTCCACTCAAATAATTTTGATCTTATTTTTTTTATTTAGATTATTCTTGATAGTGTGCAAGTGTGCATGTCTGCGCATGTGAATATGCACATGAGAGCAGGTGCCTAAGAAGGACAGAGGCAGCAGATCCCTTGGGCTGTAGTTACACACCATTGTGAGTACCATGTGGATGTTGGGATCTAAACTTGTGTCCTCTAGAAGAGCAGCAAGTGCTCTTGACCACTGAGCAATCTCTCCAGCCCCTACTTTTGATTTTCTAAAAACCTTTAGGTGCAAACACATTGCTAGAAATGTATATATAAAGTATTAATTTATAAGAAAATAATTTATAACAATAAGAGCAATAAAATACAAAGTATACAGTGTCCCTTAAATTTGTAGAAATGTAATAGATAATATTATGAAAAAAATTTACAAGAAAAAATACTATGTATTTTTTTTACATGAAAAAATACTATGTATGTAATACTGTGTAAATACCAGTATCGTAAAGAAACTAGGTTAAATCACTATAGCATGACTAGAGAAGAAAAATACTAAAGCTAATTTAAATGAGCAGCAAGTCAAAGTAAGATACTCAATATATCCAACTGAAGAATTAAAAATGCATTCAAACTACAGAATATAATCACTACCATTGAAAAACACCTATAATTTGAGATGATGGGACAGTAACTTAATTTTTGATAAGCTGGAAACTCAATTGTCACAAATGTCATTGCAAGGATAACATCCACTTCAGAGTTAAGTTCCCCCCGTGTGTTCCACCTGACTGGGCAGATACCATCCCCTGCCTCCCCACTTTTGGGCAGACGGGTTAGGGCCACGTTTTGCAAAGGCATGATGCTTCTTACCCCAGTTGCTCTGTTCTTGCACAACACTAGATAGATGTGAACTCACCTTACATGAAGACTCCAGCTGTAGACCAGGGCAGGGAACCAGCCCAGGCTGATGGGAGCTAGAGGATCTCTGCTCTACAGTTTTATGCTTGTGTGCCTCTGAGGCCACTGAGTGTGTAGTCTCAGGTCTGACAAGCTGCATGTTGTCACCACAGTTAAGAATAATCCTTGCCCTTTCTCCTGTCTCATGCCTTTCCAAAGTGCCTGGAAAATGAGATTCAAAATACAAAACAACGTAAGCCAAGTATTCACTGGGATAGAATTCAGAGACTTTACCCAATGCTTTCACAAAAGCATTTTGGGTTCTTTAAGCTGTCATTTCTGCTTTCTTACAACAGAAAGGGCCAGCCTAGGAGCTTTGTCTAGATAGTTTAAATTTTGTCATCAACTATGAAAGAGTCAACTTTAAGGTACACCCCCCTTTTATCCACTAGAACCAACAGTCCATCTAAGAGTCTCCATAACTAAAATCTCGCTTATTATCCAGTGTGGAAGTGATCAATAGGAACAACTGTGGAATATGTTTGTGCTGTCTCCCAGTGTCCCAGCTCACAAACAACAGAGCTTCTGGAGTGCTCAGCCGGGGTTCCCAGTCTGCAGTGTTTCTACTGGTAATGAGTAACTTACTTAAATGATTAGGGCTGTTGAGGACACAGAGGCTTGGAGTGGGTCTGCCCTCGCTCAGAGCTCCCCAGCTTTTGTTGTTGTTTTTATTGCTGGAGTTTGTTACCGTCTGAGCCTTTCTTCTTTGTTTCTTATGTTATTAGAACTGGAATTAATCTCCCCTGCCCTCTGACATCCTTCCAGCTCCAGAAGTGGTGCTGACAAGTCCAATTTGAAGCTAAAAGGAGCAAGTATAGGGGGCTGGAGAGGAGGCTCATCGGTTAAGAGCACTGGCTGCCCTTGCATAGGTCTGGGGTTCAGTTTCCAGGACCCACATGATGATTCATAACTACCTGGAACTCCGGCCCTTTTCTGACCTCTGTGGGCTCTGTATTCATGCAGCATACATACCTACATATAGATATACACTTCTTGCAGCATACATACATGCATATGCCCATACACACACATGTAATAAAAATAAGTCTTTTAAAAAAAAAATCAGGTATAAAAATCACCAGAGTTGGTGTGCAGCGGTACCCTATGCTTACCATAGGTGCTGGATAGTTTTATGTCCCTTGACACAAGTTAAAGTCACTTGAGAGGCGGGAGCCTCAATTAAGAAAATGCTACCATAAGGTCTGGTGTGGGCAAGCCTGTGCGGCATTTTTAAATTAGTGATTGATGGGGAAGATCCCAGCCTATTGTGGACAGTGCTGTCCCTGGGCTTCTGGTCCTAGGTTCTATAAGAAAGCAGGAAGCAGAACTCCTCCATGACCTGTGCATCAACTTCTGCCCCCAGGTTCCTGCCATGCGTGAGTTTCTGTCTTACCTTCCTTTGGTGAAGAACTGTGATGTGGAAGCTTAAGCTGAATGAACTCTTTCCTCCCCCAAGTTTCTTTTGTCATGGTGTTTTATCATAGCAATAGTAACCCCAAGACATACAAGCATGAGAATTGGAATTAAGATCCACAGTACCCATGTAAACACCTGCTGGGCAAGGCAGCCCACCTGTAATTCCAGCATGCAAGAGATAGACACAGAGGATCCCCCACCTAGATTAACCCAAATAGTGAGCTATTACTTTAGCAAGAGACCCTGTCTTGATAAAAAAAAATATATATATATATATATATATATATATATATATATATGTAGAATAAGCAAGGAAAGCACAAGACACCATCACTTAGCCTCTAAATTGATGCACATACAGGTGTGCCACACAGAAGAAAATATGCATACACACATAGTATACACAGACCCATTTTAATGCATATACATACATGTATATGTATATGTATACACACACATGATAACTAGAAAGTTTAATACAGTGGTACTGCTCACTTATAAATGACCTTAGGTTTGGATCCCAGCACACAATAATAAGTCAGCTATGGTCTTACAAATCCCTATACCCATAGTACTGTGGGAGGCAGGGACAGAAGGACCATTTGTTGGCTATCAGTCTAGCTAAAACCCATGACCTCCAGGTTCAGGTAGAGATACTGCCTCAAAAAAACAAAGTACAGAATGATGGAGAAAGACACTTGACACTTTCTTTGGTTTCTGAACCACACATAGTTGCATGTATACCACACACACACATGCACATTACAGTCATATATATACACACACTCATATACAAAAAGAAAGGACCAGAAAACAGTTTACAAATAGTCAACTGGTTTTACAAAATGCATTATCACATATTCATTGAGCCAATTAATCATGACGTCCGCTTCATATCCTTTATGAATTCGTTTTCACTATTAATCTTATGTAAATATATCTTATACCCAACTGAACAAATATAAGAAATCCAATAAATAATACCATAATTCAGACTTTAATTTCATATTATTTCCTTCCCACCAATGGGGAAAAGTTGTACTATGTGCCAAAGATAATTAATTCTCATTGATAATATTAAGAAAAGATCGAATAAATTAATTATAATAGCAAAGTGGTAGTAAAAATTATAGATCCCTCTGCCTTCCGATAGAAAGCTGGATATGAAAATTGTAGTGACAACCACTCAATCCAGTCTCAGGCTCTTCCTCTGTCCCCTGTTGACCCCATCACTACTAGCTGGTATTTGCCACTCTAAACTGGTCCTGGCCTTCATCTTACAGCAGCAGGCAGACTCTGGACAATGTTCCTCCACTGTAATCATTTTAAATCTGTAAGCAAACATCCTGAATATCAACCTCTGAACATAACCTTCTAACCCTTCTTTTTCCATGACTATTGAGATATTGTCAACAAATGATGGTGTGATGATATCGAGAAAGTCTCTTCTTGCAAGAATGACAGGAAGAAAAGTTTATCAGAACAAAGTCTGTGGCTTATCTTCTTGGGGGGTGGGGTGGGGAACGACTGCATTCCAGAATTTACAACCATAAAATTCATTGTCTTTCTAAATAATCTCTCTTTGAACTTGATATTAACATGGACAGTCCTCTCATAAGTTTTCTGTGGTTACACAGTGTGATGTTTGGGAAATGTTTTCAGAAATTTTTAACAGACTCTCTAAGTTACCTGGAACTGGCTTTGTACTCCTGGGCTCAAGAGACACTCTTGTCTCTGCCTCTCTAGTTGAGAGTACAGGTGTGTGCTGCTGTGCTTGACTTTTGACAGTCCTTGAGACATAATTTATTGTTCTTTAATCACATAGTCTTGTGCCTTACGCTTGAATCCTCCAGCCATAACCATAGCTTATCCACATATGTATATGGCTGCCACCTCCTCTGTTTTGGCACAGATATCTAATCTGTTTCATCTACTGTACAATATGACATGTTTGCAACATATAATAAGCAAGAATGGCTCAGCCCAGGATCCTTGTCTCTCTGTTCTGGAATGTTTCTGACATTCAGGCAAGAAAATCAGTTCTTTGGGGTCCATTACCGTCCACCCCAGAGATGACCTCCTCAGACAGCCTTGCCTCCCAGGTAATGTACAGTCTAACTCATAGCACAATGGTAAGTTTGACTTTTTTTTTAAAATACAGAAAGTTTCATGTAGCTTAGCATAGATTTGAACTTACAATGTAGTCAATGATGGCCTTGAACTCCTGGTCCTCATGCTTCTACCTCTGTGATTACAGACATTCAGTTTACCACTATGCCCTGTTTATGTGGGGCTAGGGAAGGATCGAACCCAGGGCTCTATATACACTAGACAAGCTGTCTATTACCTTAGTATCATATCCATAGTATCTTGGCTTGCTTTGTAAATCCTCCTCAGTTCACTAGGGTAGGGTCCAGCATAAACCACAGGCTGGATATTGTTCTTTAATGGATTGTGTGACAGCAGGAATCTGGGTAGTGAGAGATTTTCTACTTGAGATTGAATTCACCCTAATCTACAGGTTCTATCCTCAGCATAGTATCCCCACAAGCACTTCCTGTTTCTCTTAGATCAGATTTTTATTTACTCCTCTTGAAAACAAATAGACCCTTACCTATAGGCTCCAATTCATCTATTTGGCATAGCTTACAATCTCCGCTGCTCAGACGGGCCTTCCTAAAGCAGCCTCCCCTCCTCCCTGCCCTCATTTTCAACTTCTGCATCCCAATACTTATATTTCTAATTGGTACATTAAAATCTCCTGCTTCCTCACCAGATTGTGGACCCTGGCTGGTAAGTGGGAACTGTATTCCCTGAGCGTGGAGCCAAGCAGGGTTCAATAAGTGCTCACTGAATGGATAGATTAAAGTTTACTCATTCCCTGCAGGCAGAACAAGAGGGCAGCTACAGAGCATCAGAGAGTGCTGGGTCTTGCTGCACAAATAGGCATTAACATTCACAATGCTCATCATAAACCTATGCTCAGGACTTAGGAGAGGCATGAATTCTGAAAAGTAACTTTCAGAACCCAAGCCAGATATCTGGCAGAGCTCACAGCTACACTGCCAGGTTATTCCCAATGCCCCAAGACCCTGGAATTGGAAGACAGAAATCAGTCTCTGAATGTCTGAATATTGTGTTAACTTGACCTGTGGACTAGCCAAATACTCCTCCATGAGCCAAAGAGCAGGTTATACTAGTCAAAGGGGAGAAAGTAAGAAAATGCTTAGGGAGAAGAAAGGAAGGAGAAGGAGAGAGAGAGAGAGAGAAACAGAGAAGTTCCTTGGAGCATAGGAGGGCTTACAACTTTCTCATTTTCTCACCCCATGCAAAGGATCAGTGTGCCTGATACGAAGACTGAGAGGTACACCCTTCCATCCTTATGGCAAATTCCTTCTTCTGAGAATAACACTTCTGCCTGCCTCTTGCTATCTACCTAATGGCTCTAATAAAAGAGGTTCAGAGATGTATCAGTGATGTACTTGCTCTAGTTGAAGGTCAGCTATTTGTATATGTAGCCTGAGGATTTCCAAGTAGAGACCAGAGCAGAGAGACAGAACTTAAACACTGCCATAAGATGGGCTGGGGTTAAATCCCAGTGACAGACTTCCATCTAAGGAAACTTGGAGTAGTCTGAAGCCAACACAGACCTTTAAGTCTTTCTTCACACACAGAAGGGAGGGTGATCCCCACCCAGCCTTCTGGGAGGTAGTGTGCTGCTGGAATGCAAGCACAAGACATTAAGGCTGTCAATAGAGAACCTACGGTACTGCTTTCTGTTGTTTGTTTGTTTGTTTATTGTTGTTGTTGTTTTGTTTTTGAATAGGGGGAAATGATCTCTTTGGGACGTGTGTTGGAGGTCTGACTTTGACGTGTCAAGTTTCTTCGAGCAAGACAGATGTGTCACAGAGGACAGGACTTCAACCAAGATACAAGATCAAGGGAGAGAATTAAGAGAACACAGAACATGTCACACCACTGGGACACTCCTGTCTACAGATGGAACAGGAAGGAGCATCACTGCCAGCCACTGGAAGTTCCTCTCAAGAGCTAGAAGTTCTCACCATTTGGCTTCCCTGATAATTTCCATCAAATTTAAACCATGCTTGGTCTTTCAGATATTCTCAAATTCCATTGATGTTTTCTAGCATCATAACCTACTGTCAACAAATAAATTGTTTTAGATTACCCGCCTCTATTAAAAATTCCAGCCAGAAAGCCTTCTACCCATCAATTAATAAGTAAGCCTATTAAGGATTAGGACCAATCACCCTCCAAAGATACATTATTAAACAAAACTCACAAACACTTGAACCTGTCTATAGATGATTGAGGCAAAATTTAAATATCAACCACGTTGATTATATTTGATCGCATGGTATAAAACATTTTATTTACTTAAATATTATACGCAAATGAGTTTGAGACGGCAGCGACTTCCTCAGAAGAATGCTAAAGAAATAAAAGTATTAAAGAAACACAAAATCTCAGAGCCGCCAAACACCCACACACTGAGCGAACACATTCCACAAAAAGGGAGATGCGTTCAATGCAATATTCTACTCATAGCATTGTGAAAACATAAAAAAAAAAAATTAGTTGAATTTACTAAAAAGAAACCTGATGGTATGATTAGTAGCAGGCCTGTGTTTGTGTAAACAGAGACTTACGGAAAGAGTACATAACAGAGCTACGACTTGTCTCTATAAATTGGATTTCCACTGCTGAATCTGCTGTGCTGTGGGGCAGTGCTTCAACATAGTTATATTTCAAAGGACTATCCCTAAAATAGAGTAGGTTTAAAAAGTAGGCCCATTACCAAACTTGGTAGCCACACTCATACAATCAGATTTCAGTCAAACAGATGGCTGCCAAAAGTAATCGCATTCTCTGTGTAGAGGGAGCTGACGGTTGGCTGTGTCGTGAGGCTTCTCACTTATCCTCAGTTGCACATGAAGCTCAGTGACTTGCTCAAAGAAGTGTATGGAGATTGACCCAGCGGCCCATCCTAATAAAAGCATTTCACAGTGACTGCATCTTATGCTGGAAAATACGAAACCGATGTGAGTTTGACCAAGGGTAGGCCCTGGAGGCATGGGATTTAGATTTAGCTAACTAGAAAGAAATGGAAGCCCGGGGAAGGGGAATGGATCTGAAAATATTAAACCAGGCATAAAGGCACTTTCTTCGCTCCTAACTAGCGCAGAATGGAATAAATCCATCCATAAAATAGATCTTCGATGACTTGACTCATTTTGCACTATGCAAAGGCTCTGATACATTAACCAACTCAGCACTGACTTCCCACCAACCTTCTATACCTTAAGGGTACAGAATACATTTTTTAAACGTCTCTGACCTCTGTGACCTAAACCCCAGGTCTGCCACAGCCTAAAGCCCCTTCACAGCAATCCTGGCATTTACCACAGGGACACACGCAACCCCCACAATGAATTCTGACCACTGACCTCCAGAAAAAAAAAAAAATGGAATGAAAGACTTAGAGGAGGTGAAAAAGAAAAGGGATTGGATACATGCATGTTTCAAGTTGCTGACGTGTGTCCGAATTATAGCTAAAATACTAACTAAGCAAACTGCAAACCAAAATTTTTCCTGTTATTTTATTAAATGTCCCCTCATCTTAAACATATATTGGCAACATTATCTATTACTAAATCTTAATTTTCAACTTCATTCTGGAACTAATTCATGAGGTTGTGCACAAGAAAGACTTGTTTCTGTTTTACTGTATGAAAAGTATGCTTACATTGGCAATCACCTGTCTTACGAATCCTACTTACAGAGACAAGTCCTAGCTCTATTATGTAATTTTCCCTGTTCTTACCATAAGTCTCTGTTTATACAAACACAGGCCTGCTACTAATCATACCATCAGTTTTCCTTTTAGTGAAATCATCAGGCTTCTAACTAACAGAAAATGTCACTCACTCAGACATTATGATACCAGGTATATTCATTTTAAATTTTAACATAACTATCTTGGATTTTTATCCCTCATGCATCTTATTGAAGGTTAGCTGACTTATTGGCTGCAATGGCCCTGAAGACATTGCAGCCCATCATTTATTTGCTTCTGGCATCAGCTCAGGTAATTAGGTCATTATCTTGCTGAGCTGATCTAGAGTTTTTCCTGGAAAGATGAAGCATATTGGAAAAGGAAGAATTGAAGTGTGCTCTCCTGGATAAGGTGCTGAGTGAAGGGCGAAGTCTATGGACAGTCCTGCCGCTTGTTTTGTCTCCTTTGTATTCAGAGGGGGAGGACACAATGGAGAGAAAAGAAGGGTTTTGACTGCAATAAATACTTTTATTTGGACAAATAATGAGTGATTGCAAGGCCAGGGGAATGTGGGGTTTGTTTGGAAGGATCATGGCTCAGGATTTCCTCACTAAAATCTACTTATAAAAGTCAACACTATGAACATATCCTGGTATGCAAAAAATATTCTTTCAACTTTTCGCTCTTCAATTCTATGGATTCACTCACTCTCGGAGCCTCTACTGACTCTCAGGCTTAAGACCCAGGAAATAGGTAAAAGTCTATAAATAACCTCCAGTGCACCCTTCTTCTTATCCAGACCCATCCCAAATATAGACTTAATCCCATATGACTATGATGTCATAGCAGTCCAGTGGTTATTAAGGTTTCTAATTCTTTGATCTCAAAAGGAAGATGTTCAGTTGGGCCAGTTCTCATTAGTTGAGCTTGATTTTCTTTTTATGCTTGCATGTGCTTATGTGTGCATGCATGTGTGTGCTTGCATGTAGAAGCCAGAGGTAGATCCAAGCCTCTTCCGTAGTTGCTCCTCCACCTCACTTTTGGAGACAGGGTCTGTCACTGAAGCGGGAGCTTGCTGGATTGGCTAGGCTGGCTGGCCACTCGAACCCCAGATATCTTCCTGCCCCGCTTCCCATTACTGGCATGCAAGTGTACTTCACCATACCTGGCTCTTTAAGGGAATGCTAGAAATCCAAGCTCTCTTTCCTGACTGTGCATCTCCCCAGCACCTACTTGAGCTGTTAGCTGAGCCCTTAGAAAGCAGCTGCTGCCTGAAGATGCCTCACACCTTTATTTTAGCCTTGTAAGACTCAAAGCCAAGATGGTAGTGGGGTTCATCTGCACCTCTGCTTTTCAGAACTGTGAGATATTAAACTAAAGATTTTAAGCTATGAAGCTTGAGGTTATTCTGTACGCAGTGGTAAGAAAGCAATACAGAACTCCTGATAGTACATCTACATGGACTCAAATCTGTGATTCTTTTTACGACATTTTTCTTATGAAACAAAATAATTAAATGCATAAAGGCATCAAGATATAAAATGATGTGTACCTTGGTTACATTTTTAATATTTCAAAAAATAATTCCATCTCCTGTCTTACATTGAGTACAACAAACCATGGAGGCATTCAATACATAGCTTCAGACTGGAAATCATGTGTCACACCAACACATTTTACAATACTCTTTTTCTGGAAGAATCATATGCCAGTGATAAGATACTGCTTTTTTTTTTTTCAACCTCTTACTATTTAGTTCTCATTATCTACCATTATCTGCCATTTATTTTGAGACAGGGTCTCATGTAGCCCAGGCTGGTGTCAGTCAAACTTATTATGTAGCTGAGGATGACATTGAACTTCTGAGCTTCTGTCTCTATCTCCCATGCTCTGGGATTGCAGGCATACACCATCAGACCCCATTTCTGTGGTGTTGAGGATGGAACCAGGGCTGTGTACAAGCTACACAACCCCTTGATCAACTAGTTATGTCCTTAGCCCCCAGTGTTATTTAATTCTTAAATCAATCCAGAAAAGAAACTGAGGGACAGAAAAGGTGAGCAATGAGACACTTGTATGATCCTGTGGCAGAGCTGTCATGCCAAGGAGGGTGGAGTATCTGGTGCTGAGTTTAAAGTGGGTGATGAATGGTGATACAGAGAAGGGGCTGAAGAAAGACCTTGAGTGGTGAGGTGATCAGTTGGGACTCTGTTTACACAAAACAGTTCAGGCAGAGGATGATAAAGACCCCAATCCATCTGGCCCCGAATCATTTTATCTTTAAACATTTTTCAATACTTCTGAAATTATTTAATTCTTTCTTTCACTGAAAGTATACAAATATTTTCTTTCAAATGATTCAAGTTTATCACTGAATATTGTTGATAAAAATGGGGCAAAGAAACAACAAATACTTCAGACCTATGCAGTTCCCTGTATGGCCATGCTTCTTTGATGGGCTCTGAACTGGATAAAACCACTGACTTTCTTTCTTATTATTTGACCAGAGTATTCCATACTTTTCATCCTACTGTAACAGGGAACTGGTGGCTGCCTAAGGGATCCCTAAGTCCTTTCCATGATACAGACAAATAATTGAACTTTGGGGAAAACAGAAGACAGAGCTTTGGGGAAAGGGAAAGTGACAGCTCCCTCTGAAGGGGAGAAGCCTAAGGCTGAGAGTCCCTAAGCAGAAGCTGGCTTGGGTATTCTGGAGGGCCACAGTGTCCTGTCCTTTCCTCGATGGGCCCTGTTTGTATAACCACACCGGGCCTTCCTGCCAACTCTCCTGTCATCTTATTCTCTTTGGGACCAAGAAGCTGACATTTAAGGGACCCACTTTCACACGTCAGTCTGTCCCTCTCACTCCCTTTTATTCCCACCACCTGTGTTTCTTCAGTTATAACCTCTGCCATAGGACTTGATACCTCCCACTTGACCAGCAAGTACCATACTAAGCCATCTCCTCACCCGTGATTTTTAGTATCTTATGTCTGTTAGCACACCTAGATTTCACACTGCCAGTTGCTAAAGCAGGTCTAAGGTCTTTTAAGCATGGACGGGCATATCGGAATTGGGTCTGCGCAAATGGTAGGAAGGGGTGGGCTAATCTATATCCAGATCTTATTGACAAGGCAGAGATTAATAACCGATATTATTTTCGACATGGAATGTCAAACCCAGCAACAATTCTTCAGTCCAGACCTCTGCTCATCAAGGCAAGGACTTGACCTCTAAACTCTAGTTTTTACTTGGTTCATTCTGGCAATATGAAAGACTTTCCCCATCTAATCTCAACACACTTGAATGGTAGATATTGGATATTATTGATGCACCCAGACTAATGAAGTAAGTCCAGTGTCTTTTATCTTGTGGCTAAATCAGAGAGCTGCTAAACACCCCCTCCCCCGCGCGCCCCTGTCCTGAGCACCAGTCATTATAGTCCACCGAGTCTGGATTTCCCAATCATGCCTGTGGCAGCTGGCTGCCGGGAAGATGCAGGCAACTGAAAGGTGGAAACCTGGGGAGGGCAGATGGCTCCTCTGGGCTTCTTTCCACTCCACACTGCAGCTGAGAGCCCTGCTAAGGTTCCAAGTGTCAGTGTAATACGTTTGCGGAAGAGGCCTCGCTGAGGGGTTAGCTTCATAGCAGCCACCTGAGAGGCTGCACAACAGATGTGGATATACAGCAACACACCCAGCCAGCACTCTATCCCCAAGTGCAGCGTGACCACAGGAACAGCTGAGAGTGACTACAGCTTGAACTTTCTTTACAAAGCCAAGTCCAGGAAGGTAGCAACTGACCTGCCGAACAGACATGACAAGGGTGGAAGGGGGGAGACTCGGCTGGTGAGAGTAATTTTATAAACAGGCAGCATTTGTTTTTGTAATTAGAATGACATCATATTGATTTTCACGCTTGTTTCCGAACACACCAAATGTTCGAAAGATATCTTGCAAACACCACAATAATATCCCCAATGTATTAAGGTGCCAGGAGAGGCAAAGGGCAGAGTTAAGTAATAGCTCAATTGAAATGTGTGTGTAAACACATACACACACACACACACACACACACTTACTCACACAGGAGGTGATAGAACAAAATTTAACTCTGGGTAATTTGACTCTCCACACTAATGTTCGTACCTCCTCTGGGCACTGCCTCCTACTTAAGAGATTAAACTTAGTTGGATAAATATTCAGTTGCTAAGCCTCAAAGTTCATGTTCCCATCATGCACACATGATCCTACCGCAGAACCCCAAATTACAGTGTTTGTGGGATAACTAGGGCCAAGGAGAAGAAAGTGAAGATTCAAAAACCAGGCTTCACAGGAAAAACAGACATTGGATAAGAACACCAGTAATTATTATGATACAGGGAAACAGCCTTAGACAAGGTGATGCAGGAAAAGCCTTGCCCTACACTTAAATGCATCCTATTTTCCTTTTCTAAAAGCAATCATCTCAAGGGGGTTCCATCTGCAATCTGCTACAACAAAACCAAGTGGCTTTGGGAAAATGACACATCGGAGCCACGGCGACTGGCAGGACGCCGCACACTCTGAGCCCACCTCTCCCACGTGTGCAGTGAACGTTAAACAATAGCCCTGCTGACGAGGCGTTCCCGAGCTATAACTTTACCACTTTATCCAGACAATAGTGACCTTGCTAAGCAACCAAGCAAATTATCCTCAGAGTGGTACAGCTGGTCATGGGGGTCATCAGAACATTTTTATTTCAGGTAGATAACAGTATTATCTATTGTGCACTGAGAGGACTAAAACTTACGCACTGGAAACATATTTCCCAGAGTAAACTTGTATGCTACTTTGTTATGACAAAGTTTGAATTTAACCAAGTGATTCTATACTATTGAGGCTAATATGATCATCGATCTGGGAAATTGTGAGGCCCATGAATTCCTCATGAATCACAAGACAAAATGTTGGATATATCTGGAAAATATGGTCTATTAGCTTTTATTTGACAAATCTTATCCCATATATTTTTCTTTTTCTCATCACGTACATGTGTGGCCTCCCTGTGTATATGCACCCTTGCACATGTGTGATGTCTGCGTGTGTAGCTAAGATTGATGTCCAGGGCATTCCTCTATCATTTTCCACTTTATTCTTTGAGACGGATTCTGTCAATCAAATCCAGAACTCGCCAATAAAGCTAGTCTTCCCAGCCAGCTTGCTGAGGTTGGGGAGGAGGAGGGGGATTGCAGGGAGAGATCCCTGCCTCTGGCTGAAATTACAGGACAGCTGTCATGCCCACTGGACAGTTACTTGGCTTCTGGGGATTCAAACTCTGCCTCTCCTGCTTGTGTGTCTTTAACCGCTAACAAGTTCTTTAACCACTGAGCCATCTCCCAGCCCAGAATTTTTCTTCATTTTCTAGAAAACAATTCTTGCTATTTCCACTGAAACCATGAAAACAAAGCCCCTAAATAAGACAAGAACACTGAAGACCAAAAGAGTTTTCCAGCTAGTACTAACAAATCCATTATGGAAAAGAAATTACGGGACTAGACATTTAATATCAGCGGTAGAAACAATTTCAGCATTGTTTTTCCCAGCTGCCTTCTCTGAGCTGGGGAGCCTGCGTGAGCCCTGATACACAACGGTCTCTCCTGCCTTCCCGGCAGCTGTCCCTTCTGCTGACAGGTGTGCCTATCACTAACCACCTCCTGCTTCTACTGTGCTGGTTCTAATCTGTCATGTGAGAAATCAGATGGCCAGAGCTGTTAGGACTATGTGTAAATTAAGAGCCACATTCGGAGAGATAGACAGAGACCCTCCTTCCCAATAGCACTGAGCCGTCTTCTGGCAGCTGCTCCCTTGCTTCTGAGCACTTTCCTTATCTAGCTCCTGCCTGATGGTCACAGAACACTGGCTCCCATCTGCAGGAACTGGGCCCTGTGATATACAGTGAGGGACATACCAGAGTTGAGGAAGAGACATGTGTTGCCATGCAGGGGTGACACCCTTGCAGCTGCCTTAGACACACAGAAGCTGCCTCGACTTCATTTCTTCACTAGTGAGATGAGTGCAACCATCCAAACCCACCACAGTCAACAAGGTAGATTGAACTGAGAACGGGTTGCTATGAGGACAACTTTTGTGTGTGTGTGTATGTATGAGTGACATATTTGTTCATTAGTATGTATGCAGGTGTGTGAACATGTATGTGTGGATTCGTGCGGGTTGACTGTCTGAGGTTGATTTGGGTGTCTCCCACAATTGCTCTCCACAGTTTGTGGGCCTGCATGCCAGGGCACACACCTGTAATACAGAGGACAACTTTCAGTTTGTTCTTTTCTTGCACCATATGAATCGTGTGGTTGAAAGCAAGTCATCAGGCTTAACCAATAGTTTGTTTTTTTGTTTCCCACTGAAGCATGACAGTGCCTAGCCACCTTATTTTTGAGACCGAGTCTCACTATAAACTTGGAGTGTACTCATTTGACTAGGCTGGCTGGCCAACAAGCCCCAGGGATCCTCCTGTATCCACCTCCCCAGACAGGGATTATATATCACTATGTCATCCCCTGATATTTCTTTATATGGGTTCTGGAAACAGAATCCAGACCCTAATGTTTTTGTGGTAGGCACTTCACTAGATGAACTCTCTCCCCAACTCTAACAATATCTGTTAAGAAAAACAGTCATTATGCTCACAGGTATATAATCCACAGCTGTCTGCTGCTTATTTCTGTGAATAAAGTTTTATCGAAACATAGGCTTGTCCATGCTCTAAGTATTCTATACAGCTTCTCTGGAGTTGCAAAGGAAGGTTCAGAAGTCATAGGAGAAATTTTAAGGCCTCAAAGCTGAATATATTTACAATCTAACCCTGTGCTGAAAAACTACTGAACCATCCCATCAAGAAATGTGTCATCTTTCAGCAAACAAAATTTTATTTTCCCCACAAAAAAAAATAATAATAATAGTTAAGTGGTTCAATATTGGACTATGTCCTAACAACAGCATGAGCTGAGCAGAAAATGTTCAGGAATAAAAAATAACCATTACTTAACAGCACATAAGAAATTCAATGTATAGGTTTCTGCCCTGCAAATCTGTTACCGTAAACACAAGAGCCCTTAGAAATACGCCAAGCTTAATGTTTAAAAGGAATAATTAGCTCAGCGCTGAAAATTATTTCTGGTGTGCATGTAGGGGAAGAATCGGTAATGCATTACTTCTATTGTGTCAGCCATGCGGCAGTAAAGCCCAGAGTCCTCAGTGCCAAACACACTGTGGGAGCACAAATATTAATCAAAATGACATCTCCAATTTTTCCCCTTCCTAATCAGGCCTAAACATCACGGGACATCCAGTAGATCAATAAGTAAAACTGGAAGCTCTCAGCACTCGACGCTGTAGCTCTGCCCTCAGCCAGGACAAGAGCCTTCAGTGCTAACCAACAATCCTCTGTGTTGGTTATCCATGAGGTGAGCAGGCCCACCTATGACCCCAGAGCACCACCCAGACATACATCCAACCATGCTACCTGTCACAGAAAGAAAGACCTCATACAGTTTCAGCATGAAATCAGCATGGGGGTGTAGCTCTTAGAATATGTCTTTTCTTTCCAACCCCTTTCCCTTGAATTCCTATCCCAGTGACACTTGCCATTTCCCCCTCCTCTGGGCTCTGGAGGAGTACGGGTGCTGGGAAATGTCTGACTCACTTCAGTCAATTGATTCCTCCTTTGTGTTTAGAGGACACTGAACACAGGAACAAAGAACACATCCAGTCATGTGATTTGAACCCTGTCGAGCGAATTGCACAGCCATGGGCAGGAGACAAAGGCCCATGAAAACTCCTGGAGTAGAAAAGGCATTGTCCTCCCTCGGAGTGGGCACCAGCTTCAGGACCCTGCGGACCAAAAAGCTCAGGACTGCTTACATCCAGGCAGCAGCAAGCTGTTGATCTGGGAACTCAGTCCTCCAGCCACTGAGGCCTAAACATTTGTACTGCTACACTCATTCATGCATGTATTAGCTCGCCTGTGTGCCATGCACATCTGTGAGCATCTATACTCTATTTGCTAGGCTCCTCTTAAGCAGTTTTGGTCTCAGCTAGTATTTCCCACTCCCTAACATTATGAAAATAGACATGGAAAATCTTCCTGACTCCAGATTTTTCTACCTCCCAAAGAAGCTAATGCGAGACACAAGGCTAAAAAGAAATTAGATAAGCTTAGTCTAAAGAAAGTCAGAGGTCTGATTGTCATTAGGAGGGGGTTCTAGAAAAGTGAGGGACATGTCACCCACAGGGAGTATTGGATAAATATATAAATACTACTATTTTCACTCTTCAGTGAATTCTTCAATTTAGGTCATGTTGTTGTTTGTTCGTTTGTTTTAAATAGACACCAACATAGTTAACATGGGATAAATAACCTCATTTGGAACAAATATTCTAAGGTTCATTTGGAAGCAAAGACTACTTATTTGATAAACCAGTTCTACAGAAACAATATGCATAGCCAATTCTAGAAGATTCATGAATTAAAATATGTTCTGTCCATGACAGCCACTACACTAATCATTGTCCATTGGACAGCCCAGCCCACCCATCCCTACCTCCTGTGTCCTGTTCTATACTCACTAAAGCTAATGCCAAGAACCAGCCCCAAGAACCAATCCCAGTGGGATTAAACAATGAAGGACGACAGTTGCTTCAGTGCCCCTGCCCCCTCCTTCAACCCTGCATGTCTGGTTAGAGCACCCCCTGAATTTCTGAGTTTTCAGTTGCATTCTGATTCTTTCTGCTTCATTTATTAGGGGAAGAAGGGAGAGATCCCTGATGTTGCCCAGGCCCATGTACCTGGGAACTAACTCATTACCTATCCCTTCATTCCAGGCCTGCTCCCTCACCCCTACCCACAGATTTAAAAATATTGTATTCATAAATTTCTCATCATTTGAAAACTCTAAGCTGAATTCAGCTTCCTGCTAGAACTATGATTGAAATACAAAGCAGGCATCTGCTTACTGACATGGATATGTACGTAGCAGTGAGGAGAGCAAAGCATTTAGAGCACATAGTCTGATAGTGAGGTAGGATTGTTTCTTTTAGCTTATGTAGTAGAACCATGAACCATTGCGAGTGACCACAGAGTTCTTTACTTTACTTTCTGGATTCTATTATCTGTGAAGAATAGGTTTAGTTGTCAAGTATCCACACTTAAATAAGCAGCTGCATATATGAATAATCACTTGTGTTTCACAGACAAAGGGCTTCACAGCAGCAGCTAAGATGTGCTATATTTTTTTGGTGATGATGATGATGATGATGATGCTAATGATGGTGGTGGAGGTGCTGATGGTGATTTAGTTAATATTACTAATGACTTACTGCTTGTTTTCCAGCATGAGAGATATGTTCTGATTTAATCCTGTATGATTACATCTACTCCACAGACAAGGGACCTATCTTGCAGACCAGCCATGTGATTTGCCCATTGCCAGACAGCTCTTCCCTAACAAATCCTGGAGGGAGTCAATGCTTTAGCATCTCTCCTACCCATTATCAACTATCACTCAGCTCTATAGATTACAGACAAATTTTAAAAGTCCTCCTAATTTGAGCTGAAAAGATGACTCAGTAGTTAAGAGAACTGGCTGCTCTTGCAGAGGACCCAGATTCAATTTCCAGCACCCCTGTGATGATTCACAACCATAACTCCAGTCCCTGGGGATCCGATGCCCTCTTCTGGACTCGGGTACTAAATGTACACGATACACAGGCACACACATAGGCACATCACATATAGAATAAAAGCAAAAATAACAAAATGAAAATGATTGTAATTTAAGATTTACTGTGCATGGGAAGTCTCACCAAGGACCTAGAACTGTCTCTCACGTCTTAGCTACCACAATCATACATACCTACATAGCAGGTATGGCATGCCCCATCAATATACTGACGGGTAGAATCTCTCTTCTCTATATCACAAATTGTGAGAATCAAATGAGAAAATGAACATGAAAACAACCAAAGCTGTTAAACATGGTACAAATGCAGGGCAGTATCGGGCAGCACTTGAAACGCCAGTGCACAAATCACCATCATTACCCCATGACAGTCAAATGGAGAGAAAACTGCAATTATTTTGGAGAAGTATAGGTCCAAACTATATTAGGAACTACCCACTCTGCTAACAACACCCAACATAAAACCACCACTGTTTGATCAATAAAACTATGCGATAGATTCTGTGGAACATACTCCTAAGAGATCCCCTCTAACTCATATTCAGTAATTACACCTCCCTTATTTGGTATGTTCCCTGCCCTTTCTGAAATGTGTTATTCTGTTTTTAGACATCTAATCAAACTTGAAAAGAAAAAGAAAATCCCTTCAATGTTCAAAAAACACAACCCCTGTGGTGCGATATCAAAAGTTCAGTTGGCTAGTTAGTCTTCAGTTTCCCTGACTCAAGTTTTTTGGAGTTTTTATAATTAATTATATTCCATTATTACTGATCATCAATTAGCTCAAAATGTTGCTGAGTTGGTGACTATGCTGAAGAAGGCAGAATTTAATGATAATTTGAGACCAGTAGGACACTAAATTTCTCTCTTGTTAATAATTAAAGTAGATAACTTATGTTTTTATTTATAGCTTCCAGAAATATCCGGCTCATTCCTGAGCACTGCCCTGTCAGCTAATCATCAGCTGGTCAGGATCTGACTTAGGCCACTGAGTTTTATTCCCCACACTTCCACTGATGCTATAAATGCAGCCCAACCAAAAGTTAAAACAACTGAGGTCATCGCTGTGTGAGTTATGGAACTTTCCATCTGGACAAATGCTTGCACAGAAGAGAGACAAAGGATAAATGGATACGCTTACCTGTTTCAATTTCCCAGATGTAGACAGAGTCATCTGCGCAACCAACAATTAGAAAGTTCTCGACTGGGTGCCATCTGATGGTCCTTACAGGGAAAAGATGCTTTCGGGCTCGAAGGAGGCACTGTCTTCCTTCCAGGTGAAGGAGAGCCACAGAGTGGTCACCACACACACAGCAGAGAATCTGACCATCGCTTAGCTGCAGAAACAATAGGCTTACATAAGTGAAAAGTCACACACTACCTTGATGAGAGAGTTAGCTCTCTCCCCACTGTTCTGTCCCAGCTATCTACAGGAATGCATTTCTGCATTGCACAGAACTTCTTCACAGGGCACTCAGGAATCAGCTGTAAACACAGAGCAGAGTTTAAACTCACCAACCCAATGGGAAGGTCATGACAGGAGTGAAAAGGAAAGGGCACCGCCAGATCCACTATCTTTAGTGAAGGATTCCCATCGCTCAGCAAATGCAGGCAGCAACGCTGATGTCGGAAACGGCGCAGAACACAATAAACCCCAGAACTCATTTGTCACCACAAAAAGAAGCTATTTGTGGACACAAACTTAGGCCCAAGGGTATCAAAAGCCGAGACTTTCCACTTAAAGCTTCAAAATGTGATTTGGTGCTGTTCCCAGAACTCCCCGGATTCTAATACAAACAGGAAACTTAGTGTAGACACAATCTGAAACAGGCCAGCATTAGATGGTTTCTGCTGAGGTGCTTCCTCAAAAACACAAGGACATAAGGAGGTTCACAGGACAGAAGTCCTGAAAATATGCATCAAAGTCATCAGTGGGCACTTTCACTACCCAACTTGGGCAACTAATTGTTAGAATAAAAAATAAAGAAAGTCAATAAGTGATCTAGTATGTAGGAGCGAAGAACACTTGCCTTGCATGCACACAGCCTTGAGTACTTAGTACTAAAGTCCTTAGGACTACACTAGGGCTGAGCCACCCAGAACGACAGCGTGAGCGCTGACTGCTAGTGAGTGCTCTGTGGGGCACTGAACAGCAAGTTTTCTTTCCCGATTCTAAGGAGACTAAGGAAATCCTGAGGGGAGAGAAATCACAAAACGGCAGGTGCAATACAGATGGAGCCTAAACTTTAGAATCAGTCAAATGTCACACAGCTCCCAGACATCCAACCTCATGGAGAACAGGTATATTCCACAGCTTCTAGAATGTGCAGCTCTGCGTGATCTGGAGGAACACACACACACATACGCACACATGAAGGCACAGACATACAGATATAGAAATACACAGACATACACAGGCATACGCACATATCACACACACATACACATATGTGTACATACAGAACACAATACACTCCACATATGCACAAGCAAACACACACCACAACACATGCACAAGCCAGCACACACATGGACACACACACACACACACACACACACACACACACCACACCACACCACACCCACAAACCACATGAACACAGACACAGAATGTCAATCATACGGCCATGAATGAGCACACATGAGATGACCCACACCAGGTCAATCCAATCCTGCTTTCTAAACCACTGGAAGCTACGAGATAAAATAATTCATAGGAAAAGGGGGGGGGTGCAGAATAACACGCTCTTGAGGGTAGGAACAATGTTTCTGAATTCATCGCTTAAGTTCTATGGGACCCTCATGCTGATGCCGTTGCACTCTCTCAATAAAGCCCTGTGTTACCTGAATTGATGAATTCTGACACTAACAACTACATCACCTGTGACTGGGCAGGAGGGAGACATGGACTTCTGTCACGGAGCAGAAAAGGGAAAAGAATTAAAGAGGAGCAGGAGAGAGCCTCTGGAATAAATATATTTCACAGTGTTCCAATTGTCCACATGGAAATTTCTGGAGCAGGGTTTCACTGTCTAGTTTGATCCATTTTGATCCATTTGATCAAGAAATATGTTTCTTCATGTCTTGTCACCAAAATACAGTGTCAATTTCCCCAAGTTTAATTTTGATATTTTTCATTATTTAATATTATTTGATATTTGTCATTTCATAACACTGCATGGATGTGGTTTTAAAAGCCAACCTAACTTACCAAACACCTTATCTGCATTGTCACATACTTTTGTTTCTCAAAATCCAGTTGACATTCTAGCAAAGACCTCAGCTCTTTGTGAACTGGATTTAAGTTGATGTCTCATGAGAATTGTCACTATTTCATTTTCCCCACCAGTGTAGATATTTCATAAATTCAATATTTATCAAACGATGAGTCGGTATTTATTAAGGAAATAGGTAAATAGAAGCCAATGTAACAATCAACATTATTCAAAGGAGCTTATTAAAAATGAAAGCTAAATTTTAATTTACAGATTCTTACATTCATTGACTTGGGGTTTGTTTTGCATAATTTTTGAATTTATTTCAAAATTCCATACTGAAAATTAAGACAAATCTAGAAAGGAAAAAAAAAAAAAAAAAAAAAAAAAAAAAAAAAAAAAAAAAAACCTGACTACTTAGTGTTCTGTTAAGAGGATTTTAAAAATCTACAATTGATCCAATGTTTACTTTAGAAACATTGCGTGCCCCATTATAATAAAAATAAAATTCATATTAAAAGATTAGAACTAAACCTGGCAGGAGCAGCTAGCTAACTGTGGGCAGACAGAATGTGAGAGGGGGTTTTTGTTTGTTCATTTGTTTTTGTTGTACTTGTGGGAGTGTAGTGTTTTGAAGTTGTTGGTCTTTCCATTGTGTGTTGTATGTGACTCTTTGTGTTCACTTACCTTCACATTCTCTGGTGACATCAAAAGTCTTGTTACTGGACCAGCTTCCAAAAGGAATGTGTGCAGAATTTCTTCAGTAAAAATATCCCACAGGATCACGCAGGAGCCTCGGTCCCCAGACACCATCCAACTTTGGTCTAATTTTGAAGCAAGACCATGTGGGTAAAGTAATGATGTCACACTCCGGTGATGACCTCTGAGAATCGTATGACAGGGGGAATCTGGAAAGTGGTCAGACACCAAGTAGCACAAAATGGTTTTTTAAGATAATGCTAAGATTTTTGTCTTACGCGTATCTAACATATGCACACGCCTGCCTAAGAAGATTATTTAGCAGCCTTAGTAGGCCATCTCGAGAAACAAAATGCCTCATCAGAAGTTAGACCAAGCTCTGAAGGAGGCAGGATGCTTGGTCGGTCAAGTCTCCTGCTTACTGATGGTGTTGACATGCTATAAAGTGAAGGTACTAGTCCGGTTCCCCCTCTCACATAAGCAGTCAAGTTAAATAAAACAGAAAAGGAAAGGAGGTGTCACAGGATGTTTTGCTACAAAAAAGAAAAACGTTTGAAATGTTCAAGTTCTACCTCTTTTTTACTGTTCACAGGTAAAGTATCCCAGGCTCAAATAGATCATCCCACGCCTTGCGTCAAAAGCAAGGCACAAAGTTTAAGCTCGGCTGCTGAGGGCATCCTCCCTCTACCTGTGGATCAATCGCTTCCTACATGTGCCACCACAGATGTGGACACATCGATCCTTTCTTCTAACTCTCAGCGTCTACCCACTTCTGTAAGACACAGATAATAACCACGCTCTTATTTTGGACGGACTGTTGGGTGAAATGAACATATTCTCAGCACAACGCTTGGCACTTGCAAAGCATGTGAGCACGTGGGTACATGACCTTTCAAAGCAGATCTGAGCTAGAATCCTGGCCTACTGGTAAACTGTTTCCCTTGGCCCTAACCCCTGCTGCTCCCTTCACTGCTATCCACATCCTCTAAACTGGAGAAGACCGTTTGTCAGTCTCTTTATTCAGACTGAAATGGCATCGCAAAGATCTTGTCCTAGCAAGGCATAATGAGTGACAGTTCAAGGCTGTCAGTCAACTTTAAGATCCTGCGTATCTTCTTGATATTAGGATAAATCGGCCTAGATTAAAATGTCTACAGTCACCATTTTCTCTGACTTGTGACGGCAGCTGTTTGCCTACTTATCATCTCTTCTGACTTCATTGCCATTTACTCCTCTGTTGTCAATCACAGAATCACAAGTGACTCACTCTCAGTAAGCGGTTAAAGTGTGGTGAGAGCAAGCATGGGGACCAGATGTTCTGGAGGGTGTTCTAATTGAAAAATGATGTAGAAAAACAAAACAATGACAAAACTTAGGATGTGTAAGGCCCTCGGTTCAATGCCCAGCACTGCAGCAGAAGACAAAGGAAGCTCATTCAGGGGACTCCATAGTAGAATGCTTATCTAGAATGCACGATGCCTTAGGTTCAACCTCTCAAAAAACAAACAAACAACAAACAGGCATACAGTCTTTACTATATATCCTAATGTCTCCATCCCCTCTTGTCTTGCTCCCTTATATGATAATTCATTGCATAATGACACTTATTTAGTAGGTATTTATTGTCTTATTGCTCAGAGATGAATAAGAACACAGACTTCATTAACAAAGAAATACGAATTAAAACAGAAATATACTCTTATTACTCGCTGATAAAGATTTAAATGTTTTAAAATGTAAAAGGTAGTCAATGTTTGGAGGAAAGTTTGCAACAAGCTATTATTGGATAGGCGTGTATAGTCTGAGACAAATTCTTTATGGAACCACTTGGATAGCTTAATTTCCAAAATCAAAATCACAAACTAATATCAATGTGGTCATTCAAGGATAATCAATTCTGAATCTTCCACAGTAGCTTAAAAAAGAAAAACATGCATCAATTGACAGAAAGGATTTCAACTTAAACTTCATTATTTGTCGTTTAAAATGAGTTCATGGAGAATGAGCCCCAAATATATTTTATTAGTATTTATTTAATAATAGCTCAGCATTGCATCTATATTGGTAATATACTTAAAACAATGCACACAGTGTGCTGATATGTGTGTGCTCACACACATTCACATGCACACACACATAAATACGTGCACACACACACAATTTCAGGAAGTACAGTGAAACTACTATGTACAGTGGCCTTTGGTAAAAGCCAAGTGGAAAGTAAAGTGTGGAACGAAGCTTCTGGAGGAACAGTACAGCTATCTGCTTGAGTCTTCGCAAAACCTATGTACATGCTTAATTTACTATTAAATTATGCACAAACTTATCTGCAAATACCAGCAAAGCTCTGGAGCCTCTGAATCTTTTTTTTTTTTTTGTACTGTTGAAGATTAGATAAATTAAGTAAATCATGCAAAAAAAAAAAATATCCAGTCACCTTTCAATAAGGAGCTCCCTTCTAGAAGCCCTGCTTTGGCAGCATTCAGAGCTTTCGTGATGAAAATGGTCCCATCCTCACAGCCGCAGATGAGTTTATCGAGATTTGGAATGTACTCTGATGAGGTGATGGCTGCTGTGATCCCTACCTCATCTCTGGACCCAGGGAAATGGTCTGTGATGCTCTGTGACACCGTTTGATGCTTATCAAAGTTATCCTGAAGAGTCCAGGTGGTGGTTATTGGTATTTCTGAAAGGAGCACATACAGGGCGGGGAGGGGGGAGGTAGTTGGTTTACCTATTTGTAATAGGTGTAGAAAATATGGCACAGACAGCATCTCTTCAAAAGTACGACCTGGGTAGGAAGTTCAGTCACATTCAGAGCACTGGTCTGTACCCCTTGGGATGCTCAACTGAAGGTCATTTGAGTAAAGTTGGTTGTATTTGTGCATCAGATCCACAAGCTTTAATGATTTCTGTTTTTATATTGGTATCAGTATTACATCCCCAGTTGCCCAACAGAATGTCTGACAAAGGGGCCTTAAAGAAGGAAAGGTTTCTTTGGGCTCAGCATTCAAGAGCACAGTCCATCATGGTGGGGAAGTCATGGCTAAGGGAGCTCTGGGCAGCACTCACATTATAGCTGCACTTAGGAAAGAAAGAGAAGGGAATGGTGCTGCTCAGCTTGCTCTCTCCTTTTAATTCAGTCCAGGACTCCAGCCCATGACGTTGTGCTTCCTGCACCTAAGGTCCATACCTAAGGTCCTTCTTCCCACCTTAATTAACCTGGTCTAGAAACTCTTCACACATATGCCCATAGGCGTGTCTCCTAGGTGATTCTCAGCCCTGTCGTTAGCAGTCTTAACCATCACAGTACCTAATGTACAGTGGTCTGTGGAGAATCACGTGTAGTCCCACGTGACTCAATGCAAAAATTTCTGAACTAATCACGAATTAGTTCTTAGAAAGTATGATCAGAAACTGAAACTGTTGGGACTACAGAGCTGGATCGGCAGTTAAAAACAAGCACTGCTCTTCTAGAGGATCTAAGTTCAATTCCCAGACCCTATGAGGTAGCTCCAACCACCGCTAACCACAGCTCCAAAGAGGATCAGACACCACGTGGCTTTCGTGGGAACCTGCATTCCTGTGCATATAATCACAACAGACATATACGCGTAATTTAAAATAATAAAAATAAATTTAAAAAATTAAAGAAGTGGAAAGTGGCAACCTGGGCATAATGGGGCACACCTTTAATCCTAGTACTTGGGAGGCAGAAGCAGGCAGATCTTATGAGTTTGAGTTCAAGGACATCCTTTAAGAGACAGGGAGGGAGGGAAGGAGGAAGGGAGGGAGAGAGGGTGGAAGGAGGGAAGAAACGAGGGAGGGAGGGAAGAAACAAAACTGTCTTACCTCTAGGAGAACCATCAAACTTAGATATGGGAACATCTGGGATATGCCACAAAGTAATTCTTCCTGAGATTTCTCCAGAGAAAAGTACCTTGTAAAAAGGCTCCTTCCGTTCATTCATGTAGCCCATGACAAAATGCAGGCTCTGCAAAATAAACCATGAGCTTGGCACAGGTAATGTTCTGACCACAGGAAAGAGAAGCAAGACTTTAAACTTTAACTCTTCAAACAATTTGCCACTGCTTCAAAATTTTCAAGTGAATTAGATGAAATAATGCATGACTTAGGGTAAAAGAAAAAAAGGCTTGATTAAAATTTAGAAGTGATATCACTGGCTGAACTTCAGAGAGTTGACACAAGTATCTAACCTTGAGTTTGTTGTGTATGTGTGTATACTGCACACATCTCTTCATGAAAACATTCCCAGTAATTGCTAGGTATCTGTTTAGTTAGACAAATCTCATCAACATGCTATTAGTTTGTACCGTCATGGCCTTGAACGTACATATGAAGAAAGAAAGTGAAAGGAACTTTGATTAATCATGGTGATGGAGACAGCAATGGGCTTTGAGTCTTAGAATTCTGAATCAGGATCCTCTGTGTTCATGATGATACTGCTCATCAAAGATGTCTAGTCTTTATCAGTCACTTCAGTTCAATTAAGCAGTTAAAATAGTACCAGTTAACATATATATGTGCGTGTGTATGTATATATACATATATATGTATATGTGTGTATACATGTGTATGTGTATGTATGTATATATATATTCATTCATGCAGTCCTTAGTATCCTTTTCCAGAACTACTGACCAACTGACTTGAAGGACTCATTAGCAGTCCCATTATAAGATTAAACTGCCCATGTTTGAAATCTAATAGTTAATATACCAAATGTCAAAATGGCCTCCTAGTGGCAGCTGAAGTCATGAGGTATTTTGTATGCTTGTAAACAATAAAGTTTCAATACATGTTAGCTATCATCATCATCATCATCATCATCATCCTTAGTTTGTACACACTTTGGACCTGCAGCCTTCTTCCTTCCATATCACCTGAGACTTGCAGAGTGCCAGGGACCCCTCCAGGAGACATACAACCCCATCAGCAAATAGTCTTACAGGTGCTACCAAAGGGAACTCTCGATGATGCCAAAATAGCAGATGTAATTTTATAGTAGGGATCCAAACATTGACCTGGCCAATGCCATATGGTTGCAGAATGCTCTTTTCTAGGCTTACTCTGATCAACTTCCTAAAATTAGATTATTCTATTTATAGTTCTCTAGGCTTCTAGGTACTTTTGACACTTAAAATATGAGGTGTGAGGCAGAGAAACATGGCTATTTAAAGAAGAATCATTGGCAAATCACCCACTCGTGTCCATACTTGGAGAGACAAAGCTAAATAACTTTCTATTTTAAAAAATATCTTATTTTATGTGTATGAGTGTTTGCGTGCATATGTGTCTGTGCACCGTATATGCACAGTATGGTCTATGGAGACCAGAAGAGGGCATCAAGTCACCCAGAATTGGAGTTATAGATGGTTGTGAGCCACCTTGTGGGTGCTAGGAATTGACTCCACATCCTCTGCAAGAGCAGCCAGTGCCCTTAACTGCTCAGACATATCTCGAGCCCCAACTTCCAACTTTAAAACAATAGTTTTATATAGCTTTGATATTTGTCTGTTAGGGTAGAAATTCCTGAGTGACATTTGGTTTCTATGGAAAACTATGTAAGTAAAAATTCTCTCTGGAGCCAAAAGGGAGAAAACAGCAGATGCTTCAAAATAATGAAAATGCCTTTCTGAGTGGCCACAACACTGCTTTGTGACAAGGCTTTGCTGCTGCCCATGAAGAATTTTAGAAATATCCCCTGATGTATGCTGTAATTCTAAAGCTTTTTCAACCCAAGCAGCACCTGGGGGTTCAGTTTTGGCTGAGAGATTTTTAGCCAAGTATTTTCAGCGTAACAGTAAAGGGGCATCACTGGTGTGGAGTTTCCAAGAGCTCTGCTGCCTAATTAAGCAAATCATTCTGTACACAGTCATGTGCTTTCATGCTTGATATGTCACTAAACTAAAACTCTTCCTCCTTATGAGTTACCATTGTGGATAATTAATTGATGACTGATTCTACAGGTTAAGAATCATTTTTAATAATACCACCGGAATAAAACAGCTGCCTAGATTTCAGATGTAGTCAATTGTCAAAGGTGTAGCTCAGCCAAGTAGGAAGCTCACAATTATATTCTCAATCCTCTGCCAGAAACCTTAATTATACTCATTTGAAGAAGAAATGTACTCATAAGAACAGCTAAGTACATGTGAAAGTGATCTTGAGGTAAAGTTTTTGTTTTGCTTTTTTTAAAAAAACATTTCATAAAGTCTCAAAATTAGAGTAGGTATAGCAAAATGTTAAGAATGTGCTATGAAACAGGTCAAAGGAAAAAAATGTGGGGTGTGTGTGTGTGTGTGTGTGTGTGTGTGCGCGCGCATGTGTATAAGAGACTCCATACAATAAAATTCCAAAAATTGGTGCATCTAGTCGACGGACATATGAGGTATTAATCATAGTACCCTTACAGCTCCTCAACAATTGAAACATTCCGAGCTACAGTAGGCAAACGGTCAATATTTACAGTGGTGAGATCAGAATTTTAATATCTTCTTTTATTTCCTTCCACACTTGTAATTTTCCTAGAGTGAGCCGGCATTGTTGCCTCAATCAACAATTTTTAAGGGTGCCATTTTCTTTTCAGTCACCATTAACACTTGAAGTGGATTTTCTCATTAACGACTTGATCTGATGCTTTGATTTCACTTTTCAAGCCCGAGTCTATTACAAAGCAAGAAGCAAGGTGGAGGCCGCTTTTCTTGGCTCACCTCATTTTCCTCCGCAGAAGTGGAGCACAGTAAGTGAGGGTAGATGGTCTCCTTAAGGACTCCTCCATCAGCAGGGCATATGCATTTAGAGAGCCCACTGTGCAGGGAAAATCATAAGCAAAGTTTAGAAACTTGGGGTCCTTCATCTGCTCCCTGGCTTCCACTTTCAAAAGCCGGATGGCGGCATCATTTGAGATTCTGAACTCTAGTTAGAAGTTGTTGGGTTAATAATTACGAGGGACTTTTTGAAAGCCCCGCAGCAGCTGTACAAGTTCTCCATGGCTAATCCCATGCCTTCATCCCCTGCTGGGCTGTACAAAGGCAGAGGCCTTGCAAGCCCGGAGTAAATCTTCCAGTGCCAAAGTTGTTTTGTTCTGGGTTTTGATCAGGGGCTGCATGCAGAGGCTTTTCCATAATAAACCTCCCCAAGTTCATTTTCTACCTGAATGTTCTGAAGGCGCTCCCATCTGAGCCCACCTGTTCAGCAGCTGATAGATGTAACTGTGACCATCTTCTGTCCAAACAAGGATTCTGTGAGCAGCGAGCACCTCTCCACCAGCAAAGAACTGCCCGCATCTACTAACTTCAGTCCACAGAAGGGAGAAGTCACAATAGTCATAAACCTGCAAGACAGTACAGACGCACATTATTAAAGCCTGGAAACACAGTCTGCATGTAAGATTAGCAGTTAATTCTGCTTATCAAGACTATGGAGATAATGGAATTAATGTTACAACCTATTAGGTATTAAAAACAAACATATTGTACTCATAGATGAAGATAATGTTTTACGATTTACTAATATTTCACTCAGACTCACATTTTTCCTAAGGTAGGTTGCAGTGGATAAAGTTATCTGAGTGGCTTATTCCACTATGCATCTGTTTAGCACAGAAACCTCAAATCCTCCATTTTAAAATAGTTTTATTGTTTACATATAGGGAGTTCCAGTATAGCACTTAAAAATTTCTTATCCACAAAATGTTTGCGTAGCAGAAACATTTTAGTTAGTTAGCTTGCATACTTTAAATCTTTAGCAAAAATCTTTCATTATGGCATAAGTTAGAAATCTGTTAGCAGTTATGCAAAACATTAAAGAAAATAAAGATGCCATTGGGTGATAACTCAGTTTAACTTTACCCTTGGAGGAATTATTGAATACATTCACAAGAAAAGAAGGAATATTCCCTCAAAACACGATGGTGATACAACAGAAAAAAAAAAAAATTCAGGAACATGATCCATCTATACAAGTGGCAAGGATGAGCTTTCTAAATGTGAAATGCAGACAGACGTAGGGTTTGAAAAAAATTTGGAGATTTGCTTTTTAATAATTTGTTTCTATATTATGCATATGAGTGTTTGTGTGTATGTGTATCTATGCATCAAGTGCACGCAGTGTCTGAAGGCCAGAAGAGAACATCTGACCCCTTAGAAAGGAAGTCGCAGGCCCTTGTGAGCTGCCGCATGAGTGATGAGAACAGAACCCGGCCCTCTGCAAGAGGACCAGTGTTCTCAACCACTGAGCTGTCTCTCCACCCCAGAAATTATTTTCATCATTACTATGGTTTGTTGGTGATAAAATTAGAATTTATTGATACACATACAATATCTTAGGGAGTGAAATAACAATAAGACCGGCATAAAAGACTAATCATTCCATGTCTTAGTACTATTATTTTAAGGAATTTTTTTCAGTATTTAAATGTTATTATCATTGTTGGACTCAACAACAAAAACATTGCATTTGTACATCACCGGTACTCTTAATACCTTCCAACATTTAGAAAACACCACCAACAGGAGTCTTTCTGTGTATGTACAAAATCGTATTGTCTGACAGTTCAAGGAGTCAAGAAACTTCGATTCTTTTTCATAGACAACTTGCTTTTCCTTTAAAAGGAAAAAAAAAAAAAAAGCACTTTAGTACAAATTCCAGGAAATGTAGATGTAAACAAAAGACACATTCTTCCTCATATGCCTGACACGGGTCCTTCCTACAGTTATACAGAGAAAAGAACCCAAGGTTCCTTTGTAGCTTTTTGCTTTAAACACCACTTTGCAAAGAAGCTGTGACAGGAAAAAATCCCCTAGGATTCAAGGACTTATTATTGATAATGAACCAAAAACCATTCTACAAGGAACCATGATAAGTACTGAGAATACAAAGTTACTGGCTTTCAGACAGAGCAGAAAAGGGAGAGGCATAAAGTGGTAAAAACTCAAAACAACAACCAACCAGCCCTGTAGTGTCGTAACTAATAAAAATCAAAAGTAAACGAGACCACAGGTGCTTTGAAATGATACAAGAACAGCCAACACAGGCCAACAAGCCCCCGGGAAGCCCCCGACAGTGCTGAGCGGAATGTGTGTTCCTAGAGTGACAGACATCACCATGTCTAGGCTCCTGGATGAAGGAATTGCCGTGCAGGGCAGCCTAACACACATACTGTGTTTCCCCTTTTGTCTGCAGGTAGGTATGCTAGCATCCTTAGGGAAGTGACCCCTCCTCCACATCTGTCTGTTACACCTCCCATTCCTTAGAAGAGTCCTGGTAGAGGGGACAGGACAATGTCCACTATCAACTTTTAAATTAAAAATATAATCTCTTCCTCTCCCTACTTCTCCCTTGTGTGTGTAAATAAATCTATTTACATTATGTATGGAGCCATGGTTGAAAGGATGCAATTCAAATGGCCCAGTGCCCGCCCCTAGGAAAAGATCATTTAAACCTTCAACTGTGAGCAGGCATCACTCTCATTGGTTGAAATTTCAATGAATAGTGATTGAAATAATGGAAAGATGAGTGCTTTCCAAGCCAACCTGAACGCTGTTGATGGACGAAGAGAGGTCCCATACTTTGAGTTCGCCGGTTACAGATACGACCAAGAGAGAATCTTCTGTGAAAGGAACGGAGGTCACATATGAGCCGTCAGTCTCTGAACCTGGATACTGTCACTACCACCTCAGAGTCCTCAAGGATTTCATAGGGCTGGGTCGGCAGGATATATTTAGCTTTGATTTTTGTTAAGGGGATGATGTCATGCCATGTTCTAACTCCCTGTGTATGTGCAGAATGCAGCTAAAAGAAGAGCCACAGCACCTGTCAGATGCTGGTGATGTTGATACCATTTCAGATTGAAACATAGAACCAATTCCCACTTTACTTGGGCATTACCCACTACAGAAACTGAATTCTCAGTAGTATATCCAGAAAAGAGTGTCCTGCTGTGCCACAAAAGGGGGTGGAGAGAAGGGAAAGATGAAGGGGAAAGGAAAGGAGCCCAAGTGGTGGTGGGGGGGGGGTGAGCAAAGGAAAATAAAGAACAGCCCAACTGCCTCTCAGCAAGCAAAACTGAGAACTGGGTCATAAAAACAGCTTCTCTTTCTCTTGTCATCACCTCCTGCTGGCTTCCTAATAACTTGACCCACTGGTGGAGGGGGATCTGAGTTTCCCCTGACATGGCTTCCAGAGCTGTCCCCAGGACAGGGTGAACATCAACAGTGTTCTCAGCTCTGGCTTGACAATTTCAGCAGTGTCTCACCAGCCGCTGCACAGCCTTAAGAGTCCTAGACGCCCACCGTTACCTTGAATTCGCACAGAGTGAACGATGCACATGCATTTCATCCAATCAGGGGACCGCAAGGAGGAAAAGGTGTGCAGGACAGTCAGAGTTCCAGCATCAAGGATGAGGACGTCTTGATACTCCCCACAGCATAGTAGCCAGCCCTCACCAGTCATCCGGAAGGAGCAGTGGTAGTACTATTAGATGGAAATCCAAGAGCGTCTCAGAGATGGCTAGATCTGACACCATTCTAGCTGTGTGGAAGACCTCTGTGGATTCCAGCCAGCCGCTACTCGAGGAAACCTCTGAATGAGGTAATGCCTCAGATTCCTTTTATTAACTTCACACTCCTGCCATGTTGATTTTTTTCAGCTTAGCCTCAGTCTCCCATCCCAACACCCCCACACACACAGGAATAAAGGGGAGATCTTTCAAAAGAGGTACTATAAATCATAAGACACCCATAGGTATATCCTTTCTGCAGTGTTACTTAGAACTAAACAATAACAACCTGGGCTCTCTGTTCTAGCAGTACTGCTGAAGACTAGTAAGAAATGAAGGCTGTTTAAGGAGATTGGAAATATTCATGCACCAAAGTTTGGAAATATTTTCTATTAAAGACCAGGTCATGCATTCTACCTCTCCTGAGCTCTGTAGCAGGGTCTGGTCCAGAAGAAGAGGGGAGAGTAGGTGTGTGTTATGCTATAAGGCACAAGCAACACAAACAGTGGGGAAAATATAGACAAACTCTCAATATCAGAGGGGTGGTGAAACTTCCTCTTTATTGTAATCTGTCCACCAAAATCCAGAACCTACTTTAAAAATCAAAGAGTATGGCTAAGATAGAGTTAGGTGGAAAGCAGTTGTCTGGTATATATGAGACCCTGGGTTGAACCTCCAACACTAGAGGAAGATAAAAAGCCCCTGAAATTGGAAAGTGATTATAGAAATCAAAGCGAGGCCTCTTTTCTTTTCACAAATAAAAAAATTTAGAAATCAAGAAATCCACAAAAATTACTAGTTAAGGTTGAAAAATGTGGCACAAGCTTTTATGTTCTATAAGATTTTATCTTTCCAATTTTAATTATGGGCCTGTGTGCCCATAGAGAGTGAGGTACTAGCACATGAGTGCACTGCCTGCAGAGGCCAGTAGAGGGCATAGCATGCCCTGGAACTGGAGTTACAAGCAGGATTTCTGTGCTGGGAACCAAATTCAGGTTCTCTGAAGAGTAGTAAATGCTCGTAACCCTGAAGCCATCTGTTCAGACCCAGAAAAAGTTTTGTGTTTTGTAATATAGTGTACATCATTAAAGCCGAGTCTTCCCACGTACACATGGATATTTTGAGTCACTTAAGAAACATGGAGCAATATGAAAATCACTTTTAAAGATAAGATACTGAAGTGAAAAAAAAAAAAAAAACAGGAACAAGTGTTGTTGAACAATATCTTTAGACTGAGAGGAAGGTAAAAATAACAGATGATTACTGGTGATATTTTCCCATACTGGTAGAGGGTACTTGGAAAGAAAAAAAGAGAGAAAGAGAGAGAGAGAGAAATGAGAGAGAGAGAAAGAGAGAGAGAGGAATGAGAGAGAGAGAAAGAGAGAGAGAGAAAGAGAGAGAAAGAGAGGAGTCAAGAAAATAATACACTGTAACCAAAAAAATAAGTACCTAAAGAATATTCTTCAAAGATATTAAGTGTTCAGAAAATACTATGGACAAGTTAGTTTTGGCATCTCAAATGTTCTGAAGGTAGTGCACTTACACAGATCGCAGTGTGCCTGTAAGGAAGGCTGGTCTTCTCCACACACTGTCCGCTGCTTACATTCCACACACACATCTCCCTGCAACAGAAAACTCTGTATTATTCTTTGCCATTTCCACACAATTGGCTGGAATAATTTTTGTACTGCCAAGTTTTTCTTTAGTGATGCACTTAGGCGCAACCTGATCGTTCATGTGGCTTTTTGTTACAGATTACTGGGCAAGAAAATGCTGTAGTCATTAGCAGGGTTGACACTCTGTAGCTGTATCATTTTGTTTGGGTAATGACACTCTGCCTACGGCCTGCAAGCTTTGCTTTAGGGCTACCCTGGCTAACAACCAATTGTGGGAATTTATCCATTGCGGCCTCTGAGAGGGACAGTACCACAGTCTCTCCATGGAAACAGCATCATTCAAAAACAGTTTATTTCACTGAGCTTAAACTACATATTCTGGGAAAGATAACACATCATATCTGTGTGTGTAGGACCTCTCTCCTCTCCCCTCCCTCCCTCTCTCCTTCCTTCTTTCCTCCCTCCCTCTCTCTCTCTGTCTCTCTCTGTCTCTCTCTAACAAACAGCACCACCAAGAGGCCACATTAGGTCTATCATTGATCTAGTTTCTTTTGATTTTTTTTTCCTGATTTGAAATCCTGAAATAAATAACCTTTGACACAATATTTAGAAAAACCTCACTATTTCTAAAAATGTTATTTGTTTTAGTCTGTATTATGATGACATAAACACAGTCTATACAGTGAAGCTATTAAACACTCTAGGTAAGATAGTTTAAACCTAGATGGTTTCTGTTCAGAAGGCCCACAACAGCCAAATCAGAGTTGCATAATTTTCTTTAGTTTTGGAAATTTTAATACAGAATATATATATATATATATATGTATGTGTGTATATATATATATATATATATATATATATATATATGTATAGAGAGAGAGAGAGAGAGAGATATGGAGGGAGAAGAAAATCAAGCTTTGTGGATGTTGTGGGAAATGCTGCAGTTAAGGTGAAAATGCAGACTAATGATGTCAAATATTGTATGCATTTAGTATCAGTGGGGGGCTTTTTCTAACCAAGAACTAGGAGTCAGTAGTTTAAACCAGTGATTCTAAAACTGGGTTAATATTTGTTCTCCACTGTCAACCACTTCCCAGGGACAACCTTGCCGCCTCTAGGAACACACTACTGACATCTAGTGGGCAGAGAGCTTTGGTATCCCAGTCACCTCGCACTGCCTGGGTCTCCATAACAAAGGATCCCCATTCCAGAATACCTTGAATACAAGGTAAGGAGGGTGTGCCCTAGAATCAGAAGGAAAAAAAAATATTCATAGACTTCCCCTCAGTTTCTATCTAACTGCATCCCAAGCAAGATTCAAGGTAACCCAAAAAAGCATGTAATTCTACAAAACAGGAAGGAAAATCTGTGTGTCCACAAACACGGATGCCTGTGCATTTGTGTGTGTGTTGAAAAATAAGATGGAAGCAAAGACAGGAATTAAAGGAATATACCCCCAAAATAAAACAGCTAATAATATATCCAAGATCAAAATGAAAGGCATAGAAATCAAAGGTTTAAAAAACAAAACTGAATTCTAAGCCGCCAACAGCATAAAATAACACAGTGACATCATTTAGTTCTGTAGTTCCTGACTCTGCTCACACATCAACGATCACCTGAAAGCATTTCAGAAGTCATCCCTGGGATCCTCACTTCATGGCTGTTACGGAATACTGGCATACATAGTTTGAAAAAGCTTTTGGTAAGCTGATACATTTCAAGGTAAGTTTATTTTTAAGCTGGTATCTCTAACAATCAGTTTTTAAAGATTTGTTTTATTTTTGTGTATGGGGGGGGATTAATGCATAAGGATACATGGGTATAATGTCCATAGAGGGCAGAGGAAGGTGTTTGATCCTCTGCAGTTGGAGTTACAGGCAGTTGTGAGCCATCATGTGAGTGCCAGGGTCTGCACTTGATTTCCCTAGAAGAGCAATAAGCAAACACTCTTCACTGCTGAGCCCTCTACAGCCCCAGACCTGGACTCTCTTGTCTTCCATTTCCTCTTCTCTCCAACAGCTATCTGCTTCCAGGTCCTTATTGCTGTCTCTATGCTTGGTCAGCTAAGATTTCTCCATCAGAGCTCAAAATGCCCATATCCACCTGCCGACAGATGCTCCCATCTGTGCTGCAAATGGGAGTTCACAAGCCTCTTGCAACAGCCTCTTCCCTCATTGGTTCTGTCAAGGAATGGTATATCCACAGGTAAGATTCGAACTTATTCTCTGTCTCACACTTCCCCAGATGCTCCCAAGTGGGCACAGGAGACTCCAAATACAGTCTCAAGGATGTAGGAGTAGCATAATCTAGGATTGCATAGAAATGCAAATTACAGGACCTAGGCCACACCCACTGAATTTATATCTGTGAGATTAAGGTCCAGAAATTTGTACTGAGCCTCTGCAGAGGACTCTATGATGTACTCCTGTCCAGGAAGAATTGTCACTCTGAGATCTGACACTTACCTATTTCTTACCCACTGGACCAGAGCTTCCCTTAACAAGCAGAAATCCTCTCTAACAATGCATTTTGTCTTAAAGTTTAATTCAACATGTTGCATTAACTCTATATGTTTATTAATATAAAATATTAATAGCACCATATCAACATCTTTTGGTTACTATATACTTGATAAATCTTTCTCTTCCATTTTCTTTTTTAAAACATATCCTCATTATTTATTTTTTATAACCATCTTCCCCAACTCCATTATTTTCTTTTATGTTTTTTTTTTTAAATCTTGCTTCTCCCCCCCCCCCCCCAATTGTTTGGCTATCTTTGTAAGTTAACTGTAAAGCTCCATCCTATCATATAATCAGGTTTGATATTTTACTCAAATTTATTTCAACTACCTTACTGTGTATTTCCTTTTTGTATGTGTGGAGGGCAGGCGTCCACACTGGGTGTTCTCCTCACTCACTCTCCACCGTATTGTGAATGTCTTTGTGTTTACATGTACACATGCGTATGGCGGTGCACATGGGTGTGTATAAATATGGAGGCCCAAGGTCAGCACTGAGTGTTTGTCTAGATCTCTCTCATGGTCTCCCACGGAACCTGGAACTCATCACTTTGGCTGGACCGGCTGGACAGCAGAGCTGGATTTTCTGTGGCACTCCTCAGCTGTGGGGTTACAGGTTTTTCATGGTTTGCTGGGATCCAAACACGGGAACTCACATTAAGTAGCAAGCACTTTACCCATGGGCTCATCTCTCCTCCATTCCTCCCCCAACCTTCTTAGCTTTTAACAAAGGAAAGTAATGGAGATGGAGCTAAATACAGACACTTGTCACTCACCCGTTCTCAGCTGCACTCACTATGTAGGGCTGCTTGGAGAAGTCTCTTGCTCTTGCCAAACATGTCACTGAAGCCGAATGACCAAAAAGAAGTTCTTTGGCTGAAATCTGAAAATATTGCAAATGAGATTTTTTTTTAAGAACTATGAACCTTCAGAAATAATAACAAACACAAACTTATACATTCTGGTTAGGAAAACTTTATGCTAAGATATTTTTATGTATACAAGTTCAGGAAAGCTGAAATATAGCACATCAAAATCCACAAACTAGGAAACCTGGAGATGAAGGAATGTGCTGTCCTCAACTTTTTGTTTGTTTGTGTTGAGACTCCATCATGAGACTTAGATGAGCACCAGACCGGTTCCTCGACATTTCAGTTTGTAATATAACTAAGTCAGTGCAGGTGCTTCTCATGTACAGAGACTCCCCAGATGACAGCAGCCTGTGCAGGCGAGGATGGTATTGAATCATGCCAGTTTGGTATTGAATGCCTGTAACCCCAGCACTTGGTAGGCTAAGGAAGCAGGATCACATGCTGAAGGTCATCATCAACCCAGGAAATGACATGCATTTTTATGCTATCATAAAAATTGAAAATTAGTGCCCACACAAAAACCCATGCACATTTGTAACAGTTTTGCTCAGAATTATTAAAAATGAGAACATGACCAAGCTGCTCTTCAATAGAACATAAACCACAGGACTGTAAGCACACTGTGAGATGTCACTTGACTCTGAAGATAAATAAACAGCTAAGCTGCACAAAGGCAGGTAGAACCTGTATGTGTTGCTTAACAGGTAGAACCCATGTGTGTTGCTTAGGAAGTAGAACATTATGTGTGTTGCTTAGGTGAAAGCAGCCACCTTGGAAAGCCCACTGCCATATGACTCCAATTCTGTGACATTCTAGACAAAAGAGAGGTAGGCGAGTAAAAACCTTGGTGGTTATCTAGGATTATGAAAGTAGGAGCCTATAGGCCACAAAGGGCTTGTAGAACAACGAAATGGTTTTGTATCGCATGACAAATGGTGAACATAAGCAGTACACATCTGTCAAAGCCCACAGAATGCCCATTGAGGGGCACTAAGAAAGAATTGCCTATAATGTGAACCATGGGAGTCACTAATCATGAGCTCTAAATTCATCGCTGTCCTTAGTGAACTACTCCAGGGTGACATGGTATCATAGTGTCCAGTTGTTAACTTCACACAAACCTAAAGTCATCTGGGAAGAGAGAACCTCAACTGCGTAGATCGGATTGACCTGTAGGCATGTCTAAAGGGCATTTTCTTGATCGATGATTGGGGCAGTAGGGCCCAGCCCACTGCGGATGGCACTGTCCCTAGATAAGTAGGCCTGGGCTGTGTGAGAAAACAAGTAGCAAGCTATAGGAAACAAACCAGGACACTGTGTTCCTTTGTGGCTTCTAATTGAGTTCTTGCCTTAAGTCCCTGCCCTGCCTTCCCTCAGTGATGGACTGTTACCTGGAAGTATAAACCAAATAATCATGTCCCTCCCCAAGTTGGTTGTAGTCATGTTACTTATCACAGTGACAGAAATCACATTGGAACACACAGTGATGGTGGAGGATCCTGTGTGGGAGATGAGGAGCCCTGAAGCTTCTATTCAAATACCTTCAGTAAGTGTCTTGTAGACAAGACAGTAGGCCTTGTCTTGATACCAAATTCAATCTTAGCTGCCAACTTTAAACTACTTTTAAAAATAAAATACTGGATTTTTTTTAAATATCCAATTTGACTCCCCTCCTAAAATATAATAAAATGAACTTTTCTACGCAAGGAAAGCAGCCGAATGCTTATTTGCAATGTCAATGTGTCCCTTCCATATGAACATTTTGAAAGTGTAGACCTAAGTGCTTATTCTTTTATCATCTCATGTGTGAAATAAAAAGGTATATTTCTATTTTGTAAAAAAAAAAAAAAAAAAAAAGGATCTGAAAATTATAACTATAGAGTAGAAAACACAGGGCTGAGAGATGGCTCAGCGTTAAGAGTCCTTGCAGAGGACCTGAATTTGGCCCCCAGAGTCCACATGGGTTCGGATCCACTTGTAACTCAAGCCTCTGGGGTTCATACATTCTTTATTCTCTATATGCACCTGCACTCCTGTGAGCATACTCACAGAAACACACACACACACACACACACATACACACAATTTTAAAAATAATCATTTTTCTAAAGAAAATGCATAATGTCTGCTTAAGTAAAAAATAAACATAATGGATCCAAAATTAATTTGAAAAAAAGTCTTGTAACTAATAAAGTACCCATATTCCATATGGATCAATATCCATTGCTTTTTTTCTAAAAAAGTATGATCTGGTTACTGAACATATCTATCCAATATAATGGTGACCTTTATTTCTACCACAATTAGAATTATTTTGAAGGATCTCTTGTCATATTAAAATTGTTGTGCTAAGAAGTCTTCTAGTTTATTAGTAAGTATCATTATTAAGTATCATTCATTATTAAGATCACTTACTAAATTCTAACTTTACATTTTTTCCTGGGAAATTCAGAAGGTTCCAACTCAGGAAACAGCACAGCCTTGTACCCAGTCACCACACTGGGGTACACAACAAGGTGAGTGCCATCTCTTTCCAACAGATTGAAAGCTACATCAACTCCAGGCACATCACAGACACTCCATCCCCCAGAGAAAATCCACAGCAGAGCAAATATCAGAAGTGAACACCACTGCCTTTCTGAAATGGTTTGAATGAGATGGGTCCTCATGGGCGTATACATTTGAATGTTTGTTCCCCAGATAGAGGAACTGTTTGGGAGGGATTAGGAGGTGTGGCCTTGTTGGAAGAGGTGTGTTACTGAGGGGTGGGCTTTGAGTTTTCAAAAATCCATGCCAGACCCAGTCTTGCTTTCTTTCTGCTTCCTGCCTCTGGATCAGATGTAAGCTCTTAGCTATCACTCCTGCCTGCTCCTGCTACCATGCTCCCGCCATGATGACCATGGACTAATGAAATTAACCCTGCACCAAAAGAGAAGTTCTGAGTAATACAACTCATGTGAGATACACAGCAGTCAAAATTAGAGATATAAAGCATCGTTTTTGTTCCACACAATATTTAATTTGCATGGTTCCTTTTTTATAGCATCCTCATGGAGAACATCCAGAGCACGAGGCACATCCCACCCCAGCTCAGATCTCCCCAGAGTATCCCCTTGCCCAGGGATTGGCAAAATCTCCTTCCTGGGCATCAAAACATCTCCATGGCCAAACTTTAAGACCCCTCCTAATTCATCTCTCTTTGACCTGGATCCAGAAGCTCTCTCCACCTTCCCCCAGGTACAGACCGTTTCCTTAAATAAAATGATCTGCTTCTCCCACCTCGCTGATGTGTATCTCGTTCACATCTGTAATGCTGAGTTCTTCAGTATTGGTATGACAGGCTTTTGGTTGGGAAATCTTTATTCTAGATGGGTGTATACACTTTAAGACATTGACAGAGACCCACTAACTATCAATAACACCTCCCTGGTTCCAATTTTGGCAACCAAAAATGTCTGAAAGTATCACCAAATGTCCCTTAGGTAGCAAACTAACCTCCTGCTAGGAACCACCCCTCTAATCCCAAAAAGACAATTTTCTCCAGAAAGGAAGACAGAACTTTCCAAGTGAATACCACACTGCTGACTATCTCCTACTTAGGATCCTCACAGGGTGGCCTGATTAGCCTAGTCTTGTTTTTCTATACCGCAATCTCCCGGGCCACCAGCACAGGTGTCCTCCGTCAAGTATGAACTCACTCAAGCTGTTAATATGCACTCAGAATGCTAGGTGACCAAATACTGAATGCATATCAAAAACATGTAGAAAAAAAAATAGGATGCTGAGAATTCATGTTTCATAAGCTTATGGTGAGCTACGCATTGCTAGGCAGCCGCTTCAGCCAGGAAGTGATATAAAAAAAGATCTGAAAAAGATTAGCAAGATATTTTAGGCCATTTAGGAGTCTGAATTTAAACAATAATAGAAAACGTACATATTCAGATATATGTGCGCACCGTTTCTGGAGTACATCCGCCTGCAGTACTACCCACTCCTTTCAGGAGTGTTCATAAACATTGAGCTGAGCTGGCCTGCTGTGCAGCTCTTGGCAGGTCTATATCAGAAGGGTTCAGTGACGGGAGGTGTTAACTAATTACACTATAAAATAGAATTACAATTAATTGTTAATTTAGGTTTAAAAGTGACAGACTTTAAAGGCTAAAAATAGTTTTGATCTTTAAAAGGCTTCTTAATGAGGGCAGTACACTTTAAGTACGTCATTAGTTTAATTGTTTAAATTGGGTCTGGAGACTGCTAGAGTTAGGCAAATATCTATTCCGATATGTTAAATGTTTATGACTTGGGACAGAAACAATTAATTGCTAATCGATGGGACCGATACTAGGTGAGGTCAGGTTCTGAAATCAGAGGATGACAACAGTAAATTGGATGGAGAGGTTTTGATGTGGTCTGTGAAAAAAAAAAAAAAAAACTCACAGCAAAGCAGAGACTCAAAGAATAGCAAGAAGGCTAATCCATCAGAAATGTCCAGATAATTAAGATATTACTCATTTGGTTAATAGTGGCTTTCAGGAGTGCCTTTTGTTTATATTAATGGGCCATAATTTTTTAGAACTATACTTAAATGTCTATAGTTCACTTACTTACACATATAATTCAGAATAGAGAATAGTAAAACTCAGTGCAGCTTAAAAGGGTGATAATACTTACTGGCAGATGATGTTATTAACGCTGTTCATAATTTTCACATAGCATCCTGGTTTGCCCTGTAATTTTTTTTTTTTAATCCATGAGTAAAATCAGTTTATGATTCCAGTGAACACCCTTCCCACCACATGCAAGCCTTCCACCATTACTGTAGGTCTGAGAGGTAGAGTGACCACTGCGGGTTTAATGCCTGTGACCTTTACATACCTTCAGTTCAGGTGAGAGACTCCAGAGGCACAGCTGACCCTCCTGACTGCCAGTCACTATTGTCTGCTGGTCGTCTGTGATCATGATAGCCGTGATGCTGTGGGAAGGAGCTTTTCTTCCCCAGAGGGCTACGGCCTGCAGGGTACTCCTCATGGTGGATGAACCCCAGATACAGAGAAACTGAGAAAAAAAGACATGGTTATCTTTCTTTTCTTTCCTTCTTTCTTTCCTTCTTTCTTTCTTTCTTTCTTTCTTTCTTTCTTTCTTTCTTTCTTTCTTTCTTTCTTTCTTTCTTTCTTTCTTTCTTTCTTTCTTTCTCTCTGTCTCTCTCCTTCCTTCCTTCCTTCCTTCCTTCCTTCCTTCCTTCCTTCTTTCTTTCTTTCTTTCTTTCTTTCTTTCTTTCTTTCTTTCTTCTTTCTTGTTTGTTTTGCTTGTTTTTCAAGACAGGGTTTCTCTATATAGCCCTGGCAATCCTAGAACTTGTTCTGTAGACCAGGCTGGCTTCAGACTTACAGAGATCAACCTTCATCTGCCTCCCCCGTGCTGGGAATAAAGGTGTGCACCACCACCACCACCCAGCTGGTTATCTTTCTCAAATTTGGGGAAATTCACATCTGTTATTCCAGCAATGAAGAGGCTGAGGAGACAGTATTGACACAAGTTCAAGGTTGGCTTGAACTACACAATGAATTCCTGGACAACTGTATTTGAGAACCTGTGATGGAAGTCGCTGTAGCCATTTCTTGCCAAGCCAGATACATATTTACTCCATGACCCAGCTAATCCACTCTACCTTTTACTCAAGAAAAGGAAAAAGCATGTGTTTATAGAAAGACTGCTACGTGTACCCTCTTACTCACAATAGCTAAAAACTGTAAACAATCCAAATGCCAATTAATAAGTAACCAGATAAATAGAGGTATATCTACACAATGGGATCCTATTCCTCAACAAAATAAATGGTTCACTGACCCACATTACATGAATCTCAAAACAAGTGTTTGAAAATAACAAGTACTTAAAAAGAACAATGCTGTATGATCCTCTGGGTAAAATACTAGAGAGATCAGATTATTACATAGTAACTGAAAGCAGAGAGCAGGGCAGTGAAGCCCTGGGACAGGAGGAAGCAACAGGAGAGTGTGAGGACCCAAAAGGAAACATGGAGTACATTTTTTATAATTTAAGATTTATCTTATTTTTAATTATGTGTTTGCATGTGTGTCTGTGCACAGGAGTGCAGTCTCTCTGAGGCCAGAGGAGGATGTTGGAGCCCGTGGAGCTAAAGTTAAAGGTGGTTGTGAACCACCTGATGAGGGTGGTGGGAAGTGAACTCTGGTTCTTTGCAAAAACAGTGTGGTGTCTTAACTGATAAATAACCTCTGCAGACCCCAAATATTTACAGCTTCAAGATATGAACAGTTCATTATCCCAACTCTGGTGGTGGGTTTATGAGTGTATGTATATATAACAAAATTTATACTTTAAATGCATGTATTCCTATATATTTATTAAAGTATTTTGCATGTCAATTATAGTTCATTAATGTTGGGTTTTGTTTGTTTGCTTTTGGGGCATTCTTGAAGATATTGTAATGTTCAAGTCTGAACAGAATTCATATAGAAACAACCACAATCATAAATAAGTTCAGAATTAAAAAGTTACAACACAGCCATGAAAATAATAAACCATGATCAATCAGAGGGCTTGGGTATACCCTGGGGATTAATAATAAGTGATCAATCTAAAATTCACCATAAAAGAACAAATAAACTATTAGAAATGATTAAAATGGAAAAGGCATTAAAACTGTTAAAACACACACACGCAGAAAGAGAGAGAGAGAGAGAGAGAGAGAGAGAGAGAGAGAGAGAGAGAGAGAGAGAATGCAGGCAGGCCTTGTGACACAAACCTATAATCCAAAAGAGAACTTGAGACAGGAGGACACAAGTTAAAGCCCAGCCTGGACTACTTAGTAAAACTCTGTCAAATCTTTTTTTTTTTTAAAGAATTTAAGGTTTGGGGATATAGCTTGCTAGTAGAGAACTTGAATCCATTCATGAGACCTTAGGTGCCATCAGTAGAAATAACTGAAGGATTGACCAGTTGAACTTGGCCTGTGAGCATGTCTGTGGAGAATTATCTGTATTGCTGATTGATGTGGGAGGGCCCAGCCCACTGTGGTCAGTATTACCCCTGGACAGGTAGTTCTGAGTTGTCCAAAAAATCAGGTTGAGCAAGCCTTGGGGAGCAAGCCAAAGGGAGCAAGATAGCAAACAATGGTTTTTTTTGTTTGTTTGTTCGTTTGTTTGTTTTTTTGGTTCCTATCTCTACCCCTGCTAGAATTCCTGCTTCCCTCAGTGATGAACTCTGACCTGGAAGTATAAGATAGATTAAACCCTTTCCTCCCCAAATTGCTTTTGTTCATGATGTTCATCCACAGCATCAGAAAGCAAAGCAGGTCTGGCACAGCAATCAAGATGAGTGTTGACTGACACAACATTTATGAAATAGTGTGTAAGAAGAGGAAGCAGAACCATGTTAACTCACTCTGAAAGAAAGGATACTGATTGAATCTTCTTAGGTCAGGAATTATGACAGTATATGAAAAGAAACAAATGCGTGTTACATCCAAGCTAGTAGAGTAATTAAAGAAAAAATAAATGTATTGACCAAATAGAAGAGAAAAATCTGAAGAGCAAAGAAGCAGCATAGGAAAGAGAAAATGCAAAATTAAATGACAGTAAAATTACAGTAAAAGTACATGGACAAAAATGCTAATAAAAAGGCAAAGATTCTTTTACAAAATATTTTTTTCATCTGTTTTTTTTTTTGTGTTTTGTCTGCATGTATGTCTGTGCATCATGTGTGCGCCAGGTGCCTGAGGAGACCAGAAATAGGCATTGGATCCCCTAGAACCACAGTTACAAATGATTGTGAAATACCATATAGGTGCTGGGAATAAAACCTGGGTCCCCTATAGGATCAGGCAGTGCTCTTTAACACTAAGCCATCTCTCCAGCTCCAAGACAAAGCTCCTTAACTAGGCTATTTCAGAACACATTCTACTTACAAAGGCTTCCTAAGACATTATGATGCTAAGGTTGAAAGTAAAAGCCACGTGAAGATGTACAAGATAAATTATAATTAAAGAAAATGATGTAGTATTGAAATCTGGGTTTTAAATAAAGCCACTGTTAGAGGTTAAAACAAGCCACGATACACCTATTACATACATCATTTAATATTATGCAGGAAATAATATTTGTCCCAAACTTTAAAAAATTAAGTTATGTTTCTTCTAATGCTCCTAAGACACACAACACCAACAATATATTCCCTCTATAAATATTTAGAAGAGAAACAATGTAATTTAAATGGTCCTTGACCAACCAAGAAAACATACTGACAATTAGATATTATCTAGGCCCAATAACAATGAATATTCGTATAATAAGACTTACCAATTTTAGGTTTTCCTACTAGATGGAATATTATAGCCTTAAACACGTACATTTAAACAGAGAAGGATTAAAAAAATAATGAGATAAATATCAAAAGCAAAATTTTATGTGCAAGAAAAGAGCGAAAATGATACAAAGAATTCTGAAGAAAACAATCTAGAGAAAGCCATATATTATTATAAAAAGTAATAAATAATCTATTAATTCTTTGGAAAAAAGTTATAGAAACAATTTTAGGGGAAAAAAAGGAATTAAAAGAGAAATCAAATACAACTAAAGTCTAGGTTAAAAATAGATGACCTTACATAAAAATCTTAAAAAGTTCAGTGAAATAATTTTCAAAGAATATATTAAATCCTGAACTGGATGAGTTTAATATGGATACATGAATCACCTGCAATCACTGATAATAGAATAAATTAAGACAGCACCAGCCAGCAGAAAAACCAGTTAGGTACCCAGCCTGCAGAATACTTGATTTTGGCCCCACCAACCCACTCTGCAGTAGCCCCCTACTCTCCTTTGTAGCCCTTCCACTCTCCTCCAGCCCCACCTCCCTGACCCACAAGACCTGCTGACAGACAGATCTGAGCACCATTACAGCCCCAGCAAGCAGAGGAACCAGGTAGGCACCCAGTCTGCAGATCACTTGGTTCTGTTCCCACTCCCGACTGCTCCATAGTCCCTCCCCACTCTCCTCCAGCCCCACTACCACACCAGCCTACAACATCTGTGGACAGCCCCCAGTGCTATCACAACCCAAGCCAGCTGAAGAACCAGCCCCGGCACCATCACAGTACACTCCATTTGAAGAAGTAGTGCAGACCAGGTCAACCCACCAAAAAAACAACAACACAACCAAGGACAACCAGCCAGAAGAAGAATAGTCAACTACCAGCCCCAATCCAGGCAGAGAGTTCCTGCTACATTAGAGGTCAAGTAGGCCACCAGAGCTCCACCTGCAAACTTGAAGGATACTCCCAGCTCCATAAGAGCCCATAAAGAAAATAGAAGACCAGAGAAGAATAACAAAGAAACAAAGAAACAAAAAAGGACTAAAACACTCATCCAATAAAGACAAACCCAGGAATTTGGCACCTAAACTGACAATCACCCCAAACCCTGATTCCTAATAGCCAAAGTAAGAACACCATCAACAACAACCAGAGAATATGTCACAACTTAAACCCAACTAACCTAATACAACAAGCCCTGAACACTCTGACACAGCCTAAACTGTGTTTAAAACCAACTTTATGAAGATAATAGGGGCCCTTAAAGAGGAAATGAATAAATCCCTCAAAGAAATAGATGAAAAGACAAACAGACAGTGGGAACAATTAAGTAAAGTGATTAAAGAAACCCAGGAAAACACAAACAATTAGCAGAAATGAATAAATCCCTCAAAGAAAGCCAAGAAAAAAACAAGCAAACAATGAAAGGAAACGAACAAAACTGTTCAAGACCTGAAAATGGAAATAGAAGCCATAAAGAAAATATAAACAGGGAATCAGAGAAATGAGAAATCTAGAAAGTGATCAGGAACTACAGAGGCGAAAAATCTAGAAAGTGATCAGGAACTACAGAGGCGAAAAATCTAGAAAGTGATCAGGAACTACAGAGGCGAAAAATCTAGAAAGTGATCAGGAACTACAGAGGCAAACAGCAGCAACAGAATGTGGCGATGGAAGAGAGAATCTTAGAATATGGCGATGGAAGAGAGAATCTTAGAATATGGCGATGGAAGAGAGAATCTTAGGCGTTCAGCACACTACACGAAAATGATAAATAAATAAAAAAAAATCCCTGACACTAAGCGTCCAGGAAATCCAGGACACCGTGAAAAGACCAAACCTCAATAATAAGAATAGAGAAAGGACAAGAATCCCACCTCAACGGCCCAGAAAATATTTTCAACAAAATCATAGTAGAAAAACTTCCAAACCTAAAGAAGGAGGTACAAGAAGGTACAAGAAGCATACAGAACACCAAATAGACTGAACCAGAAAAGAAAGTCCCCTCGCCACATAATAATCAAAACACTAAACATATAAAACAAAGAAAGAATACTAAAAGCTGCAAAAGAAAAGAGCAAGTAACATATAAAAGCAAACCTATCAGAATGACACTGGACTTCTCTAAGGAGAATCTAAAAGCCAGAAGGGTCTGGACAGATGTGCTACAGAATCTAAGTGATAACAAATGCCAGCCCAGACTACTATATCCAGCAAAATTTTCAACTATTATAGATGGAGAAATCAAAATAATCAGTGACAAACCCAAATTCAAACAATATCTATCTACAAATCCAGCCCTACAGAAGGTACTAGAAGGAAAACTCCAACCAAAGGAGGTTAACTACACCCATGAAAACACAGGAAATAAATAATGTCACCCCACCAGAATCAAAAGAAGGAAGACACAAACACAACACACACACACACAACCACTAACAACTACAAAATAACAGGACCTAATAATTATTGGTCATTTGTCTCTCAATATCAATAGACCCAATTCCTCAATTAAAACACACACAGACACACACACACACACACACACACACACTAACAGAATGGATGTGAAAACAGAATCCATCCTCTGCTACCTATAAGAAACACACCTTAACATCAAAGATAAACATTACCTCAGAGTACAGGGTTGGGATAAGATTTTCCAAGCAAATGGACCCCAGAAACAAGCCAGAGCAGCCATTTTAATATCTAACAAAATAAACTTCAAACCAAAATTAATCAAAAGAGATAGGGAAAGACACCTCATACTCACCAAAGGAAAAATCCACAAAGACAACATTTCAATTCTAAACATCTATGCACCCAACACAAGGGCTCCCACGTTTATAAAAGAAATATTGCTAAAGCTTAAAACACACATTGACCCACCACACTGATAGTTATAGTTGTATGTTGCTGTGGTGGCTCAGCAAGGATGACAAGGAGGCATTCTCATAGGTACAAACCCTGCCAGATCTCAGCAGAGGGCAATTAGACTTTGAAAACCATATCGCTCAGGTCTCTATAGAATCTGACTGGAAGCCCTTTACCAGTGATCATAGCCTTGAGTTTTCTCTCTTCATTTATCAGAGAAGCTGAGAACAGCTTTTCCTCTTCCTCCTCACTGAAAGTCCTCGGTAGTGAGTTTGATGTCCGGAAGTAGAAAAACTGAAATTGAGATTTCTTCTGAGATGCTGCCCCAGTGATCTCAAACACTGTCAGGCTGCAGTTGGGAGTCTTCAGGACCCAAGGATATCCATTTTTTGCAGCAACATATAGATTCTGTTGTCCCTTGGATAAATGTGCAAAGTACTTTACTTTGGAGAACAGAAAAGTTGAATAGTCAGTGAGGAAGTCTCCATAGGTCTGCCCCAGCAAGCAGATGAAAAAGAAAAAAACAGCTGTCCATAGTCAAGCCAAAGCTTCAGATATTGGGAGTAGAAACAGGAGTATTGTTGTAACAATAAAGCCAAATTGTTGGCTGTGAAGGATTTATGGGCTTTCATGGCTGACAATCTCATGTCCATAGTTTTGAAGTAAGTTAATAGAAGTTGTAGAAGTTTATTTTTAGTTGTTTATAAAATAATTGTTTTATGCACTGTTGGGTGAAGGGCCACCTAGGTCTTGGCATTTTGTATTATGAGCCCACACAGTGACTAACTACTACAAATAGTAGAAGATTTCAATACACCACTCTCACCAATGGACAGGTCAACCAGACAATAGCTAAACAGAGAAACACTGGAGCTAACAGAAATTATAAACCAAATGGGCCTAACTGATCTATACAGAACATTTCACCCACCTACAAAAGAATACATGTTTTTCTCACCACCTCATAGAACCTTCCTAAAATTGACCATATACTAGACAAAAGCAAGTCTCAATAGATACAGGAGAATTAAAAATAACCCCCTGTATTCTATCAGACCACCATGGATTAAAGTTGGATTTCAACAACAGAAACAACAGAAGGCCTACAGACTCAAAGTTGAACAACTCTCTACTGAATTATGGATGGGTCAAGACAGAAATAAAGAGAGAAATTACAGATTTTCTAGAATTCAATGAAAATGAATCCACAGCATACCCAAACCTATGGGACACAATAAAAGTGGTATTAAGAGGAAAATTCATAGCACAAAATGCCTACCAAGAAAAAGTGGAGAGTTCACATACAAGCAAATTAGCAACACATCTGAAAGCTCTAGAACCAAAAGAAGTAAGCATAGGTACAGGGAGTAGACAGCAAGAAAAAAATCAAGCTGAGGGCTGAAATCAAATAATATGGAAACAAAGAGAACAATTCAAAGAATCAATGAAACAGAGTTCTTTGAGAAAATCAACAAGATAAACAAACCCTTATCCAAACTAATCAAAAGAAGGAAAGAGAATATCCAAATGAACAAAATTAGAAATGAAGGGGGGGGCAGGCAGTGGTGGCACACACCTTTAATCCCAGCACTCCAGAGGCAGTGGCAGGCAGATCTCTATGAGTTCAAAGCCAGCCTGGTCTACAGAATGAGTTCCAGAACAGCCAGTATTACAACAGAAAAACCTTGTCTCAAAAAAATAAAATAAAATAAAGTAAATTTCTTAAGAAATTAAAATAACAAAAAATTCAAAGGGGCTATAACTATAGACACCAAGGAAATTTAAAGAATCATTAGGTAATACTTTAGAAACATATACTCCATAAAATTGGAAAATCTAAAATAAATAGACAGTTTTCGAGATAGATACCACCTACCATCATTAAATCAAGATCAGATAAGACAATTTAAACAGACCTATAACCTCCAAGGAAATAGAAACAGTTATTAAAAATCTCCCCACCAAAAAAAGCCCAAGACTAGATGGCTTTACTGCAAAATTCTATTAAGCATTCCAAGAAGAGTTAACCTCAAAACTCCTCGAAGTATTCCACAAAAAAGAAACAGAAGGAATGATGCCAATCTCATTCTATGAGGCCACAGTCACCCTGATACCCAAACCACGCAAAAATTCAACAAAGAAAGAGAATTACAGACTAATTTCCATCATGAACATAGATGCAAAAATACTCAATAAAATACTTGCAAACCAAATCCAAGAACACATCAAAATGATCATCCACTATGATCAAGTAACCTTCATTCCAGAGATGCAGGGATGGTTCAACATATGAAAATCAATCAATGTAATCCACCATATAAATAAGCTAAAAGAAAAAAATCCACATGATCATCTCACTAGATGCCAAAAAAAAAAAACTTTAACAAAATCCAATGGCCCTTCATGTTGAAAGTCTTAGAGAGATTAGGGATACAAGGGACATGCCTAAACATAATAAAGGCAATTTATATCAAGCCTACAGCCAACATCAAATTAAATGGAGAGAAGCTCAAAGCAAGTCCACTAAAATCAGGAACAAGATAAGGTTACCCTCTTTTCCCATACCTATTCAACATAGTACTTGAAGTTCTAGCTAGAGCGATAAGACAACAGAAGGAGATCAAGGGGAAACAAATTGGAAAGGAAGAAGTCAAAGTATCATTATTGTCAGATGATATGATAGTATATATAAGCAACTCCAAAAATTCTACCAGGGAACTCCTACAGCTAATAAACAACTTCAGCAAAGTGGCTGGCTACAAGATCAACTAAAAAGATCTGTAGCCTTCCTATAAACAAATGACAAATGGACTGAGAAATAAATCAGGAAAACAACTCCCCCCATAATAGCCACAAATAACATAAAATATTTTGGGATGACTCTAACCAAGCAAGAAAGAAAGACTTGTATGACAAAAACTTCAAGTCTTTGAAGAGAGAAATTTAAGGTTTCAGAAGATGGAAAGATCTCCCATGCTCCTGGGTTGGTAGGATTAACATAGTAAAAATGGCCATCTTGCCAAAACCAATCTACAGATTCAACACAATCCCTATCAAAATTCCAATACAATTCTTTACATACCTTGAAAGGACAATACTTAACTTCGTATGGAAAAGAAAAAACCCAAGATAGCTAAAATAGCCCTCAAAAATAAAAAGAACTTCTGGAGGTTTCCCTATTCCTAATTTCAAGCTGTACTACAGAGCTAAAGTCATAAAAACTGCATGGTGTTGGCATAAAATCAGACATGTTGATCAAGAGAACCAAATCAGATCCAGACATAAATCCACACACTAATGGATACCCGATCTTCAATAATGAAGCTAGAAATATACACTAGAACAAAGAAAGCATTTTTTAACAAATGGTGCTGGTCTAATTGGATATCTGCATATAGAAGAATGCAAATAGATCCATATTCATCACCCTGCACAAAACTCAAGTCCAAGTAGATCAAGGACCTCAACATAAACCAGATACACTGAAGAGAAACTGAGGCATCACTGTGAACACACTGGCACAGGAGACAACTTCCTGAACAGAACAGCAATAACTGAGGCACTAAGACCTATGATTAATAAATGGGACCTCATGAAACTAAAAAGCTTCTGTAAGGCAAAGGACACTGTCAATGAAACAAAACAGTAGCCTACAGAGTGGGAAAAGATTTTCACCAACTCCACTCCTGATAGAGGTCTAATATCCAAAATACATTTTAAAAAAACTCAAGAAACTAGACATTAACAAAACAAATAATCCAATTTTAAAATGGGGTATGGACCTAAACAAAGAATTCTCAAAAGAGGAATCTCAAATGGCTGAGAAACATTTTTAAAAGATGTTCAACATCCTCACCCATTAGGGAAATGCAAATCAAAACCACTTTGAGATTTCATCTTACACCTGTCAGAATGGCTAAGATCAATAACACAAAGGACAGCTCATGCCAGCAAAGATGGAGAGCTAGGGGAACACTCCTTCATTGCTGGTGGGAGTGCAAACTTGTATAGCCATTTGGAAATCAATATGACAATTTCTTAGGAATTGGAAACTGACCTACCTCAAGACCCATCTATACCACTCCTGGGCATATACTCAAAGGACACTCCATTCTACCAGAAGGACACTTGTTCAACTATGTTCATAGCATCTTTTTCATAATAGCTAGAAATTAGAAACAACCTATGTGTCCCTCAACTGAAGAATGGGTAGAGGAATTGTGGTACATTTACACAATGGAATATTACTCAGCTATTTTAAAAAATGACCTCATGAACTTTTCAGGAAAATGGATGGAACTAAAAAAAAATCATCCTGAGTGGAGTAACCAGTCTTAGAAAGACAAACATAGTCTATACTCACTTATACGTGCATACTAACTATTAAGTGTAGGAGAAAGGTTCTAATATTCACAGACCCAGAGAAACTATGCAACAAGGAGGGCCCTAGTCAGAACACAGGGATCTCCCTGGTAAAGTGGAAATAGAACAAATGGTGTGGTATAGATGGGCTGCAGGAGGATGGGAATGGGAATGGGGAGGACCAGGAGAAGGAGAGAGATGGAGGGAGAAAATATATGTCTCCCAGAATTGGGAGACAATTAGGGGATGATGGGAGACACAGTGCAATGGAAACTCACTGGATTCTATGAGGGAGACCACAGCAAGGATCTCTAATAATGGGGCATAGGGAGCCTAAATAGGCCATCTTCTGTGGCTTCCAGTGGTGGGACTGGGACACTATCCCAGCCACAAAACCTACAACTATAGCCTATACTCCCTGCAGGATCCTCTTTGACAATGGAAGGACAGGACTCCATGCCAAAGGAGGGAACTCTGCCTGAAACTGTAGGGCACGCCAGAAACTAGAGACTGGATAACACAGGAAGGATTTCTAATGATGTCTTGCTCTGCTCATAGGTTGGTACCTAACCCAGTCCTCTTCCAAGAGGCCCCTCCAGCAGCTGATGGTAGCACATGGAGAGGCCGAAGGCCAAACACTGTGCAGAGATCTGGGAACCCTGTGGAAGAGAGAGAGGAGGGATTGAGAGGACCAGAGAGGTCAAAGACACCAGGAGAATAAGCCCCACAGTGTCAACTGACTATCACTCTTAGGGGCTTTCAGAGACTGAATAGGCAGGCACAGAACCTGCATGGTCCCCTAAATATATGTTATGGTTGTTTGGCTTGATGCTCTTGCAAAACTCCTAAAGGCTGGAATGGGGAAATCTCTGACCCTTTTACCTGCCCTTGGGACCCTTTTGCTCCTGCTGGATTGCCTGGCCCAACTTTGATGTAAGGACTCGTGCCTGGCCTTGTTCCATCTTCTTATGCCATGCGTTGTTTGAGTGGTAACCCTGGGAGGATTGTTCTTTTCTGAGGAGAAGCAATTGGGGAGGGGGCAGATTTGAGGGAGAGAGGAGACGGGGGGGGGGGGGGGGGGGGGGGGGGGGGGGAGACACTGAGAGAGGGGAGGAAGGAGAGGAGAGGGGATTGGGTTGTATTGTATGACTTGTATGAGAGAAGGAAAAAAATTTAAAGTAAAATAATAGAAGAAGAAAAAAAAGAAATAAACAAGCAAAAGAATAAATTAAGCAGGGCCATGGTAGTACAGGACTTTAATTCCAATACTCCTGAGGTGGATCTCTTTGAGTTCAAGGCTAGCCTGATGTACAAAGTGAGTTCCAGGACAGCCAAGGCTGCTACACGGAGAAACCCTGTCTCAAAAAACAAAACAAAATAAAAACAAACAAAAAAACAAAAAACTATTTAAAACCACACATCACATATACAGTCTCCGTGTACTAGAAAAAAATCAGTGAAGTGGAGCTGTAATGTTGCAGGACTAATGAATACATGTTTATGTATGAAAGCATACAGACATAATTTATATTTAAAGATGTATTTTATTTTAAATTATGTGTACATGTGTTTCCTGTGTGCTATGTGCACATGAGTGCAGTGCCTACAGAGTCCAGAAGAGGGCACTAATCCCCTGAGCTGGAATTGCAAGAGACTGTGAGCTGTGTGACATGGGTGCAGGGAACCAAATTTTAATTCTCTACAAGAACGTTACCTAGTCAACTGCTGAATATCTGCAGCCTCTACATAAATTATTTCAAGTAAAATGATAGTCCATTTTACAGCTGAAGGGTTAAAAGAACTGTACCTGGGATAGAAGGAATGGAAAACTGGAAGTCCATTATGATTTCCAATTATTTGCAGTCAAATATGAAAAAAATGACTCCATAAAGTTGATATTTCTTTATCAGTATGGGAGAGGCCATTTGTACATCTCAGGATGTCATTTGAGGTCCCTTATACATCTCAAGAGATTCCTGATCAAAGAAAACTTTGAGCACGGAGGTCTCACCTATGTGAGGCAATGGCTCTGTCCATTCAGCTCTAATAAAACCAAACAGTAAAATATTTTTTAAAATGTAGACCATCTACTATCAAATTGCTGTGGTATGTATCCAAGAAGTTTGTCTATTCTGTTTCAAATAGTTAAGTCAAGACAAGTTTAAAACCTTTGGAATGGAGGTTTACAAACCTCCATTTTGCAGCCCTCAGCTTATAATGCTTTTGTCTCTGTTTGAATGCCTGGCGATATTTGGGAATGTTCGAAAAGTTATGGTCAGATATTTATCCTTTAATGAATTCTAAACCTGGCCTACTTAAATACAGTTTGAAACATGTACTACTGTTGTAGGAGAAAAAAAAGCATTAAAAAATAAATGTAGCCTCAGACAAGGATGATTTTGCAAGACTCTATAAAGTGTAAATAAATTGGCCTCCTTTCATATCTTTATTGACAGTAACAAGTGTATCCTAGAGTTTGACATTATGCAATATAACTCATATAGATAATGAAATCAGAATCCTATCACAGGATCACTGTAGATACTGATACAATCCTATAAATAAGTAAATATGCACAAAGACTCATAGTCTTTAATGAATCTCAAATAATTTCCCCTCAAATGCTTGACTGTAACTTTCCCAGATACCATGGTTTATCTATCTCAGTGACATCTCTAGAAAGCTTACAGCAGATGGATAGAATAACCTTGGAAATGAATAACCCCATAGTTACAGAGTTCTACACACACACACACACCACTGTTTTTGCAAAGAGAATTTAACATGTAACAAGTGTGCTGAGCAGGAGGGAGAAATAAGAGAGCACGAGTTAGCTGCAGTGACACGCAGAAAGTGCCTGGCGCTGTATCGACCTTCCTTCCCGAGTTAGCTCGCACCATCACTTTTCAGTTCATATACAGATAGGTGTGTGTGTTTAGACACATAATTGTGTCATTTCTTAGCGGCACAATGAGAAAGATTTAAGGAGAAGCTTATTCAATCCAAGCACTTTCAGAGATGGCTCAGCGGTTAAGAGCACTCGTTGCTTTTCCAGAGGACCCATGTTGTGCAATTCTAAGCATCCACATCATGGCTCATAAGCTTCCTTGATCCAGTTCCAGGGGATCTGATGTCCTATTCTGACCTCAGTGGGCATTAGGCACACACACAGTATACATACATACATTTAAGCAAAACTCTTATACATATGAAATAGAATAAATAAATCTACAAATATTTTAGCTTTAATAGTTAACGGGCCTATTATAATGCTGGATCTGACACAATTTAATTAGATCTAAAAAGAAATACGATACATATAACGTAAAAAGAGTATCAAATTTCACCTCTAAAATTGCATCTTTAAACACACATTATAAGTCAGGTACATGTCAAAAGCAAAATGTCATTTTGACACAATGTTTAGATGTCCTCTTTTCTGTGCTTAATAGAGCTAAACCTGTTCACTTTTATATTTTCAGCATTTTGTTCTTGAAAAGGAGAAGATTTGAAGACCATTATTTGCAAATGGTTTTGAACCACTCAAATCATGAATTGTGAATATTTTTACTTTCTATGAAAAGTCCTGTAATGGGGAGACTGAAACTCATTCCCTGACACCAACAAATAACTGAAATTCAGGGAAAGCCAAAAGACCAAGCCATAGGGAAAGGGAAATAAATAAATAAATAAATAAATAAATAAATAAATAAATAAATAAATAAATAAATAAATAAATAAAACTGGTTTCATCTCTTCTGGTTGAAAGGGGCATAAGTCTGGGAGTCCTCCCTTTACCCCTCCTACCCTTATTGGTCCTGTTTAGAAACATGGCCCATATATTCCTGAGGTTTCTCCTGTCATCTGGGAATGGGAAACCTCTTGTTCAGGGAGCATGCTTCACTTTCCTTGTCTACTATGTCTCTCTATCTCTGCTTCAGTTCTATGCAATGAGATTATCCTGACTCTCCCTTTTTGAGCATTTCTTTTAACAGGCTTAAGAGTAAAGGCATCTTGGTGTCCTGGATTAGCATATCAGATGACTCCTGCAGATGGTGGCATGCCTGTCTTTACATCCAGCCCTGCAGAACTGCTCTCCAGATTCCAGCAATAGATCTCTACTCTGATATAAATGAAGAACAACTTCCCAACAGTGTGCCTGCATGCAACGCCCAGGAAAGGTGGAGACAAAGTTGGAAAAGAAATCAAAACTTTCTAACCTGTGTGTTCAAGGGATAGAAAGCACTAACTAAAATAGAGCATGGCTAGGAGCAGAAATCATTTAAAACCATAGAAGGCTCAAGCCATTGCAGTTTGGGAACCTGCGTCTTCTCTCAGGAGTCCAGCTTCCTGGTCAGGCAGTTCTGCTGAAGCTGATGGCATCTGCAGGAACTTACTGCATGAGCTCAGACTGACTTCAAATAAATTATATTGTAAAGCTTAAACTGCAGTGTTCCATTTATTCTAAAACAAGGGTGCCTCCTAATCACCTTGCAAAGCCAGTCACTGCCATCAGACAGAAAATACTTGGGAAGCTGTGAGTTACTGCTCTATCCTCACCCTAGCACCTTGCCTGACAGAGGTGACATTCGCTGAATATTTCTAAAGTGATGGTATTCAATCTAAATAGTGGGAAAGAGACTTTAAAATGTGGAGATTGGAGCTAGAAAAATGGCTTAGTGGTTAAGAACACCTGCTCTTTTTCGGAGGACCCAATTTTGGTTCCCAGCACTTAAGCTGGGCAGCTCACAGCTGTGATCCAGGGGATCTGACACCCTGCTCTGGCCTCTGTGCACCAGCACACATCTACAAATACACACACACACACACACACACACACACACACACACACTTCAAAATAAAAAAGAAGATTATGCAGGTAAACTCATCATGCTGATGAGGAAGTACAGCAGAACTGATAATGCTTCTCTAGGAAGGAGCTTTCTTGGTCTGGGGGAGTACACTCAGAGGAAAATGATCACTCCTGGCCCTCTGCTTGTGTTTTACCAAAGAGAACAGAAGCAGGTGTGTATCCAGGACATCACCATCTCTATCTTTTTCAATGACGACATGCTTTCTTGAGAAAGAAAAAGAAGCAAGAAGACATAATAGAATGAATCACAGTTATCTTGGTCTCTTCCCCCTTGATCTTAGTAGTAAGGAACTAATCTTAAAGTCTTGTTTTTCTCATCTATAAAGTTGGAAAATTTTACCTTTGAAAACTGATCCTAGGTTAATAATTTCTATACAGAATACTCATCGTCTACCTCACTCATAATTGGTATGTCTACTGAATGAAACAGAGGCGAGGGATCACTAGCATTTTCTCTGTGGCTGGAGGGTGTACTGTATGTGTCTAATGACAGCTTTGTCATTAGCAGAGTGCCCTTCATTACTTTTACTGTATGGGCACTACCACTTATTTCTCAAAGACGTCGTGGGTATATCCAGGACATTTGGCTGTGACAACATCCAATTCATTATCCTTAATTCTAAATTCTATCATGATATTATAATTACCTACTGGGTAGAGAAATTATAGCTGCCGTGTTTAGTAAACAAAATCACAAGCTCTAGTTAAAAGTGAATTTCAGATAAATCACATTTTTTTCATGTAAGAGTTGTGTCCTAGTTTTACTTTTCTTGTTGCGATAAAATATTCTAACAAAAAGCAACATACGGAAGAAAATAATCTATTTGGCTTATAATTCCAGGATATAGTCCATCACTGAAGGGACGTTAAGGAGACAGTCAAGAACAAAGAGAGACAAATGCATGTATACTGTCTGCCGCCTTCTTGATTTCATCTAGTTTTCTCCTGTCTCACACAGCTCAGGATGCCCTGCCTAGGGAATGATCCACTAATGACCCAGACAATTCCCAGAAACATGCCCATAGGCCAACCTGATCAAGAGAGTTCTTCTCAGGCGACTCTAGGTTGTGGCAAGTTGACACTTAAAATTCACCAGTCACGTGGCTTATTCAAAACCTTCAAAGTGCTTACGTTAAAAAATTATTACTTCTCTTTATGTGGACTGTGCTTATAAACTATTTCTTGTTTGTTTAAAGTCTAAATACAACTGTGTTGCATTCGTGTCAGAGGGCCTCTGATAATCCTAAGGTAGGGATGACAGATGAGAAAATCAAAGTTCTGGGAAGCTGGTCACTTGGTCAAGGTCACCCAGGTGAAGAGCAGCTGAGTAAGAACCAAGACTAAGTCTCCTAGCAAGCTCTACAGGAAGCGCAGGACCCAGATTTTCCTATCACAAAGTTTTACTGATCAACCCAAGAAAATTCCTTTGTTATTCAGATTATTCTAGGTGGAGGGGTGGGGTGGGGGAAGTCAGTTCAAGCAACAGGATCCCTTATTTAGCTAGACTTTCACACTGCATCCATTGCAATTAAAGGCTAGCTCTTCCAAACCATTTTCTATAAAGATAGTACCGGCTGGTCCTAGGAATGACACCATGACAGCTCTCCTCCTACCCACCGTCATCACTTTTTCCTCACAATTTCTTCTCACTTTTCTGACCTATCTGAAGTCAGCAGAGTGACAAGCGTGATGGACCTGTTTCTACCACTGGTGTCTACTGGACACTGGGGTTGCTAACTTAATTGTAAATAGATTTATCTGGGGACACACCCATACCCACAGACGGATCAGTCTAGAATCTTGGCTGAAGACAGACTGGAAAAAATATCAAAAAAGCCCTGAGGTATAAGGTATGAATTTTCATAATAGCCTCCTGACCAAAGGAAAACAAAGGACAAAAATGAGTTGAGAAAGAAAGCAGGGAAACGACACCGTTCTGAAATTACGTGTAATGTCTTGGGGTAACTCTAACCAAGCAAGTGAAAGATTTATGTGATTAAAAACTTTAAGGCATTGAAGAAAATAACAAAAAATGGAAAAGATCTTCCCATACTCATGAATTAGTAGGATTAATATAGTAAAAATGGTCATCCTGCCAAAAACAATCTACAGATTCAAGGCAATCCCCATCAAAATGCTAGCACAATTCTTCACAGAAAAGGTCAATTTTCAGCTTCATACAGAAACACAAAAAAGTCAGGATAACTAGAACACCCCTGGACAATAAAATTGCTGCTGGAGGTATCACCATTCCAAATCCCAAATTGCAATTGCAATTGCAGAGCTACAGTAATAATAATTTAAAAAAAAAAAAAACAGCATAGTATTGGCACAAAAAGAGACATGTTGATCAATGGAAGAGAACTGAAGACCCAGGAATAAATCCATACTCATACAGACACCTGATTTTTGATAAAGAAGCTAGAAATACACACTGGGAAAGAAGACATAGCCTTCAATGAATATTGCCAGTCAAACTAGATGACTGCATATAGAAGAATGCAAATAAATCCCTACTCATCACTCTGCACAAAACTTAATTCCAAAAGGATCAAAGACCTCAACATAAGGCCAGATACACTGAATCTGATAGAAGAAAATGTGGGGAATAGTCTTCAGTTCATTAGCAAAGGAAAAGATTTTCTGAACAGAACACTGTTATCACAGACACTAAGATCAACAATTAATAAATGAGACTTCATGAAACTTAAAAGCTTCTGCATGGCAAAGGACACCACCATTTGGATAAAGTGGTAGACTCCAGAATGAAAAAAAAAACGTTTTACTTACCAACTATACATTTGATAAAAGGCTAATATACAAAATATATAAAGAACTCAAAAATCTGGACATCAAAGAAATAAATAATGCAATTAAAGATAGAGTATATGTCCAAACAGAGAATTCTCAAAAGAAGAAACTTAAATGGCTGAGAAACATTTAAAGTAATATTCAGCCTCCTTAGTCATCAGGCTAATGCAAATCAAAATTGCTTTGAAATTTCATCTTACACCAATCAGAATGTCAAAGATCAATCAAACAAACGACAGCTCATACTTGGAAGGAGTGGAGTAAGGGGAACGCTCATCCTTTGCTAGTGGGTGTGCAAACGTCTACTACGGGAATCAGTGTGGTGGTTCATGAGAAGATGGGAATCAATCTACCTCAAGATCCAGCTATACCACTCTAGGGCATATACGCAAAGGATACATCATCTTACCACAGAGACATTTGCTCAACCATGATCACTGCTGCTGTATTCGTAATAGCCAAAATTAGAAACAACCTAGATATCCATTAATGGATGAATAGATTAAGAAAATGTGGTAGATTTACACCATGGAATATTGCTCAGCCATTTAAAAAAATGAAATCACAAAATGGGTGGAGCTAGAAAAATCACCCTGAGTGAAGTTACTCAGACCCAGAAGGACAAAAATGGTGTGTGTACTTGCTTATATGTGGATGTTAGCTGTCAAATTATTGATAAGTAAACTACACCCTGTATAATCACAGAAGTTAGATAGGGAATAAGGGACTAGGGAGTAGGAATAGATCTCCCTAGGAAGGGGAAATAGAATAGATAGTTATGGGTGAAATGTGGAGGATCTAACAAAGAGGGGTAGTGGGGGGAGATAGTAGTTTACTGCTGTAGCGGTTCACCAGAGAAGACCTGGAGGCATTTTCATATATGCAGACCTTTCCAGACCTCTACAGAGTCTATTTTGTTTTGTTTTGTTTTCTGAAAACTTGTCCAGATACTGGTGAAGTGAGGCAGTCCTGACAAGACTCATCTGCTATAGTGATGAAAACTCCACCCTATAAGGGAAACCTTCCTGCATACAAGGATAAGAGCTATTTTTCCTACAAACCAGGCTCTCTCTTAAAATCTGGGAAATGTTTCCTCAGGGTCAGCACACAGAAGCTATGTGAGAACTGGCTGAGGTTGTATCTCGTGCTGGTAGCTGAACTTGGTACTGTAAGAGTCACATAGGTGGTACTGGTTTTGAAGGCATGAAGGGGTCTTTGGAGAACAGCTGAGGCTTGGCACTATGAGAGGCCAGGAGAGGACATTGGTGAAAATGAAACCTCAGTGGCAGTTGAAGGCCCAGATTGAATGGGGTCATACAGAGAAGTTGAGACTTCTCACCATGAAGCTCAGGAGAAGCTATTGGTGAAAGTGCAACCCAGTTGCAACAGAAGACCCCAGAGTTCTGAATATGCCAGTACCATGGGATGACCACCAAGGACAACAGCAGCAGAAGAATGTAGCCAGCCAAAGCTTGGAGGACAAGCTATGTGTGCTGCAGTAGGGCAGAGCCCAAGAATTGACCCAAGACCTTTGGAGGAGCCCAGAAGATCATTAGTGAATTCCAGATAATTGGATATTGACAATATCCAAAGACACTGTGAAAAGTTTAATACATGTTTGGTTTCATTTACTCCTGTTCATTAGCAACCCTTGTGATTGTTTCTCTTGTAAATGGTTTTGAGGATGCAGTGTTAAATTGTGTTGGAGAGATAAAGCAATCTTTTTGTCTTATACAGAAGGGGAAATGTGGAAGTTTATTTTTAGTTACATATAAAATAATCATTTCGTGTACCTTTGGATGAGGGGCTGCCTAGATCTTGGCATTTTATATTGTTTTCAGGTGTTAGATTAATGTGGGGGATGTTTGATTGCACATGGTCTGCACGTGCTATCAATAGAACACCTGAGGAGTTCTGAATCAATAAAAACACCTAAACTAAGGCACTTGGGGTTCCACTGTCCAATATGGCCCTGTGGTTCCCTCTGCTGAGGTCAGGAAGAGCTTATACCTATGAATAAGCCTCCACCTCTTCTTGGCTGAGCCCACACAGCAACATACTACTATAGAGGTGGAGACAAGAGAGGAGCAAAGGAGGGAATACAAGGAGAGACACCTAAAACTAAGGGCCATCTGAGGAGTCATATGGAAACCTAATAGAGTAGAAGCTTCCTAAAATATATACATATTATATATATATATATATATATATATATAATATACATAAAATATATAACTAAAATATATACATACATGAAGGTGATCTAAATGAAATCACCGAACAATAGGGGGAGACAGAAGTCCAGCTGGCCATCTCATCACCAAATGAAGTTTTCAGTAAAAGGAATGGGTTACATCCAATTGAGATCTTGGCCAAAGGGTGGAACCGCAAAACAGCCCAATTTCCAAGGTTATTGGTGGCTCTCCAAAAACTGATGGTAAGGCCCTATTTCTGAAGACAACACCTACACAACTCACTAAACATGGAGAAATCAAGTTGATGCCTATCTAGATAGTCTTTGCTCCTCTGTGGACAAGTGCTCATGGTACCAGAAGGTACTTTGCATGCTTCCAAAGGAGAACAGTAAACATCAACCTAGCTCCAAACCCTTCAGTCTACAATGGTGACTTGCCTGCAAAATACAGTGGTACAATAGTGGCACAAGGCCTGTGGGAGTAACTAACCAATAACCAATATCTGATTTAAATTGGATTCCATAAGATGGGACCCGTACCCATCCCAACACAGCTTGGGTAGCCAAAAGCCTGAAACTAGATAGGTCAGAGACCTAGGCGAAAACCAAATGCTGCTGTTCTGATAAGGAGTGTATCAATAAAATGACCCCTAACCATATTCTGCTATTCTCAGATCTGTGCTTTGCTGAGACATCATCCAAGAACTTTCCTTCTGCAGCAGATGGGAACAAATACAGACTCACGGCCAGACAATAAGCAGAGAGTGAGAGACTGAAACAGCCAGTCCTAAAAGGGACGTCTCCATCAAATCTCTCCCCTCAGGGTTCAGGGATCTCTGTGGAAGAAGAGGAAGAAAGAGTATAGAGCCAGAAGGGATGGAGGACACCAAGGAACCCAGGCCTTCTAGACACAACAGGGCTGGCACACATATGAACTCACAGTCACTACGGCAGCATGCAGGGGGCCTGCCTGAGTGTGTACCAGTTGGGGTCCTAGAGCTGAAAGGAGAAGTGCACACAGGCTCCCATCCCCATTCCTAACCCAGAAACTATCTCCAGGTGACAGACACTTACAAATGACAGATTAGTTTTCTCCTAGGGAGTCTCACTGGAGAAACAAACCATTCTTGAGAGTAGGCCAATGCCCAGTAGTGGATGGCCAATACAAAGCAGACTCAATGGCATCTTTGGAGGTTCTTTGTCTCATAATCTTAAGTCAGGGCTTTTTTTTTTTTCCTAACCTTACAGTTCCTTTGGATATATACTATAGATTCCTGGTCTAACATTACAGGTCGTTTGGAATATATTATGGATTCCTGGTTTATGTTTAATGGGATTACTGTGTGTGTGAATACGTATAACTCTACTTTTCTTGTGCTTTTTTTTTTGGCTTTTTTTCTTGTTTGCTTGTTTTATCCTATTTTATTTTACTATTATTCCTTAGATGGTTGGTTGCTTTCTAAAGAGAAAAGGTGTGGGTCTGAATGAGAGAGGAGGCTTCAGAGTCGTAAGGGGAGGGGAAACCGTACTCATTATCCACCATATGAAAAAAATCTATTTTCAATAAAAGCAAACAACAACCAAAACTTGTATTCTGCCACATTTGAAAGTCTAATAAAAAATAGAGAAAAAAAGTAATGTTTTAGGCAGAGAATACCACCTTACCAAGTAATGTTAATGCTAAAATCACTCAGTCATCAAGGGAGGAATTAAGCAGATATGCAAATTAATCTCTGCACTTCCTCCACCCATGATCCAGAATATGTAATAAAACAAACCAACCAAGAAATTGCTCCCAACTGTTGGACAGATGAAGTTTCCAGCACAGTTCCCTGCTGAGTTACAGGTTTTTACAAAGTATTGCCTGCAAACTTCACCTCCTGCTTATTGAGCTCTGTAGACAAAGCACTAACAAAACTAAACCACAGCCAAGTGTGCTCCATACAGTTATTGTTAGAAAGATGGGCGTTAGTGTGGGAAAAGAAACATGAGAAGCTCAAAGGAACCTTTTGTGAGTAACACGCACCTTCATGTTTATTCAATCCGGGAACAATTCAAAGAACTATAGTGCACGCATTTAAAAATCTCAGGGTTAGGCCTTAAATGGATTTTTATTTTGGAGGATTTTGTTGCTTTGTTTTAGATTGTGCTATGTTTAACTATTCAAATATTTATTCTGGGAGCTTTTTTTTTTTTTTAACCTAAAACTATTTAGCATTTTTAAATGCTAAAAATAGATATATTTAAAATATCTATTTTATTATTTTTGTTATGCATCTGGGACAGGGGGAGTAATGCACATGAGAGCAGTGACCATGGAGGCCTTAAGAGGGCGTCAGACCTTTTGCAGTTTGAGTTACAAGGAGTTTTAAGCCAATGGATGTGGGTGCTGGAACCAAACCTAGGTTCTCTGGAAGAGTAGCATGTACTCTCAAACCCTGAGCCAAGTCTCCAAACTCAGGCCTATTCTTAATTAAATTAAACAAATACGTATTGAGAGCTAAACATATGTCAGTTGTTGGGTTGGGCTGAAGAGAACACAGGGAGGAGAAAAACAAACTCTCTGCCCTGAATGTCATTACAACTGAGTCACCTTGTGGTTAGCTTTAAATAAGCATTTGTGTTACAGGCAAAGCAGTTGTTTTCTTGTGTGTGAATTCTACAAACCTATTTCACTATTGAGTCATATGTTTTTCTGATACCCAAGAACAATATTGAAAACAATCTGTCTGGTGTGTTTGCTTAAAACATGGACAATATTAAATTAACCTGTGTAAGAATTAATCTTTGGTTCCTGTTTGGCAATGGGATTCCCTTCTTCCAGGAGCTCCTACCCATCACCACAGTGTTCACAGTGTTCTGCATGTCTGTGCTTCTCTGTTCAACTCCACAACTCTGTGTGAAATAAACTTTTATTTGTAAAAACAAAAAAAGAATGAACAACATATGTTTAGGAATCATTCATATCCACAGAGTCATAGCATTGCAGATGCTGGTTTTATTTTTGAAAATGCCCACTACATCAGCATCCACCAACATACATGTTTGTTGTATGCTATCTGGAACACATGGCCGCACTGCATTGTTTCAGTGAGATCTTTTCTTTCACTTTTGTTTCACCCTAGCTTTTTGAGAAAAGGTCTCTCATAACTCAGACTGGCCTTCAAGCGTCAATGTAACTGAGGATGACCCTGATCTTCTGGTCCTTCTGCCTCCACTAAGAGCTAGGATTACAAATATAATTTTGGTCACTGTGCCAAGCTCCCTCTGCCTCCTTAAAGCCCTCTTGAAGGGGCTGGAGAGATGGCCCAGAGGTTAGGAGTAGGTACTACTCTTGCAGAGGATCCAAAGCCAGTTCCCAGCACCTACACTGGACAGCTCAACACAACCTATAACTTTAGTTCCTAGGGATCCAATGCCCTCTACTGGGATCTCTGGGAACCTGCACGTTCATGTATATACCCATACACACATACCACAAACTTTAAAAAAGTAAAAGAAAAATAAATTTGTTGAAATTCCACAAACACAAAGAATATTCCATGTGCCTGAACACCTTTTGCTCTGGATCCTTCCTGTCAAATAACAAGCAAAGCAAAGACATTCACACGTGAGTGCTTTCTTATCACTTTAATACCTCATCATATTGCCTGATTTTAACTCATTTTTTCTAAGTGTGCTCTGCTAAGTCTCCTATAATAAATAATAACTTTCTTCTCTTTATACGAAGTTTCATTTTCAGCCATCTCAATGCCCCCCTTAATTCCTACTCCTTTTCTCCTCAACTGGCCTCTCTCCTCTCTGCCCCACTTACCTTTATTGGTTTGCATTTGCTTAAAATACTTGTTGAATATCCTCAGTGTACCAGAGACTTTGCCCCATTATAGGGATTTCCACAAAAAAGACTAAGACACAAACCAGGAGGAGCTCATTCTCCTGTGTCTGAAGAGACAGGAGTCCAGAATCTTTCCAGGGCGCTTTACACCATGTTTAAGCAAATGCAGGAGCCTGATGGGGGAGACAAACATGGGTTTTGGGGTGCTTTCCACATAGGGAAAACAGACAGGTCCAAAGCCCAAACCTTACACATCATCTGAGAATCATTTCCACCTTGTCTGGCTGTAACCAAGTCTGTGCGGCCACCATCAGGTCCAGCCCAGGTAGGTAAGGCATGGGCTCCTGCCTTCTAGAAATCACAGCTGTAGCCTCAAGGAGCCAGGGTGATGTCAACAGGCATGAGCACTCACAGGTAGGCAGACAGGGCTCTCACTGAGAAAGGCATCTTTCTCAAAGTTGGCAGGAGCTAGTCTCTTACCCCTTGGCTCTTTCTGGACAAATATGCTTTCCCAAGCCATGCTTGTCCCTTAGCCTTGACTCCTGCATCACATTTTTCTCCCAGTTCCATGCAAACTAGTAATGTCTACTGCCATTGTGTCCGTCCCTTCTTCTGCCAGAGAAGGCAGAGGGCAGTGGGGCCATCGATAGGGGAGCAAGTCCATTTGGAGAAGCCTCCTAACACATGTGATTCCGGTGTTTATCAGTGCAGTGGCCAGGACCAGTCTATATGGCAGTTCTCAAGACCATCTCTTGCACTGCATGCTTATAAGTACAGAAGTCCAGGGGGCTTGGGGAGGGTGGGCAGTGCGAACATACAGGACTCAACGATATTGCAAAGGAGCCTCGTCTTAAGTGAATACTTACATGTGAGTGTTCGTCCATTTGTATACTTTCCTCTAGAGGACAACCTCAGCTGTCACTTCTCAGGTGCTATAGACCAGGTCTTTGAGACCAGCTCTCTTGCTGACATGGAGCTCACTGATAGGCTGATCTGACTGAAGATCTAGCCCCAGGGTTCTGCCTGTCTCTGTCTCCCTAGAGCTCGTTACAAGTGTTCCATCCAAACCAGGCTCTTTTATAAAAATTGCACCTATTCACATGTGTGTGTGTGTGTGTGTGTTGTATGCACAGACATGTGAAGTCACACAACTTGTGCCAGTTGGCTCTCTCCTTCACCAAGTGGGTCCTGGGGATTGGACTCAGATTCTCAGTCTTGGCAGGAAGTGCCTTTGCCTGTCCCTTTTCCTTTGAGGGATTTCTGTCATAATCCAGGAAGCTCAATTTTCTTTTTGTATTCCTTACATCATCCTTTGTGACACATCCCTTTGTGACATAGACTCTCTCTGATCTTGGCTCTTCCTATTCCCCCCTCTGTTAGAATACAAGCAAACTTCAGTTGGCTTTTCCTTTCCTTCTAAGTCATAAGAAAACCTTTATAGATCCCACTTACATGTGCTTACTGAATGCCAGCTATCATTTCAACCCTGGACAGGGGCATTTCCCACCTTTTCTATTTCATCTGCTCACCTGCCATTTAGTCTTTATTCTTAGGGGGAAAAAGGCTGGAGAAATCTGAATTCCTTGGTGAGAAATAAGTATATCCTATGTCTGTCTGACCTCAAGACCCATCACACTTCTCAACAGGCTAGAGGGTGAAGGTTAGGGTGGCATTATCTCCTGTTTATAATCCATATGAGCAAGCCACTACCCCTAAGAAAAGGAAACAACACAAAATAAATACAATTTAAGCTCAACCACAGGGTGGCTGAGGTTCAAGTCACTCTTCAGGCTGAGGGTAAACAGCAAAGAGATTCTTGCAGCTTAATCTACAAAACCCATTAATTACACACCCAGAGTCAAAGGTGTGGGCAGTGGTTCTTTCAAAGCACCCGGACTAAACAAAAACAGGAGAAAACCTGTTGAAAGAATGATCATGCATCCTAAGATTGCAACTCTTGAGATAAGTTCCACACAGTGATGGTTAGGAGTCCAGAGACTGACTGTGCCTTCGGGCCAGAGGACCCCAGCAAACCTTCCCTGGTCTCTTCCTGTTCCAAAGTGGTCCCTGGCAAGGAGGACCCCTTTACTATGCTCTGCTAGGTTCCTACTGATCAAAGAAGTCATTCTATGGTGATAGCCACAAATTCTGTCCCTGGGGCATAAATAAATGCTCAACTCCTATAGTTCATGGGGCAATGAGGGCCTAAGAGTCTTCAAATCGATCCAACCCATTTTAACTAGCAAGAAACTACCTAGTAATACCTTGTTTGTATTTCTTGGAGGAGGGACACCAGAAACCCTTATTTCATTCTCCACAATAATCGGAGGGCATGCAGCTAGGGCAGCACCATCTCCCAGCTGCTGATTACATCAAAGGCTTGCAGCACAAATTCAATTTTATGATGTTAATCTCAGCCTGCCACTCAGAAATTTTCTCTGAGGGACGTGATTTTTTTTTTCCTCTGGATTTCATTTTAAGAATGATTTTTTTTTTTCCATCCTCAATCAATAAAGATATGTTTTCATCAAAAGACTCTATCTTGGCAGAATTCAATTGGCTACCTCAATCCCTTTTGGTGACACGGTATTAATTAAAATAGTTTATGTTGCACCTCGGCTGGCAAAAGAGGCAATGAAACAAAGCAGCTACGAAGAACACATGTTCTATACACGGCAACACAGAGGCCAGGAAATAATTTGCTCCTTCTCCAGGTGACAGGCATTAGCAATTCAAGGGTCATTCTGACGTGTTTTCTCTCACTTGGAAAAAGAAAAAAATAAAAGCTGAAGCTCTCCTGGTCAGCATTTTGTTCAATAGAAAACTGAAGGCAGATAAACAGAATTCTCCAAATCCTGTCCTTCCTGGACAGGAGGGAAGGAATCACCTCTGCACCCTTGCACCCCAGTGTAGTGGGCTGCCGAGAATCACTCTGTTGCTCTGAAGCTAAATAAGTATGTGGAAAGATGAGAGTAACAGTGAGTGCTTAAGCAAGTTCCTTCTCAGCTTTGAATTAACCATGTTTCTTGAAATCAGGCATGAAGAATTATTTAAAGTTTCTCCCAGTTAAAAGAGGAGAAAACTCTAAAGTGTGTCACAAACCATAAGGATATGCGGGTTCCTTAGTCATTTAGAAAGTGGGACTTGGTTTGGCTTAGTGCACTGACTCTGAGGTCTACCAGACACTGAGGTGAAGCTTCCTCCTACCCAACTACAGATCTTGGAATCTCTGTACCCTGAGGGATAAGCTGCAAGCCGGTTTTCAGAAGATACATGGAGAGCTGGACCAGGGTGGATTTTCCCTGCCTGGGTTGGGAGTGAGGAGGATTCTCAAGGGAGAGATCAAATCCTGAAATAATCAGCTGGGAATTTATATCCATAGTTGAGAGAAAATGTAGAACAATCTAATAAACAGTTTGTGGCTAAACTAAGCCCCGCCTTCCTAGTCCTGATCTCATCCACCTACTGCAACAGCCTTAGGACCTTCATCTGCAAGTGCTCAGAGAAAACCTTTTCTATGAGATTTCACTTGTATTAAAAATAGAAAAACAGCATCAAATTAAGGGCAAACATGTCCAGTCAGACTAGATAATTAGTGAGGTCTGGTCTCAGTGAAAAACCGGACTCAAAATGTAAGACAGGGAAAGAAATAAAGACACCTGATATTGATTTCTGGCCTCCACACACATGTTCACACACATGTAAGCACAACTGTATGATGCAGGCACATAAACAACACACAGACACAGAAACACTAGAAAAGAGTGGGGAGAGAGTAGCTGGAGACGTGGTTCAGTTGCTAAAGTATTTACTGTGAAGGCACAGAGATCTGAGTTTGGTTTCCAGAATCCACTTTTCAAGAGCTGGGCTTGCTAGCATGCCTATATTCCCAGTACGGGAGAGAAGAGACAGGCAGACCCCTGAGGCTCCTGGACAGCCAGCCCAGTCTTATCAGCAAGTTCCAGGTTCAGTGCAAATAAGGTGAAGAGCCATCAGGGAAGACACCTGATATTGATCTCTGGAATCCACACAAGCACACACATAGGTGCATGTGCACCTGTGTACACGTGAATGCATGCACACATTTCCAAGTACACTGCACCAAAAAAAAAGTTGCTGTGGGATTTGCATCATCTTTGAGTTCTATTCAAATGAAGAGTCTTGGGTTTCCCACTGGATGTGACTTCTTAAGGATGAGTCCAGGTCAGAATAGGACTCCAGTGACATTTACACTTAGGCTAAGCAGCTTGACTCGACCTCAGCTTGAGTCTGTCCAGAATATATATATATATATATATATATATATATATATATATATATATATATATATGTATATATATACATATATATATATAATATATCAGTACAATGAACAAATATTCAAGTTAATTGATTAAATCAAAGAAAATGAACAAAGGGGATGAACACTTCAAAAGAATAATTCTCATCTACTTTCTTATGCCAGATAATCATGGTCTGAAAAGAATGGAAATCTGGCTGACCTAGGCTTTCAGATAACCCACAAGGCTGGTCTGGACTTGTAGAACAATTTCTCTACAGTGAACAAAATCTAAAGTCATTAAATTCCTTTTTCGGTTTACTAGTACCTACATAGTAGGTTTTCCAGACCTTGCAGGGTATAGTAACAAAACTCTCCTCTTTGAATTCTTGTTGGTGTAAGAGACAGAAAGGGGAAACTCTAAGTATTCATTTATTCAGTCAACTTGCACAACATTTGGGAGAGAGAGAACTAAGTCATGCACACTCAAGTTAGAATTTAAAGATAAAGACTTGCATATTTGAAAGGATTTTGAAAGCTAACAATATCAGAGAGAAATCAAGAGAGTAAAAATCTGTAAGAATTTCCTCTCAAAATGTTCAGGTAGGATTTTATGCTCCAAAGTAATGAATCTACCCCCAATACCTCTTCTGCAACATTTTGATTCTGACATTCACTTAAATAGCAAGCGATGAATGGAGCTTGGACTAGAGATATCATCTGGCTTATGTAGGAATGCAGATGTTTTTCCAGAACCTGCAGTGGGGGAGGACCTTCTTCTGGACTCAGACTAAGGATGCACCTTGGTTAAAGCACAGGCCGTCCGTTGTGTTTGAAGAATAAGGGTAGTAGCAATAGAAACAAATATAATTTTAGACTTTATTCTAAACAATTATACCAGCTAACATGTTTGTTGGTCTGCTTCTGAAGTATATTTTTTATTTATATGCATATGTGTGTTTATGTATGCTATATGTGTAAGAGTGCCCCTGAAGGCCTGACGAGAGTGTGGGATCCCCTGGAGCTGGAGTTAGAGGCAGTTATGAGCTGCCTGACTTGTGTGCTGAGAAATGAACTCTGATCCTCTGGAAGAGATGTAAGTGTTCTTAACCAGTGAGCCACCTCGCTAGCCTGTCTTGGTCTGCTTGTTATGACATGAAGGAGAGTCATAAGTTCCACCTGGATGGAGCACAGTCTGGGTTTCACTGTGTCTAATCAAGCACTTTAGGGCAGGACACTGGTTGAGTGATGACAGTTCACTTCACTGGAAAGTTCTGTGTACACAGCTTTGTCCTCTTACAGCCTCCGGAAGGAAAGACCCTTATAGGAGAGATTCAAAAATAGTGAGACTTCCTGTTTTACATTTGAGGACAGCAAAACCCAGAGGTGAAATAATGTGGCAAGGTCTGCCTCTGTAGTCAACAGAGAAAATGCTTGGAAGGAAGTCAGAGTTTATGTATTATCTGGGAACAAGTGTGATTGGCCTCCAGAATGACTATTAAATGTAGACCCCATACTGCTCATGTTATGCATTCCTTTGCTGATCTGCATAACATCCTAGGGAGAATTATCCTCTCTAGCCAGGAGAAAATGAGGCATGGAGAGCAAAAGTAATTTGCCTAAGGTCTCATCAGCCCTAAGCCGCATGTCCTTAGTCAGCTGCTGAGACTTCCAGCTTGCCAGAACACCTTCTGGAACGAAGAGGAAAGTCCACAGTCCAAATTCTGCAGAGCAATGCTCGCTAGCACTGGACATACGCGTTTGCATGCTAAGAAGAGTTCAGTACCCTTCCTGATAAGTCTTTATTCTGAAAATTAATAGAAAACACATGCGTGCACACACACACAACATGCACAGAGGTTAAGGAGACACCAGAGTCAACAATATAGGGCGGGACTCATTCAGATTTCAAAACTGAACTGAAACTAGAATTAACACAGTTCAGTTCATCTACCAGGTTCCCATCATAACCTCTGGCCTCTGATTCTGCCTAGTGGAGAGCCAAGTTTAGAAATCTTAACAATTGGCAAAAAAAAAAAAAAAAAAAAAAAAAAAGACATTAAAAACATATCTCCAGAGAAGTCCCACCTACAATGTGCTGACAGAGCTGTTACAGGGGCTGCTTCTGTAAGTGACAGTAAGCAATGCTATTATTAAATAACAGAAACAAGCAAAATGTTCAGCTGTTGAGCTATCTGAACTGTCTTGAAGCTGTCTTGAAACCCTGGGATGTCCTGATACCAATTCTCTCAGAACCTAAACATACTCTTTCTCAATGAGACTCTGTACAGGAGAACCCCAGGATTTTCATCTCCCTCCTTGGGTAGAGCCAGTGGATGCTCCTTTACATATGGTGAAGCATGGCAGCTGATATTATCTTGAAAAAGAAGTTCCAATTTACACTTATCTATCCCCCAGAGAAGCAGCAATGTTGGACTCAACACAGAAGATCAATTTCTGTGTTTTTTAAAATTGTCTCCTTTTAGAATGTCACATGGAGGACCACGTCTCTTCCCCTTTAGTGTATTCTTTACAGAATACACTCTTGGAGGCTGTTAGTGTTGAAGAAACTAAAAGAAATGAAGGGATACATGATGTAAAAGAGAAGGAAGGGAGGGATAGAGGGATGGAGGGCAGAAGAAAAAGAGGGAGGGGAAGAAAGAAAGAAAGAAAGAAAGAAAGAAAGAAAGAAAGAAAGAAAGAAAGAAAGAAAGAAAGAAAGAGAAAGAGAGAAAGAGAGAAAGAGAGAAAGAGAGAAAGAGAGAAAGAGAGAAAGAGAGAAAGAGAGAAAGAGAGAAAAGGAGGGAGGGAGGGAGAAAGGGAAAAGGGTCTCAAGTACCCATAAGCACTTGCTAGAAGATGAGCTTACTTTCCTCTCCCCTGGTTCTCAAGATTCCTGAATGGTAGGAGGAAGGGCTCCCCGCCCCTACCCGTTGCTGAGGAGCTACCTCGTGATGATTTCTGGGAAAGTGAATGGCAGTTTTTCAGGGTGTGGCCCCTGCTAGACCATCCAGTGGATGGCCCCAACACATGTGTATGTGGGAAGCAAAAAAAAAAAAAAAAAAAGGACTTTGTGGGTTATTAAAAAAAAGGACTTGAAGTTGGGAAGGGGAGTGCCGCGGTGGGGGGAGGGAGATGAGAGGAGTTAGAGGAATGTGGTCCAAATACACTGTACGAATATGTCAAATGTCCACAGAATAAAAATAGTGTGGAGAAAACAAAAGTACATACAATTTAAAGGTGAAAGAAGAGAAAGTTAGGAAGATAGAGCAAAGGAAAATCCTAAGTGTGATCAGGGGCAGGGCAGAGCCCAGACAGAGGGGAGAAGAAAGATTCTAAATATTTACATCAGGTAAAACATATTTCCCCAAACTTGCTCAGCGCCTAATAGCTGACCTTGAACTCCTTGGACAGACGACCTCCAGGAGGAGGAAGAAGGGATTTAAGGCGGAGCCAGGCTCTGTGCAGACCATTGTTAACTGTACACAAACGGGCTGGAAGGAATGAGGGCAGCTGGACCGGAATCACTACCCCGAAGGGTGTCTTGCTAGCAGGTCACCTTACCCAGATTTCCTTAGACACAGGCATCCCCCTGCCTCCCCTTATGCTTCAGCTTCTCCCCAGTCCAACCTTACAAGACACAGATCTTCAGCAGGTCTTCAGGGAAGTCTTGTCCACAGGTGGGAGCTGGAGTTTTCCTCAGCCCTGAGTCCCCAGCAGCCTTCAGCTGCCTCAGCCAGCAGGAGCTCACCTCCACCGGCTAATTCCACCTGCTGCAGCTAGTTGTAAAGTCCTGGAAACTCTCTCCTCCAGAAGAGCGAATCTCCCCAAAGTATATATCCAGGAGCAGGATTCACGCAGAACCCAAGGCGGGGACACTGCGTACAGCTGTCCCCAGCCCACCCTACGGATGCGCAGATTCCCAGGGAGGGAGGAGCAGTCTCTCTTGGAGCTGCTTGCCAAGCCCACAGGTGACAGGGCCGGGCTAAGAGGCCTCGGCTCTGATCCGCCTCCACCCGCCTGCCCCGCCCAGGCCGGAGCTGACCCAGCTGGCTCCGGTCCCTGCCTGCTTCCCACTGCCCTCTCTGCTGTAGTGGACTCGCCTGCAACTGGCCAGGGCCAGTCTTTCCAGTGACTCTGCTGCTGAAATTCAAGGAGTCCACGTGCGGGAGCACCAAGGACTTTGCTAAGTGGTGGGGCTTCCCTGGAGAGGACCTCCTGCCAGCCTGGAGAGTGGAACTGCACTGTTTCGTCCTCTAAAGGGGCTAGAAAATCTCAGTCAGTAAAATGCTGACCTCACAAGTTTGGGGCTCCTGAAACCCAGTAAAAATAGTCTGCCTTGGAGGCCTGTGCATTTACAATCTCTATGCTGGGGAGGTGCAGACGGGCCATCCCTGGGGCCAGCAGCACACACACACAGAGACACATGCAGAGACATACACATATAGACACACAGAGAGACAAACACACACGCACACACACACATGGAGAGGGAAGAAGGGGGAAAGAGAGAGGGACTGAGACCCAGGAAGGGGGGGGGGCAGGAGGAGGAGGAGGAGAAGAGGGAGAGAAAGTAAAATCCAGTCTCCTAACCAGCATCTCTCTGAGCCTTGGCTATGAGGGTGGCCAGATACTTTGACTGACTGGGTGGGTAGTAAACATGGAAGGGGCCCTCTGTTGTTCTCAGGGCGCCTGTCTGTTTTGCCTTTCAGACCATGAGGTCTCTGGATTAGGAGGCCCCTGCAAATAGGTGGATAGAGATTTTAGCCTCTCCTTTCTCAATAATGCCAAGTTCTCAAGACATGGTGCCCTGACCAAGCTCACCAAGATGACTGATGCCAAGGTTGTAGATCTCCTAGGAAAGGCCTCCCTGTTCCAGCCTCTGCTCCTGCATTCTCTGTGTCTTCCTAGTTCCCCTCTGGGTCCAGCTGGAGCCTCGCACCCCCTCCCAGGCAATGCTGCCCTGCAATCCATTCACAGAAACCCTCATTTTGTATCATAACAGTTTCCACAGCTTACTACCGCTGCTCCAGGTTGGCCTCCTCTGCCAGACTGTGGCCCTGTGAAGGACAGGACATGGGACATGGAACCCACAGTCGATACCTAGAACCTTGTTGAAGGAAGCCATGCGTATAGCCAGTCACTGCCAAGGACCCCAGCCTTGTCTTTCCGGGGCCCCAGTGACCTCCCATCACTAGGTCTGACCTCTGTATGCACTTCAATCTTCTGGGCAAAGCTCTCAGCTCTAGTTTTCATGGGGGCCTAGAGTGTGGGAACAACTCAGGACTGATTTGCTGTAGTAAGAGATCTGCTTTAATAACTTAAGTGTTTTACACACCATCCTGTTGTTCCGGGTTATACCCCATTAGGCCCAGTGCCAAGGGTCAGAACTAAAAGGAAATAGGGACCAAAAGGAAAAGTTTTTGGACTGAAGAAAATATTGTAAAAATGAACATAGCTTAGTGTTCTTTCTCCTTCCTTGGAAATGATCTCTTGCAGTAGCCCAGTCTGACTTCAAACTCAGGATCCTCCTGTCAGGACCTCCCAAGTGCTGGAATTACAGGCTTGTACCACCATCAAGCCCTGCCTGTTAAGCAGTGTTTGTACGAGTGTAGCTGGTGACAGTGTTGGGCTTATCTGAGCCCTGTGACCCTGGAACATAGGGGCAGCAAAGGGTAAAGAAGCTTATATAGTTTTGTGTTCCAGAAAGAGCTCGCAGGGAGTCCCTTCCCAAAAAGCAAAGGCTCTTAAAATAGCCATTCATCCTGTCATAAATGGTTAACCTTACTACTTGTCCTGACTGACCAACTTTGGAATAAGGCCTACTGCTCTCACTTGACGGTCTTTTAGTTAGACTTCTCCATTCCTGGTTCTTGAGCTTTGACCACACGCAACCCAAACCATCAGACAACCCTGCTCGCAGCCCCTTGGGGGGACAGGCTGACCCCAGGGTGAAACCTTCTCTTTTGCCTCGAGTCCCTTCCACCCACTTCTCCACATCCGACTCTAGAATTGTTTCGACCTCCCTAGAAGAGGTCTGCCCTGTCTAACTTTTGAGAGGCTGGTAGATTTCAGGGTCAAATTTTTCTCAGTACTTAACAACCAACAGAACAAACTGTCTCATTTAGTACGCAGGTGACTCATTCACAACTGCCTCTGTTAGTGGGCTCAAAGCAGTTCCCAGGCCTGATTTCTGGATGAAGAGCCCCCAAGGCCCCTTTGTGAAAGCCTCACCCATGAATAAGTTTGTTTGTTCATTCCCCTGGGTGGTTTGCAAGTCTCGGCTCATGACACAGTTGGTACTATGTAGTTTTGGCAATAATGAAACTTTGTCCTCCATTTGCTCCTGCTTTCTGGTTCCATTCCATGTTAAAGTTACTACGACTAAAACAGAGCTCTGTAAATTCTGAACCACAAAGCCTGTGATAACCATGACACTTCTCTCTCAACTAGACAACATGTCAAGATTCCCTAAATACTTTGAGAAATATTCATTTGGGTGTATTTTTAGTATAAATATGTTGTGCTACATTCATTTGCTTGTTTGTTTATCTATTTATTTGTGGGGTGTGTGTGTGTGTGTGTGTGTGTGTGTGTGTGTGTGTGTGTGTGTGTATGTCCATGTAGAGGTCAGAGGACAATTTTCAGGAGTCAGTTCTCTCCATACACTATATGGGTCCTGGAGATTGAAATCAGGTTGTCAGGACTGACAACACACATCCTTACCTGCTGAGCCACCTTACTGGCCCTAGATTAAATTGATTTTCTAAGAGTCAGTATATTCAAAGATTCATATATAGACTAGGGAGGAGAGAAAATGTATCCCAACTATGCCAACTAGAAATAGCCATCTTTACTTGCACATATTTTAATGTTTCCTGCTTATCTCTTTTCAAAAATATCTTACCACACAATTACAACATTATGCAGGTATAGATTATATTATTTCCATTGAAACATTACAAGAAGGTTATTTTGCTCCCACATTGTCTCTGTGACCTTCATCCTTCATGGCTACATAATAAACTACTTAACCTGATACATTATAGTATGACTATCTCCTACTTGCTGGGAATTGCTTTTAGATTTTAGATAGGCTATGCCGTGTTGGATGTCTTCTTAGAAGAGATTTCAGCAACAGAATCGCTAAGTCAAGATGATCACCATTTGATGTGGTTCTGTTTCCCTATTCATCTTTCTTGGTGAGTTTGTGGAATTCTCTCCTTTTAACCCTGGGATTAAAGATGTTTCATAATATGATATGATAAATGACTACTAACTCCCTTCAAAGAGCGTTTTCTCAGCCTCCAAACACCTTCCTCAATTATAATATATCATTATTATTTGAAAACTTATTCTTTTATGTCTATGTGTGTTTTGACTGCATGTGTGTTTATGCACTTCATGTGTGCAGTGCCCGTGAAGACCAGAAGAGAGCATTGCATCTCCTGGGACTGGAATTACAGAATTTTGTAAGCTACCATGCAGGTGCTGGGAACCTGACCCAGGTCCTCTGAAGAGCAGCCAGTGCACTTAACTGCTGAGCCATCTTTCTAGCCCCTATAAGTTATTACCTTAAAATTAAAATGGAATGTCAAAGGTCTTTTATATTATCTGTTTTTCTCTTCAATTTGTTAAAGTTTGTGCATATTTTTATTTTGAGGGTGTCTCAAACACACAATACTCTTCCATCTCCCTCTTAAGATGTCAGGATTCCATGTGTGTGCCTCCAAGCATGGGTCTGGAACACAGTTATATTCTTTTAAAAGTATCCTGAGTTACAAAGATAACCCCTCTCTTTCCTCCCACTCTATCAAAAAGGTTAGCAAGATCATAATGCTTTCTTTAATAGTCCATTCATCACTAAATTACTGAATGCAGGAAAGTGAGCACAGGAACAAATATTTTATTTGCAGCCTAAATGTGTTGTTTCCTGGTAAGATACTATCAAGTGTGAACTCCTATCTTTGAGCTCTGAAAGATTTTTGCCTGGCACAATTAAATATATCTGGGTATGGGGGAATTTTATTTCATTTACACAATGAAATATCAACACACCCAAACAATATCAAGCACTCCAGTGCCTGGTGAGGCAAGGGTTGTTTTAAGGGGTGCAATATCAAGATTACATTTTACAGAAAGTAGAAAATATATCTGATTTGTGAAACCTTTATAATATGACTTTGAAACCATTTGGAATTTATGTGGCTGGAATTAAACTCAGTCTTTTCTAATGCAGAAACTTCTTTCCCTAAAAGCTGAAAATACGTGAAATTCAGGAAGAGTCAGATCAGTGATCTGTGAATTCTAGCCTGTCATTAGTCAAATAACTATAAATAAACCACACAATCTTCAGACAGATGATCATTTGGATAACAAGGGAATACTTTGTGAAGTGCAAGCCACATGCATAGATGAGACTTGAAAATTAAAGTGATTAACATAATCTATTCCTATAGAAGAGTAGATAGGCATGGAGTCTCCATGTCTGTCTCTATCCCTATATCCTCTAACTCTCTCTCCATTCTTCCCCTCCTCCTCCTCCTCCTTCTCCTCCTCCTCCTCCTCCTCCTGCTCTTCCTCTTCCTCTCCCTCTCTCTCCCTCTTTGAGCCAGTAGACACTGTAATAATGGGATCTGGCACCTGCAGAACTACAGACATGCCTGGAAGAAGGAGTCTTCTCTTCAAGGAAGATCTTCTGCTTTGTAAAGCTTTGAAGGACCCTATGTGTATGACTGAAATTTCATTGACCAACTTCCATCTCACCATGGAAACTAAGGACTAAAGGTTGTGGACTCTGAATCCAAACAGTTGCCAAACTCTAAGATTTTATATATCTGGGCTTCTTTAGCCTAGGGGCAGAACTGTTGGTAAGACAGTCTATGAAATATTTTAACATGTCTAGAGGATCACAAAATCCCCAACACATAAAAATGAGTAATGTATGTAGAGAAGAAATGTGTATTTGATTTATCAGGCCTTGTATATGTCTATGGAATTCCCATAATCTGTCCTGTAGAGATGTACAAGTACTGTCTCAACAAACAAAAAAAAATCAGTTATAAAAATTACAAATAAAATGTGGGAAAATAAAACACGTGTGGCCATTTTTTACCTTGCCAATTTTTTATAATTAAGAATAAAATAACTGGAGATGGCAAAATATCTCAGTGGGTAAGGGTACTTGCCATTAAGACTGATAGCATGAGTGTGATCTATGGGACCTACATTGTGGAAGAAGAAAATAGACCCTAACAAGTCATCCATTTCCATGAGCAATCATGGTACACACCTCCAACTCATCTACAATAAATGCACACACAAATAATTGAAATTAAAATTTTTTAAAGAATAAAATAAGTGAAAAATCTTTAAGCAAAAATAAAAGCATATCAATATACATTTTTGTGAAGTTGCAGAGTGCCAAGTATAATGAACAGCTTCCAGAGAGAGAAGACAAAATAAGGGTCAACAGAGACAGAAGACTGCAGATCATCAACAGCAGAAAGTCATTGCTAGCCTTTACAGTAGCCCTGCAGCCACGCAGAATGCTAGAGTAGAATAGTAATGCCCACACCGTTTTGAAGGAAAATGAGTCTTCAGAGTAGAATTATATACCCAGCTAAATTATCAACCAGTTATGACACTCTTTCTTCTCCAATATCACCTAAATCACCTACTTGCTTTTAAAGAAAACCAAGGGGACATGTTTAGCAGAAACAAATTCATCATATGATGCAGAAGTCCCTTGGAGAAGGAAAAACCCAGTCTGAGATGTATGACCCAAACCAGACAGCAGCAGTATTCTGAGCAGAGGAAGAGGAAGGTAGCAGAGTTACTCTAGAAGAGGGGAAAAATGGCACAGGTGACAGCTTAATGTGTGGGACTCTTTGGCAAATACTTGTAGACTTTTGGTGATACTATTTGAATACTAAGACATTGAGAACTCAAAGCAATACAAGTACTTGACATTATTTAAAAATAAAAGAAAAAAGTGGAACTTATAGCAATGACATCTAACACATATTTACAAAAATTACAAAGTTAATGCTACTTAATATTTACTATAAGACTGTCAGATATTTGTGGCTAGATCCTGTGATCTAGTATCTCAGATCCTTGGGCCATTCTATTGAGGGAACATATCATACTTCAATCACTTGTAGCTTTTGAAGACAGAGAGAAAAACTTGCTGGCCAAGCTTCCTTGGTGTCAGATTCAAGCAAACTGTGTGGGTGGGTGGGATGCGCCTGTGGATTACCACCCATGCTATTAGGCAGGCCCATTATACATTCATACATGGCATTTTGTGGCTCTAGGACAGGCTCCAAGGTCTAACAGCAGTGGCAAGAATCCCTCTGCTGCTCTGATTATCTCTGACAGTCATGGTTCAACTTTTATTTGTCGCTGTTTACATTGTGCTTAAATTCTTATACCAACTGCCTTAGCTTACTTCAGCTGTCAATTCGTCACAGCCTCCTCTGAAGGAGTCTCAACTGAGGGATTTCCCAGATCAAATTAGCCTATGGCCAGTTCTGTGAGAGATTACCTTGACTGATGACAGATATGGGCCCAGCCCTCAGTACGTGGTAGCGTTCTAAGCAAGGTGGACCTGGGCTGTCAGAGAAAGAGCTTGAGAGCAAGCGAGCAGGTAATGTCCCTCCATGATTTATATTCCAGGATTGTGCCTTGAGTATCTGTCCTGACTTCTCTCAGTGGTAGACTGTGACCTGGAAAGTTAAGATTACTTTAACCCATTCCTCTCCTAGGTTGCTTTCGTGTAATGAAGCCTTAGGAAGTTTACCATTTTGTTTAAGGTTGTGTATATTACCATGAGGAAGCTGGGCTCAAAAATCAACCTCGAAGGTCCCAGATCCTCATTCCACCCTACCACATGGTCTAAGTAAAGGCAAATCATGTCAGCAATTTCTTGTTCAGTACTCATATCAATACTCAGTATTTGCCGTTGTTGTTTTGTGCGATACTAAGGACAGAACCGGGGGCTTAATGCATGCTTGGTAGACACTCCTCAATTGTGCTATATCCCCAGTCCCATTTTTGCCTTTTATTCTGGAGCACTATTGCTAAGTTATCCAGCCAGCCTTGAATCCAAGATCCTCTTGCCTCAACCTCCTGAGCAGCTGGGATATTTGGTATTTTTATAGACAAAGATCTATAAAAACATTTCGGTGGAGGGATAAAAAACAATTTAACTCTGTGTGTGTGTGTGTGTGTGTGTGTGTGTGTGTGTGTGTGTGTGCTCTTTAATTGACAGTGGCTGAATTTCCTTAAAGAAGTTGCAAGCCCATGTAAGTCAAACTTTTAAAGATGGTGTCAGGTTCTTGATTATAGCAGAACCATTGATTAGGTCTATGATATAATACTTTAGGTGAAAAGTAACATTTGGACAGGCTATATTTCTAGTGCTTGATTTCGAGGTCAAATTCTTTTCTTCCTCATGTTGTGGAAGTTCCTGCGTTGAATAACTGATGAGAAAATACAAATCAATGTATGTCTCAATGATAGAATTCTGGGTCTTAATAAAGTTGATAATTTGGATAATCAACTAAATAAATTGACTATTACTACAAAACAACCAAATATAGTCAGTCACTCTCCCTGTTCCAAATTCTTATCAAGGAACAGAATAATTACCAGGGACAATGTAAGAAGATTGACACCCCAGATGTAGTTTTGACTAATGCGGGAGGACCGACCCCCCAGCTGTGGTTGTGACTGCAGTGGCTGCGACTTCTCCGCTGTCTGTCCGCTCAGCTGCAGCCTTGCTTCCGTTAGCAGCAGCAACGGGGGTTTTCAGAAGAAAAACTGCCCTGTACATTCTAGCACATTTGACATGAAGGGAAGTTTATTCTCAGGAAGGATCAAGGAGCAGAGTATTCTATGGTTGGGACCTAGTACCTGAACTGTAAGCCTGAGAAAATCAAAAGCTTTCTATGGCAGTGGTAGATAGTTGGTAAACTGCACTTTAGTTGGTCATTATTTTAAATGCCACCTAGTATTGAACTCAGGGCCTCTCCTTCCCATGCGATTTACTATGTGATCTCTTCTGAAGCCTAGTAGTCAGGTTTCTTGCACAGCAGGACAGGGCCACAGTGTACACATGAAATGCACTCACCCCGGGCCTCTTGAATGCTAGTGCTCACAAGTTGACAATCACAAAGCATTCCTAGATTCTAGAGAGGAGAAATAGAAGATCAACATCTGCTTCAAGCTTCCAAATGAGTCCAGCCTGGACAGCCACCTCATGGTGTGTGTCCTGGACAGAGTTCAAGCAAAACCACAGCAGCAGGAGACCTGTCTTATTAACCTCAGTCAACCCCTGAACCCAGGGACATAAAATAGTTGACACTTAAACTAATGAACAACTAAAACGCAGTTTGGTAGCTACCTGCTGCTGCCATGGAAAACTTGAGTCATCAATGTTGGGCATGGGTCCAGAGCTAAAACTGGAAGTAGCTCACAGAGATTGTAAAAGTAGATTTAGTCACACTCAGTTGTACTTCCAACAAATAGCACAAGTATCTATTGGTGTAAAATATCTGATAAATAAACAAAGGAAGTCTTATAATAAATTAAACATTAAGTGTTAACTATTAAACAACACTAACATTGGTATCATAAATGTGAACAATACATTATATTTATTTACACATTTGTTATTAATATTAATAAACATTAATAATTAATATTAAAGCTAACATCCCAATTTTAAAGTGAAAGAAGAAAATAAAGAGACATTTCACTTAGGATAATACATCCAAAATCTTACTTGATACTATGAAAAGTCAAATAAATGCTAAGTTAAAACTGACTTTAATTGAGGATTATTTCAATTATGAAACTGACAAAATATAACAGAATGACATCAGTTCCTTGTTGTAAGACTCCTGGGAAACATCCATTCTTGTATCTCTTCATTTAAGGAAACATCAGCATTTTGCTTTTAGATTATGTGGATACACACTAACTGTCTCAAAACTGCATGTGTGTGTGCTTTGACCAACAATTTTATTTAAAAGAAAATATCTGGAGAAACTTTCAGTTACAAAGGAGATCTCAACGTAGCATTTTTGTTAATGATTTACATATGTATTTATGTGGTCTTCAATCTCTCTCTTTGATTTAGTGTGTGTGCGTGTGTGTGTGTGTGTGTGTGTGTGCAAATATATGTGTGTAGGTGTGTATACCATGTGTATGTGGCAGGCCCAAGAGGGCACTGGGTCTCTTTCTCTATCACTGTCTGCCTATTTCTTTGTAGCACAGTCTCTCCCTGGCTACATCTCACCTAGGCTGACATCTCAGCGAGGGTAGACACCACTAAGCTTCAACAATCCTCTTTCTCCTCCTCTCTCAGACCTAGGGTTACAGGTGTAACCCAGTCTGAACAGATACTGAGATCTGAACCCAGGTCCTCATTATATAGCAAGTGCTCTTAACCAGTGAGCCATCTCTCTAGCCCCTGTAGGATGTTTTCATGATGACACATGATATGGTTAAAACTCTGGATCTAAGAAATAAGTTAACTTATAGATGGGTAAAGATGATGTCACAAAATCCACACACCCAATACATTACTAAGTACAAAGAAATCAGATGACACAATGACATCCTCTCCTTACTGAAATAGTATCTAATATATACTATGTCTGCACGATACACAGACACATGTGTATAACAATGCATCGTGTACCTTATGGAAACAGTAACAAAGCAGCCATGAACATAAGGTGAGGCTGTAGGAAAATAGCCAGCTTGTTCAGGTCCTTTAGTAGATAGTAGAAATTTTAGTTCTTTCTTCAACAGCAGCATAGAACTATCATATGTAAGATGTGAAAGTAATCATAGCTGTGTGAACTGGCTAGTTTTATTTCACCTTGATGCAAGCTAGAGTCCTTTGGGTAGAGAGACCCTCAAATGGGAAAACTTTCCCACTACACTGGCCAGTAGGCAAGCCTGTGGTGCATTTTCTTGATTGATGATGGATGTGGGTTGGCCCAGTGTCGCACCTGGATAAACATGGGGTATATAAGAAGGCAGGCAGAGCAAGCCATGGTGAACACACCAGTAAACAGCATTCTGCCAGGGTCTCTGCTTCAGTTCCTACAACTGGGTTCCTACCCTGACTTTCCTGGTGAATGGTGAACTACAAGCTATACGATGAAACAAAGCTTCTATTCCCTACATTTCTATTGGTTTTAGTGCTTTATTATAGCAATAGGAACCCTAACTAGACATTGCATGAAAAAACTTTTAGAGATATGAAAGAAAGGAAGCAAGGTGCTAAGGCTGTCACCCAATCTTCCATGGCCTCCACTTGCTTCTGACTTGGGGACAAGCTGTGTTTGTTTCTCTTTTGTTTCATCTTAACCCACATTTTTTATGCAGATGTCTGTATGTACGTGTGCCTATGCACGCAGGTGCTCTCAGAGTCCTTAAAGAGGATGTGTGTTAGATTGCCTGCAGCTAGAGTTATGGGAGGTTAGAAGCCACCAGACCTGGGTGCTGGGAACCGTACTTGGAATCCTTTGCAGTAGCAATGAGGGCTCTTAATCACAGAGCCAAGCTCTGGCCCCAAGAACTGTTTCTAATGCAGACCTCATCATTCCCATTCAGTTAGAGCATCTGCAGGAACTGAAGGAGCCAGACAACATGATGCTGTACACAGATGCTAGCCTTCCTGGCTCAGCTCCCAAGTACAGTGCATGGTGTGTACAGTGAGTCACTGTGTTCTCATGACAACCATAAGAATTGAGCTTTATCCTCATATTTTAAAGGTGAGAAATTGGGAGAGTGAAGAGACAAGTAACTCATCCCAAATAAATAATTATGAAGCCGTGATATCCTTGTCTACTTGAATCCAAAGCTTTAATCCTTTCCATCAATGCCTGGCCTGGATCAGAATCCCCCTTCTCCACTTAAAAGTTCTGCAATTTGGGGCAAGGCTTTTAAACTGTCTAGGATGCTAGTGTCTTGTTTTATGAAATTGCCAGGATAAGGTACGTGACTCTTGGAAAGGTTTCAAGGATTAACCAAGGCAAGGCAGGGTGTTTGGAGGAGGGCCTGAAATGTACCAAGCTCTGTAAATAGTCCTTGGAACTCCTGATTTAAAAGTAAGGAACGGGGGCTTGAGGTTAAGAAATTGGCCCAAAGCTACAGAGTTATGCATCTAGAATAAGCATGGCATACCACACCTCTGATTAATATACTAAAAAGAAAAAAAAATAAGATAGAAATCATGGTGCTAAATAAGGATGACTCGTTTTATATATATATATATATATATATATATATATATATATATTCCAAGCACAGTAATGTATGTGAAACATGTGCTAAGTTTTAGCTTTCTGAAACTGTTGTAAATATTAATTTTTCACCAAAGTAAAACCCAAGCACAGAGACAAAGTGAGTTGCTTCACTCTTTAGTAGAGCGAAGGCTCTACGGGAGCGCTTTACTGACTTCCTCTGATTAGCCGTGGAAGGTCTGCTTGTGAAACAGGAACAGGACATGGATGTCAGGTGAGGGACAGGATTCAGTGATATACACTCTTCTTGGATCCCAGCTGCGTTTGCCCAGTTCCAAGGTTATACTTGGTATGTTGATCTGTCGGCTTCCACATCTGTTAAGACCTATCGCTATGGTCTATGTAGGGAAACTGAGGCAACAATGACAGCCACCAAAATCTCCATGATAACCAGAGTGGCAGAGCTCCCTCCCCATAAATCTGGTTGCTGATAAACTTGTCAAATGGTTGGTGCGGGTGAGACCTTGCTGCCAAGATGCTTTGGCTGCTTTTTAATGCTGGTTTCCTCTTCAAGTCCTTATTTCCCCAAGAGCATCTCCTCCCACCTCTGCCCTTCCTGAATCCCATTTCAATAGAACCACCTTTCTGCTCCTTAGCCTATGTGGGAAGCCAATGATTCTGACAGCTTACCCCTGTGGGCTGTGCATACCCAATACAATAACCAAGACACATTTATGGTCTCATTATTTGCTCATCATAAATACTTAGGGTCTGCCTGTTACATTTTAGGTACTGACAAACCTGAATGCACACTCGCTAAGAACCAGGACCGCCGTGCATGCTAAGATATCTGCTTCCTTTCATGCCAAGAGTGTGCGGCGTCAGAACTTCTCCTTGGTCAACCTCGTTTTATGCACTCCTGATCCTTCCCACCTCTCTCCTTTTATCTTTCATTATGTATTCTTCACTATCTGGCACAGGACAGGACCCTGCCATTGAAGATTTCTCGATCTCTTTGAAGAATAGTGAAATATTTTCAGCTGGTGCACAATCTGAACACTGTTTATCGTCTTTTATTTCAAGGAAAATAGTCTAATTACCAAACCCTAGTTTAAGGTACTTTTTTTTCCCCTTAATTCTTCTCTATCCATACCAATTTCTGACAGTAACTTGAGGGTGTTGGAAATTTGGTGCAGGAGCACGAAAATGTCCATTTCTAAACTGAGACTAAGAATTGACTTTGCTGGGCAGTGGTGGCACACACCTTTAATCTCAGCACTTGGAAGACAGAGTCATGCTGATTCTCTGTGAGTTCAACGCCAGCCTGGTCTACAGAGTGAGTTCCAGGAAAGCCAGAGTTACAACAGAGAAACCCTGTCTCAAAAAACCAAAAAAAAAAAAAAAAAAAAATGAGATGAAGGTCTGTAGGTATTGTTTAGTAGTTGCTTGGAATCTTCTAAAATTTAGGTTCCATCCTCATCCTTTCCCTCAAAAGAGAACAGTGGTAAAACTTCACACGCAGTAAAAGGTCATCATGAGAGGGATCTTCATTTAGGAGGGAATCTGACTGTCTCTTCCTTCTAGCTTCTCCTTGTAGGAGCAAATAGCATGGTAGTTTTAAATACTGTGTGCATTAAGAAGCCAGTTTCTTCTGCAGATTGACAGGGTAACTACAGACTGGGCAGACACCAGTCAGCAGTTCCTCACTAGGGGAGGTAGATGCCACCCCCAGGGGCAGGGACATGTTATTCAGGATTTGTTAACCAGGGGTTGGTTTTCTTAACTTTATTATTCATAGTTTCATATAGGTATGCATATGTATGTAATTATATTTACCCTACATTACCCACCCTTAAGCTTTTTCTTTCCTTCTGAACCTTTCTTTGTTCCAGCTCATCTCCCTCTTCCCTTTGTGACTTTTTTGACCCACTGACTTAGTTAATGTTGCTTGCATGAGTGTGAGTCTGGGCTGTTTGCTGAGCATGGGCATTCACTGGTGGCTACAGCACTGAAAAAAATGTGACCCCTCCTCAGACAACCATCACTCCCAATAGCTACCCAGAAAGGTGCATATTCATAGGCACCTCTCAGCAGCATTTTGGGTTGTCACGAGACCTGAAGTTGCTGCAGGCATTTGGTGCAGGGGGCCCATGACCCGACATGTGTTCATCATGCCTTCTTTGAGGGGAAGAGAACACTAGAGGAACCCATTCTCAGCTGGTTCTGGAGCTGGAAACGGATCCTGAGGCTCAGATCCAAGGTTTGCTTCTCAGTTGGGGCCATTCCTCTCTTCGGGTTGGAAATTCTCATTCTCATCAATTGCCATTTTTCACATTTCAAATCCTTCCACGGAAATGGGTTTCTGTGGTATTTGTAAAGCCACGAGAGAGAGAGAGAGAGAGAGAGAGAGAGAGAGAGAGAGAGCGAAAGGGAGGAAGGGAGAGAGGAAAGGAGGAAGGAAGGAAGGAAGGAAGGAAGAAAGGAAGGAAGGAAGGAAGGAAGGAAAGAAGGAAGGAAGGAAGGAAGGAAAAAGAAAAATGGAAAACAATATGGGTTTTTCTCACATTTTTCTCAATCTAGCTCTCTCTTGATTATTTTAGAAATACAATCCTGGGTCCAAATGTCTCTCTCTCTTTTTTTTAACACACTGTTTCACACACACAAGGAATGCACAGGCAGTTCTCAGCATATAACACTTACTATAAGTGCACTATGTGGTGGGTGTTGTGTTACATTCTCGACATTACAGCAGATTCAGTGTTGAGAAACAAATCATGGTCCCTCCCTGCGAAATCTTGAATACAGGACAGGAAACACAAGTCCAACAGCAGTGGTGGCGATGGAGGGTGGCCAAACTGCAAAATGGCCCATCAGAAGACCTGGGGGCAGGACATTTCAGGTCAGAATTGAGGGGATAAGGTGACACAGGGCCATCAGAAGGGGTTGGTGTCACATGAATGGGACATTCACTTTTCTCAGATAGGGAGAGAAGAGAATCTGCCAAGTTTGGGTGTAAAAGAAAATGCGCTTCATTTACTGAAAAGCCCATGGTATAGTTTGACAGAATACAGAGAGCCAAGGGGAAGCCTGGATAGGAAGACCTTATGAGACAGACCAGGAGTTTAAGCTTTTCTTGGGAGAGATAACTAAGTAATGAATGATCTTGAAATTGTATGAAATGGCAGAACCAATGCCATCTTAAACTGAAAAATCCATTTTAAAGCAGAGACAAAGTTCAGGTTCCCAGGAAAAATGAGAAGAGCCCCTGGCCTTCAGAGCCCACCAGTAAAGCCAAAACAAAATGATTGTTGGGTACTTGTTTTGGGAACTGAGATGTGTCATTTCTGGGTTCTGGTGATTTTGACCATGATTGTTGGTGAGTTTCTGATTGGTTGAAAATTATGACTAAACTTTTGTATATGTTGACACAAAATGTCTGTGGTTTTCAAGCTTAAATAGTTTGTAAAATTTTGAGTTGGATTCATAGCTCTGAATTTACATTTTAGACTACGTCCCTGGCTGGTTCGGCTTTCTTTCTTTCTCTTTCTCTTTTTATGCTAGAACTCAATAAAATGTTCTTTTTTTTCAAGAAGTTGTATGTCAGCATAATTGGATCAAAAGGACCCCACAACAAGCTTAAGGAACACACAGGTGACTGGATATTGGAATAAATTAGTGGTTTCTGGAGATGAGGTCTTTAACACCTAACACTTAGCTGCAAACTATGAGCCTGACTAGGCTGTTAACCCTTATCACATCTCAACCAATGCCGGAAGTTCTGCTCTGACTCCCAGCGGGATTCACTGAGATTCTCTCTTCCTTCTCCACGTCATAACAAACCCTTCTTCCCACCCAGCCCACTAATTAGCACCTATCAACTCTGAAAAGCCTTATCATTCTCAACACGTGGAAAACTGGTAAAACATTCTGGTGTTTAGATAAAGCAGCATGTTGTTTGAGACAGGGTCCCACATGAGAGGTACTGAATAAGAACAGACCCTTTTTAGGACGTAAGTGATGCTTTGACAGGAATTGTTGAGGAGTAGGGTTCAAGGGTTGGGCAGGAGTGACGGGTAGCGGGTGAGGACAAGTCATTGCTGTGTGTACGCCTGAATAGGCCACCTGTTCCTTATGGAACAGTGACAGTTTACAATGGAAGTAAAGACATTACTAAATGTTAAAGGTTACCTAGCACTGAGAATTTCATCAGGGTAAATATTGGATAGTTGCATGGAGTTGAAATGGGATGAAAATCTAAAAGGGGCATGCTATTTTGGAAAGATAGGTTTGAAAAGAAAGTTTAGAGGAATAAACAATATCACACATACAAATGACCCCCAGAGTTATAAAATACAAAATATACACAAAATATATAAGTGTAAAAAATATATACAAAATATAAAAAATAAATAATAAATTATAAGATTTAATGAAAGAAGTTTTCAGAGATAAATACTATTTTGATACTGTGGAGTCTTATAACCAGCAGATCATTGTGTTAGTTCCTTTTCTTATGGCTATAACCAAATACCTGATAAAAAAACAATTTCAGGGCAGAAAGGTTTATTCTGGCTTATATTTCCATGGGATCATTCCAAGACAAGGCTGACAGGGCAGAAGGTGGGGAAGAAATTACAGTAGGGATATGAGGTAGCTAGTCACATGACATCTGCAGTCAGGAAGTAGACCATGAACAGGAAGTGGGGCTGTGCTAAAAATCCTCAATCCCTGCCTCCCTCCCCAGTGACCTGCTTTCTTCAGCAAGGCTCTCCCTCCTAAAGGTTCTACAACCTTCCTAAGTAACGGCATCAGCTGGGCACCAACTTTCCAAACACAGGAGCCGTTGGGGTACATTTCATTTTCAAACAATGACAATTTGTGACTAAGACATGAACTGTGTTTCAAAGAACTTCCTTTAATAATGACCCATGTTGCCATGGTAATCAGCCTATACATGGTTAAAGACACACAGCAAACAGGATGGAATCAAGCATTCTGTTGTTGCTATTGTTGCTAATATTTCTAGTGTTGTTAATGCCTATGGTCGATTGTTTCTATGTCTGTTGTTGCTAATGTCTATTGACGATTGTTTCTATGTCTGTTGTTGCTAATATTTCAAATTCTCTTGCATATGTGGTCTGGGTTAAGAAGGCAAATCTTGAGAGTATAGGTATTCTTGGAAAAATTGCTGATTCTAATTATGAACGAGGAAATCCATGAAATATGCAGGCATACCCTGCTATATTGAAAGGTGAACAGGCCATTAGAGACAGCTGGGTTAATGTCAGAAGGACACGATCACTCATTTGAAGGAAAATGATCTGCATGGGCCAAAGATGAAATAATGTTAGCAAGCAAAGAGGAAAACAATGATAAGGGGCTAAGACACCTGCGATATGCTAAAACATCATTTCTTAATGGTACTTATCTGCAAAATTTCTCATTGGTCACCTGTGGGAGGTGCTGGAGAGTCATCATTGATTCAGACACTAGTAAATTAGGTAATACACGCTTGTACAAATAGCATTGTGGGCTACTAGGTTGCAAAATTGGAAGACATTGAAAAAGAGTTTTAGTAAATATATATAGCAGCAAACACAAAAGCTAGCATTCTACCATCTACCTTCTGAGGAGCTATGCGCTGGGACTACAGTTATCCATAGCTATTAAAACCATTAAATGAGTTTCTGATAGAGAGATTTAAAACAGTAGTAGTTCAGACTGGTCACAGCAAACCAGCCTCCTTCTCTTAGAAGCACATAAAAAAATCAAAGAATTAAGAACTACATATTATGTGTTTGTTAGCAGAAGTACACTTCACTCCTATAAAATAGCAATGTATTAGAAAATAAGCTAAATCTAATTTAAACTTCCATTTGGAAGTATATGATGAGAGATAAAGCACACTAAAGAAAATATTAAATATTAGAGCAGAAATCAGAAATCAAATACGCAACCTTAGTTGACAAAAACAAACAATAACAAAAACTAGTTCTTTGAAGAGATTAAAGAAGAATAATAAAACTCTAGTCAGATTAACCAATAAGAAGGAGTGAAGACAAATTATTAATATAATAAATGAAAGAGAATTATTATTGTTTTTATCATGGATATTAAATGGATAACAAATGACTTATAATCAATTATGTGTCCATAGTTTTGATAAGTTAGAAGAAAACAATTATGTAAAAGTTCTAAGTTGTAAAAATTCAAAGAAGTAGAAATAGACACCATGACTAGGGTGTTGTTTATTGAAGAAATAAGACTTAATAACCATCATAATAGTGCACAGTTCCATTGGTTTAAAAATGAATTCAACAAAGTATTTAAGAAGAAATGATGACACTGTCCAGCCTAAGAAGTTTAAAACACAAGCAGCAGTTCCTAGCTAATTCTCATAATCTTTTATTATATTAACACTGAAATAAGAAAAAGACAGATCGCCTACAGCTGATCTCACAGTTGTACCTGCAAAAAAACCCTAACGAATAACAGCAAATTGGATCCACTAACATACAAAAAGGATCGCTCTAGCCAGGCAGAAGGTATTTCAGGGATGTGAGTCTGAGAAAGCAACTGAATGTCAATCACTGTGTGACTGTTTCATCAGTCTAGGAAAATATAGTGATTTTGGAATAATAATATTTGGAAATATTATTAATATTTGGAAAAATAAAGGAAAATGAAGTGATTCTGTCAAAGATGCTGAAGCATCTGGCTAAGTCCAGTTCTCATTCACAGCATGAACTATTCATAGGTGGTTCAGACTGGTTTCTGAACATGGAATAGAACACTTTATAAACCTACAACTCATATATTTATTGGTGAAAAATTGAATGTTTTCTACTAAAAGTGGGATGAAAGTGCTTTTATGCTCTCTTAACCATTTGTATTCGATACTGTACCAGAAGTCACAGATAGAGCAATCACATAAGAAAATTCAGTCAACGGTACAGACGTTAGATAGAGACAAATCCAGCTGTGTCAGTGCTCATCTGAAATGACGGTTTGTCTTTTAAAATCTTAATGAATTGATGGAAGAAAAAAACAAAACTACCAGATGATGAAATCAAGGTCACAGGATGTAAGAGTAATAAAAAAAAAAAGTATTGCTTTTCTACATATGAGAAACAAAACACAGAAATTTAAGATTAATTGCATAATGCTATTTCTATTAACGTAAAAATATTAAAGCACTTAGATTTTCATCTAACAAAAATAGATACAAAACAAACATGAAGAAAACAAAACCTTTTGTGGAATAAATAAAAATAGATATGAATAAATAGATATTCCTCATTCATGAACAGGGAGAATCAATATTGTCAGTTCTTTGAAATGTGGTGTACAGATTCAGAGCCCTTCCAAGTAAGCTACTAGCAACTTATTTTTTAAGTACCAATAAACTAACCTTAAAGATCCTGAAGAGTTCACTCAGTACTGTGTGAGAACATAATAGCAAACTGACGATATAACTCAAGATTTAACAATGACTAAGACGGTGTGGATTGCTAGTGAGCAGGCGAACAGATGGATGAAACAAAACAGAGAGCCCAGAAGCAGAGCCTCACTAAATATGGTCAACTCATCTTTGACAGGATCAAAGAGGGCCCTAGCAATCAAGGGCAGAGTCCTCAACAAGGGAGCCCAGTACAGGAGGATATTTGGGGAATAAAATGTCTGGACCCAGTTTTGTATCTTCTGCAAGAGTAACAAGAATGAGCCATACAACTAATGATAACACACAAAATTAAAAACTGTTTTACAAGGTGACATTGGAGAAAAATCATTTTGGACTTACTAATGATTTTTCAATAGAACATTGTCCATGAAAATGTTTAATAAATGGCGCTTGATTAAAAATGAAACTCCTGGAATTGGAGAGATGGCACAGTAGTTAAGAGAACCTGTGGATCTGTAACAGATCACAGTATGGCATTGGGTAGGTGGCTCATAGGCTCTAACTCCACTCATTTAAACTGGATTAAAACAAAACAAAACAACAACAAAAAAAAGATACTTTACCATAACCACCCCAAACTGACCAAACCAAGATACCCCTCTGTAAGTGAGAGATTACTACACACAGTGATTAAGGAGGACAATAGAATATCATCCATTGATACGATGAAGTAACTGTCAGGTCACAAGAAGAAAATGAAAGAACACGAGTGGGTATTTCTAAGTAAAAGAAGTCAAGTTGAGGGCCCAGGGAAATGCACAGCGGGGAGAGCACTTGCCAGGTAACCATCCGCAGCATCATGGGAAGGAGGCAGGGGCAGGTCTGAGTGGGACAGAGAGGGGACGATGATGGGACAGAAGCCTGAATGAGGCAGGGGCAGGTGGAAGATTGCTATCCGGCCTGGACGCTGGGGTGCAGCCAAGTTTGCTCAACACATTTTTTTCCCCCTGGTGAAACTGATTACAAGTTTCTTACTTTTAGAAGAATGACAGAATGTTGCTTCTACTGTCTAATTTGTGGTGAGAACAGTGATCTCAGCAGCCACTGAGGTCGTGAGGAGAGCCCCACTTGGTCATATGTAGGTGCTTTTTCTTTCTTGAGACAGGCCACACACTTGTGCTTCTTGCATGACTCCTGAGTTGTGATCGCTTCCCGGACATTCAGAATGATACATATTAGACATGTGGAGAGTGACTTTTACTGCAGTCAAGAGTTAACCTGGCGAAGCTCAAACTGCAGTCTGTGTCCCTGCAGTCAATAGCTGACAGATTTCTTCAGATGTACAGTTTACAACCCAAGCTTCCGTGGGATTGAGTCAATGGTCAGCCAACATTCTGCCTAAATATTTGTCTCATACTTGGGGAGCTACCACCAGTGTGACTCCTTCCCTTCTAAAGTATCCTGCTGCTTTGAGAATGTTGAAACCTGATACTTCCTGCTTCAGAGCCCGAGGGGCCACTGTCATTATCTGCTATGCAGATGAGTGACTGTCTCCAGGCCAGGAGATAGCAATCCCTAAATCTCAAGTGAGTGCAATTCCCGTTTCCCAGAGTAGACGTCATCCAGCTTCTACTCTTCCCTGAGTTCCAATAAGTTTCCTTAAACACTTTAAAATTTGAATTTGGGGGTAGCCTCATTTACCCAAGCTACCCACCATTGCCAGAAAAGTGTGACCATGACTCAGACAGGACGTGTCCCCTACCCATTCATTTTAATTCTATATACATTTAATTATTTCTCAACTATGTAAAAAACATCTTTTCAACACTAATCTATTTATTCTTTACAACTTTTATGGGAACGATTCTGATCATTCCTGCTTGTCAACATATAAACTGAATTCTGAATAACAATCTTGCTTAGGACTCAAACCCGGGAGGTTTGGTCCCAAAGTTTGTATTCGAACCTCTAAACTGCTTTTTCTTCAAAATTAACTAAAATTAAAACACTGGATCTAACTGATGAACCAATCACACCTTTCGTTCCTTAAAAAACAAAGAAAACGGGGTTGGCACGGGGTTCTGAAGATCTTTAAGTTACGTCTTAGCACTATTAGACCTGGACGATTCTTTCTGAGGGAAAAGGCTTCCACCATGGAACAGCCAGGGGCCCTTAGGACTGGAAAGGGTCCCACCCTCACCCTGGTCCTTGGGAAAAACTGCAGATAGCCTAGGGGCCATAAACCAAATGTCTTGACTTGGATGGCTAACCAGATATAGCTTAAGAATGTGGACAGTTAGCCCCTTGAGCACGAGCCAATCAAAACTAAACATTTGTAAACTGCATTTCTGTTCCCCAATTAAAAACCAGGCTACCTCACCTATGTTGAAACCCCCTCTTACTGTCTATAAAAAGGCCAGCAAGCCTTTGTTCAGGGTCGGCCATTTTACCCGACCCCAACATGCTGGTTTGCTCTGCAAAATAAAGACTCCTTGCTTTTGCATCAGAACTTGTGGTCTCCTGGTGGTACTCAGAGAGTAGGGAGATTTCAAAAACTGGGCACAACAAGCACCCCTCCTTACAGTCTCCTGAGAGGATTCCTATATTATTGAACACTGAAGGGTACCAGTTATGAGCTGGCTCTGCCCCTCAGTGAATGTGTGACCTTGGCTGATCCTGTCTCTAACTAGTTTCAGTTTGTTCTTCCAAGCAGTATTGTATTTTACCAGTAAAAAAGAGAACAAGGGAAAAAAAACAAACACACAAATAAAAAAACCCGTTCTCCTCATCTATGCAGTTCCTCAGCATTCCACTTGAGGGGGAAGCAAACTAGGCATACTTGTTACAAAGCCCAGAGAAGGAAACTTCATTGTTAAGTTTTTATTTTATACTTTTTCCCCATGATGGTTTCAAACTGTTCTTTGTAGGAAGTGAAAGATATTTGTAAAGGAATCAAGAAAATCGATCCTGTGAGGTGTTCCTATTGAAATTTTTTTTTTTTTTTCCTCTCGGCTGCCTGACATCTAAACCTTTGATTTTTTTTCTTCCTTTTTTTTTGAGATCATTTTCTTTTCTACGATTTTCTGTCTTTTCCTTTGAGATGAGCTTTCCCATGCAGTCCAGCTGTTGTTGTTTTTATTGCTCCTCCTCCTCCTCCTCCTCCTCCTCCTCCTCCTCCTCCTCCTCCTCTCCTTTTTCTCCTCCTCCTCCTCCTTCTCCTCTCCTTTTTCTCCTCCTCCTCCTCCTCCTCCTCCTCTCCTCTCCTTTTTCTCCTCCTCCTCCTCCTCCTCCTTCTCCTCTCCTTTTTCTCCTCCTCCTCCTCCTCCTCCTTCTCCTCTCCTTTTTCTCCTCCTCCTAGTCTTCCTTCTTCAAGAATTTCATATATAAGTACTAGATTTAGACTCATTGTCCCTCCAACCCCTCCCCTCCTCTTTCAGTTGCTTAAGTTTCTGTGGCACCAGGTGGGTTGTGTGACTCTTCTGCTTAAGGTCCTGGGGAGGCTCCACCCTCTTCACAAAAGTTTCTGAGCTCTGATGTCAGTCTGGAAGGTTCTCTCATCACCTGACCTCAGTCACAACACAGACTTTTCTCTCCACATTCTCACCTGCACAGTCCAGTCACACTCAGCTGTGAGCAGTTTTATGAACCGAGAGAATGAGTTTGTTTTTGTTCATTTCAGTATCTTCTTTATATTTAGGTAGTAAACGAATATTCCATGAACATTTATTTCCTATCTATTACAATCAAGACAACAGCATCTGTGGAGTCGGCATGGTGGAGCAGACATCTTCACTCATACCTTTTCTTTAGAACGAGCACTTGGCACTATTTAAGATCTGATTCCTCACTCTGAGAACCCACCTTCATAGCTGATATTGGGGGTTAAATACCATCTACAACCCAGTAAAGACACAAATTCTTCTATGAATTTTCAATTAGTTCACCACTGGCAGAAATTCATGCCATCTTACATGAGGCTGTGTCTGTGACCACCAGATGTCACCCTGAGATCTTAGGATCCATACAAACAACAGAACCAGTGGCTCTTTTGCAGGCATGCTGTTTAAGAAAGTTCATGGCTAAACTAGCAATAATTTAAAGCTTAATATGCAGCTATGGAAGGCAAGCGTGGAGGCCAATCCACGTTTTTCTTCATGTCCCTGCTCACTGGACAGCCCTGGGGGCTGTTCTCCTACTACATAGTTGTGACACAGTTATTAACATGGCCTCTTAGTCCAACCATAATTTAATAATAAAACCTTTTTTAAAACCCTAAAATACCTGTCACTTTTTAAATTGTGTAAGGTTCCTCTTAATTCTGAAAAGAACCCATTTGTACACGGTGGTAATCTGTGGTAAAGGTCAATTTCACTATCAAGTCAGAACACCACGCCATCTCCAAACTGAGCAGTCTGCCCGTCACTACATTTAGCTTCTGCTACTCTCAATAATACTTTCCACTGTCAAAAGTCACCATCCTCCACTCTGCTGTTTAACTGTCCCTTCTTCAAAATCTTCTCTAGAGGGAGTTTCTATCCTGTGTGGGTGACTAGTTAACTGCTATTCTGCTTCAGAGGTCTTCCACCATCTTCCAAAGTTTGCCCTTTGATATATTAACCCTTAAAGATGAATTGTCTGGATTTTTACAGCAAGTGATAGTGTATTTTAAGTTCTTCATTTTGAAAAAAAGAAGTACAACATGGAGTTAATATGTATATAGAATTATCATATGCTAGGGACTTCGTGTATATAAGCCAAATATAGCTGAAAGACTTTTTAGTTTTCCTTGGTTTATACAAGACCCATAGGAAATTCTCACAGAGTGATATAACACTATCCAAAGACTCCTGATAGGACAGTATAGTGGGTGGTATTCCCTCCCTCCCTCCCTTTCTTCTTATTTCCCCTTCTTTCTTCAAGCTTTTTTGAGTTTTAATTGATAAATAAAGCTAGTATGTACTTAATGTCTACAATTTGGTGAGCTTGGACATAATCTTACATGTGAAAACAGCATTAGATCTAAGTTTTTGATTGAAGTAATGACAGCTTGCTCAGCAATACTCAAGCACAGTAACAAAGTATCAATTCTTATTAATTTATTCTCCAATAATTTCACAAATGGATGTGATATATTCTGGCCAGACAAAGGTAATTCCTCCCCAAAGAGAATCTACGTCTCCTTAGAGAAAGGTGTGGATTTCAGGACTGTGACAGAGTAAGCACAAAGAAACTGCATCTTATTGCAGACACTAGAGAAGTGCTCAAGAAGTAATGCATAGGTGTTAAGAAGACTCCAGCTCTAAGGGTTAGGGTGTGGGACTGTCTCACAGATAAAATGGGCCAAGGGAGTTTAAACCCTTGGAACTCTCATTCTAAGAGCAGCAGGAGTTTGACCCCTCCCCTCCATAGCTCTGACATGCCACAAGCCATGCTACTTGCTCACAGCAAGGCACTGCCCCCTCCAAAGGTATAGGAACAGACAGAATTGTTTATCTGGAGTTGCAACTAAACCCTTCCAATATGACCATATAGGGTCTCTCTCTTTGATCCCCAGAAAACACCTAGGCCCAAGGTCAACCCTAATATGCAGATGGCACTGCCTGTCCTAACCAAGGAACTTCCAATGACATTCCTGGGATACAGGAACCACTTCTCTGGCTATATATGTAACCAACCCCCAATAAAGTCGAGTTCAAGTCCTCTGCAGCTGACTCCCAAGAATCCAGTACATTCTCCTCAGCTCAGAAATCTCCAGTCAAAGACTGATGGGTCCATGGTAGACCCATGCTCCCATGGAGCTTCCTGCCTGGGAGCCCACCAATGGTGGAGCTACCTCAAGGGACTGAGAAGCCACCACAGATTATTTAAACAACAATAGGGGATGGCTGGAGAATGCTAGAATGGTGAAAATCAACCATAACACATTGAAGATCAGAAGGAATCCATTAATCTATAATAAAACCACAATAATAAAATTAAACCAAAGAAATGTAGATTTGAATGTTCTTTTCAAGGGAAGAATGTCAATTAAACAAGCATAGAAATTCTAACTTAGGTGGGAAACCACAATCAACCTAACACCAATTTTAGGGGTTTAACTCTCCACAAAGACTGGGAATAGTTCAATGGGAGAATATTTGTCTAATTATCAAGTTCAGTGCCCAACACTGTGAACACCAAGAAGTCATTAAACCATTGGGTCAAAGTGTGTCAGAGAACAGAACATTAACCCACAGGCTGATTATTAATTATAACAAGTTAAGTTGCTGTTGCAACTGAGGAATCTTCAGTATCACTAACATAGGTCCAGAAAGACACATAACCACCAGAACACTGCAGAACCTGTATGGAAACTCTGCTGGAAATATCCAGTGTGACTCTCAACTTGAGCAGAAAAACACATCTGAGATAAAGAAAGGAAAATCTTGTGAAGACCACCAATCAGGTTGCTGAAAGTGTTAATATTGTGTAGGGTAAGAAAGGAAATGGCTAGACAATTCTCCTAGTTTAGAGGAGACTAAAGAAATATATATATATGATGTTTATACACAGAGTAACTTTAATTTTGATATATATCCTTCAATTAAATTTTAAAAGGGATAAACATTTATGAATTATTTACAATGCCTGTGGGAACATCCCAAAGCTCAAATAACCCACCTGTGTCCCACCTTATCTTACTGGAGACATTAACTAGTTATCTGCTCCATATTAAGGTTAGAGGACATAAAAATCAATAAGGGAAGCATAGTGAGAAAAATGTCTTTAATAAGAAAATGAACATGCATTGCTACTTAGGGGATGGGATGTGGACTGCCTCATTTCAGGTTTGACCCTGAATGTTTAAGATTAAATGAACTAACATGATATTTGAAAGGGCCTTGAGTTTATATGGGGTGAGCATGAAAACCATATTGGAATTATTTGAATTGAGAAAAGAAAGACGCCTGGATTATTGAAAATATACAGTAATTCAACAAAGTCCTTATAAATATTGACCATATTTTTCAAATGTAAATATATGATTATGTGGAGTTTGGAATTAAAAGATAGTCATAGGAAAAATAGAAACCTATACTGAGACATATTAGCAAACTACAGATGGAATAACATAATGTATTTTCATACTTTGAGCTCTTAATAAAGGTAAAAAGAAAGTTTGTTTAAATGGTATTTGTGAAAAAAAAATTCTACTTGAGGGAAAATATAGGAAATCAAAATGTTAAGTTCATGAGAGCTATATGATTACTCTCAATTTTTAGTGATCTAGCCTATCAAATGAAATGTAATATATGGTTCTTAATTAATCATCTCAGGCCCAAGGAAGGAAAACTATAAAGATTATTTACTCTGTTTTAGAAGATATATGAACTTTGGAAACTATAAAAAACTTTAAAGATGAACTTATATAATAGGAAAGATAGAATTGATCCACAGAAATATAACTAACTAATGCTTAATCTCTTTAATTAACTTAAAATGAATGTGCGCTTGCATGCTTGTGCCATGACACTCATGTGGAGTCAGAGGACAACCTTAAAGACTCTGTTCTAGTCTTCTACCTCCTGCATCCCACGGATTAAACTTGGGTCATTAGAGTCGCACGGCCAGAACCTTTACTTGCTGAGCCATCTTACCAGCCCCAGTGTTTAATCTTGCATACACTGACTTTCACATCACCATCTCTGAATTATTATTGTTTCCCAGAGTTTTGTTTTTCTATGTATGAGTGTTTGGCTGCATGTATGTGTACCACATGTATGCAGTGCCTGTGGAGGTCAGAAGGGGGTGCTGGATTCTCTGGAAATAGAGCTACAGATGGTTGTGAGCCATCATGTGGGTGCTGGGAACCAAATCCAGGTCCTTTGCAAGTGCAGTCAGTGCTTTTTACTGCCAAGCCATCTCTCCAGCCCCAGCTTCTCTCTGAAAGCTTTTAAAACAAATCACAGAAATCCTATTTTAAAATTACTCCCATAACATAGTTGACATCTAAGCTTTATAAGCATAAGCAAAATAACCAGAAACTGTTATTTCTACAGTTATTTACTCTAGATGTAGATTCAGGTTAAAAGGTTGTTTATTCTTTAGCCTAATTCAATCACTGGTCCTTAGTGCTGGAACCCTGAAGGCCCGGGGTGCTTTGGCCTCTAGAAATCTACTCTTAAGCCTAGAACTGGAGGACTTCAGCCTTCATACAATCTAGAATATTCAAACCTTTTTACAATCTAATCTATCTTTGAGCCTTACTACTGACTGAGCCATTCTGAGTAGCTCCTTCTCACTCTTCTGGTTCAACTCAACTCACTTTTTGTTGTGTCCCAAACACTCCTCCAAGCTGCTGGTTCAAAAAGATCTGCTGAGCCAGCTGTTTCTGACTGAACTCTTCTGACTCCAGCTTATTCTGGCTTATTCTCTGACTGCCTAAGGCTGAACCGCTCTACTCAGTTTCAAACTGACTCATTCTTCCCTTTTGATACCGACTTCTTCTACTGAGCTGTTTCTGTATCTCTGTGTCTTTCTCCCAGCCTGTCTGCTTCTGTAACTCACTTTTCTATACTGCCTCAGTCAGGCTCTCTGCTTTATTCTCAGTCAGACCACTTCATTGTTTCTGGATCTTGGCCCCTGTCTCCTGCTTCTGAATGCCTGTCTCAAACTGCCTGAAAAACTGATTGCTCCAACTGACTCAGCTCTGAGCTGATGGCCTAGGAGATGAGAGTGTCTTTACTCTGACTCACTCTGCTACCTCTTCCTCTGATTTGTCTCTTTGTCTGTCCTTCACTGACTCATCTAAGATGTCACTTCTTATGTGACATTGACTCCCTCTGAGTTCTACCTTCTGTGTCTGCTTCCACACCCAGTTTCTGTTTTAGGGATTAAAGGGATCAGTGGACAACAACTGCCTTCTGAATACTGAGATTCAAATGTGGGTGCTACTACTGTTCTCTGAATTCTGGTATTAAAGGTATGTACTAACATTCCTAGCATTCTTTTCAAAATTCATCCAAACCACACAGGCCTCTAAATGCTATCCCTTCATATAGACACCTGGAATATAGACCCTTCTTAGCTTTCACACAGGTCTATTCTACAATTTACTACATTGTCCTGGTACCTGGTGGCATGTTCCCCAGAACTTTAAACAGTTTCTTAGTACTTAAAAGCTTTTCTGATATGATACCCAAGATAATACAAATGATGATTCTGAAAACATTGTCTAAGGAAAATGCCTATTTGAGAAGATTTCTCTAACCCTATTATACTGAATAGTTTTACATCAACTTGACACAGCTAAATCATCTGAGAAGAGGGAACCTCAGTTGGGAAAATGCCTCTATAAGATCGGGCTATAATCAAGCCTATATGGCATTTTCTTAATTACTGATTGATGTCAGAGGGCCCGACCCAATGTCAGTGATGACATCACTGCGCTAGTGGTCCTGGCTTCTATAAGAGAGCAGGCTGACCAACCTGTGGTAAGCCAGCCAGTAAGTAAATGTGAGGCTAACCTAGAGCTAAAAGGGGGTTGAAGCTTGCTCTGAACCCTAGATTTTTTCACTCTGAGAGCAGAAGTTGTTCAGCTGCTCCCCTTTTTCTTAAAACTAGCAAAGCTCCCTCAGATGCTGACATGCCTTAGGTCACTAGTCACTGATAAGATCCTGCCTCTCCAAGGTATGTGGCCTGGCTAATGTTTACCTGATCACTGCAGGTGGAGGACCCTGGGCTGGAATTCCTTTCTCCCTATATGACCTAACATGGTCTTTTCCCCTGACCCCTGTGAGACATCTGTTTATGAAAAAGAGGCTTCCCCAAAACTTTTGGCCCTGGCCAGTAACACTCAACCACCCATATCTGGTTGTGAGCCCCCTACATGCAAATAGAGCTCTCCTAGAGACACTGCCCTAGCCAATGTGCTAGGAGCAGCGCAGGGGACCAGCAGCCAGCATTGGAGCATCAGGAGTCAGCCTATTGTTTAGCAGGGTGACAGTAGATTTTTACCTTGGCCGCCCAGGGGATTGTCTCCTGAATGTTCTTTGTTAATGCTGGGCCTTATCACGCTTATTGCTACCATGATCTCCTTGTCTCTGACCCCTCACTGGACAGTGTTACCGGCACACATAACAATGGTGATGATTTTCCCTGGAACAATGCCACTTCGGCAAGGCAGTGCCACTCAGTTGAATTGGTGACTCTATTGAAACTCTAGAAAGAACAATTAAAAAACATGTATAGTTAAAAAAAGTAGGTATTTTTCACATACAGTGTTATGTTATAGGGTTAAATTAGGAGTTTTGCCTGCTACCTTAGAATCAGTAACTTAAGAAGAAAACATACTTTGCTAGGGACTTATTCAGTCAGAGTTAGGAAAGCTAAAACAAAGAAAGCTTAATTGCTAGGGCCCATGAGTTTCACCTATGAAAAACAGACCAATGATCAAAAACAAAAAACAAAAAAACAAAACAAAACAAAAAAAAAAAACAAAACAAAAAACAAATGAGTTTCAGTGCCCATTATTAGGCTTGAACTTCCTCAACCACAAATAAAATTGATTCTTTCCTGGTCTCTATAATCAAAAGTTTATTGATGAGTTTAGGGTATGCCTTGGAGATATAGAACTGTGTAGCAGACTTTCCTTTTACCTAAGAAAAACAGAAAGACCCCTGACTTAAAGTTTTCTAGTTATAATAAACTTGTTTCACTGTGTTAACTAAGTAAGAATTATGTACGTTAGTATACTATGATGTGTACTCATTCCCTAACAACTAGCCAATTACAATAGGAGCTGTCTGTGAAATTAGAAATATTGCTTCTAGGATATACATGCACTTCGGGAAAAATTATAAATGGAAAACTAGATGTTCAGGTGTGAGTTTTAAAGATAACTTGTCTTTTAAAAATATGGAACTTGTAATCACTGAAATGTGAAATCTGTAATCATTATGTAAAGTTTAAGTTTATGATTAAGATGTAATTATAATGCGTTCTTTCCCCATGAGTGGCTTTGTAAAAAAAAAAAATACATACATATATATATATATATATATATAAAACATGGGAAAACAGAAGAGAGAGAGAAGAGGAAAAGGGAGAATAGAGAAGTAAGAAGGAGCAGAAGGAATAAAGAGAGAGTGCTTGCTTTGACCAGAAGAAAAGACTTGTGCCAGTTTTCTCTGCTAACTTTACACCTCTTTTACATCCCCTGGCCTCCTTGCTGGAGCTGGTCTCCGGTGCCAATGACTTATTACCACATAAGGCATCCCCTATATATGTAACTTCCCTTGCTTCAATAAACGGAGCTATATACACTGGCACTGCCTCCCTGGAAGTCTGTCTCCCATAGGCTCTCAGACTCCCTTCAAGATCTTCGAACCCAGGATGGGTCCCTGCCTGCACTTTCCTCCTTGAGGCTGAGCTCCTGGCTAAAGGCTTGGTGATCCCTGAGGGAGGGGACTGGTGAGTGAGAACCAACAAGTAAGCAGCACCGCTCCATAGCCTCTGCATCAGCTCTGGCCTCCTTCTTGCCCTCTTTGAAGTCCTGTTCTGAATTCCTTTGATGATGAACTGTAATATGGAAGTGTAAGCCAAATAAACCCTTTTCTCCTCAACTTTTTGGTTTTGGTTATGGTGTTTCATCGCAGCAATAGAAACTCTAACTAAGGCACCTATGGACCAACATTTTACAAAAAGTAATCTATGGTGTTATGAAACATGCATGAGTAGAAATATATGGCGCATTAAACAGCCTGTTGGAACATAATGCCGAAGGCATTAGGAGAAGAACAAAAAGAAAGCTGTACATAATCAAACACAGCCTCCTCCTCTCAAATAGTTTTCATCTTCCATTGGTTGATGCAGTGGCTTAACTAGGAGGTGTGGCTTTGTTGGAGATGTGTCACTGGGGGTGGCTTTGGGGTTTCAAAAGCCCACACTATTCCCAGTTAGCTCTGCCTCGTGCTTGTGGATCAGCTTCTGCACTAGCACCCTGCTTGCCTGCTGCCAAGCTCTCTGCCATGAGGGTCATGGACTCTAACCCTCTGGAGCCTTGAACCCCAACTTAAACATTTCCTTTTTTGAGTTGCATTGGCTATGGTGTCATATCATTGTAACATAAAAGTAACTTTGTTAGCTGAGTTCTGGATACAGAGCTTGTATGTTTGGAGGGTTAGAGTCCATCGTTATTTCTTAATAATTAAGAGAACTGAATTCCCTTGAATCATTATTCAGATTATTTGTTTTCTTCCTACTTTCTTCCTTTAAAACAATTATTTGTTATTCTTTATGTCTTAAAACTGTTTATCTTTGCTCTACATGGCACATATCTGGTATGGGCTGACAGGTCGGCCTGTGGGCCAAGGATTGTGTTTCTGAGGCTAGACTGGGCTTCGTAACAAAATCTCACTCCAAACGTAGAAAAACACAAAACAAAAAGAATAAAGTGAGTCCAGTTAAGACAGTGACTTCAATAAATATTCTGGCAATCTTTCTTCCCTCACTTCCTGTTTCGCTCTGCTATCCCGGGTCTCTTCCCTCTTCCTGGGATGATACCTCTTGGTCTCCTTATCGGCTAGATCCCCCTGTGCTCAAACCCGAATGACAGCAGCATCTGAATGGAACAGGCATTCTTTCCGATCACCGTCTCCATCCGTCTCAGCCCCACGAAATTAAATGCCACTGACCAATTAGTCCCAATGTATGCGTTAGCTCTGCTCTCTCCTGTAAGCCCCAGCATTTTCCACCTTGAAGACGACTTGAAAGTGAGTGAAACATCTGATAACCAGCACACAGAAATGAGAGTCAGATATGCTAATGCCCCCAGTCTTCTTACAAGTTTCTTCATTGAATAAGTGTGACTATTATCTATCCAGTTCTAATCACTAATTAAAACACAAGATGAAACAAAATAAAATTACATAAAAACAGAAAATTTAGGAGTCACCAACCTACAGGGTCCATTGCACGCCCATAGCAAGTTCTGCTGGTTCTCACTCAAAATTTCCCATCTTTTTCCTCTCCCTGTCCTTACAGTCACTGGCCGACTAAACCTCTCAGTCCTGTCTCAGGAAGACTGAAAATGCCTTGCAACAAAACTCTACTTTCTCTATTTAACTTCTTCCCCACCACATATATCAGTCATCCTCTTTTTTTTTAAGCATGAGTCTTTTAAAGTTGGAAATTTAAGATAAAGCTTTAGGACTTTTCCAATGACTCAGAATAAAATTAAAAGCATTTACTGAAATCTTCTTCACACTTTTGGTTCTAATGTCCCAGACATTTAAAAATGGTCAGCTAAGAACAAATGTTGGAGGAAAGTTCCTTGCCTTTAAAATTATCAATATTTTAAAATAGAAAGTTTGCATATCTCTTCTATACTTATTAGATTAATTATTAAGTATGGTAGGCAAAACTATTTTTTGCAAAATCATCTCCTAGTGAATTGAACAGAACTTTAAAAAAATAGACTATATTAACAATTTAACAGCCAGTCAGGGTTCAAGGGTCAGCATGCTTTCAATTGATACTGCACATTTTAGGATTGTTTTGTTTGCTTTTTAGTTTGAATTGTATAACCAAACTCCAATTATATCAGCTCTCCAGATCTAGCTCAATAGAATTGCTATGAAGGTAAACTTCTAGGAATTACTTTGTATGATTTTAATTTTGTTTTATCGGCAAACACTATCAAATGTACAATTGTGCACAACAGCACAGTCTCTATGAGGGGAGGATCAGAGCTGGCTGTCTGTGCTTTAGGTATTACATCCTAGGTTGTGATTAGGGACCAAGTGCACACTCGCTTCTGTTGCTGTGATTAAATATTCCTGTGAATGCAACGAAGGGGTCAAAGGGGGTTACCTCAGCTCACAGGTCCAGGTCAGGCAAGGTCCATCATAGCAGGAAAATCACTTTAACCTGCCTTCTCCCCAGCCCTTCATTTTCTTACTTTAAAAATTTATGATTAAATTTTTACAAAAAAAAACCCCAAAACATTATAGAAAATATATAGACTCAAAAATTTTGTCTGACTATGTCTTAGAACGCCCTTCCAAGATCCATGGAGAGGCCACCTCCGCCTGTGAGAAGGCGCCCTGGAGACGGCTGTTCCAGTTAGCTCCAGCTGTCAACTTGACACAGCCTAGAGTCCTGAAAAGTAAGCTTCAGTTGAGGGATTCCAGATCAGAGGCATCTGTGGGCATGCCCTGAGGGAGTCTCGATTGGTAACTGAGGCGGGAGTGCCCCGCCTGTTGTTGGTACATTCCCTGGGAAGGTGGTCTTGACTATATATATAAGAGAGCTAGCTGAGCATGATCCTGTGAGTCATCCAGTCAGTCTCCTGTGGGGGGGGGGGGCTGAGAGGAATGGAGGGAGGGTAGGAGGGGTGCTGATATGTACTATTCAAAAGAAGAAAAATAAATTTAAAAAAAGAAGAAAGAAACATTCCTCTATGGTTTCTTCTTCAAGTTCCTGTCCCGACTTCTCCTAACAACTATGTGACCTGCAAATATAAGACAAATAAATCCTTTCCTGCTCTTAGTTGCTTTTGGCAAGAATGTTTTGTCACAGCAACAGAAAGGAGACTAGAACAGCATCCTTACCCTCAGTGCATCTCCTGGAAGCACTGTAATGGCATTCTCATACTAGCTACTTTACTGATAAATTTGTAAGATAAAATGGGCAACAGCCCCAGTTCCTAAATCATCAGTTACGATCACACTCCAGGATGACCTTCCTAGAAGTGGCTTGAGCAGGTGGGGAGCTCTAGCACTCTGTGAAGCAGAAACATCAGAAGGCACCCATATTTTTGCTGACTGAGGAGGAATTCAAGGAGGCTGAGTTTGTGATCAGGTTATTACATTGCCCAGTTCCACTCTGGGAAGGAAAGGGAACCTCCCCATTTTGATTAATACTTAGTATCACGGCATTAGGAAACATCTGAAGAACACCTACTGTGTGCCCCAAGTTGTACTAGATTCTGGCCTGTGAATCCTGTGCTTTAGAAACATCAGTGTCTTTGTCTGGCTTTGTGGCATGGAACCATAAAGCCAGCAATACTGTTTGCCTGGTCTATAGAGCCTGTCTCCAAACTAGACAAACCGAAAGAAAACAACCAAGTTAGCTGGGTGTGTAGCACATACTTTTCATTCTAGCACTTTGAACACATGGGCAGGCTGATCTCTAGGAATTCAAGGTCATCTTGGCTTACATAGTGAGATTCTGTCTCTAACAAACAAACAACAACATTAAGAAGAGAGAATGAGAAAAAGAGATGATAGAAAGCTCAGTGGGTAAAGATATTTTCTGCCAAGTCCAATGATCTGAGTTTGACCTCTAGGACCTACATGGTGGGAGGGGAGAACCAACTACCATAAAGTGTCCTCTGACCTCAGTAGACATGCTAAGGTACACATATGAGGCAGGCACACACACACACACACACACACACACACAATTAAATAAATAAATAAATAAATAAATAAATAAATAAAATAAATAAATAGATGTGAGACAAAAACCCGTAACAGACAAAAAAACAGATAAATTCTCTATGCATATACTGAAGAGTTTAACATTTAAGAGTCTGCCAACCAACTCATTTTTGAGAATTTTCTGTTTTTCTTAAGAGATCAATAAAATTTTTAATGATAAGAAATTTGTTAAGAAACACTATCAATTGAGTACAAAGGAACATAGATCCTAGCCATTCACACTTAACTAACCACGTCATGATCATTTGAAGTTAATTCTAGAGTATATGCCAGCCCCAATCTGCATCCTGAAGTCACACCTTTTTCTGCCCAGCTTCATTTCCACACATAACAGAAGAGACAGGCCTCTGTGCTGTACCATGTCAGGAATTCCTTGTTTCTTTCTAGGGATATTGCTTTTTTGTGTGTGGTGCTGAGAATAGAACTCAGGGCCCTGTGCATGTAAGGCAAGAACTCTGTCCCCATCTGCATCCCCAGCCTTAGAGAAGGCTGCTCAATGTCTCACAAGGTGTAAAGAGGAGTTGATCTCTTCACAGCTGACAGAATAGACCACGAAGCATGGAGTAAGATGCAGGGTGGGGTGATCCCCACTCTGCCTAAACTTGCCAGACAATAGGAAGTACTGCAGAGAGCTGAAAGAACAAACTGGTATGTTCTGAGTGGCAAGAACAAGGAGACACCTTTTCTGTTAAAAGCATAAGGTCCTGGTCCACTGCAGTTGGCAACTAAGCATATTTAACCTTTTTTTTCTTTTCCTATATTTTTTTCATGTGTGAATGTGTTGTATGCAAGTTTTCTCATATATGGGCACATGTTTATGTGGATTCTCATACATGTGTGTGGATGCATGTGGAAGCAAGGTTGATGTCAGGAATCATCCTCCATTGCTCTCCTCCCATAGTCACTGAGGCAGGCTTTCTCCATCAGCCCTGGAGCTCACTTATATATGTGGCCACCCTCTCTAACCTCTGTGAAGCTCCTGTGTCTGCCTTCCAAGGCTGGAATTACAGGCAGGCTGCCATGCACACTTGACATTTATACTGGGTTCTAGGGATCATTCTGGCCTTCATGCTTGCATGATAAGCACTTTAAACCAAGCCATCTCCTCAGTCTCAAATTAGCACCTTAAATTCAAGCCTTTTGTTACTCTCCTCCAGTTCCTCTTCTTTCCCCATTCATTTGCCTCTGTCTGTCCCTTCCCTGTCAACGTCCCAAAGACGAGATGGTGGGTTCTACACATCATCCTCTGCCATCTATTGATTTTTTAAAAACTAGAAGGAAATTTATAGAAAGAATCAAAAATAAACAAAATACACAGGAATGTCCCGGGATTGACTGTTACATCATGTTTCTATGTAGCGCTTTCTGCATGGTGAAGTTTAGCAGCTTTTTTATGTACTGAAGCTTGCACCTGAATTAACAGAGATTAATGAGCTGGTCCTGAGAATACTAAAGACTGTCTAATGTAGGTTTCTCTTGAACACCAGTTGAACTGGATGTATACTCAATACTAATTTATCTCATTTAATGAATGACACAATTCTTGAGAAAGGCCACTTATGTATCCGGTTCATAATTTGTATCACAGGGCCTTAAATTCCAATATGTCTGGATAAAAAGCAAACAAACAACAACAAAAAACCCCTGCTATTATCACTTATCAGTTGCATAAAGTAAATTGAATTTCACTAGGGGTCAATTATCATCTATAAAATGTTCATAGCAATTGATAGTTCTTTTAAACTTTGACTAAAGTCTGCCTAGACTCCTGCCTGAATCCTATCTGTCTTTGCCCTGGGACATGCCTCAGAGTTAACAGGGCCGAGGTCTTCTTGGATGCCTCCTTCAGGGTCTGGAATCAGGACTGCAGCCCCTGAAACGAAAATTCTGGATTCCAGACGTTCCAATCCAGTCTGTGAGCAGGGGCTTCATAACTTCTGAGAGGTCATATCTCTTTGACCCTGGTAAAACTTTGATTCTCCTGGGAGTTCTCCTCACAGTGACCTTTAGCAAAGAATCTTGTGTAAGAGAGCTTCAGTGAAGGGGATTATGGGAAGGCTATGCTGAAGACTTTTGCCTCTTATTTCTGGAGCTGGCTGATTCTCTGTCTTTGTATTGTTCAATGCCCACATTTACATATTATCTTCTTTCTTTCTTTCTTTCTTTCTTTCTTTCTTTCTTTCTTCCTTCCTTTCTTTCTTTCTTTCTTTTTCTTTTTTTTAAACTCTGGCTGTCCTTGGATTCACTCTGTAGACCAGGCTGGCTTCAAACTCACAGAGATCCACCTGTCTCTGCCTCCCAAGTGCTGGGATTAAAGGTGTGCACCATCACTGCCCAGTTTACATATTGTCTTAGTTAGGGTTCTATTGCTGTGAAGAGATACCATGACCATAGCAAATCTTATAAAGGAAAACATTCAATTAGGCCTGGCTTATAGTTCAGAGGTTTTGTCTGTTATCATCATGGCGGGAAGCATGGGGGTATGTGGGCAGAAATGGTGCTGAAGAGGTAGCCGAGTACTTTGCATCTGGATTGGCAGGCAGCTGGAAGAGAGAGTTAGACTGGGTCTGGCTTAAGCATCTGAAACCTCAAAGCCCTCTCCCAGTGACATACTTCCTCCAACAAGGCCACACCTACTAGTAATGCCACTCCTTATGAGCCAATAAAAGCCATTTTCATTCAAATCACCATACATAATACATAGCACCACTGATTGTTTCTTATTCCATTTTTATAAATACAGGAAAACTAACCCTGACATAAGCCCTGCATCTAAACAAAGCTCCATGGCAGCCTGGATTTCACTGAAGAGTGGAAAGCATGCTGTTAATCTCGGGGAACTCTAGAAATGTCACAATCTTAAACTCTCTTAAAATGATAGATTTCCTGGGTCAAGGCTAACAGATGTTCTCATGGGGTAGTTGATCAGCCTGAAGGAAATGTTAGAATGTATTATTAGTGGGCAGTAAGTATTAATCAAAGAACATGAAGCCATAGAAAATACCATGGGGGTGATGGTAATTCAGTGGTGAGAGATCCATGGGGCACCATCAAGTGAAAAGAATATCAGTGGATACAGAGTAAGGATACAGATCTAGACCAACCTCACGTCTGGACCTCTTGTAGCTTCCCTCAGGTATCTGTGGTCCACTCTGGGCTCCATGGCAGGGGCTACTGCTCTGCCTCCTTCCCCTGCACACAGCTGGTCAGCCAGGTGACAACACTGGCTCATTGTGTAAGTACCTTTTTTCCAGTCTTCTGGTTTCCAGGTCCCTGTGTTTTCAGCAGTTGGTTGACTCCTAGCAGGAGCCCAGAGCTAAGCTAGGAATGAAGCCAGCACCCAGGGCAGCCAAATGCAGAGAAATAGTGAAAATAAATCCAACACAGCCCTAAAGCTCCAAAGATGCTTTCAACATCACGAGGATGAATGCTCATTGATTTGGAGTTCATAGTTTTGGTATATACATAGTCTGTTATATACTTGTAAGTTGTAATTAGATAAATGACTAAAACTCCAAATTTAATGCCATGATTGCATACATATTGTGAAAATTTGATGAGAACATCATTTTGGGAGCATAATTACACGAAATGAAAAAACAAACAAACAAAAAGACCAGAGGCATGAAATCATATTTAACAGCAGTTAATTCGTTCTTTTCCGGCTTTATACACCTTTTGATAGTGCAACTTTTTAAAAAGGATTTGTTCTTTTCTGTTCTTAATACTTCTATATGTACACGCTGTCCCTGCTTGTTTGTATGCGTACTGAGTGCATACAGTTCCCATGTTTGCCAGGAGAGGGCGTTGGATCCTCTGGAACAGGAGCCACAGACCCTTGTGAGCTTCCCTGTGGGTACTGGAGACTGAACCTGGGTTCTCTGCCATAGCAGTCACTGCCCTTACTCATAAGCCATCTCTCCAGCCCTTAACTGCCTGATTTTTTAAAATAGGGAATTATCATTAATAAATTAAATCAGTATTTTAACATACGGAGAAAAAAACACAATATTTTGGACTAGTTTCTATAATTTTATCTATATGTCTATGGCAAATTTTATTTATACTAATTTGAAAATAATATATGTAATAATTAAGGAATATGTGAAAAATCAAAACTCCAAAAAGAAAGTTGAAATCATTCATTATTCTTTTGTTTATAATATTAATACCAATGTTTTTTTGGGGGGGAGGATTTTTCTAAACGCTATATATATGCACCCTCCATCAAAATATACATGATTCTCGTTCTTTCTCTCGAAATTAAGATCATGGTAATGACATAATCTGCCTTTTCTAACTAACAGCATCCTGAACACTTCTATATCTTAATATATACAGAACATTTAATGATTAAATAATGTCCCCTCACCTCAGTGTACAGTGATTGTCTACACAGCTTCCTTCTTGGGGTATTTAAGCGGGTTCTCATCGCTGTGGAATAGACACTGGCACGGACTCGGTGTTTCCACTCTCAGCGTCAGATGGCATTGCTAAAAATGTCTTTTCAACCTGCCTGCTGCTTCCCGCACCTGCTGATTCTGAGACTCTCACATCAATTTTCTCTCACTTTTCCTCTGAGAATGTGGATCTCAGTATGACTCGAACATCTTATGAGCTGAGAGTGTGCCTGCAGCAGGCAGACCTGAGTTCAAATCTTAGACTTTGTATCTTCCAGCTCTAAAATGCCCCTTTTATGGTTTTAAAATAGAGTTGTTGTGTGAGAGAGTTGAGCTCAATCCATCTGCTATTTTGTGGATAATAATCTTGTCAGTGATTGGATTTGTTCTCCAGATTCAATTGGTGAGCATTTTTATATGGGAGGCACTGTGCAAGGTACTGAAGACAGAAGCCTGGGAAAACAGCCCAGTCTGACCTATGGCTTTTACAGTCTAGCTTTGCACATGACATCAGGTTCAAAAAGACAATTATGGACACAGCCAGTGCTAGGAAGGAGAGAGGTCTGCTGCCTTAAGAGCTGTTGCAGGTGACTGCATGTTGTAACAGGAGGGCTCTGGCATTCCCACAGACAATAAGCATCTTTGCTTGTGATTCAAGGCAAGCAGATAGGGCTGTAGGAAGATTGCTATCGACCCAAAAACACACTATATGCTCAAATCTATCTTCTCTCCCAAATAAATAGAAATTGTATGAATGAGACTTTGCAATAATATGCCACAGCTTAGCACAAGTAGGAACTATCTTTAACTCCTTCCTGCCCACTGTATATGGCCTTTACTGGCTTTCTTGTTTATAACACCTTTGCACCCCTAGTCTTATGTGGGGTCCTCATGGATATTCCTTTGCTCAAGCGTCCAGACCTTCCTGCATTTATTCTCTGTCACCTTGGTGTTGCCAGGGCTTAGCAGAGCACAGAGCATTCGGGATTTTTGTCATTGGCAGAGCTGGGTGACTTGAAAGTTAACACTTCAGGACAGAGAGGGCAACACTGGCTAGACATAGGTAGACAGGAAGGAAGGAGGGGCCTCAGAAAGAGATGAGCAGGAAGGAAATGACCCCAGGAAGACATATAGAAGAAGGAAGGGATCTGTGGCCTGAGAGCACACTGGAGACATACACCAGCTCACTTAGAGCAATTTTAAATGTCTCTGAAAAGGGACGGTGGGGGCCCAGGTAAAGAAGACACTGGGTGCAAAGAGAAGACAGGATGGAGGACATTTGTGGAATAGAAAGTGTCAAGATACAGGCCAGAAAGCGGAAAGTGGAAGACACCAGGCATGCTGGGAGAGTTGAATCCGGAATTCCTTCCTACAGTAATAGTAGATATCTAATGGTAGAGATAGCTGTAAAAACATGCATGCTGAGAAAGAAAATACAGATTTACCAAACCGAGATTGGAATGCTGGGAATATGTGGTAGCTCAGGAAAACCAGAGTGCAAATCAAAGCCTCCTCGCTGAGATAACACTTTAGAACCTTGATCTTCACAAGGAACTGAAACCCTGTGGCCTGGGACACTTGCCCCTGACCTTACAGCACAGAGCTAATCCTTCCATCTGAAGCTAGGCAGGCCTTTGCACACACAAGTATGGCATTTTTTTAAATTTTATTTACTCATTTATTTATTAATGTGTATGGATATTTTGTCTACATACATGTCTGTGTACCATGAGCACACCTGGTGCCTGTGGAGGCCAGAACAAGGCATGGAATCCCCTGGAACTGGAGTCATTAATGGTTGTGAGTCACCTTGCGGGTGCTGGGGATTGAATCCAGGTCCTCTACAAGAGCAACAGATGCTCTAATCCTTTGAGCCATCCCTCCAGCCCAGTACGGTATCATTTAAAAATATTTATTTTAATTTTTCATCCATGTATCTGAGTGTATGTCTGTCTGTGTACGTGTCTGTGGAAGCCAGGGGAGAGTGTGGGATGCCCTGGAGCTGCAGTTACAACGGTGTGAACTACCTGATAAACGTGCTAGCAACCAAACGTGGGTCCTCTGTAAGAGCAGCAGAGCCATTTCTCCAGGTCCAAGTACAGCATCTTATTCTTTAAAAAAAAAAAAAAAAACTTATTTGGTTTTCCCATTTCATCTTAAAATACATATTAATAATAAAATTTTGATAAATTTCTTCCATGAATAATTTTTTTTTATTAACAAAGCTCTTTATATACAAATTATTATTATTTATTTGCAGAGACTATCAAGTTCATATAAGATAGTAAGAAATCTGTGACTTCAGTGGACAGGTGCTGTAGTGGTTACTACTGATTGTCAGACTGTCGGAATCTACAGTCCCCTAGGAGACAAGCTTCCTGGCATATATGTGAAGGAGTTAGTAGGCTGGGCTAATTAAGTGAGAGGATCCACTCTAAATACGGTTGGGCACCATTCCACGAGCGAGGTCCTGGACTGAATAAAAAGGAGACAGTGAGCTGAGCACCAGCATCTGTCCCTACTTCCTAACTGAGGAGGCTCTGTGAGCCCCTTCTGCTGCCATACCTCCTCACCATGGTGGACTGCATCCTTAGACTGTGAGCCAAAATATATCACTTCGGTTGCTTTTGTTCGTGTTTAATGATAGCAATGAGAAACTGTAGCTAATACAGATGCATAGATACCTGTTTTCATTTTGTAATCTATGGACTATAAATCAGTCTTGTGTGGACACATCTTTGTGTATAAAGATCCCACTTCGCCATCTGTACCCCAGTCCTAGATATACACAGTATGGCACAATGGCTGAACCATGAAGCTGTCAGCTATCTAGCTCTGCTCTGATTTCTGAAGAGTCAGAATGCCAGCACTCTCCAGCAAGCTTTTACCAATCTGTAGACTCTCCGAAAATTTTTGACATCAAGAATTCCAATTTGACACAAAGTTTGGGAAAAATAGGATGTGAATCATGGTGTCACGTAATTCAAGCACACTTTGCAATGGCTGGGTTTTTCAGAACACAGATGTCCCTTGTGTAGTGCCTCAGTGGATACAACCAGAGAGTTCTCATCCCTGCTTTATCTTTGCCAAGGTCAAGTTGCTGTTTATTCTGCTTCTGTTTTCTTCAGTCCTTAATTCCTGTAAACCAGTGGTTCTCAACCTGTGGGCCATGACCTCGTTGGGAGTCAAACAACCTTTTCATAGGAATTGCCTAAAACCATCTGCATACTAGATGTTTCTATTATGACTCATAACAGTAGCAAAATTACAGTTACAAAGTAGCAACAAGAATAATTTTATAATTGGGGGTCATTACAACATGAGGGACTGTATTAAAGGGACAGCATTAGGAAGGTTAAGGACCACTGCCTATTATTTCTGGCTCATGGAAACACTCATTCTACATCACACAAGAAATTGCTCTATTCTAGAACCATAAATAAGCATCAAATAGTGCTCCGAACTAGATTTGACTTTCCTAGATTTATGGAGATTGTCGTTGGCTTTTCGATGGTGATTGTGTTGAACCTTTAGATTTGGGGGGGGGAGCAGTGAGGCCACTTCAAAAAATTATTCCAAGCTAGAGCATGGAAGGGGCTGCCTCTCCATTGACTGGCATCTTCTATGCTTGTAGTTTTAAACTGCTCATTGTAGAAGTTTTTCACTTCCTTGATGAGGATGATTCCTAGATATTAGGGTGGAGAGCGATTGTGAATTTTTTTAATATTCAAAATTTCTTTCTCTCTAAGTTTATTGTTGCTATATATGACAGCTGCTGGATTTTGTATCTCAATTGTAACATCATTGAAAGTGTTTGTTAAAACTTCATTCTTCACAATAGCACAGAACTGGTACCGTCCCGAATGTCCATCTGCAGATGAATGATGAAAATATGGACCATACACACAGTGGCATTTTATTCAGCCATAAAAATTACAACAGAATTTGCAGGAAAATAGATGGATCTGGAAAGAATTATGTTATGTTTTTCTCTCGTGTGTGGATATTAACTTTTAATGTTTGTATGTATGTAAATCAGGAGAGGGAAAATGGGCATACACTATGCTGTGAATTAGACCACGAGAGGAAAACAGAGGTGTTGGGATAGGGCAGGGTTTAGAGACACACAGAAGATGGGAAATTAGAGAACGGTTTCTGGGGGAAGGGAGGGGTGAGGGAGAGAAGGGAAATGGAGAGAGGGCAGAGGGAGAAACTAGAAAAACAAATTTTGTTTGAAAATGTCAAAATGAAGTCTAATGCTTTGCACCTAATACTTTTTTTTCTTTTCTTTTCTTTTTTACTTTTTTTTTTTTTTTTTTTTTTTTTGGTTTTTCAAGACAAGGTTTCTCTGTTGTAACTCTGGCTGTCCTGGAATTCATTCTGTTGACCAGGTTGGCCTTGAACTCACAGAGATCTGCCTGCCTCTGACTCCTGAGTGCTTGGATTAAAGGTGTGCACTACCACCACCCGGCTCATTTTTAAAACCTAAATTTGTTGTTATTTTGCCCTTTTATAATGCCATTATCTATTTGGAAAATAAAATGTAGTATATATATGTATGTGTGTGTGTGTGCATGTGCGCACTTATACTGTTAATTTTTATACAATTAAAATGATTGAGGGGAAGGAATTAAGTGCTAAGGAAAATCTATTACTATGAAAGAGTTGAATGGTGCCAAATCCAAGACTTCTGTGGTTGGGATGCTGAAGACTGGACTGAGAGTCCTGGGCGTGCTGGCACAGGTGCTTCCAACCCAGGCCAAGTGTTCTCGTGTAGGACGCGTGGCCTCTTGGGGGTATAATCAAAGAACAGCAGCAAGCTTTGCTCTCTGCTGAACAAGCATACCCTGCCTGTTTCTGGAGTGCACCAGAGGGTCCTTACCCCCTCCCCCTGCCGTGCAGGTGTGTGTGTGTGTGTGTGTGTGTGCATGTGTGTGTATGCCTGAGCCTGTGCCTGTGTGTGTGTGTATGTGAGTGTATGCCTGAGCCTGTGCCTCTGTGTGTGTGTGTGTGTATGCCTGAGCCTGTGCCTGTGTGTGTGTGTGTGTGTGTGTGTGTGTGTGTGTGTGCCTGAGCCTGTGCCTCTGTGTCTGTGTGTATGTGAGTGTGTATGATCGGCTGCCCACCAAACCAGGAGCCTACCTGCCTTATTGGAAACTCCTGTGTTCACATTGTTTTCCTTAGTTGGCGAAGCGATACAGCCTCTTTTGCTGTGTTATACCACCTGCTCTGCTGCTTCAAGTTCACCTGATCCTTCTGCTCCACAGTGATCAGCACAGCGGGGTTTCATTGGCCATGCTGAGTGTTGAAGCAAGTTCAGCAGCTGTGTCAGGTGACTGGCACCTGGCAGCCCCAACTAGCATGCCGACTGCAGTGGGAGACAGCAGGAGAGAAAGGTGAAGTCTCTGCTGAGAATCTTAATGCTTGATTTTTTTATATTCTTCATACAGCTAGAGTTTGTTCTAGTCTGCAGTGTAAGGGAGACAAAAGATTTGCTTTTTAAAACTTTAATGTTTCTTCCCCACCATTTAGGGAATTGGTCACCCTTTCCCCATTGGCTTACATTAGCTTAAGCTAGCCTCATCAGTTTTATTTAGTTTTAGAAATTGTGTAATAAAAAACTTATAGCTGGGTAGCGGTGGTGGCGGCACACACTTTTGATCCTAGTACTCGGGAGACAGAGGCAGGTGGATCTCTGTAACTTCGAGGCCAGGTGTACAGAGTGAGTTCCAGGATAGCCAGAGTTACAATAGAGAAACCTGTCCCGAGGTAGGGATGGGGGCAGGGAAGCAGGTTCCCTAACTTTATAATTACATGTTCACACTAAGTCCTCAACTTTTTCAACAATATATAACCTTACAATTGCCAATAGCAGTTGTTATTAGCCATAAAGAATAGCTGCCTACGATGAAATTATACCCCTAAGATGAATCCTCCGCTGTAGGTTAGCCATGAGGATATTGCTCGAGAAGGGCCTGAAAACATCTCATTTCACATTTCTCAGAATTGTTCCTTAATGGTATCTCTGCTGTAGCAAAGAGAGATAATGGTTTACAGTAAATAATTCATTGAGAGCTTTCAGTGCAAGAACTTGTCAGTCTTCTGTAGGAAACCATAATGCTGAGATTTCTACTAGCCCAGGGGAATTCAAGTCACACATGGGAAAAACATGAATGAGACAAAAGACTTGGAGAAGAGGCCTGCAGGGTCTGCGCAAGACAAAAAGTGAGGCCCTGGGCTAAAGCTCCAGGACAGGATTAAAACAGTATTGAGTAGCAAATGGTGAAGGAGACATCACTTTGGCTGCTGCTCAAGTCTTGTGGCCCCTGTGTGATTTCTTGGCCAGTGTTAAGGGTTCTTCTCATTTTTCCCTTGAATCGAGGCAGCTGTGAGCTTTAAGGCTGGCGCATGGACACAATGAAAATCACCTGTGAATATTTACAAATCTGGGCAAAGTAGAATTATGAGGCATAGCTTGGCCATGCTCAGGTGATCTTGACCGTAGCACAGGTGCCAGGATTCCAGATGCTACCTGTCAGTGCCAGGTTTGGAGGGATGGTCCAGCTCAGAGCCACCAGCAGGAAGTGAAATCCAGGAGTTCCGGTATTATAAGCAGGGCACAGGGTGTCTTGGCTCTGTCGTTTGTTGTTGTTGTTGTATATGAAATTTATACACATTATCTGTAATGCTCTTAACATCTTGAAAATACGAGGCTCTGTGGATCGTAATTTTTACACTTGAAAATGAAATGAAATGGTGTTAAGAAACTTGAGCATTTTAAGACCAACAGCCAGTGTGGCTAGGATTCAAAATCCAGTTTATTTGAGAATCCAGAGCCTATGCTTTCTCCTCAGCAGATGACTTTTCCATTTGAGTCCTTGGAGACACGGCCACAGGAGAGGCTGAGAAACACATAATTTTCCTTTCTAGAAAGATATCTTGAGTGGGTTTTCTTACTATGCTTTCTTATTTCTCATATTCTTTCACAAGATGTATAGTATTTCTGGAGCACAATAGACATCTAATGGACACTTAAGGAGTGCAATCAAAATGTAGGATGAATTAGCTAAGAACTAATGTGTAAAGTAATTCCCCACTCAATATAATTACAAAGATGGTGTTTCGCATGGTACAGAGATACTGCCCCTGAAGGAGCCTAGGAATTGAGAATTTGCGATTGGCTGAGGAAAAGAAATAATGTTTTCTTTCCATAAAGACGAGCAGTTTGTTTACTGAAAACGGGCTTGGAAATTGTCAAGGGTCTTATCTGGATTTAAACAATTTGCCACAGATAGAAAAAGCGATTGTCACCGCTGCGGATTAATTTTCAGGACAAAATTTGCATCTCTTCCCTCTGGGGTTAGTGTTGCTATGGTGATGTTATGGCAGAAGGTTTTACACAGAGGGTTACAGCTTCTTACCTGTCAACTTTTATGTGAGCTGGGTGGGAAGAATTTCTGGACCATTCCAGGGAAGAGCTTTGTGTGTTTAAGTCAGAAGAAGGACAGAGAGTGGTGGGTTGGGGTATCAATTCTATCATTCCCTCTATTTTGAGGTCCATCCTAATATTCTGAGCATGAATGGAAAGGGAATTCACTAAGGAAGGGAGCCCAGGAGTTCCCACTCATCTGGAATAAACAGTCCATCCTTTACATTTATCCAGTGACATTGGCAACATTAAGCTTTCTTAGGCAGTCCTGTAACAGGGCCCGCGGTCATCACTGGAGGGCTGCAATCTTGAACCAATGGAAGCTGTGTTAGTATTTAACAAGGACAGTGTGCTTGTTGCCAGTTTTATTCAATTTTTTTATTATTGAGACAATTTACACACGCAGGTGATGACGCTTGAGCCTGAATGTGCGGGCTGAAGCTTAAGCAGCCTCAGAGAAAGCTGTCTAAGTGAACTATATATAAAAAAATAACAGATTGTTGAGTTTAGAGCAACATGAAAAAAAGTGACACAAGTGTCTTTTAAAAATACACAGCCATACCATCAGAACCGCAAAAGAGTTCTGAAGCAAACTGGACAGCAAAGCAGAGCCCACGCATTTTACCCACAACTCCTCGTGAGATGGAACCAAAGCAGGACCTTGCTTCATCAGTCATAAAATTTACTGCATGTCTGTGGTGTGTTAAGCACTGGTTTGGGGAAGCAAGGCTCAATGTGAGCCTCATGGTGGACGATTAACTATGTGTTGCATGGGGTTATGCCTGATTTAACTGCGGAGATCTTGTCTGCGATTCAGGGCATGCGGTAGTACTGCTCTGATAACTAGTTGTTTCGTTTTCCCCCAATTTTATGAATCCGGGGAGCTTTTAGGTTTTATTAGTGAGATGTGTTTGAACTCGTGTGGATTCGGCTCCCTTTTTCTATTGCTTGGCAGAACCTTTACTATCAGGCTTGCTATCTTACATTGTACAAGATGGGGTTTACAATAGATGAGTGTTGGAGGTCAGGACTGCTCCACTTTTTTTTTTTTTTTCTAAAAAAATTCAGTTTTTGTGACATGGTCTTGGTTGTTTTTGCTTCTTAGTTTTTAAAGAACTAATGTAACTAATGGACTCGTGAGATTAGGGACACCACAGGCCTCTTTGGTTTGAATTTCAGCTATCCATGAACTTTGATATGTGACTTGGTTTCCACAGTTATATAGAATTTTGTTATTGATTTGAAGAGTCTCAGGTTATTAAATAAAGTAGAACTTAAGTCACTCACTCTCTTGAATCTGAATATATGGATGTCTATTAACGGCATGATATCTATTTGCTTTGATACATTTTAGACACTTTTAATGAATGACAAATACTTGAGAATTTTTAATTGTACAGTACAGAAAAGATATTTTTATCTTAATCCATCTTATATTCTGAAATGATATTTCTGGGTAGGTAAGATATTTTAAAGAACTATCTTGGTGTTGTACCAAGTTCAGATTGTGAAGAAGAGGAAGAGTTGGTCTGTGATAGACTCACAGTGGTTATCTAACTCATTAGCCCAGGATAACTATAGATGTTTCCCAACACAAAACCATCAACTTAAAATATGGGAAGATTTATTATTATTATTATTATTATTATTATTATTATTATTATTTTTATAACTTATAACCTGATTTTGGGGTACTCAAGTATGACAAAGGTCAGCTACCTCTGTAAGCATAGCAACAGGAGGCTGACACTCAGAGGTTGTGAATACATAAACCTGGCTTCTGAGAGTAACTCTCTCAGGCCCACCAGGTAGATCTCTGGGTTGAGAACAGGAGTCTTGAAGACCTCAATGCAGGGCTGTGGTCTGACCTCATGCTCAGGAGAGTAGAGAATTGGAACATGATCTCAAAAAGAATAAAAAATAGCCAAGAAACATAAGCTCAGGTTACTGATCAAAAAAGACAAACACCTGGGGAGAACTCACGCTTCTTACATTTTATAAATTCTTAATTTTCAACTGGCTAAGTTCAGGATTGATCCCAGAATTCTCACTAGAGCTGAACTATCAGGTTTTCATCATTACGGTTTATCAATTTGTGTATAAAAATTGTAAGTGTCAACTAACCTTGTCAAACAAAAAGTAAAGGATGATGGGATGTGACCTATACAATGTATTTCATTAGCTGGCTTTCTGTGTTCTTCCTAAGTAGAAGGGTGTGGCCTTTAGACCTGGGAAATTTGACTTCACGATGTCATCACCCCATAGGACAAGTACCCATGATGAAGTAGCAAGCTTAGAAAACAGGCCAGGTAGTACAGTAGGCACCTATTTTCTTTGCCCAACCACAATCTCTCATTAATAGTTGACAAGGTTGGGATGAATTTGAAATTGCAAAGCAAAGATAAATATGTGTTCAAAGCTGGGTGTGCTGGTGCACGCCTTTAATCCCAGCACTCCAGAACTTTACCATGATTAGCCAAGATAAACACACACACTTCACCCATGTGTGACCCATGGTCATGTCAATGGCCACAAATTATCATAGTTCATTGCAACCCTTTCAGTGCCCGTAGAGTCTGGAGTAACATCTCTTTTGTTCTAGGCACTGGTGGCTTGTTTGTATCCCTTCTGCTAGCTCCACACTGTCTTTTCTTGGTGAACCCAGCTATTGGTTTATATGTTTAATTAATCTTTTCAGATAATTAGTTTTGGAATGGTTTTCCCTACTATTTTTCTGTTTCTAAGGATCATACTCTCACTTTTATTATATTTCCTTCGAATTAACTTCCGTTCATTTTGCTCCTAGTTAAGAGCATCTTCATACAGAAGGTTAGATTACTGCTTTTAGCCTGTGGCTATGCCCTGCAAATAACATATCTGATTCATTTTTCAGTTTCAGTGTTAAATATCCTTTTAATTTTACTTTACAGTTTCTTTCTCAGAATTACTCTGAAGAGCCCCAACTCTTCTGAGGTTTTCCAGATCACATTCTATGCTATTGTTAACTTTAATTACATTTAACTACGTCTGCTTAGATGACATATTTAGGATGATTTCGTCCATGTTAAGTTTATTAAGACTTGTTTTGCAGGTCCGCGTATGGTGTTTATTAGTGAAGATTCATGCTTATTTGAAAAGAAAGTGTATACTCCACAGCAGTTGGCTGAGTATTCTCTGTATCAACCAGAGCCAGTTGGTTCTTGGTATTTTTTGTTTTCTATACCTCTGTTCATCTTTCTTCCCCTTTGCCATGTCAACTGATATAGACACTAAATAAAAGTACCAGTAAACAGAATTATAGTTTTAACATAATTACAGTGTTATGTACTTCCTCAGCAGGACTTCATTTTGACACTATACCATTAGGTTATGAATTTTTGTATTTTCATATCTCTTGATAGATCAATATTAACATTACTCTTTTCTCTATTTCTTTAGTATTTCTTGTAACAAAGTCTATCTTGTCTTCCATTAAGGAGAATTTGCATCATTTTAATAGAGTTTATTTAATAAACATTCCCCACTGTACCTGTGCTTTTATAATTAAGATTCATTTACTGCACCTAGCATGCTATGGTTTGGAGACGGTTAGACTGTACCCTCCAGGGGCTCATGTGGTAGAAGCCGTGTCTATAGTATGACAGTGAGTTGGTGCTGAACTTTTAAAAGGGAGACTCTGGAAGGAAGTGATCAGTATGGAGCCTTTAATCCACAGCAGAGGGGGAAGCAGTTGCTTTGGAACCTTTAAGAAGAGGGCCCTGATAGGAAGTGACTGGTAGGGATCCTTTAAGAGAGTCCATGAGGGAAGTGGTAGTTTGAGAACTGGTGGGCAACCTTTAGCAGGTACCCTGGAGGGAAGTGTTATCAAGAGTCCTTGAGAGAGTACTACTGTGAAGGGGCAAGCCTGATCCCTCCCTCTCATAAGACCTCCAAAACTGGTCCCATCGGCCGTGATAAGGTATAATTAAGGAGTCCTGGCAAAGCTAGTGTCATGCTCTTTGGGCCATACCACTGCCTAAAATTTATTATAAGCAACCTTCTTTTTTATATATATGACCCAGCCAAAATATTTTTTAGAAGAACAGAGTACAGACTAATACGTGGCATATAGTTGAGTCTTTCATCTTCCATCCTATCAGATATTTTCTGTCTTATAGTCTCAGCATCTTAGAATTTTGATCTGGGAGACTAAAGGCGATTCTTCAATTATTGTCCAAAAGCTTGGACACCCCTGATGACTTAGGGTTAGGTCTACTGAGAAAACTGAGATTCCGTTTTCATGGATTGCACTAGTTTTGCATGCGTGGTCTGTATTTTCTGCCTCTTTTTAAAACAGACATTTATTATTAATATATCTATCTCCAATATTCATTTTTTTATTGACAACTAGAGTTAGGAGTAGGAAATATTTAACTTGTACATAACTACTCACATGCTATTGGTATAATCTATATAAAATATGACTCCTACGTTATCCAGCATGTTTTAAAATATTTCTGTGTTATAAATTTCATATGCATTTTGATCGTTACTATTTTTGCTTCTAATTCATTAGAATAAGCAGCGAGCACATGCACTCATGTGTGGACTCATGCAGTATCTACTACAGGGACACTGAAGAGGACCATAGCATGTTTTAGAAAAATTAGTAATGAGTTCCGCACACATTTCAATAATTTCCCACTTGCATTCATTTTCCCTTTTCAGATACTAGCTCCTCCCCCTTCCCATCCTCAATGTGATGTCTCCTGTCCCATGAGAAAGTTTCTTCAGCATCTCTGCCAGCACAGCTCTGGCTTACTTTTCTACTTGTTTTTAGTCTTGAAAGATTTTTTTTTTTTCTAGATTGAATGACACCACTCAATCCACTTTAGGTTCTTAAAAGAGTTCCAAGCTCTCACTGGGCTGCCGGCCACTGTCTCTATCTCCAACTCCAAGGGGATCTGACACTCTCTTCTGGCCTGTTTGGGAACTTGTACTCAAGTGCACATACACACACACACATGAATTTTTAAAAATTCTTTAAGAAAGAATTTTTCTAATTAACTGCCATTTATATGGCAAAGTCATTTATGTAAATCAGCAGCTGCTTATTTGTGCTGAAATAATTTCTTTTACTGGTTTCTTATGCTTTCTCATTGTCATTGGTTTTTAGAAATTAATTTATGTCTGTACTTGGTGTTGCTTTATTTATGGTCATTGTAATTGGGATTCATTCAAACCATTTCATCTGTGGTGTTGACATATTCATCAGATTTGAATAGATTTTGCCATTGTTTCTTCATTTTGTGTTATCCTTTTTCCTCTTTGAGGGTCTCCCACATAATAAATATTGAGATTTCCCCACAGAATCTGTATCTCAGATTTATGCTTAATCGCATGTGTATGTGTGTGCTTGTGAATAGATATGTCCATATGTGGGTGCAGGTGCCTATCAAGGCCAGAAGAGGCTCATCAGATCCTCCTCAGCTGACATTAAAGTTGGTAGTGAACTACTCTACTTGGTGCTGGGAAATGAACAAGGGTCCTCTGTAAGAGCAGCAAGCACTCTTAACCGCTGAGCCGTCTCTCTAATGTCATGACATAATGTCTTAAAACCCATAGATCTGCTTGGTGTTTAGTACTCTACTTATTTTATCCCGTGTTTCTTTGTGGTTTTTGTAGTGCTGGGCATTGTACCCAGGCCCTTGCACATGATAGTTCTGAGTTCTGCGCGGAGCTGTGTTCCCAACCCTCCAGAGATGTTTTTATTTCATATAATTTATTTTTGTGTCTCCTTAGGCTCTCTGTTTTATAGCCTCTAATTCTTGGATTATTTTCATTTTTCTAACTTCCCTGAGTAAATGGAGCATTTCGGCAGAACACCTTAGCATCCTTACCTATGCATCTTGTCACCTATGTCACGTCTAGGTATGCTCCCATGACCTCCGTTCCTTCCTCTGGTTATTGCCCGCAGCTCTCCTATTCATTACCTATCTAGGCACTTTAGTTGAAATGCCAGGCATTTTCAACCTCCTATTTGTAACACTAGATTTTGTACAGGATTTTGTTCTGGATGACAGTACATTCACAGACGTTATCATTGTGATTGTTTTGAAACTTCCTTTAAAGCTCTCTTGGTTAAAGTATATAAATAATGTATAGCAACCTCCATATTATCTATAATTCTAATGTCTGTCTTTTGTGTAGTTTTTCATTACTTCAGTTTGTGATCACTGGGGCTTTTGACTCTGACTCCTGGGAACCTGACAGTTTCTAGGCCATATGGTCCTCTTGAATTTTTCATTTTCCAGATTCTGCAATTGTTATTTATGCACACATTTTTTTTCCTAGCTTGAGCTACTAGGATTTATACACACAGAGATTGGTATTAGCCACAAGCTCATAATTACTGCTGGACACATTTCTTGGACTTGTCTGTGTATTGTCCATATCAGGTTCTCCGCTCTAAAAACTGTAGCTACCCATAGATCCCTGAAGTCTGTGTTCTTTCTCTGGGTTCAAAATAGAAAATATCAGGAATTGTAAGGTCTGTGACATCTGTTTTCTTCTGTGTCATCTTAGAGCTCTGCTACCGACACTTTGATAGGTGAAGGGCCTTTTTATTTTCTACAGCTTCATTTTTATGACAGTAGTTTAATACCGAATACTCTTTCTCTTTCACAATTGGAAGTCTTCTGCACTAATTATTATTTTTTATCAGATCATGGTAATTTTTAAATATTATATAGCTGAGTAAATTTCTGTAGAACTCATTGGGACACTGAAGGGTTTTCCTTGTAAAGGAAAGCTGAAAATGTTTGCTCAGATAACCACCGACATACCACACAGAGCATAAGCCAATTGGAGCTTATGAACCTTGACTTCTGCCTACACACTGTGCTGTGCCTTGGAGTGACCCTCTCAGCCTCTGTGATAGAACCTGCCTAACCACAGGAATCATCTTGAGGAATTCCTTCCCACCATGGTCTATCAGCAGGGATATTTGGGCCAAGTATAGCTTATAGAGTTATCACCCCCAGATAATTTAGCTTTGACACGAGGAACTCCTTTGAACCCCAACATAACAACACTTTGATGTTGGTTGTTACAGGTACAGTGAGAAGCAGTGTTGTAAAGAACTCATTATTTACTTTCAAACAGTAGGCTGTTCTTGGCTGGAGAGATGGCTCAGCAGTTAAGAGCCCTGGATGCTCTTGTAAAGGACCTGAGTTCAATTCCCAGTACCCTCATGGTAGCTCACAACCTCTTGTGACTTCAGTTTCAAGGGATCCAGCACCCTCCTCTGACCTCCAAGGCCACTGCACACATGTATATATGGTTAGCATATATATATTCAGACAAACATTTATATACATGTAATAAAAATAAAAAGTTTTGAAAGTGAGCTATGTATAGTGTAGTCCCCTTGAGGAGCAAATGAAATAGGGATAAAGCATAGATGCTCAGAAACGCATGCTAAAGCACAGGATGACATTCTTGGTGGTAGTCAGAGGCTCAAGTTAGTGAATTCTACGAGAAGATAATTGGTAATAAATGCAGAAGAAAATAAGCAACAAAGAGATATTTGATGAGCAGTTGTATTCATTGTTAAAATTTAAACTATTTGTTCACAGCATAAATATTTCTAACATCACAAATTTTGAGTATACTGCATATAAGATGGGAAATCTGTCCTAAAATAAGCTAGTATGGAGAACAGAGGCTGAGAGTCAGATGGAGGAGTATAAACTCCTGGGAATGCTCAAAAATCTTAGGGAAGACACTAGAAATACTCAAACCCAAAGGAATCAAGATTTAGCAAAAGATGACTGCAGACCCATCCAGCTGAACAGCCTACGTGACCTCTGTGTCAACCCAGGTCTAAGCTGCCCAACACCAGGACCTCCCTGCCTGTCACGGGCATCAACTATTATTAACCTGTGCTTCTAGCAGTGACAGACTTCTACAGGGAAATTATGCAGAGAGAAGATTCTATTTCCCCCTCAAGTTTTTGGCAGAGGATTAGGAAGAAAAATATCTATAAAAGCGAACTAATTTGCTGCGGATGTGTTGATAAACTAACTTCTCCTCGGTTGCATTAACATCTGTGAGGATGTGGCTATCATGCTGAGTGGGAGCCAAGTTTTCCTCTATTACTTAAAATAATGAGCACGCTGTTATTTTTAAAACAACTTAGTCACCCAAGTTCTATTTTGTTCCCCAAGTCATTTTGTACATTAAGATTTATGCTGTACGTGCTGCTTTCTTAATTTGGAAAATTCGAGTTTTAAGAAAACTTTGTGAGTTTGGGTATATTCTGAGATAGCTTTTGTAGAAGTGTTATTTTTATGTTTCATATGAACATTATGTGTCATGTTAGATTTCTTCCTAATGGCAGCCTGTCAACAGGTACTTTTATCCTATAGCACATTTATGTGGTAAAAATGGAATAAATAATGGGCAGATCTGGAAGATATTAATACATATTCTAAATCATTACCTGGCATGTGATTAAATTATGTCTGGTTTTCTATTAGCATGAGGACATAATTGTATCATACCATTGAAGCTACTGTCTATTTTAACCCTAATAATGAGCTTTAGAAACAGGCTAAAAATTCTTGGCTGCCTTTTAAATTTAATAACTGTAAATATGCACAGAATTGATATTAACGATTTATTTTAATTCTCCAAAGAATCAACACATAGTTTATGTGAACTGTGAAGCAGGACACAGACACAGTTATATGACTTCTTTTTATGTCATAGATGTATTTTAGGATTGAAATCTTAAGAGTTCTGTAGCCTAAAAATACCAGTGGGTAATGATGCTTAACATGCTAAAGTTTTAAATATTGTAAACCATTAACTTTGATGTTTCCTTTTAAATTTAAATATGTGTGTGTGTGTATGTGTGTGTTTCCTGTTTACATGTATGTGCACCATATACATGATGCTTCTCACCAGAAGAGGTCAGAAGAGGGTATAGGATTCTGTAGAACCAGAGTTACAGATGCTCGTGGACCATCCTGTGGTTGCTGAAAATAAACCCAGCTCTTCTGGAAGAGCAGCCAGTGCATTTAGCTGCTGAGCTATCTTCTCCAGGCCCTGATGTCTCCCTTTTATTTGCATTTGGGGAATGATTACACACAACTCAGAACTACTTACCTAGCATCCATTAAAGCAGTCAGTAAATGACATAAAATCAAAAACAAAACAAAAGCTACCACATAGTTTGAAGCGTTACAATGTTATAGTGGGGCATTGGTTGCTTTTTTTGTTGCTAGGACAGAGTAACTGGCAAAAGCCATCTAAAGGTAGAAGGACTTGTTGTGGCACACAGTTTGAGGGTACAGCCCGTCATGGCAGGGAAGACATGGCAGCAGGAGCTTGAAACAGCTGATCACGTTGCATACTCAGTCAGGGAGTAGGGAGAGTGATGCTCAGCTTGCTTTCTCCCTTCCATTCAGTCCAGGACCTCAGATCATGAGATGGTGCCATTCACATTTATGGTGAGTAGTACCACCTCAGTTGTTTGAGTCTATATACTCCCTTACAGGTATGCCCAGAGGTTTGTTTCCTAGGACATTCTAGATCCAGTACAAGAGTATAATCAATATTAACTATCATGGGGTAGAAAGATGGCTCAGCGAATAAAGTCTAGCAATCCTGGTGATCTGAGTTCGATCCTTGGGACCACACGGTAGTAGAAGATAATGTCCTCTGACCTCACACAAACACCTTTGTACACGGGCACAAGGGCTCCCCCGCAATGTAAAACATGAACTGTTAAACATAATTAATATAACGTAAATTTAACTTGTCTAATTTATTAATTTTTTAATGATAAGTTGAGTCTGCTTTAGAGATAGTGTCTCTCTGAACAGTACAAGTTGGCTTTGGGCTCAATATGTAACCTAGGCTGTGAATTAACTTTTGACAATTTTCTTTTCCTAAATTTATGTGGACTATCTTTTAAAAGAAAATTATACACATGATTGGATATTCTGGGTCAATTGTTTTCAGATTGTAAATTTCACCGACTAGTGATAACCAAAGGAAAAGGAGTGATTGGACTTGTCTTGGGGTGTTCAGTATTTCCTGCTGCCAGTGAGAGCATTAAACCAAACAAACTTATTTGCAATTACTACTTCATAAACAAAAGAGATGAAAGCCATCAGCATACCGAAGGAGCCTTCTACAGATAGTTTATAACACAGAGGCACACGTGCGCACAGTGGGCTTGTTTTCATTTTTCATGTGATGAGCTTCCCAGCACATTTTCAGGCTTCCTTCAAACATCACCCAGGGAGCACAGGTCTCAGCGCTTACTCAGGCCTTGCCTTTATCTCCCTGGCCATATTCTTGGCTCTGACTCCTGCTTTTGTTGTCTTTCTATTGCTTAATCCTTCTCAGCCCACTCCTGGCTCTGGTGACTAAGCTTTTCTGTAAAGGTTGAGGGCTGCACAGGACCTCTGGCTTCCGTCCATCTTTGCTGCTTCACAGAAACTGTCTGGTGAACCTTGCTTAGGGAGCACTCACTGTGGCTGTGACCGATCCAGTCTTGATAGAAAACACAGGCACATTTTTCTCCACCTAAGTCAAATCTCAGAGCTGCTGGGTCCAGCAGCATCTGGTTCCTTTTGTTTTCTGGATATCAATGTGTCCTCATTGCTGCTCTCGTTTAAATAAGAATGCATTTTTTCAGTAGGACGGTATAGTTGTCTAACGGTTTGAAGTGATGTATGGTGGGATGTTTAATAAGTGTATGAATGTTTTGCCTACATTCATGTTTATGTACCTCACATGTGCCTAGTGCCCACAGAGGCCAGAAGATGATGTCGGATGCCCTGAAACTAGAGCTACAAACAGTTGTGAGCTGTCTCATGGGTGCTGGAAATCGAACCTGGGTCCTCTGGAAGAACAGCAAGTGTTCTTAATGGCTTAGTCATCTCTACAGCACCTGGATGAAAATTTCCATTTAAATAATCTGTGGACTGGGGAAGCACCTCAGAGATCAATGAACAGCACGCTAAGAAGCAAAATAGATGTTAAGTAAAACACTGAGGTGAGATTTGGAGGTTAACATATTTTTAGCTGATATATTTTCAGTTTGCTTTAGAACTTGAAATTTTCAATATTTTAAGATTGAAAAGGTACAATGCGTTTCCCGACAGGCACTGAGAAGGGCAGCTCCACCACCTCCGCCACAGCGTGCAGAGACGGCAGAGGACGTGGGTGGCCATCCAGCCTCTGCTCAGGAGCTTGTGGTCATGGGCACAGAATTGATATTTCTGTTATCGTCTATCGCTGTTGGCAGTTTCCCCCCCCTAGAATAACATGAACCGTGGACACCCTCCTTTTCAGTACTGGCCCTTTCAGTATGCGACGTTAACTGTGAAGGCTTTCAGGAGTGTCTGCTTCTTTTTGTTAAACTTCTCCAGTCACTTTGACCATATTTGTTTTCATGTCCACGTGTGTGTGTGTGTGCATGTGCACGTGTGTGTTTGTGTGTGTTTGTGTGCAGGCGCACATGTATGTTTGTGTGCATGTGATGGGTTTGTATTTGGAGACCAGAGGACAACTTTTGGAAATACATTTTCTTCTATCATGTGGCTTTTGGGGAATCAAACTCAGGTTATCAAGTTTGTCAGCCAGTACCTTTACCCACTGAGACATCTCACTGACCTGAGAGTTGATTATTTTATTTAAAAAAAATTACTTTATACATATGAGTGTTTCACCTGCATGTATGTCTGTGTACCATGTGCGTGCCTGGTTCTCACAGAGGCCGGAAGATAGGGTTGGTTTCCCTGGAACTGCAGTTACAGATGGTTGTGAGCTGCCATGTGAGTGCTGGGAACCAAACCAGGGTCCTATGCAAGAGCAGCCAGTGCATTCAGTCACCGCCATCTCTCCGGGGCTGAGGCTTGTCCTAATATCACTGCGACTCCTCATGTTTCCCGGAGCCTGATACGATATCCCTGAAGTGTTTAACAAAGTGGACACCAACAACTATTTCCCATGGATCATTTAGGGAACAAACTCCTGCAAAGACATGGACTCTGTGACCAAAGAAAATCTGAAGATTTGTTGCTGAAATCAGTGTTCTTTCTATATAATTACCACATGTTTGAATTTCTGAACCAAAATGTGGGGATGCGAAGTCATACTCTATAAGAATAACAGTCCACACATATAAGTATGAGTTTGGAGATGTGTAGTCTTGATGTGGGGTCAGAGGTCAACTCTATGGAGTCTCGTACCACTATCGCAGTGACTGAAATTGGGTCATCAAGTTGGTGGCACAGATCCCTTTACCTGCTGAGCCATCTCGCCACCCCCATACGTTTAGTTTGTTTGTTTGTTTTTTTAATTCTGTAAATGTCAAACCTTAAAATGAATGCACGAGGAGGACTGCCTGTTTGAGATCTGCTGTCCAGGCAAACAGCCATTAAATCTTACTATTTGAGTATAGTTGTCTAAAGACATAAACCCAGTCAGGTAGGTTTTATTATTCAACAAATGGTTTTATACAAGTATATGATTAGAAAATCTGTTACTCTAAACTATGTAATGGTTTCTGAAAGACACATCAAACGAAAAAGGATTCAATTTTTTAAAAAAATTGTTATTTTGCTTTCTACATATCTAGTGGATATTTTTCTATCATCATAAAAATTACAATTCTGGATTGGAATGTAGCTCAGTGGTAGAGCACTTGGCTGGTACATAAAGGGCTTTTCATCCCACCATCCCCAACACACACACACACACACACACACACACACACACACACACACGTATGATGTGAGTGTTGTCTGTTTATAATAAAATGTGTTTCTTGGCCTAGATCTGTAGGAAGCAGAGTCTTGGGTAACAAGTGAAATGTCTCTACCTGGAGAGGTGCAAACACGTGGTTGTTACTGTGCTTGAAAAGGTAGAGGAGCAATACAGACAAGACACACGCGGGCCGACGGGCCCTGCGGGCTGCTTAGGGGGCAAGCTGCTTGGCATCTTGAGGGTCCCCAGAGAGTTGTGAGAGGAACCAGACCTCCAAGTCACCCATTGCGAAGTGTGAAAAAGGAGAAAGATTCCTGCCTTTCTCCCTCATTTCACGTTAGTTCACCTAGGCTGAATTCCCCTGTTCCCATCATCCCCGCTGTTCTTCCCCTTAACTTAGTTTTTGCCTGGAATGTTGCTATTGGCCTTGTACATAGTTACACAAGTTCAAAACTCAAATGTGCAATTGCACCAGACGTAGTCACCTGCTTTAAACAGCAAAGCTTATTTCGCCCGTTGTCCTAGCTAGCGCTCAACAGATCAAGGCAGAAGAGCCCTATCAGGTTTGGCTGAGAACTGTATTTTTGCCTTGCAGGGGAATGCTGTATTTTTTCTTCTTATAAAGCCATTAATCCCTTCCTGATGACTTTGCCCTTATGACCTCATATTAAGCCTAATTATCTGAGATCCCAACTTCAAACATCATCACATTGGAGATTAAAACATGAAATTTGAAGGTCCTTTGTTTTTTCCCCAAATTCATACCCTTTTTTTGTGTAAAATATATCAATTCCTTCCCAATTGTCTCCTGCATTATAATTCAATCTAGTATCAATTCTAAAGCCTAGGGCATCACCAGTTGTATGTGGCTATAATCCTAGTATCTGAGAGGCTGAGGCAGGAGAATTTTGAGTTTGGCCAGCTTGGACCAAACAGCAAGACTCCCTCTTATAGAAAAAAAAAATCCAAAATGTCTTCATTTAAATATAGGTCAGGCTTGGAGGAGACTGGATATAAGAATCACACAGAAGTAAAAGCATAGTCCTGCTGAGAACTGTGAAACCAGACAAGTACCCCAAAATGCAGTCATCAAACCTAGAAGAGAATTCCCACGCCAAGGTGGGAAATCAGATAGAAGAGATAATTCAGCCTAAAGCAGCTCCAAAACCTAGCCAGGCAAATTCCATTAGATTTAAGGCTCCAGACCATCAGCGCATCCCTGAGGCCTCCATGCTCTGCCACCTGGTATCACCCGGGTAGTAGCCTCCTTCAAAGTCACTGCACAGAGTTCTGTCCTTTTACTCAGTATCACCAAGGAGGGAACAGAAATGACATGCATTGCTAGTTGTATAAATTAATACAATCTGGAGAACAGCTTGGCAGTGCAAATTAAAAGCCATAAAATACAACGTATCCTTTGACTCGGTACTTTGAGGGCTGGTTGTTTGTCGTAGTGCAATAGCCACAGGTGCACAGGTAACACAACAGAAGAATGTGCATTCTGATTTGGATGCTATAAAGAAGACACTGAGATGCTGAAGGTCAGAAACCAGCGACTTATGTTGTCAGTCAATAAATGGGTATGCAGCCAAAAGGAGTGGAAACACCAGCTTAGCCACATACTGCTTGTACCAAAATATAACCTGTAAAGGTTCCAGGGGTATTGCCCAAGGGCATTCACCCCCTCCACTGAGATAAATCTGAAATCCGACTTTGGTACTGGCTCCTCACTGGGAGTGCCTCCAGCTACCCACTGTGCTCATTTCCCCAGGACTTTCCATTTTTATCTGCTTTCCTGTTTATGTACATCTTCTCTGCCCGCCCACAGCTGTGATTCCTGACACCATCACCTAATTAAACCTGAACTTTGACTTATTTGAATCTTTGTCCCAAGTCTCATACTCTTTCCAGAAAATTCAACTTGGAAACACTGATTCAAACAAAACTCAGTTAATCATGATGTTTCCATTCGTGGAAAGCTGATGGAAATGGATATACGGAATTAACTATGTTTCTACATGGAATGGTGGCTAGAGTGGATTGCTTTCTTCCTTTTTGCTTATATCACATTAGTTACTTTTAATAGAAAGTCGACTCATGTTTTTTCCCTGATCATCCTTTTCTCAATCCCATTCTTCTCTCGGTCTCTTTGAGGGAAAGCTACTTGACATGACTTCCACAATTTATGTTCTAAAACCATATTGCCTATTATGTAATGGCTCTCAGTGAAAGGAATGCTGAAGGAAATACAGGCCCAGGGCAGTTCCTCCCTCCTGTGAATTTCAGCTTAGACTCCAATATTCTTTCTCCTTTGACTATAGTCTTAGATACTTCAGAATTAAGTTATTTCTTTTTTTTTTTTTTGAACCAGTAAACATTGGCCTGAAGAAACAAATAGTGTTCCTCAATTCCCATATAAATTTCTCTGAAGAAATCTCTTTTTAAAAAGTTAAGCTTGCATAGGACCCAGCTCCAGTTTCCAGCACCCACATGGTGACTCACCACTGTCTGTGACTCCAGTTCCAGGGGGTTCAACGCCCTCTTCTGACCTCTGTGGGTACTGCATGAACACAGAGCAAATGAGTGACCCAAGTGTCTGGAGGACAGGCTACACAGGTGTATAGAGCAATCTAGTTGGATCAACTTATGTCATCACATTTTGATGGAGTCTTAGAGGCTGTGTCCTTTTTCGGCCTTCTAGGCATGTGGGGTGGACAGCAAAGCTGTACTCGGGACCTCCACTGGCTCATGGCAGCCTGTGCTGATCTGAAAGAAAGGCTGGTATCATAAAGTGCCACAGCCTGGCTGGCTTAAGAAAATGCACCTATTTTCTCAAGGCTCTGGCAGTTGCGAACCTGAGTTCAGGTCTTCATTTATTTACTCTATATGCATGTTTGAGCTATGATTCTGTTGTTGTGATGAGCCATCAGGACCAAAAGCAAGCTGAGAAGGAAAGGGTTTACTTTATCTTACAGCTTGTAGCCCATCATCCAAGGAATTGAGGGCAGGATCTCAGGGACCTGGAGGCAAGAGCTGATGCAGAGACCGTGAAGAAATGCTGCTTCCTGACTTGTTCCTCATGGCTCACTCAGGCTGCTTTCTTATATCATCCAGGGCCACCAGCCCAATGGTAGCGCCACCCACTGTTAGCTGAGCCCTCCCACATCAGTCATCAACCAAGAAAATGCTCCACAGGCTTGCCCTCAGGCCAGTCTTGTGGAGAGGCATTTTCTCAGTTGAGGTTCCCACTTTCTAAATGATAAGCTAGTGTCAAGTTGACATAAACCTGGCCAGGACAATGTTTGAGTGTTTGCCTGCCTATATGCCTGTGCACCACATGTATGCAGTGCCCATGGTGGCCAGGAGGGGGCATCAGATCCCCTGGTACTGGAGTTAACAGACAGTTGTGAGCTGACATGAGAGTGCTGGGAATTGAACCTGGGCCCTTTATAAAGCAACAAGTACTCTAAATTCATGAAGCATCTCTCCAGCTCTCAAATGACTTTGATACATCATACTTAAACAACAAATGCAGGTAACAGACACAAGCTCTGAAAAAGAATACAGAGCTAATTGTTTTTCAGTTCTAATTCTGTCATGGATTCTTTGGTTTGGGTTGTATGTAAAACATGCTCAATACTGAAAGTATAAAATTTAATGTGAAGCTCCACAATTTTCCTCCCAAATGCCAAGGTCATGTAGAAGTTCATTGGGTTGTATGGACTTTGATTCTTAATTTTGGTGTGTGATGTTTTATTTATTTGCAAGGTCTTTTATAATAAAGTCTATAAAATTTAAAAAAAATTAAATCGTATGACATTAAAACACTCATTTTTTTTTTCAAAAGAAGAGGATTTGGAAATGTGTGCTATCGATCTCACTTTAGAAGTTTGATAAATTTCAAAACTAGAGAGATAAAAAGGAAGAGAGTAACATAGGTGAGAGCAGGAATTATTAATGACATGGAGTGAGAACACTGTCTCAAGAGCTGTCACCTTGAAAAGTACTTCACAGACAATGCAAATGCACACCATCACTAACAGACACTAGCTGTGGGATTATATCAGTAATTTCAGAAGATAGGTAGAATAATTTTCTTGGCAAAAAGAGCAATTTAACTTAATGAGTAGGTAACCAAACCATTCTTTCTGTCTCCTACTTCACTCATGACCCATGAGCACTAAACCCAAATATCGGGGCCATAAATTCAATGAAGATCTATGAGCTATTGGAAAGCACGATTGGTTATTAGAAACTTAGTCAATTCACACAAATTGACAGTTCAGTTATGCAAGTGGCATGGTACTAGTTCTGAGTATTTCAGAAGAAATGCAAATGAACAATCAACACAAGGAAATTTGCATAGACATCTATAGATATGTATAGATAGATACCTATATTATAGATATATATAGATATTGATATAGAGATAGATCTAAACTGATGCCAGAATAAAATACAATGTTTCCCATCACGTAAAAGATATACAATGTTTAGTTTTGATGAAAATTCTTTACAATTTTTTTTTTTTACAAGGCCTTCTTATCTCCATATCCTGACTTCCCTCTTGTGCCTCACCTTCTCTATGGATCACTGAAAGCCTTCTTATAGCCAATTCCTCATTAATTTTGGAGCCTGGAGTCATTAATTGAAAATCAATGACTTTCTTTTCAGCGGGTGTGAGTGTGGCGAGTAATTGCAAGGACGCACCAGGATTGGGAGAGATTGCTGGTCTTGTGGAGGGGCTATTTTTCTTAACTATCTCAGATGTCAACCTGTCTGGGCACTGTGAGGGTCAATCTCCTGCCTGCCTGTCTAGGTCCTTTGGATCCTATTTCCTGTAGAGCAATGACCTCTGCATCCTTCTAAGGCATGCTTTTGATCTCCATGGTTATATTTCAAACCTTCATTACGTCCCATTCGCAAGGAGTAGAAAAATTACCATGGCACTACTGTCTTTTCCAGAGAAGTTTCTATTGATCCTGGCACCCATTTCCAGCTAGACAGGGGGCATGGAGGTCATTGCCACACGCTATGAGCTTAGGAAGGCAATCAGATTCAATCCTTGGGCTGGTCAGCAGAAAGCACAGCCAGGACCCATTTGGATTGTTGTCTGTGGGATTTTAAAAAAATACAAGGCACAGTTTAAAGCTAGGAAACGTATAGACTGACTTACCTGACTAGCAGCCCCTGGACTTGTCTTTCCTAGATCTGACGCTGAATGTTGACAGTGTTACCTGCCAAAAGGCTGAAAAGAGGGCTATCATGAGACCTGGCACCTTTTCAGATGGCCCCAAAAGAATCTTTATTAAGCCTTAATGTACAAGGCTTCCCTACTTGGGGAAATGTTTACGTGCAGAAAGCCACACATCTCTTATTGTTTAAACATAGGAAGTTTAATCTTGCTTTTGGTCAGTCCTTGGAGAGATGTAAATTACTGATGCAGTGTGGGCAGATGGAAGTAACCGGGGTTCCATGACAAAGACCCCATCACTAGGAGTGCACGGATGCTCCTGAGAGCTTCATAGAGAGTTCCCATTAAAAACCTGTTTTAAACACAATGGTTATATGAGTGAGACCTGGAGAGATGGCTCAGCGGTTAAGAGCATTTATTGTTTGTACAGAGAACCCAGGTTCGATTTTCAGCACCCACATCCTCCCTGTAACTCCAGTTCCAGAGCACTCAAAGCCCTGACCTCCACAGGCATCAGGCAGGCAGGTGGTACACAGGCATACATGTAGGCAGAACAGCCATACATGTAAAATAAAATGAATGAATCTAATAGAAGTAAAAAACAGTTATAAAGATGAAAAGTAAGTCAACAACCCACTCTTTGGGATGAGAAAGAGACAGAAATTCAGAATTAAGGTCTGTGAAGTGTGGCAAATTAATGGCCCGCAGTTAAGAAGATGACCACACGGGGTCAGCACTCTGCTGTGGTCAGCGCTGCTTGCTTTAAAAGTAACAAATTAACTTAAACTACCCCAAGGCAAGCGATTGTACACCAGTATACGGCTTTCCAATTTTGTTTTAGGAAATCTCATGATTACATGAAAACCATTAATATTTCTCCTTGTGGTGTCATGTCAATAAAAAAGGGAATCCATAGAAACTCCCTGTGGGCTTAATCATTTCCCCTCAATATTAGAATATATATCTTCCCTCCCCTTCATAATATTAGGTGTTCGTGTAGAATTTTTCTAAATATTTTATTCACATAATATCTCTAGTTTTATGAAGATAAATCCTTCTGGATTTTTTTTTTATTATCCTTAGATAATGTATTTTTTCCCCTAAATACTTTTACTTAAGAAAAATTGGAAAAGTTTTAAACTTTTCAAAACCTCATGAGTTGGGGGCTGGAGAAATGGTTCAGTGGTTAAGAGCCAGTACTGCTCTTTCAGAGGGCCCTAGTTCAGTTCCCAGCACAGACTTCAGGCAGCTCACAACCATCCGTAACTCCAGCCCAGGGGATCCAAACTCCCTCTTCTGGCCTCACATGGACAAACCTGCACATAAACACACACACTCATAAGTAAAAATAAAATAAATCTTAAACTCTTCATGAGTGGTTTGTGGGTTACCAGACCTCACCTACCCAAAATGCATTTCTCTCCTTCCAGCACCTTTATACAATACTAACATAAGGTGGTTCTTTGTCCCCCAGAAGCATGTTCTCCATTTCCCCGGAAGAACTATGCCTTTTCAGTTTTGTGTTTTTCTACTTCCCATTGGCTCAGGTAGGAAAAAGAGATCCTGGCCACGTGGCTGAAGTCCGGGTGTCACTAGGAAGATGAGAGCAAGATGCAGAGCCTTTAGCTCCCCAAGCCTGACTTCCAGAAACTGCTCATTCCTGGCTATAAAAACAACACATTTCTGTCTTATTCTACTTCCTGCAAATCGAGGTTTCTGTGACAGCAGGAAGTTGTCTTGGCATGAGTGCCCGCTACATTCTGGGCAGGAAGCCAGCACTTTCTGCACTTTATCACATGGAATCTGTACAAACCTTCTATGTAGGTGGGGCTAATACTTATTTCCATTTGATAATGAATGACACCAAAGGCCAAGGTCATACAACACAGAGGCCCACATTGCCCTTGACTCTTGTGTTAAAGGCTCTTTGTCTCCCCAGTGCTGATGCTACAAGCCACATTCATTCCCTTCACGAGGACCCCAGCTGCCCACTCTGTTCCATTCTAATTCACATTTTTATTTAGATTGAAAATTACCTTCCCCACAAATACAATTGTTCTGTTTTTCTTGTGATTTCCCTTTCAAATCCTTTTACAAAAACCTTTATTTATAATGAGCCCTTAATGTATTTCCTTTCTCTTTATTTTCCTCTCTTCCTCTGTCAGTCTGTTTCATGATCTTCAGGCTCCCTTTGGTACTTACTAACTGGACTTACATCCTCTGCCCTGTAACCCCACATTCTTCCTGCTTCTTGCTTTGCAAGTTGCTGCTGTGTTTCTCACTTCTTGTTTACACCTGGCTAACTCACCCTCCTCTTTCAGATTCTGTTCCCCCCTGGCTTCTGGGACATGTTGCCTGACCCTCTCCAGCTAGGCTGACTGGTCAGTCCTCTGTTCATTAAGAGAGCGTGCTTTATCCTTTGGCATGCTCCTTGCAACAGCGAGCAACTTGATCTACTAAAACAACGAGAGCACTCCTTTGCAGAGACGGTAGGCTCCGTGTCCTGCTACGCTGCAGCAGTGATAGTGACGGATTCAGAGTATGTCTTTAATAAATGTATTTTCAATGAACAAATAAATGACTGAGGTGGGGAGGAGAGCTCCTGAGGCCAGAACCTGACCTTGGTTCAGCTCTAAAATGAAAGCATTAATTTATTATGATGCCTTTCAGCTCTTCTAGCATGCCTGTTGATCAAGGACTTAGAATGGTTCATGGCAACACAGCATGATATCAGGGGGCAGCATGGCGGAAACACAGTGCTATGGAGGTAGGTGCTTGTGTCTGAGCTCTTGAGCTTTCAAGTACACAGTCTGCCCCTTCCCGCCATATAACTAGCTTTTGTAAAAAACAGGTCCGCATGCCGCTGGTTTCTATGAGTACGGACATGGGGTGGGGGTGGCGTGCTTGCGGTGGGCACACAGTGGGATCAAAGACTCCTAGTGTAGGTGAATCAATGGAATATGTATTAGATGAATTGGGGTGACTTCTAAGCAGAGATTGGGGGGGAACCTGGCTTACTGCTTCAGATCAAAAGCCGGAACTCTGAGACTTCCATGCATCTTCTTGCCTCTGAGCTCAGTGTGGGGAGAGCAGGCATCTTGGCAGTAACAGATCATTTGGAAAGAAGACCAGGAAGGGCAGGGGGAATCTTCAGTGAGTTATAAGGGAGAAATGAGGAAAGCCATTCAAATCTCCCTGAACTGCTTTAAAAATGACTCGGCTTCACAGGTACGTTTAAATCATTTTTAAACCACACAGAAAGTAATGGATCCCATTATAGAAATTTCATGCATGTATGGCCTTATGCCTTGGTTACCTCCTTTTCTTCTCTGGAATGGGCTGGAGGAGTAGGGAAGGAGTAGCCCATGGCAAGGATGATGTGGGTTTACGAACTTCAAAGTGGGTTAGTGTTCTCCTTAGTCCTTGCTTCCTGGATGCAGAGGGCTGTCAAGATCTTTAAATCCTTCATGTAAAGCTCTCTGCTGTTTGTCCCTGTATTCTATTTCAATAGTCATCACTCTGGTGTGAGCTCCTGTGAGCATGAGTCATCAAACTTACTGTGACAACTTCCCCTCCAATCTCTATGCCTTCAGGCTCAGCACATCTAACCTCCCCTGGATGGTGTAACTTGGAAACATTTCTGTTGAGCTGGCCTCCAACTCTTCATCCTCCCCTGCCCTTCAGGGTGCTCATCGGATTCTCATGGGTGAAGATTCTCTGTTTGCACTGAGTTTTCCTTCCTAATCTTATCTCGTGCTGTTTCTCTAAGTCAACTGTGCCTACAGCTGCATCAAGGGCACACATGGAGAATGTTGGGAGAATTCCAAGGAAGACACACAAGGAAGACTCTTTCAAATGACAGCTTGTCAGGCACTGTATCCTTTTGGTCTTCAGCTTGCTCAAGTTTCTTAAAGCACCTCATCTAGCTTTAATCTTTACTCTTCTTCCTTCTACTGTGCAGGTCCCAACCACCCCCTGGCTTCTTATAGGGATGGTGGTCGGTGCTGCCTGGTGTCCTCTTCTCCTCCCTTCTGGATCTGAATGCTTTGGTGTGTTAAGGCGGTGGAAGAGGGGCAGAGCCCAGCCTCTTTCCTTTTAGTGGCCAATGTTGTCATCTTCTCTTGGAGGCATCCCCTGTTTCTCTGTGTAGCACGAGTTCTTAGTTATAACTTCTGAAGTACAAGCCCCAAGTGTTGGTCCTGAAAGGCATGTGAGGCACGGGGTGCCCCAGGGAGAGATGTGGATCCCTGGGGTGCCCCAAGGAGGATGTGAGGTACTGGGGTGCTCAATGCGGGGGATGTGAGATCCCCAGGCGCCCTCTGGAGGCTGAGGTTCTCACCTGGATCCGTTCTGAACTTGCTTCTTTCTTCCTCACTCTTCCTCCAGGTCCCACCCTATGCCTCCTTGCTGCTACAGAATCACTCCCTGTCACCTGCAACATGGCTCTGCACACTCTCCTCCAGAATGTCCACTGACTGACAGGAACCTCGGAGACACGAGGCACACTATGGCAATCCTGGGAGCTGACCCAGAACCCTTAGTCCCATCCTCTCTGTGCTTTTATTCTGCTTCGAGACATCCACAAGGCAATCACCCTCACAGTCTGCATCTGTATCCCTCCTCCCACGGGCTACAGTCTCACTTACCTTTGTGTCCTGAGTTACTCTGTTGAAGGAGCCCCCATTGGCCTTGAGTGGGCACGGTCTCTGAACACACACTCTTCCATGAAGAATTCTCCCAACAATATGTATTTCTGGCATTTCTGGCTCTTCAGCCCTCATGGTCATCCATGTTTCTCGGGGATGAAGCGATAGGTACAGGGCAGATGGGATGGCTCAGCTAACTCTCAAACCTCTTCAATGGCCGCCCGACCTTCCAAAAGTCTATAGACTACGCTGTCATCAGTTGTTGATTTTTAGCATTAAATTTTAGTTCTCACTTTGATTAACTAGTAAAAATCCAACTCAGCATCCTTAAACAATAGCATTTTTGTATCATAAAAACCCACGGTTAGATTTTGATACGCGTCTACAAGTGAGGTACCATACGAAGCAGCCGACTGTATCCTCATCTCGTCCTTCTGTTAGCCAGTGTACCTTGCTAATGCTGGCCTCAGTTTACAGATGAAAGTGAGGGAGGCTAGATAAGCAATAAGCTGTGCCAATCCCACGGCCCACGTGACTTCTGTATGTGCACTCTCGGCCACTGTGGAAGATATTTTTTTCCAAATATACTGCACAGTGTACATCTATCCGCCATATTGAAATTGGTCTGTAGAGGTTGTCTAGTTAGATATGTCCATCCCATACATGAGAGAATCTTGCCTAGAAAGAAAAGGTGGATGCCAAAGTATTATTCTCAGAACTTCCCAGAATTGTGCCCCTTCAGTTCTATTTATCCAAAGCTTATCTAGCTGCTTCTAGTCTGCTCCCAGCCAAACCCTGGTTCTCATGGCCTCCTAGTTGCTAGTACAGCTGCTCGACACCGCCTCATCTTTCTTTAATCACCTTGTGGCTAGTTTAAGAGGCAATTTCACATGCATGTGGCTTTACCCCTCACCTATCTTAAGTGTCTACAATAGCATTTTGAGGTGTTTCCTCATTTGGCCATTTCAACTCAGTTTTTAGATCAGCAACTGTTGTTGCCATTCTCTCATTTTCAAGAAGGGAACCCATTAAATGGGGTAGAAAGAAAGAAGGCCAGAATTAGAAGACAGACTCTGGGGAGGCTCTGCAACACTCTCCTCACCCAGTAGAGAATCCGTGAGTGGCGGAGTGGACACTCAGGATGAAGAAGGATTTTGGTTTGGTCTCAGAACTGGAACAGCCCGAGACAGCTGTATTACAGACAGGGAAGTAGACGGCAAATCAATACTCTCATAGAACAGGATGGCCACTTCATTTCCAAAGAAGTTAATTTGGGTTGCAGCAATTTTGCAGTTGTTTCCCCAAAGGCCTGAAGAAATGGCCCAGCACTGTCTAAATTGCATACTTGGTTGTCAGAAGTGATTGTGTGTGTGCTTCAGAGCACAACCCCCTGCCACCGTTCTGGTGACAGTGTGAAAGGTTCAGCTAAAAAACATTCCTGTGAGGCCCACTCAGAGCTCCCATGAGACAAAACCCCAATCTGTGGTCAGGACCCCACAGCGTTCCTGAAGTTATAGGATTGCTAACAGGAATTAACCATGGTGCCTTCTGCTCTCATTAAAAGCAAGTAGCCTTTTCTCTCTATTCCTCCTCCTCCTCTTCCTCCTCTTCTTCCTCCTTTCCATCTTCTCCTTCTCTTCTTTCTTTTTCAAAGACACCATCACAAAGGGATAGTCTGGGCAATAATGGTCATACCAAGATGTTGCAGCAGATACAGGATGTTGCTAACTTCCCTCTCCAATGCAGGAGGTACACATCATTCACAGGATGCCCAAGTGAGTTTTAAGACAACAAAGTCTTGTGTTTAATATTGATGAATAAAAGAAGTAACTTGTGATAATCTCAGCATGGAAATAGAAAGCATCCTTTCAAGGGCTGGCAAGATGAGCCAGTAGGTAAAGGTGATTGTGACCAGTCCTAGTGAATTAAACTTGACCCCTGAGACCCACATGCTAGATAGAGAGAACTGACTCCCACAAGGTGTCCTCTGACCTAATGTTGTATGTGCACACTCATACACATACATGCACCTATACAAAACAAATAAATGAAATGTTCTTTTAAAGCAACATATTAAGAATGAAAAGGTACTTGTGACTGAGCTGGAGGGTGAATAGAAAATTTGCAATCTTTCTTTCTCTGTGGCCCCAAGAAATATTGGCCTTAGCAAATGAATCGCAGCTTGGGTTGTGTGTTGCAAGGTCTCAGCACAGTGAGATTTCATCATCAAAGGATGATGGTAAAGCCTCCACGATCACAAAGAAGTTGTCTTATTCAGGTTTTCTGTTGCTGCAACAAGACACCATGACCAAAAATCAAGTTAGGGAGGAAAGGGTATATTTGGCTTACATTTCCACATTGCTGTTCATTATCAAAGGAACCCAGGACAGGAACTCAAAACAGGGCAGGAACCTGGAGGCAGGAGCTGATACAGAGGCTACGGAGGGGTGCTGCTTACTGGCTTGCATACAACATGGTTTTCTCAGCCTGCTCTCTTATAGAACTCAAGTCCACCAGCCTAAGGATGGAACCACCTACAATGGACTGGGCCCTCCACCATCAGTCACTAAATAAGAAAATGTTTTACAGCTAGATCTTATGGAGGCATCTCCTCGGTTGATGTTTTCTCCTTTCAGAGAACTCTAGTTTATGTGTCAAGTTGACATAAGACCAGCCAGCACAGGATTATATGTGTGTGGGTGTGTATGAGTGCACTTGATTGCATGTATGTGAGAAATTGTGTGTGAGTATGTGTTAGTGTGTGTGTATTTACATCTAGTTGGTTTTGATTGTTGAAGAAGTGTAACTTAGGTAATTCTGAAGTTTTGTGTTCACAGCCTTTTATCAACCACACCACTTGGTGAGATCACTGTTAACCCAAGTTTCTGTGAGTTACTTGTCTACTCCAGAATTAGAAATTTCTTCTACCTGAACAGAGAGTCAATACAGCCCAGTTGTGAGGAAAATAAATGTAAGAAATGAGGGTCATAGGAGGTAGGGTAAGACTCTTGGATTTGGGGATGTAAAGAACATAAATGATAATGAGAGTTAAGCTTTACAAAATGTGTATAAATATCCAGTTGTGTGGATTGTATGAAAATTAGCTAGGAGACTCCACTCGCATATTGAGTGCAATGTCTAGTCTCATGTTGGTTACTGTTATTATGGTACCAGTATTAAAATTTTAACATAATTGAATCTTGATTTGTGAACAGTGCCTGGAATCTCCCATTAGCTCAAGGCTCTTATTTTAGTCTTTTTTTTTTTTTTTTGTGTGTGTGTGTGTATGCATATGTGTGCATGTGTATGCATGGTACTTCAATTTTAATTGTACTTTTCAATATGAAATAAGAGATTATCTTTGTGATTTATACATCTAGAAATGCTCAGAGTCATACTTGACTCCCACAACTTAGGGATGTTGTATTATAACCAATTTGAGCTGCTTCCTGTGACCAAATCCTCTTTCTGTCTGAGTTTGCATGAATATTCATATATACACTTAATTCTATAATGTCAGAAACCTGACAAGCATGGGAATTACTCATATTAGCAGGACTTTGTAATCATTTGCAGGATCCTTCAAGGAAAGACATTTAAACAATCTCTGCTGTTTCCTGAGAGGATAACCCAGCCCTAAATGTAGAAAGACTCTCAATTGTTGAAGGTGTTTTGTAATGCCCTCCTCTCTTTACAAACTTGTTCCTATCATTAAATAAAGAAAGCCATTTTGGTGGTGTGAAATCTTCCCTGGGTCTGACTGACAGTTTCTACAGAGGTAACTGGCAACTAAAGAGCTGACAGCAATAGGAAAAACACTATTCTCTGTTGCAGATGACACCACCATTTGTAATACTAGGCACCCCTTAGCCATTTGCTTTTTAGTGCCAATAGAATTTCAGAACAGCTATACAGCTATGACAACCAAGAAAACTAAACTGGGGGGGAAAAACAGGAGCCAGCAATTTACTGGTTTTCTAAAACTTAAAATGACCCAAACTTAATATCTTTCTCTGATTCTGTAGCATCAGCCTTGGATAAAGGCAAGACAGCTAGAGGGAGATATGGCTCACAGGTCATCACTCTGGTAGCCTCAAATAAGAGGGATTTGCTTTCACTTATATAACAGCTCTGCAGCTGTTAGCTTCGAATTTCCTCTTGCTATTGGTCACCCCTCTGAAAATGCTAAGCGGAGTGGATTTCCCAGGTTTTCAATGTAGTCACAAGACCCTTCTAGATAACTGTCTTTTCACATCATTCTCAGGAGTTACTTTCATTTTCTTATCCCAGAAGAAGCAAGCTGAATGACAATTCTGGTCTCTCACTTGCCCTCCCATAGAACTGTTGGTAAAGCAATTAAATGCAGAAGTGACAGACATGATAGATGTTGGCTCCATTGTTGCTACTTAATGCAGGCAGACTAAGTGATTCTCCAAGATTAGATTTTTATGACAAACCTCCCCACCATCATATCATACAGCGCTGTTATTTGTCAAAGAAGCCATATTTAGTTTTGACTGTTACAGAAATCTGAGAGGAAAAAAAATCCCTGGATTCTATCCCACATTTAAGAATAAGCCTGAACTTTATAAAGTTTTAGTATAGGTGTTTGTTTTGACATGAAAGTCCCAAGACTTCCTCAAAGTATTCTACTATTTAGGGTGAATACATAAAATCATTCAAGGCATCTGTGCTCATCTCCTCACAGAATTCTGGGGAAATATCCCTAGGTAAAATCTGAGAAAAACTTTCTTCCATTTTTTCTCTCTACAATTTTTTTCAGTTATATAATTTTCTGTAATATTGGGATTTGGAGAAGTAACTACCTAACTTTGAAAATAACTCTGAATATAAATGGTCTTAATTCTCTAATTGATATGCTCAGATTGGCTGGATTGCTTAAACACAACACACAAGAATTTGTGCTTGGAAGAAATACGCCTCACTAACAAAGATACATGCAACTAAAAGAAGAATATAAAAGATGACATTCTAAGCAAATTAAAATTGAAAGTAAGCAGGAGTATTCTACTAAATAGACTTCATGCCAAAACTGGTCAAAAAAGATAGAGTTATTAGATACTTAAAAACAGAACCATCTGTCCAAATAGTATATAGTGATTATGTGTGTGCATGCATTTGTGTGTACATTCAAATGACTGTATATCTGCATGTGAATGTGCACGCATGTATAAGTATGCATATATGTACATGTGTATATATGCATGTGCATATGTGTATATATCGATGTATATACATGCATGCTTTATATACATGTATCTGTATATGTGCATGTATATATGTGTGCATGCATCTATGTACATATGAGTGTATATATGTATTGTGTGTATGCATGTGTATATATATGTATGTGTGTACACATGAGAGTATGTGCGCATCATGTATGTTTATAAATGTATGTGTGTATATGCATATGTATATAAATATATGTTGAGAGAGCTCCTAAAATGTAAATAAATGATTCAGTAAATTAATACATGAGAAAATATAAACCTACCTAGAGAAACCACTAGTTATTTGTGAACTGGTATGTGTGAACAGAGAAGCAGACTTCTCTGTTCCTTACTGAGCTGTGCACAGTGACTTCCTTTCAAAGAATGAAATATTCAAGAAGGAGGGGAGAGGCAATTTTTCCAGTGGAGAAAGTAGATAAATAATAATCCAGCCAGATAATAAAGGTGAATATCACCAGTCATAAATCAGGCCAAGATTCTGTGTCTTCGATGATGCCCGATGAAATTGACAGCTCACCTTGGTAACTTTCCTTCCCCAAGATCATAATGGAATGTATGAAACCTAAGTAAGTTACAAAAATAATAAAATCATCCCACAATATACCTCAACACTGTTTCTCAAAAATCTCAAGGTCAAGAAAAAACAAGAAAAGTAAGATAAATTGTCACAGCTAAAAAGAGACCAGAGAGTTATATAAATTTAACACCTCTCTATCCTGCATGGAATCCTGGGACAGAAGACAGGTATCATTGTTGTTAATGCAGCTTGTCAACTTGATGGGATCTGGAGTCGCCTAGAAGACAAACCTCTGGGTGTGTCTCTGAGGGATTTTCCTGACTGAGTTAGTTGCAGTGAGACAACCCATCCTAATTGCAGGCGGCATCTCCCCTTTGTATAGGTCCTGAATGGAAGAAAAATGAGAATACTAGCTGGGCATTCAGCTTTCTCTGCTTTCTGAATCCCTGGTGCCACCTCCAGCTGCCCCAAGCACCTATACCTTCCCAGTGATGGTGGACTGAGTCCTCAAACCATAAGCCAAAGCAAGCCTTTCCTTCCTTAAGTTGCTTTGGTTTGATATTTTATCAAAGCAACAAGAGAACTAATAAACCGTTGCACAAAACTGAGAGATCTGAAAAATGTATATAGACTTTAGTTGCTAACTCTATATAATATTTGCCCATTAGTCTCAGTACCTGTACCCTACTAATGCAAGATACAAAAATGGGTGGGGTTGGAGGTGTGCTTCAACAGTTAGGAGTGCTTGCTACTCTTCCAGAGGACCAGAGTTCAGTTCCCAGCCCTCCCATCTGGCAGCTCACAGCTGTCTCTTAACTACAGTTCCAGGGAATCCAGTGTTCTGGCCTCTGCGGGCACTCGCACAAATGTGGAACACACTCACAGAGTCGTAACACAGACGCATAAAAAGTTTTAAAAATACATAATAATGGGGGAAACTGTAAGAAAGAAAAGGCTACAGGGGTTTTTGTGTTATCTTTCCAATTGTGTAAATCTAAAACTTGTTTAATGATACAGTTTATTTAAATAATCCTTAAAATGTCAATTATCATCTATAGCCATGTTGTACTTTATTATGGAATGTGATTCTTTACACGAAAATGTGAGGAAAGGATAAATTTATGATGACATGACCACTCACTCTGTTATAGAAAATGTCACCCTTGGTGGTATTTTTTGCTGCGTGTTATTTTCTGCATGCGAGTCTCTTGTCTTGCCCCTGTTCCTTCACTAGCTGCAGTAACGTCAAGCATAAAGTTAACATCAAATTTTTAGCCTTTTTTTTATCATTTTGTATAATATTCAATTTTAAACATTTAAAGATCATCAGTTGAATGAACGTACCAAATGTTTACTCAAATATTACTTTAAGATCTGTTTTTATTGTATGTGTGTTAGCGTTTTGTCAGCATGTATGTGTGTGTATCAGGTGCTTGAGGTACATGAAGAGGCCAAAAGAGGGCACTGAATTCCCTGAAACTGGAATCACAGATGGTTATGAGCTGCCATGTGGTTGCTGGGAACCAAAGCCAGGTCCTCTGTAAGAGCCACAAGTGTGTATGAACACTAAGCCACCTCTCCAGCCCCACACAGGAATGTTTTTGGTATTTCTTTTGGCAGACCATAGGTTGGCTCACCTAAATACAAACCAAAGTTCTTCCCCGTTTTCCTTACTATACTGGAGAATATAAAACCCAAAGACTCCATTCCACAGCTTCTCTTCTAGCAGGGTGTGGCTATGTGCTTGGCCCAGAGCCGTGAGCACTGTGTGTGCACTGCTTTCTTATGCTTGCAGTTGTAATTGTAGCAACTCTTCTAGACAGTTGGGAAGGGCCCTAAGTGTCCTGTGATGAACTAGTTATAGAAACCGACTTCCCTTTGCTTAACTCATTTGGGCCGGGCTTTGTTTTGTCACTAAAAACACCGAACATTTATCCATTCATTCGTTTGATTTCAATTGTTTTGTAAACATTTTATGTTAGAAAACTAATACTTACCCAAGAGATTAGTAAAAATTAACCCTAGAAACTCACCATGAGGCCCAGTGATAATCAGCTCTCCTCTGCCTTCAGTTAAGTGTCCACCTCTTGTATTGTCCACCAAGCATCATGTCGACACAACACTATTCCAAGTATAACTGTTACACATAGGTATTTAGCATTGTCAATACATGGTATCTGGTGAATAATACTTTTTCTTGTTACAATTATTCCTTATTTATGAAATTATTATGTCAATAAGTAATGATGAGTGTCTTTTGGAAAATAGGCCTGTAAAAGACGCAGGGACAGTCTCATACTGTTTAACCTTCAGGTCAGAGATAATTAAATGCTAATAAACTGCTCAACCTAAAACAGACTTTATATAATATATAAGGTTCAGAATACTTTTATAAACGTAATTAAAGCATATGCAGCGTGTGCAAGCTGTAACGCTAACTCACAATCCACATAATCCCGTATAAATGAGTTTGGCATTCTGCAGCTGTGGGTGAGATCGAATGTATGCAGATGGCTCAGAAACCAACGGCGCCTTCATTTTTCTTGGGAACTAAGACAAGGAGACTTCACCCATCTCTGAACGGTTTTTCTACCAGTTTTATAATGTCAAGTTCAAATTCTTTAAAGGTTTGAGAGATCCCTGTGTCATACAGCAGCCTCATCCCTGAACAGACAAAGGCTCATGTGGCCCCTCACCATGTTGACGCCGTTAGAATTTTGTGTTCTGGGCTGTGCCTGCAGGCCACCCTTCCCTCCTTACTATCTGTGTCTGCTGACACATAGCTCTTCTGAAGTCAAGGAATTTGCTTTTCATGGTCCCCAGTGTCACATGCGCAGCCTGTCTTAAAGAGTGCAATGTAAGCATGGTTTGGTGGGTGGATCTGAGCCATCACACACACATTAGAAGTCCTCTGTCTTCAGTACCTTCAAGTCCACATCAACTCCTGAAGCATACACTCCTTTCATTCCAGTGGCTACATCTACCCAAGACTTAAGGTCCCAGCTCATTTACTGAGTCTTAAGGTAGCAATTTTCTATACATATTCTTCTTACACCAACTTCTTGCACAGTTTTCTAAAGTAAAACTTTGGAGGATTTTGTTCAACCTAGCTTTCCTAGTTGTTATGGTCTTTTTCAGTTGTTTTTGGTAGGGTTTTTTTTTTGTACATTTGTTTGTTTAATTAGCACACAGAATACCAGATATTGTTATGGAATTGCTGTAATCCGTTTAGTGTTGGTCCTCACCCTCTCCCCTCCTGTCCCATCCTTACCCATTCTATTCCTCCAGTCTCTGTCTCAAAGCAGCCCGCATTGATGTCACAGGTGCTGTATTTGTCCCTTACACAGCTCTGAGTTCTCTTTTCCTTCTCATGAAAGTTTTGTGACATGGACTCCCCAGATATGCACATAAACACGCACATGCACTAAAACCTTGGATTCAAATATGAAAGAAAATATGTGACTTTTGCCTTCCTAAGTCTGGGTGACTTCCCTAGTCATAGTAATTTCCAGTGGAGTCTATTTTCCTGACCCCCTTCTAGCTCAGGCAGGAGTTCAGAAACCCACGAGGGAGAGGCAGAGTCAGGGAGATAATAAGAATAAAACCACACCTCTTACGGATGGGACAAACTTCTCTCTTTATTACTTCTGTTCTTTCTTCTCTATTCTCCTTCTTTCTCTTCTTTCTCTCATGTTTTCTTTTTATTTTCCATATACCTATATACCTTTTAAAACAATACCCTCTACGTAAGAAGAAATCATATCATATCACGAGTCCTATTTTTCCCAGTGAAGAATACAAGTTATATCTTTTCAAAAACAGGTTATTTTAAATTCCCATACTTGATTACACACAAACCAGTTTTACATGTAGTTTTCCTCCACAATACATCTATATTCCAGAAACAATCATTTTGTTATTATAGGTTTAAAGAGTTTAAGCAACCCAAATAGTCTCACAGCCAGCTTCTATTGCAGTTACTAGGAAACAAGTACATGTCACAGTATCCTCAGTTACACAATGATTATTTAGTTAGCACAATGAAACAAGTTTGTTATTTACTTATTTAAGTCATAGGTCTTATTGTTTTTCTTAGGTAAAAGGAGAATCTGCCAACAGCTTTATATCCGTAAGATGCACCCCAAACCCACCAGCAAATTTTTAATTATAGAAACCTGGAAAAAGTCAATTTTATTTGTAGTCAAAGAAGTTCAAGCCTAACAATGGGCACTGAAATCCATTTATTATTTCTTGACCATGGATCTGTTTTTCATAGATGAAACTCATGGGCCCTAGCAATTAAGTTTTCTTTGTGCTTTCCTAACCCTGACCAAACAAGTCCCTAGCAAAAATATGTTTTCTTCTTAAGTTACTGATTCTAAAGCAGCTGGCAAAACATCCTAATTTAACCCTGTAATTATATGTGAAAAACACCTACTGTTTTTAACTATACATGTGTTTTAGTTATTCTTTCTGGAGTTTCAATAGAGTCACCAATTCAACTGAGTGGCACTGCCTTGCCCAGGTGACACTGCTCGAGGGAAAATCATCACCATTATTATGTGTCCCAGCAACACTGCCCAGTGTGGGGTTAGAGACCCCCATAGAACTTTCATGCCACAAGACAGACAAGGAGACCATGGTAGCAACAAGCATGATAAGGCCCAGCTGTAACAAAGGGCATTCAGGAGACAATCCCCTGGAAGGCCAAGGTAAAAACTTACTATGGCCTTGCTAAACATTAGGCTGTCTTTATTAAGCTCCAGTGCTGGCTGCTGTTCCCCTGCACTGCTCCCAGCGCTGTTTCCTCTAATAAAATCCATTTATCAGCTCTGGTCTTTGCTGCTGATCTTCCTGTTAGGGAATCTCACCAAGCCTCACCAGGTCCAACCTGTCTCATAAGCACAGCTTCTGCCTGAGGATAGTGCTTCATTTCCCCCATGCACATCTTAAGTGCATATGGCAATGGACTATGCAGCATAGATTTGTATATCCTATTTCATCTGAGGATAGGGAAGCCATGAAAATAGATAGCACTAATACTAAAGTACCCCTAAGTCTCACCCAGTCTTCCTGCACACCGCATGTCAGTCTGATTCACAATGAGGAGCCGCACAGATACTTATAGATCCAATCGCAATTTGTTATTTTATGTGGTATCAGCCGCACTTATTTACGATATTGGTAATAATGTCCCACGTGGCAGATTTGTACACATTGTGATGTATGTGAGTTTTGTGATTTAGAGGAGCGAGCTTGGGTTTGCAAATATCAAACAGAGAAATGCTCTAAGAATAAATAAGCTCTCTGCTTTATCTTGAAACCTCTGTCTTTCAGGTAATGTTTTTAAATTTACTAAACTTAGTGACAAAAATGTACTTTCTGCAAATGTAAGAAAGCAGGGTAGTGATGCAGAGAGCTGACCTTCGGTCTCATCGCCGAGCGATGGGAACTGTGGAGGTTATGCATAATGAAGTCACACAGCCCGTCTCAGGGGTCATCCAGAGCCCTGTGCGGGAGTTGCTACTGTATGAAAAAGGGGGCCATGGGTCACTGAGCTTATATTTGTCTTCATCCTGGGCCAGGAAGTGTATGCTCTGTGTTGTCAGCCTGTTTTGAAATGCTCAGTATATCCAGGACAATCGCTGCATTGACTTTGTGCCCTTGCAAAGCTCTCTCTGACCACTTCCTTGACCACTTCCTTCCTTGTTAACTGAAGGAGGGCCGATGTCTACATTTCCCTCTCCTACTTCGTCTTGATTTTCCACGAATGTTCCCCCAATGTTTCCCTTTGGTCCTCTTGAGAAGATCGGCATGTATTTTCTGATGACAAAAGTGATATAGACCTCAAGGGGACCTAGAAGCTGCCAAATACAAGCATTAGAGCGAGAGGATCTCTACAGGTGTCAGGCTGAAAATCAAACCATGCAAAGGGATGAGAATGAAAACCTGGTTCAGATTGACTTTATCAATCTGGGTCAACACTCTGAGGAGTCTGATATCAGGAAGTTTATTTCCAAAATATTTAAGCCTAGTACCGTTTAACAAAAAAATGTTTCCTGGTATGACACAACACCCAGTGTACAAGGAAGCGTAATTACATTGAAACTCAACTCCCCAGTAGATATCATTTCCTACTAGAAAGTGCTATCTGTGTTAGCTTGAGGGCCTAAGGAGGGGTCTGGCCTGTTCTGTCACACAGATAGCATAGAGATCATTTGAGCTATTAGTCACTTCTGGTCCCGGTTGTGGGAGTTTGGGGACCCCTGCCAGTATGGGTCATTTAGATTTCTAGCCACCTCAGGCCTGATTGTAGGTGCTTGATATGACCTGGCCCAACAGATAACTCAGATCACCAGATCACTTCCAATTCCCAGCCCTTTGGGTGGAAGAACAGGTTTTTCATCTTTCTGTTGGAAAGACAATCCCGTGTGCTTGACATCCCTGGTTTCTCTGGAGATCTGTGGCTGCAAGGACCTTTGTGCTTTGCTTTCAACATTAAAACAGACGGAAAACTCTTCAGTGCCCTGCTATAATTTTTACTGACTTTTCCTGAATGTAAGCAATGGCATATTTAATAAACATAATGAAATAGTTATTTTACTTTTACATAAAGACCACCATGAAATTACACAACCATGGCAAGCCTCATTGGAATGTCCACATAGCTTCCTATTGGGTGGCTGTCTTATACTGTTTTCTCATAAAGAATAGTAGAGCATTTTGTATTTTCACTTCTGCCTGCATTTTGAATTATTTCCTTAGAAATAATTCCATGTATTTAAATGTACACATATTTGTACTGACAAAATGGCTTCCCAAAGCATTTTGCTAATTTATAATATCACCAGAAATTTAAGTGTGTGTTTACTGCACACAGACTGTTTCAAAATTCTCCTGTGAGAAAATGAATGTGACTGATTGTTCCCTGTCTTCCACTGTCTCCTCCTTTTCCTGTATCTCAGCAGATAAGGCCTATTCCTGTAAAGGGGAAAATCCAGGTTCAGTCTATCTACAAAGTCATTCAGAGCCATTGCCATTTGATCCCTTGTGGTTCAGCTCAGCAGGGTCCACCATGCGGGGTTAGCTCTCACCTCACCCAATTTCCAAGAGCAGGCTTCTCCTTTGGTGTCTGAAAATGTCTCCCACTCTTCAGTTCTTTCTTCTTTGCTTATAATTGTGCTTTATTATATAGAATTTTATCACTAAAAATTCTAATGTAGAGCTAGTGAGATGGCTCAGTGGGTGAAGATACCCATGGCAGAGCTTGACGATCTCATATTGATCCCCAGAACCTACACATGGGAAGGAGAGAATTGGCCCTTACAAGTTGTTCTCTTACTTTCATGTATGCTCTAAGGTATGCGTGTGTGCGTGTACATATATGCAGACACATACACACACGCACGCACACACACACACAAGCACACGCACGTGCGTGCGATAAAGATAATTGCTTTTTAAAAAATGCTCATTTTGCTCATTCTCACCTAGATTTGCTCTTATACTCTCTGTTTCAAGCCTCACTCCCTTGTACCAGGGAGTGAGCCCAGGACTTGTACTTGTTAGGCAGGTACTCTATTGGCCAGCTATGTTCCTGGCTTTTTTTTTTTTTTTTTTTTAACTTTGTGTTTCGAGACAGGGATCTCAGCACGTTACCTCGGGTAGCACTGGACTCCCTCTGTAGCCCAGGCAGGCCTTGCACTTGCCATGCTTCTGTGTCAATCTCCCAAGTAGCTGTGAGGACAGAACTGTGCCACTGAGCCCAGTCTGCCTGTCTTCCTAATTCACTTCATGTCTTTATGCCCATTGTTTTTTTTCTCGGAAGAGTGATCTTAATTCACTACCTACCTTCCCTTTTCAACTCCCAACATCCTCTATAACACTAGAATCCTTATTCCTCTAAAAGGCTTCTTCTCAGCTCGCCAGTGAGGAACTACTAATAAACAGAAGATTCTCATTGTGTCCTGTATGATCTTTTAGTGTTCCTAAATTTGATTCTGCCTAAGTTTACTTTCCTAGTGGTCAGAGTCACAGAGATGGATAAAAGTTTCATCCAACTTCGACCTCAACAGTGTTGGCACTGATGGTCAAGAACTGACAGTTGAGGAAGGGAATGAAGGCCTGATGAGGACAGAAAGTACACGGAAGAAAGAAATAACCTGCCAGCCTGTGGCCATAGATGTGAGGACCTCACATAAATAGCAGGGGGATAATTGTGTCAGGAAGAGTGGAAAGATCAGCTGACTGTGACAGCAGTTGGTCACCAGCAAATAGCAGATACTACTAAGTTTCCTTTTTTATTAGTTGATGTAGTTAGCTCACATTAAACACCCATGTGTATTGAGAACAGCATTGTAGGTGAGATAGATGGTCCATTGTTAACATCACAAGAAATCAAAGACATGACAATAGAAGCCAGTGTCTGAAAAGATAGACAAAGTGTCTTCAAGAGGTTTAGGGGAACAGTGCCTTGTAGGTATGGCATCAAACAGTATTAAAAAGCAGTAGAAGTTTCAAAGAGTTGGTTCCTAACACAGGGAGGCTGCGTGACTGGGGTAGGATCTTGGCAAGACAGCAATGATGGTCCCAGAGTCAATAGGAATTCTGGTTATGTTTTGGATGATGAAAAATAAAGCTGACGTAATAGTTTATCCAAACAGAATTTGCCGACCTAGGATAAAATATTCTCCAAACACTAAAATGTGTTAATCTATAAATGTTAGTCTCTGTTTGAGAGCTCTGTACCCAATGTAAACTGTATGACATCAAATCAATTCAGGTTGCAAATGGCCTTGACCCCAACAGATATAAACATCACAATTTCCTGGAATAATAAAAATGACTCACACATTGTTCTTCATCCTTCGAGGACCTCACTGGAAGAATGCAGAAGCACATCCACCAAACACCATCTAAACAGTGCAGAGAATAATCTCTAAAAAGAAAATGACTTCCATTCTAATTAAGTTGACTGAATCTGAAATCCAGACTGAGCAAGACAAACCCAAAGATAGTCTCCTTCATTAGTGTAAGATTATCACAACTTCCCCCACGGAGCTGGCCGTCACAAGGCTGACTGCATTTTTCTGTTCTTTTCATACCAGCACTCCCAGTCAAATCAATACAGCAGTGAATTCTGTTGGCCTGCAAGCTGTCCTTAATGATCAGACTGGCACACCTTCTCCAGAAATGGTGTGCGGCTAGAGAGCAGGCATAAGGAGAGAAGGCAGCAGACAGGATCAAATGTCTAAAAGCTACAGCTTCGGTGGGCCTGTGTTTGGGCAGGAAGTGACATGTGTGGCCTACTTTTTATGGATGATGGGCACCTCTAAGAGGGGCTTTGGAGTGTGTGTTTGTGAAAGAGAAGACAGACAATGAAGATCCTAACCAGGATAGCTTAATGAAAGCACACTAAAAAGCAAATTACCATGTGCACTAGAGATGGCATGATCTAAGAGAAAAGGAAGGATTAAAACAAACCTTGAACTCAGTTGGTCTTCATCATGAATATCACACACTCCTAATAATCCTGTCTTGGTTGGTTGGTTGGTTAATTTAGTCAGATGCAGTCTTTGGAACTATGAGTTCACTAAAAAAAGTCTCTTTTGTAGAGGAAATTGAAATTTCCCAATGAGATGATGGTCATCTTGTTTCTGCTTCCATTTCACGGAAGTTTAATGGTCAATAAATGACTCCTTCCTTCAACTGGCATCTCAGGAGCTGATGGGATCTTAGATTTTTAATTTGCTTTTTAATAATTACAATTATTTATTTATTCTTGTGTGTGTTTTGTTGGTATGCATGGTATGTCTACATACCATTTGTGTGCCTGGATCCCACAAAGGCCAGAAGATGTCAGCTCTCCTGCAACTGGAGTTACAAAGGGTTGTGAGCCATCCTGCAGGTGCTAGGAATTGAATCTAGGTCCTCTGCAAGAGCAGTAGGCTCTCCTAATCATTGAGCAATATCTCAAGAGTTGACTTTTCTTATTTATATGATGGGACATTTAACATAAACAAAACAATTTCTATAAATGACTATTATAAGAATCTGAAAATCTAATATAATAGAACAATCCCATTTTCAGTCTCAAATGTATAATATGCTCTTGAAATGCAATGGGTAAAATGAGCAAAAGCATCTGTGTACTTGGTCTTAAGTCTGAACTCGCTTCTGTTTGCCCTCAGGCTGTGAGGTATGCCACCCCATTAGACTCAGAAGGTAATATTCTAATTTAGAGTGGTTCTACATATATTTGCAAAGTTGGTTATTCTGAATTTGACGATAATAGCAGAAAATCCTGAAATTCCAGGTTCTTATTCTTACATAAGATGTTCTTTCCACAGACCTCAAGTAATTGCAGAGTCAAGACCATAAATTCTGAAGTGAACTTCTGGATATATAGCTACTCTGATCTTTATTGGTTATACTTAGGGAAGTTACTTAACCCTTGTGATGCCTCATTCAGTTCATCTGAAGAAAGAGTAATTAGAATAATAGTTCTGTATTATAAACTCAATGATTAATCAGATAAATTAAACTACAGATAAATAAATTAAACTGCAACTTTACATATTGTAAATTTATTTTTAAAACTTTTTTAATGATTTTACTTTTATTTATCGTATGTGTGTCTGTCTCTGTGTGAGTATGCTCGTGTGCATGCCAGTGCTTATGGGGTCAGAAGTGGGTAGAGGATCCCCTAGAGCTTGATTTACACCTGGTTGTAGACAGTTGACTGTTGCAGGTACTTGGAACGGAACTCAGATCTTCTGCAAGAGCAGTAAGCATCTCAGAGCTATTTTTCCAGCAGCAATTTAAATGTCTCTTTCTGTCTCTCTCTCTCTCTCTCTTTCTCTCTTTGTGTGTGGGTTCACATGCTCATGTGTGCGGTTGGAGACCAGAGATTAAGGTTGGGTTCTTATCCAAGTGTTTATTTTTCTTTCAGGACTGGGTCTCTCACTGGTCTGGGGCTGAGCTAGGCTAGCTGGCTGGCCAGCAACCCGCAGACATCTTCTGGTCTCTGTCTTTCGAGTCCTGGGATTGCAGGGAAGTGCTGCTGTTACCAGGTTTTTATGTAAGTTCTAGGGACTGAAGTTGGGTTCTTGGGCTTGTGTGACAATTACTCCATAGACTGAGCTATCTCCCCCAATCCCAAAAAGTATCCTTAATGGTAATAGATTTTCCAAAGTTCTTGGAACTTGAGTATTCTAGGAAGAAAATTGTTAACAAACATTGTTTATGTTTGTTGGATAACAAGTACATTGAACATGGAGCTCCTTGCTTCAGAGTAGGTGTTAAAAGTAGAGTGCTCACAACACAGACATTAGGGAGTCAGATGGAGTTTGCTTTAGAGTCATCCTGCAGCCCAGCAATTGCACAACAGCTGGACATCTATGGAGATATTATTTTGTCAAATACATGGTGAAGATATCCTTTTCTATTATTTTAGGATAAGAAAACACACCCATATCATGGAAGTTCTGCCTGGGAACTCATAACTGTTTCCAACAAAGCAGCCAACCTTCTCACCAATGCAGTTTTCTGAGCTACTGTTAACACAGTATCACTTAGACTCACACATTTCTGGGAACACAGACACATGCCACTCTTACAAGAGAGTTCTATACTTACTGAAATTAGTAATTAATATATTAGGAGCAGATGATAAAACTAGTAGCTCGTAACTTCCATTCTGTAAATATGTTGTTGAGATCATGTCCAATATATCTAAGTTTTACATATGAGGTACATGCTTAGACCAGTGGTTCTCAACCTGTGGGTCGTAACCTCTTTAGGGGTCAAACAACCCTTTCATAGGGGTCACCAAAGACTATCTGCATATCTGTAATATTTATATTATAATTCATAACAGTAGAAAAATTGCAGTTATAAAATAGCAACAGAATTAATTTTATGGTTGGGGGTTAGCACAACATAAGGAGCTGTGTTATGGGTTGCAGTATTAAGAAGGTTAGGAACCACTGTTCTAGAATCCTTTATTACTATTTTCTGAACTGTCCAGTTCAGTCCAGTGTATTGCTCATTGACACCACAATAAACTCTGTCCAAACCATCAATTGGCAGTATGATTGGGCAGGTGAATGATAAGTATCATGTAGTTCCACACATACACACATAGCTACAGCACAGTATAAATGTACCTTATTACTATGTATGCCTTGTGAGTTTGAGAAGGGATGCAATGACCAGGAGAGACAGATGTCTTAGGTATTACATGAGCTGAAAGAGAAACTGGAGGTGAGCAACTCTAGTAAATTCTATCTGGGAAGATGGTTGAATGTGTAAGAGTGAGGACCTGAGTTACACGTCCAGTACCCATGTAAGAGGTTGGGAGTGGTGATATGTATCTGTAATCTCAACACCAAAAGGCAGAAACAAGAGGATGCTGGGAGCTTACTGGCCAGCCCATCAACCCTGTCAGTGAGCGTCAAGTTCAGGAAAAAGCATACCTCAAAAAATAAGACTGAGAGCAACAGAGGAGGCTACTGGGTATTCTTCTATGGCTCTACGCTCACTGGTACATCCACACATGTACACAGGTATAGACAAAGCTAGAGAACAAAGTCTAGTTAGCTAAATAGTTAATTAGTATTATAGCAACTGCAACCACTGAAAGATTAATGTATTTAACATATAAACTTTTCATATTAACTAAAAGTAACGAATAACTTAAAAGACAGATGACAGACAGATTGACATCAGATTCGAAGGAACATTTCACAAGTAAACAAATACAATGGAATATTTGAAAAGCATGTTCAACTTATTAGCAAAAAGTTAGACAAATTAAACAGAGTGGTATCCTACTTTGCTCACTACATTATTAAATGAATTGCAGAAATGTATTGAAATATAACACCTCATAAATGTGAACAATTATTATGTATCTGTTTAAAATAAAGCAAAGCTAAGGCTATACATTAAAACTAATTATGTCATAGCATATTATACTAATAAGTACTTTTTGGACAGACAACTAAATAGGTAGGTTGTTGACTTTTAGGAAAACACAAAAAGTATTTTATACCATGACCGGAAACTAGGAAATGCCAATTTCTCCTTAATAGCCTTCTTAACTGTCCAATGGAAAAAGAATGCTCTATAAGATCCTTTTAAAAAATGCTGTTTCCCAAATTATTTTTTCACCTAGTATTATTACAGTTTGCGTTTCTTATAATTCTGACACAAACGTCTGTCAGATATTGATTAAGAAAACATAGAGATCTTTGTGGTGGGAAAATTAGCTTTAAATCAGGAAAGCATTTAGTAGCATAGTTTGGCACTGTGAAAGTAGAGGCAGGAGGATAGAGTTCAAGGCCAGTTTGGGCTACACAGGGAGACCCTGTTACAAACAAATAGAACAATTGGGATTCTCCATGCGGGGGCCCTTGGCATAGCTCATCGTTATACATCATGTTTAGAGGGCAGGCTGCAAAGACTCACCCAAAGACAAAAGCCAAGGGCCTGGATCTGGATCAGCCCAATTAGTTCCTCATCATCCGCGAAAAGAATATTCAGTGTCCATATTCTGAAACATATTTGGTCTTAGAGTTCCTTCCTGCCCTTGAGTATTGTTAGAGAACATGTCCTCCAAGCAAATCATCTGCCAGCTTTATCAAGTTAGCTGTGCTTGATTTCCGGAGTCAGTCTCATCCTTGGATTCCACCCTGGGACATCTGCTGCTCTTCAGTTGAATGGTCAAAAATTCTGCACTTTTAAAATGCATTTGTGTGTGTGTGTGTGTGTGGTGTGTGTGTGTCCACAGAGATGAGAAAAGAATGTCAGACACCCTGGATCTAGAGTGACTGGTGGTAGTGATTCTCCCTGATGAGGGTGCTGAGAGCTGAACTAGGGTCTTCTGCAAAAGGGCAAACAACTGCTGAGCCCTCCCTTCAGCTCCCAGAATCTGTATTTTACCCAAGCTCATTGTGTCTGAAAGACAAAGAGTTCAAAGTCCACAAATTAAGTTGAGAACAGTGTTGTGACTTCTCTGAATGAAGTTAAGCATTGGAGAGAAAACAAGGATTCTAGTGGCCTCTCTATAGTTAGGTTAAGACAATGTGAGTAGGAGTCTATAGCAGGTCTTCATTCACTCATTCATTTATTTTTATAATAGTCCAGCCCTTAATATTTCAACAAAAATGGGAATTCAATGAAAGAATCCTGCTCCTTCTAATCCTACACCAAATTGGAATGAAAAGCTTTTCTGAGTTCATCTTGGGTAATTAGAGTGATTTTGTCCAAGATTCCTTAGCAATTGGTTACAGCTAGAGCCTGTGTTGTCATATACCTCCCTTGCAGCAGGTTCAGCCTTCCAGGTTGGAAATCAGTATGAAGGCACTAGGATCCTGAGAAAGAAGGCAGCTGGATTCTCTTGCTGGCTTCAGAAAGAATGTGTTAAGAGTGAGTGTGTCAGTTCTTGAAGAACACGTTGTTATCAATTGCTGATTGATAAAGCCTTGAGGTTGTTGAAGAAACAGAAATGGGTACCCCAGAACTCATAAGAGAAAATTTTAGATCTAGAGAGGTATGATCCAGGGGTAAACAGACCACAGAGGGGTATGAGAGGCACAGTGAAGGACTTGTTCCCCTCTTCTTCCACCTGGTGCCACCCACTCTACACACTTTAATCTTCTATATTTCCCTAGAAGATGAAACAGTAGATCTGCAGAACATATTAAAAATGGAACTAGTGTTTAGTAAACTTGGCTACTTTCATTTGACTTTGAGAAACAGTATTTCTTAAAATTACTTTTCCCTAGTTAGAGGAAGTCATCTGTGCTTCTCTGAGATCATGTTCAGAACTTAAGGTTTTTGTTCAAAGTTGTTCAGCTCAGCACATTTTAAGTAAACTATCTCAGTACCTGAGCAGTAGGAGCAGCTGGGCCCGGAGACTTTCTGATGCAAACTTTGACTCTAGAAGAAAAGCCTGGGAAGATTGACACAATACTGCAATACTTCCCTAGAGTCTCTGGCAGGATTTTATTTGCTCAAAATGTAGATGGTTTTAAAATAATTTTAATAAGAACCATTGGTGGCTTGCTTTCAACTCTGAGTTTTGTTTGTTTATTTGCTTGTTTTGTTTTGTTCCTCAAAGGGACTGGGGTGCAGAGGCAACAGGGATTCCAGTAGCTGAGGGCGAGGCTGTTTGCACAGCTCTCACAGGCTAAGCAGCTACTCCAGGGAGACCGGCAGGTATTTGGCTGCAATCCCAGTTATCTCCCTTGCTGTCAACAAACTCAACAAACAGCTTATTTCTCTACCCAGTTTTTGACACAAGTCACACATAGTCACAGCTTCTTATCAGTGGGTTTGGCTAAAGCAGAGCTAAAATATTAAGCCCACCCACAGCTTCTGGTTGGTCTTAAATCCTCCCTCTCTCTCTGCAGAGCATCAGTCCATGACTTGATATTTCTGTCCCTGACTGGGTGAGTCATTTAATGTCTGCCCTCTGCGATGACAGCCAAGTCAATGCTGAGCTCAGGGAATGTCACTGTCCTTGTAGCTGATGCTCTACCTTGACCGGGGCTCTAGGAGACTCCACACTCCTGTAGCCTGGTGACTGCTGGGTCCCTTAGGAACTCCAGAACTGGCTGTTTTCCCAGGCAAAACTAATGAAGTATGGATGGAGACGCCGGAGGCTTCTCCTTGCACACACCTGCAGTAGGAGCGCTCTACCCCACATCTCGGAGTCTGTATGGTATTGTCCATCATGGGCTTGGGAGTGGTGGTTGGTGCATGGCATAGAGCTGCGGCATGTGTGGTATAGAGATGAGATGTGAGCAGTTTTTCTAGTTACAGAACAAGCACCTCCCCTGCTTTGTGGAAGGGAGAAGCAGACAATGGCTGTCTTTCTGCCGCTTATTTGTTCAGATAGAAGGAAAGAGAGGAAGGACTTAGTTATGCAAATTCCACAATATCGACTGGGTGTTAGTGTTTGCTAAGTTGCTAACTCTCCTCTGAGGTTTTGCAAATCCCACAGCTCAAAACAGCATAGTAAGGGTTGCTCTCCATGATTTGGACACAGACTATGTAGTCGCTTCATCTCATTTTTTTTTTTTTTCACTAAAATTTGGGCTTTGTATCACAGCTCCATCTGTGGGGTAATGTGAGGATGAACTGGAGTGTGCTGTCAGTGAGCAGTGGCTGGACCTCACACATCATCAGTGAGTGTGTCAGGCATGAGTATGGAAAGAGGAGACCTGTGAGGGTTCCTAGGGGACCATGTGGGGCTCAGTGAAACCCAGCTCTATGGGCAGGTAAAGAATGAACTCTCTGATTGGAATCAGAGCAGATCCCTCACAAGGTGCGTTCTTGGTGTTAGGGCAGTACTAATTTTTAAACATAATGCAACTGAGATCCCCTAACTCTAGGTCTATATATGCCATGGTGATTAGAGACATGGTGGACTATCTTAAGAACCTATTTAGTGCTAAGACAGTTTCCAAGTCTAAAGCCAGGAATTTATAACTAGCCTTTGTTACAAAGCACAACTCAGCAGGTCTTCACACTGGAAAGCATGCTTCATGTACTGTGTTCTTAAGATAGGAACCTCAAGGTTCACTTTAAAGATTCTGCATGGGCCAGGAGTAGTGGCACATGCCTTCAATTCCAGTACTTGGGAGACAAAGGCAGAGGCAGAGGCAGAGAGAGACAGAGACAGAGACAGGCAGATCTCTGTGAGTTCAAAGCTAGCCTGGTCTACATAATGATTTCCAGATCAGCTGGACTATTTAGAGAGACCCTGTCTTAAAAAACAAAACAAAACAGCAGTAACAAAAAAAAAACAAAACAAATATTCCCATGGAGCTGGGGAGATGGCTCAGTGGGAAAGAAAACTTGAGGTGTAGGCATGAGGGCCTGAGTTTGAATTTCTAGAACCACACCCAAAATGCGAGGCAGACCTGTAACCCCACCATGAGGGTCAAATAGCAGTGGATTCAGGAAGCTTGATGGCAGCCAGTCTAGCAGCAAGCCCCTTCCAAGCTAACAGGCAGAGACCTGTAGAAGACACGTACCTGCTCTGGCCTCTGTATATGTGTGCATGGCTGTGCAGAGCTGCACATTCTAATGTATCTCTCTCTCTCACACACACACACATCACACTCAGAATTGTGCTTTGGAATGACAAAACCAGGTTGAAGTATTCAGTGTATTCTTAGCATACTACTTTGTCAACCCTTTTCTGTTTCATAGCAATTCATACTCATGTGGCCCAGGCGCTTGTGTGTCAGAAGGCGAGAGTATTTTTGTTCTTACTCATTTGGTCTTATTTGGTGCATTTTCTTTCTGTAACAAAACTTTTGCATTTATTTGTCTTAATGCACATATGGAATTCTATCTAAAAGACGTGCCTTGTGATAGACAGTAGGGGCATTTTTGAGCTCCCATTCCTAGTCACCTACCTCAGTCACTGTATTTTAGTTCTGTAACAGCTTTCTTCTTCATTCCTATCACTGATGGCAGTCTATGAAAAAGATTCACCTTGCTTTTTGTTTTTGTTTCCCTTCTCCCTCAGCTTCTGAGTCGTCTCCATGTTACAGTCCCAGGACAGCCTGAAACTTGGCATGGAACTCCTTTATCTTTTCTTGGATTCTTCCCTTAGGCAATGTTTTTCCTTCTTTTTGTGTTGTTTTTTTCTTTCATCTATTTATCTTCCTGTTTTCTTTTTTTACAGTTACTCTTTTAATTTTTTTCTTTTTTTGTCTTTTTCTTTTTTCTTTTTCTCAATGAATTAAGAATTAAGAATAATTAGTGAATCTAGAATTAAGAATGAATCCAGAATTAAGAATAATTCTAGAGCTTAAGTGTTACTGCACATCAGCAGTCAGTAGTTCTTTTAAAGCAGTGTTTTGTAACTGGTGGACTTGCCTTATTTTCATTAGAACATTAGCTCAACGGTATGTGTGGCACTTTAGGTATCAAAGCCTCAGAAACATGTTCAAAGGAGATCAGGTGTGACATATGATAATCAGAGTGGGCGGAGTTTTCACAAGAGGGGGCCCTGCTCCCAGAAGCATTGACTACATGTTTGGCTTAGCATGCTTTAGGTACTCCAAGCCCTAGGAACAGGAGAATGAGCAAAAAGCCATGGTTCCTGTGCTTTAGAGTTTGATTCTTGAGAGGGAATATTTTAAGTGAATATATAAAGAAATAAATCACACTTCTAACAATAACTGCAAAACAGAATCCACTTTTGCAGGAAGCAGGTAGCCACGGGGTAGGGGTGGAGGGGAGACAGTGAGAAGCTCAAAGAAAGTTTCTGAGGTAGGAATCCTGGAGGTGAATTTTGAAGGACAAATAAGAATTACATCCCAATGCACTGGGAACATAAAGCTCGGTGTGGCCTGAGAGAGAAGCCTCCTTGGGAGCAGATCACTCTAGAGTGTTTAGTCTGGACTTGAATGGTTAATTGACTCTATGTTTTCAATTTTTACCCCAAGAACTTCCTGGTGCTATAGAGAAAACTGGTTCTCAGCCAAGCAAAGCAAATACAAATACTGTGGCTGACACTAAAGTTGGCTAATTCTCCATGGAGTCTACATATCACATAACAAAGAAGTTGGATTACTTAAATATTAGTTATTCTCACATCTCTGTGATCTAATAACTTTTCAAATGAGATACCAACTTTCTAAATGTCAGGGCAGATTATACCTGTTTATGGCAGATAGGACTCCGTACCTGACTCTCCTGCATGTAGTTGGTGATGGGTGGTTTTGAACAGATCCAGACTATACAGATATTCAAAGCTCATGGGTGTATCATGCCTGACTGCAGTTCAATGTCATGTTTAGTGTTCTAAAGCACTTTTGTGTTTCTGACATGGTATTGAAAGTCTAGTGTTAGAATGAAAAGAGCTTGAAATATCATTTGACTTAGAAGTAATTTCAAAGGAAGGGCATATTTGTCAAAGTGCATAGTCTTTGATAACAGTCATGAAGTTAGCTCAGCACTGACTGAATCAATTTATTGGATTGTGACTAACATTAAAATAATAGATAAATAAAATAGAACAGTTCATAGCACTGTAAGAATAATCATCTTTATTTATGTATGTGTACCTGCATGTCTGTATGTGGAGAATGTGCATACAATACCTGCAGGTACCAGAAGAGGACATTAGCTCCCCTAAAACTGGAGTTATAGGTACTTGTGTGGCACTGGATATAGATGCTGGGAATTGAACCCAGGTCCTCTGCTAGAACATCAAGTCCTTTTAACCATTGAGCCATCTCTCCAGCCCCTAGAATTATGCAACTGTAACAAACATTTGTTTTAGAGCATTTAGGGTTCAGTTATGTAAACAATGTTGGCTTTACAAAGGGCTCAACTAGTGCTGAGACTGCAGTTCTGCTACCTAACAACCAGCTGGCTTTGAACAAGCCACCCATACCCACTGAAAGCAGCCATTTCATTTCTAAAATGAGACTGACCCAAATGAGGGACTTTCCCTTAACATTAATTAACAGTGAGCAGGAGGAAGGTTCCCAGGACACTTCAGTACATACAAATATTCTTAGGAATGAACACAGGTTCACACACAAACAGAAGGGGAGGCTCACAAACAAGGTAGGGGCAGGCTTGATGGGCTTAATATTATACATAATGAAACAGAGGCTGGTGGGAGCCAGTAGTCATCTTATCACCTTCATGCAAGTGTAAGATCCAGCATAAGGGGAAAGCAATTGATGTTTGTAAAACATGAAGTATTAGTAGCACCTTTTCTGTTGATACTTCATTTTCATGAATAAAGCTATGTCACCAACATGCATCTAGCTTACAGGTAAAGAGACATTTTAGCTTGTGATTGTGATTTATTTATAGTTTAAATAATTATGTTACTGTAGGTTGTTTGTTTTTCTTGCTTTGTATGGGTGAGTCCTTGCTTTTAGGTAGAAAAATCCCAAATGTGACCGATATCTTTCTAATCCCAAAGAGAGGGTACATCTTGTTTGAAATCAGAGCCCTTTGGATGTGGTATTGTCCGGTTATTGTTGAAATAAAAATTCACTTACTTATGGAAAGAACCAACCAGCCAGCCAAAAACAAAACCTTCCAGTGATTTCTAAAGTCAATAAAACTGGAACATACCTCATAAACTGTGTTCAGAGATTTTGGCTTTCTCTGACTTCAGCCTGCCTACATTGAAGAACCCCAAGGTGAGATGAGAAGCGAGCTGTCAATAGAAAATGGTATTTTTACAGCTGTTCTGAGCCAGACATTGAATCTGAATATTACTTCAGTTAATAGTTTTTATGAAGAGAGAGTAACATTAGTTCCAAGGGAGAAAGTTCCAAAATAAAGGGAATTCGTTTGTATTCTGACTTTCTTTCAGTGTTGGGGGATAAGTGTCATCAGGTTGACTTGATGAAGTGCACACTCTTCAAGTACCTTGAGGCTTTTCATTCTGATACTCTCTCCTGGGTAGCTTTCTACTCAAAATGTGCAGATACCTTACCACCTCAGTTCTTTTCACACTGCAAAGGGTGAGGCCAAAATCCAAAACGAGGAAAAGTGCTCTAGACACCTTCGTTTGGGTCCTGTCAACATTTCAAACTCCCAAAGGGTCTGTGTTTGGCACTCAGCCTCCTTCCCTAGGGAGAGGCCTGTTTTCAAGGCAGTAGTTAGAGCAGTTGAATATCAGACTTTGAGAGGACTCAGGAGATGAGAGGAAACACATTTGAGAGGTTTGGCATAAAGCCCTTGCTCCTGTCTCACAGAAGCATCTGTGTATTCTATATTTCAGCTATTTGTAAAGTCCCTGCTAAGACAGGTAAGACCTTTTGTTTGGATTTTCAACAAGTACCTTTCCCAACGTGTGCTGTTGCAGGCTCTGGGAGTCTGGCTGCTTCATTTAATTTGTGGTGTCTGGAGAAACAGTCCCCAGTGTTCTCGTGAATGGCAGACTATTATTTACTAGTGACTCTGGCTCAGAGCCTAATCTTCAGGTGTCTCTAAAAACTATTTTGTAAGGGAGGATTTTCCTTGTTTGAGTTTCATGAAAAATCTCCAGACCCGGACAGTCGCTTTGTTTTTGTGGTTGTTCCTGATGGCATCTCTAAAAAATGACAACTCAGATGAAGCCCTCCTATGTAGCTCCAAGGATTTGGTGCCCTTGAATCATGTGTGTGTTGGTCACAAGCCTGTGGGACAGCTGTCTGAGCGTTTTTGAGACATTTGCAAGTAATGAATGTGTTGGGCCAGAGACAATGCGATTCTGTTCTTGTTGGTTTAAGCAAGACAACTTAGCTGTCTATTTTTTTTCCTTTTCTAATGAGAGAAGCATGCATTTTTTTCAAGCATATTAAAGTACAGGTGCTTATTTAAGAAGGTATAAAGTGAGGAGGTTTAATGTCATCTATTATTTTGTTTAATATAAAATGATCAGTCTGGAAGAGAGGATCTGTAGAGGTAAGAAATATATTACATATCATTTGAATCTATGAGCCATGAGCTTTAATTACATGTGTGTGATCCTAGCTAGGGTTCTAATCAAGTAGTTACTTTTTTTTCTTTTATTCTGTGAATCAAAATAAAATTGTATGTACTTCATAGTGATTTCTCTTCATTAGAGCAATACAATACAGTCACTACCATTCCCATTAGGAGGAGAAAGGCAGAGCAAATGCTATAATTATGTATACATAATTATATATAATCATCTGTTGTATGGTCAGAATATAGCTCCATGGTAAACACTTGCCTCAAATAATCTTCAGCACTGAAAACAAAAAGAAAAAAAAAAGCCACTGTATTTTATCTTCTCTGGTAGGTAATATACTAAGCATCTAAAATATAGGAATATAGAAAACAGCCCTGCCCTAAAAAGCCTGCCAGGTGGAGAGGGTGAAGCATGATGAATACAGACACAGGGGCATGTGGTGGCTGGAACAACACAAACCTCAATACTCCACAAAGTGGGAGAGTAGCCTGACTTGAGTGACTCCAGAAGGGCATTACAGGGAAGAGGGTCCAGACCGTGCTTTGAGGAATGATGAGAATTCAGCCTGCCTTTCAGAGGGAAGGGTGGTGGACATGGGATGGCAGGGCAGGTGACGGTATACCAGTAGCCTATAGGTACCATCATGCTGCGTGGAGTACGCTGACCCCTCAGAGCTTAAAGAAGCAGCTTCTGTGCTATGGAGCATTGGTCAGGTGAGCACTGATCCCCAGAGAAATAACACTAAGCAGGCGACACAGCCCTTTAACACACACTCTTCACTTTACATGTTCCAGGCACAGATCTCAGAATTTTATAGATTCTAATGCTGACTCATCTTATCTCTACAACAGCCGGGTCAGGTAGATTGTGGCTTTATTCTTATCTATCCTGAAAGGAAGGTGAGGCACAGACAGATGAACCAGTGCTCCCGAGGACACACAGGTGCCAGCAAGGGAACCAGGTCAACCCGGACTCTGATTCCATGTCCGTAGCCACACAAGAGACACTGCATTCAAGGTAATGATGGGCCTTGCTTGCAAAGCTCATGTTTCCTAATAGGCAGAGAATTAATTAGAGAGGGTGTAAGGCTTCCTCTAGTCGGGGGAAGTCGAGAGGTGAGTACAAGAGTCAGAACAGAAATGATGAATCAGAGAGATGGGAGGAAAGGGAGGTGTTTGAAGACAAGTTGATAGACATTGGTGTGCTGACTGTGGAGCCAGGAAGAGCAGGAGCTAGAGTCCTAGGTCAGAATATGGAGCTTAGGAAGAGGGACTGAGGGCTGCAGGCTTCAGAGTAGCTAATGATTCTATTAGTGAGGCTAGGAGAGCAAGGTAAGAAGGAGGAGAGGTGGCAGATTTTGAAGTAGCTGTGGACTCTGCAGTTGCCCGTGCGCAGGAGGGAAAAAGTCATATGGATTTGTAATTCAAAGGTCAAGTTGGAGCCTCGCACTTAGTTCTGGGAGTCATGGCTAGAAGCTCTGTGTGCTCACCCAGGGGAGCAAAGTCCTACTGGTGTATTTCATTTCGTAAGTACAGATATTGGATCTGCATCATTTAGCATAGAGTGAGAAGAAGAGAGAGGTTGGAAGAGAACTCCAGAGAGACCAGCCTCCCGTGGTGTCTTTAAGAGTAGAGCAAGAAGAAACACAATAAACGGGGAAATGGGTAGAATCTCATTTGCCTGTCTGCAAGCAATGAGCTGAAACAGTCAAATGCAACCAGTTAAAGATGGAGAAACTCAGAAAAAAAATGTTTTCTAAAGTGCAATTATAAAGGTTGTCTGTGAACTTAGAACTGAAGCCATCTAGAGAACAAGGAGCCTTTAATTGTGGGGGTAAGGATGAGCAGAGGGAGGGTGCATTATAGAAAGTACACAAGAGTGGCCTGGTGTAATCCTGTGTAATCATAAGCTAAAAAGTCATTTAAAAGTATGTAAACATGAGAGAAAATTGTAAGGAGAAGCCAGAGAGATGAATTCAGAGGCTTGCATGTGTGCTCACAGTTTGGGATTTATTCCTCCTGAACAAAATGTGATAAAAGACCTTTGCTGTTCATTTCTAACTACTCCTTGTGCTTGGTGCTTCTCTACATGGCAGATACGTGGCAACCTGCAAAACACAGTGCCTTCTCTCAAGGGACCTATTTTATAGTGTACGTGAGGGTGGGGGTTGGGCACAGTCAATTACAGTGCGGTAGATGCTTTAAAGATGTCTATTGTCCAGAGGCTTGGTGTCCTATTAAAGAGTTTCCAGTGTTTAATTTGAAAACTCTTGGTTCAGTTTGGAGGAAGGCCACAGGGTGTCTTAATATGAGACCTTCTATTTGGGTCGAATGGTTAACGTTTGGCCATCTTTCCAAGTTCTGGGCCACTTTCTACTTGTTGGAAGTAGACATAGACAGATGTTTTAAAAATTATAACACCCATTTGGGAACATTCATTGAAGTCCTTAGACAGTTCATTTAGATTTATGCTATTTTTATTGTTTTAGAAAAGAAATAAAAGGTAAGGTAAAAATGAATGTAATTTTGTACATTCCAACAATTTGCTAGTTCTGATCAGTGATCTTTTTCTGTAGTCACCACGTACGTCATTAGTGATTACAAATGTGTAGTAGCCATCAGCTGACATAGCCCAGGTTTGCAGACCAGGGAGGACTCCTCGTTGTGAGCTAAGTCCTAAGCAGAGGGGTTAGAGCATCAGAATATTTATACATGTTCTATATTAGCATATACTGTACACAATAAAGGATCTTATGATATTTTCATGCATGTCCATTCTTTATTTTGATCATATCTATAACCTGTCCCTATAAATTTTTCTCAAGGCACCTTCTGAGACCACATCAGCTTATAAAAACGCAGAATCCCAGAGCAGTGCTCTAGGTGTATCCAATCAGATTGAATTTAGAGGGCTTGATAACTGACATTCAAATCCACTTCTCAAAGGATTCTTACTCTAAAAAGTATATAGCAAAAACTGGATAGAAGATCCTTTGCTGGACTCACATTCAAAAACTTAGTTATTTTTGAGTGGAGAAGTTATCACAACAAAGTCAAGTTCAACAAATATTATATTTGGCTTTTAAAATCTCCACTCTCTATTTTTGTTCTTTCCATATTTTTGGAAATTCTCTCCTCATTGTCAGGAGCCAAAGAAGGAAAAAGATAGAAATGTCAACACGCAGAAAATGTGTGCTGTAACCCTGGCACATCAGTTCAGAATACGTGGGGAAAGGAAATTCACCTTAACCGAGAAAGATGACTCAAAGCAAGTAAGAGTGCTTCTTGCAGGTTAAATTTAAACAGAATGTTCACACAGTAGGACCACACATAATGTGCTAAGTGATTTCGAGGTATATTAACCTGGCTATGAGGTCCATCCAAAGTTCAGTCTTTTTTAATGCAAGATATATACTCATAAAATTTTATTACTATAATCTAGACTTTACACACATAAGTACACACATGAACCATGCGTGTGCCCCCAACAAAACAATAGTATCAGCAACAACAAAAAACGAATCCAACAAAGATTTTTTGCATCTATAGATGGTTTTGATGTTTACTAGAGGATTAATAGCTACTTTAATGCTTGTCTTTTGAAGCATAATTCTTCACTTCTCTAATTCTGTAGTAATTTCACAATTCTGACAAGCAAATACAATAGTTCAGAGATCAAAGGTGTGACTGACACTCCACAGATGTTTTGAAAAATTAAAAAATATATGTGTATATGTGTGTGAGAGTGTGTAAGTATATACCATATGTATGCAGGTACTCTTGGAGCCCAGAAGAGGGCTTCTGATGCCCCAGAGCTGGAGTCACAGATGGCTGTGAGCTGTTCCAAAATAAGTGTGGGAGTAAACTCTGGTCCTCTGCAAAAGTCGGAAGTGCTCTTAACCATGAGCTGTCTCTTCAGCCTACAACTTCATGCCTTTGCTCTATTTAGACTGGAATTCTTTCACTAAGACACAGCTCTGGAATCTGTTCCTGCACACAGACACAGTCAATACCTCTGTAAAACAGGAGAGCAGCCAGAAGAAAGCAGGTTGATTCTGAGGTCAGTGTTAATGACACAGGAACAGAGTAGTGGTGGTACCCAGGCATTTCCTCTCTGTGGGGAGAACAGCTCTCTCTGGCTTTCACAGGAGGCTTTAGTACCTTGTTGTGCCTCAGAAAGATACATTTGTGTTCAAAAGGCCTTTGGGAAATGATCTAAGGAAAGAGAAGTGCATACTTTCATATTTTGTTTACTAAAGTCTTAGGGTCTAAATGTAAGAACTTTTCAAAATGAATTGCACGAGAAGTTTAATAATACGGTGGAAGGAGTTCTGGAGTGATGCTGTCTCCTAACACTGGGAGGGAATGTTGGGACAATGTTGTCGTTCCCTTGGAAATATTTCCCAAACTATGACATGGTAGCAGTTAGACTGCACTACTTCTCAGGTCCTCTTTGCTAAACTTTCTTTCTTTAAAAAATGTTATTTAATTATGTGTATATAGATATGTGATGTGTGTGTGTGTGTGTGTGTGTGTGTTTGTGCACAAGTGCATGTGTGTGTGAGCATATGAGTATATGTACATCCTGGAAGCTGCAATCCAGTCCTCTGCAAGAACAGTTTGCTCTCTTAACCACTGAGCTGTCTCTCTAGCCACTTACATTTTCTCTAAGATCACTTCTATATACCTGTAACAAGCACAAAAATACATAACATGTGTTGATCCTGATTCAACTCCGAAACCCCACTTGGGTAGGTGACTTAGTTTGAGGAATGTAAGGGATCCTAGGACTTCTGAAACTGAATGATTCAGTTCTGTTTTTTACCCTGACTTAATGTGTATCAGCATGTCAGAGCTTTCTATGATTCTTAATACAATTAGTAAACAACCCAGTCATTTTTGGAATGCTCAGCATATGAGCTACCCTGGGTTTGCCTGATAATTCTAGTAATCTCTATTATAGAATGACTACAGAAGTGTTCATTGTGATACTTTTGTGACAATTCTCATTCTGAGAAGTGTCTTGATTAGAAGGACAAATTATGTGTTCACCTTATCCCCCACAAAATGGTTTTAAAGTATTCATGCATCTTTCTGTCTTGTAGGTAAGTCCCTTCACTCTCACAGGTTAATCACCTGTTTCAAGTAGCACATGGCAGAGCCAAGATGCAAGATCTCGGTTCTATTTGATGCCAAACCCATGTTCTTTTATCTTATTTTTTAATTTTTACATTGTTTTCTTTATGGGGTGAGGGTGGGGGGGCTCATGTAAAGCATGGCATTCCTGTGGAGAACAGAGAACAACTTTCAGGAGCTGGTTCTCTCCTTCTGACATGTTCATCCCAGGAATCAAACTCAGATCATCAGGCTTAGTTGCAAGAACCTTTACTTGCTGAGCCAACACCAACCACAAATTTAGGTTCTTTTTTTAAAAAGTTTTTTTTTTTAATTTAGCACATATGAATGTTTTTCTCCCTTTGAGACTAGAAAAGGACATCAAATCCCCTGGAACTAAAGTTTGCAAACAGTTGTGAGATGCCATATGGGTTCTGGGAACTGAACCTGGATCCTCTGGAAGAGTAGCCGATGCTCTTAACCACTGAACCATCTCTCAAGTCTCTCACAAACTCATGTTCTTGATGAGCACCCTTCAAGTTCTCCTTTTCTTAGCTTTGAAGAGAAATGATTTATTTTTTAAATGTCTATGAATCCTCATTTTAAAATGCAGATAGCCTTCCATCCTAGGACACTGTCCTTAATGCAAACTCAAATCTATCATGTTACAAGTCAAAGCGATTCCTTTGGCTCTGTCCCAGCTGAGCTAGAGACCAGCTGGTCCTAAGATTTTATTTTTGTTCAAGGTATACTCATCCCCAAGACTCTGCAAGTAGAAAACTTTGACCATGAAGGATAAAATGTATAGGCTACAGAGGACAATGTGTGTCTCTGGCTTGTGTGTGTCCTGTTGAAGGGTGTGAGGGCTTAACAATGCTGAGTCATTAGTGGTGGAGTGAGTTGATGTTCTTAAGTAATCACTTCTTGAGCATCAACTATTCTGGGAAGGCAGCAGGACTCTTTCCCAGAGAATAGGGGCTCTGGGGCTAAAGAGGCAGCCCATCGGTTAAGAATATGTACTGCTTGCTCTCTCAGAGGACCTGTTTTCAGTTCCCAACACCCATGTCAGGAGAATCATAACTCCAGCCCCAGAGGACCTGGCACCTTTTTCTGTCTTCCATAGGTACCTGCATTCACATGTGCACACCCTTATTCCGCATACATATACACATAACTGAAAATTTAAATAAATAAATAAATCCTAGCTCCTCCAAGACAGCTGGAGCTACATAAAGAGATCCCCCCCTCTATTCTCTACCACCCCCCTCACACACACACACAAAACTTTTAAAATGGGGATTCTAAAGACTCTAGATTCATGGTCTAAAGCTGTATGGCCAATGAGATGGCTAAATAAATGTGTCCCTGTTGGTTAAGATGGTGATGCTGGTTGTTATGGCAACAACATCTTCTTTATTACTCAGCAAAGACAATAGATGCACACAGTGCTTGCCTTTATTATTTATTGTCACATAAAAATAAGCTAGACCTTGAACTCAGAATTTCTAAGTGCACATAATTCACTCATCTACATTGTCTAACATTTGAGTGCTAATTTGGCTAGACCAGTAGTTTCCGAATGTAGGTGCCTATTTGCTAGACCTTGGAATCTAAAAATGCCAGCCTTGAGATCGTGATTTACCTGGCACAGCCTCTCATCTGGGCTTCAGGAAGTTTCAGATCATTTCAGGGTGTAACCATGTTAGTAATGTAGGATATTAGCACTTCTGAGGAGCTAGAAGATCAAAGAAAAACAAAACCCTTTAAAACTGGCAATGAAGAGCTGGAGGAATGGCTCAGCAGTTAGGAATACTTACTTAATCTCACATCTGGAGTTTGGATCCCAGACCTCTAGATCCACATCTAGAGGCTCACAAAGACCTGTAACTCCAATTACAAGGAATCCAACTCTCCCTCTGACATCTGTGGGCACTCACACACATGTGGATACCATACAGACAGTGCATACATGCACACAAAAGAATGATCGGTTAAAAATTGGTAATGAAACCAAGGATCCTAAGTCCACCCAAAATATACAGAGTAACCACCAGGACCCACAATATTCAGGGTATCCAGGGAATATATAATGAATTGATAAGAGTTGCTAGATTTTACAGTTTGAGTGTCTGATGTTTTTTAGAGGATTAGGAAAGATCATGGCAAAATGGAATAAGATTTCTGGAACACCTTGCGTTTCTCTGAAGGGTAAAATGTGGAATGCAAGGCTCCTCTATGTTCAAACATTAAATACAGAATGGATGTGAGCAGCCAGGTCATCACTGAATTAGCCCTTCCCAGCAGGCTTCCTTTATATCATGCTTCAGGCTCAGATGTATCAGAGACATGATGTGCTTTGAGAATTTTTCTTTTTCCTTGATGTCTGTAGCTCAATGAGCACAGATTATAATTTACATCAACATGGAGAGGTGGATAAGTGTCTGTTAGCTTGATACAAAGCAGATGTTCCCAACTCTCTGGGGACTGAGGAATTGTTGTTTTCCTCTAAGCCTGTGATAGGTGAGCAGGGAGTTAAGTTTTTCTGGAAAATGGTTGCTGCCTGGCACTCTGGGTGTCTCCCTCAGGAGTGCCCCAAAAGTCAAGGCACATTAGCATCATGTCTCTGACTCCTGCCCTCAACCCTTAGGAATATTTAGACCTGAATATATTTATGGAACAGCAAAATGAAGGCATCACCCAAGAGTATCACAAGACAAACAAAATAAAGATTCTCTTCCAAGGGCTTATATTAAGCCTAAATAAAATTGCTCTAAAAATGGATGCATTATAAATTGAGGACAGTTGCCCTGTGGCAGCAACTGGAGGCAATGACTCAGAGGCAGAACTGATATTTAGATGTAGTTGGCATGTCCAGTGACATTTGTCATTATGCATGCCACCATATTAGATATTAATACTGCCTAGGAAGGCATCATTGAATTGAATTTTAAGAGGCTGCAGGGCTTTCCACTAAATTGCCGTTAAGTCATGTAGGATTGATAGGGCTGGTCATCACATGTTTGTTTTTGTTCTTACATTTCCTGAATATGGTGTCAGAGCAGAGTTCAGAGCTCCTTAGCGGTGCATAGATGCTGGGACATAAGCGGACATGCACCCCAGACACCCTCGAACCAGGTGAGAGTGAATGGCTCTGGGTTCCAGCTAACTGAGCCACTGGGCAGCACGACCCTCCTGCCTTCTCTCTGACTCTGTTCTTTCTGGTAGCCTTACCTGCCAATACTTGAAAGAACCTAGATTTCTCATGATCATGGGTTTTAGGAGAAGTGACTGTTGTATCTTCTATGCATACATCTCACTTAACTAAGCCATCATCTCTCTATAGCCAAAGTCTGGTCCATATGCATGCCTACTTCATACTTACACTGTAAGCCAGGCCTAACTCCACAATGACTCCATGTGTTGTCTCTCTTTATTAGACTGTGATTTCTTGAATCAGAGACAGTGATTTCTTTGAATTGTAAATTCTTAGCATACATTTTACACAGTGATAAATATTATTAAACATTTCTTTTGAAATGTAGTGCCTCATGTTTTCAAGGAGGTAAATACTGAGAAATGATGAAAGTTAGTTCACACAAGACACACCCAATTATAAGTTGGCCAGCCTGGGAATCCAAACCCAGTGGTCTAACTCCCATCTTCATAATCTCCTTTGATGGCAAAGATGGGATGACACATTAGATGCCAGCATACTCCTTCACAGCTTGCTACAGATAGCCGAGATCTCTCTTCTTGTTGCAGGATTCAAGTGGAAGCTGTAGGTTTGATCTGTCTGTGGCAGTGCTAATAATTCATATAGTTCCCCGAAGAAGTTTAGGTTCGATGAAGATTTCCCCTCAGATTGGTTTGTTTGAGAGAGGGAATTCTCAGTGTGGAACTTAACAGAGAAATGTTATATGAATAATTATAGAACTATTATGGATATGCTCATGATTCACAGCTATAATAAAATACATGCTTGCAGTCATATACAGAAAGACTGTAGCTATATTAATTGTCATATACATAATTCATGTTGATACTAAAGCTAAGATGAAAGGCCAACACTGAAGGTTAATATTACTGAGAAACCAGCCCAGTTATAATGCTAAGAGCTGATCATGCTGAGGTTTTTGATTATTTAATTCATGTTTTTTAATGCTAATTTGCTAAGTATGTGAATAGACCAGAAACATGCACACATCTATGTGCAAATGTATATCTACTCACAAATGACACAAAATATTAGTACACTTAAGCAAAAATAAATTTGAGATATAAGTATAAATATGAATTATCTAAATAATATCTTTGATCTCTTGAAGTATCTGTGTGGCACAGACAAAGGTACTGAATGGCACCTGAGAATTTCTGACATTCTGTCTACATATCAAAGGAATGATCTTTCTAATAAATGTATACATATGCCTATCTATTTATCCTAGCTAGGATGAAAGTCATAGGAGAAAAGAGAAATCTATAAATCATTCTAAATATTGAGCATCTCATGAATTGAGGTAGTGTATAATCTTAGGAGAAATGTTTATTAGGAGGTGTGACTCCTCAGCTGGTGTTTTCCTGCTGCTTTATTGCAATAAAAGAAAATGGGAAATGAGGAAAATTGAACCTACTGTATCTAAAATACTGTAGAAATTGTATCAAGGTCATTTGGCCAAAGCACAGAGTAGCATGCCTCTGGAATGTCGGCCCTAGGACATCAAGGTACACCTAGAGAATCCTCCGAAGAAATTTGGATCAGGTGTGATATGATACAGGCAGCAGTTTCAAACAACTATGGGGAAGCAGAGTCCCAGATAGAGGGGATGCTTTGGGTCTTAGAGATCCAGATGCTGCAAATGCCTAATCAGTAGTGTGGCTCCTTTCCCATCCTGACCCACCTCATGCTGGTCCTTGTGATTAGATTTAGCCCATTACAGAATATAGCAGAGAACTGAGAGGATATAGGTCAGGTGTAGTGGTTTGTAATCCCAGTTCTGGGGAGACAGAGATGGGGAGATCACTGGGGTTCATTGGCTTGCCCGCCTAGACAAGTTAGCATGTTCTAAACCAATGAGAGGTCATCTTAAAAACAAGATAGATGTCACATGAGAAATGACACCCAAGGTTGTCCTCTGGTCTCCACATGCATGTGAAACCCCACCTTCCACCCCCACCCACACCAAAGAATATAGAGGAGTAGATTATAGAGCAAGCACAATATATAATGCTTACAATGTTAGCTGCGCAGAATGCTCTGTGATCAAAAATAGATATATACCAACTTGATCAAACTTGTTAACTATTGTGTGGTGCTGTCTTAGTTGGATTAGGGGTATGAAGAATGGGGTGTTGTTGATGATGCTACTGAGATAAAGGATCTTGAAACTCCAGCTGTATATGTTGACAAGTTGAGAACAAAATAAGAGTATGGATTGGGATAGTCAGGGCTGGAGGGGTGAGAAGCTTAATGAGTCTGCAAATTGCCATGAAGAACATATGGAAGACTCCTGCATGCCCAAAGCTCCAGGTCTAGGGAGAAAGAAGCATCTATACACACCTTCTTATGAAGCAAACCATAGTGATAATTCAGACCTTGGCTCAAACAGTTTGTTTTGGTGAAGAGGTAGACTAAGGAAGATCTTGTTTCTCATTCTCAGGGAATTTTAATGAGTCAAACCATTCAATGAAACTATGGTGTTCTTCATCTAAATTAGGAGCATGAGAATCTACGGTAACGTTTTGAGCTGATAAACTGATGAGAGTTTTATGTTATTCTTGCCACCCAATTCCCTTTCTTCACCCTTGTTCTAAAAATGTTTGAAGAACTGCAGTCAAGTGTACAGAGTCAGAGTGACCTCATTTGAGAACATTCTAGAGACGTATTGCAATTACTTTCTTCTCCAAATATTGCTTCCTGACTCAGTTTGCTACCTATTGCTGTGATAAAGACCATGACCCAAAGCAACTTCAAAAAGAAAGTGTTTATTTCAGCTTACAGTTATAATCCATCATGAAGGGAATTCAGGGCAGAAACTCAAGGCAAAAAAAGAACTGCAGGGAGGAACTGGAGCATAAGCCATGGAGAAATGTTGTTTTTTGGCTTGCTCTCTCCATAGCTTGCTAAGCCTGTTTTTGTATACACTCCACAAACACCTTCCCAAGGGTGGCACCACCCACAGCTGCCTGGATCATCTTCCATTTATCACTAATGAAGAAAATGTCCTTCAGACTTGTCTATAGTCCAGTCTGAGGGAGGCATTTTCTCAATTAAGGTTACAGACAGGCTCGGCCTTGGGGTACCACATGACTGCTGTTGGACTTGGAGGATTCCCCTTGTTCTTGTTTCTTCCGCTGCCAATGTGAGAGCCCAGTGAACACTGCTTTTTGTTTATATTCAGCCAGTCTTGCTTCCACTGAGGCAGAGCGTACACTCCGAGGGAAGACGGAAAGCACTGAATCTGGGTGGTCCAACTTAATGATGAGGAGGTGTGTGTCTTGTGGTACTCGGAGCTATTCCACCTTACCACAGCAAGGGAACGACATGGTTCTGGCTCTCCAATTTCACTTCAGATCTTTCTGGCTGCCTCTATCTCTTGTCCTGCTCTTGCTAGTGTCTATGCTGTTGGTCGAGTTAGCTCAACTGCTTGCTGCTGGTATTCCTCCCAGACCTTCTATCTTGCTCATTCCTAAGGCTCTGTCAGTTTTACTTGGCTTAGGGGGCTCAAAGGAAGAGTTTCTGAGTTTGATCACTTATTGTTTGCAGTGTTACTTGACAGGTTGGATGGAAATGTTTGTGAATTAAGTTTCACAATGAAAAACAAATATGAGCTGCAGCAGTAGAATGAGAGACTCAATAATATACAGGAGATCATGTAAATAGAATACATTGCATAGTCTTTTTTCATAAAGTGAATTTGTATTTACAGTTTTCCCATGCACTTTATTGCAGTATCTGAGCTTGACATCATTGTAATAAAATTAGACCAAATAAGCAAATCTTTCCATATTATGTTTTAGAAGAAAAAAGATCATGACATTTTAATAAATGGAGCAGAGTTGCTGGAAGGCAGCATTTGGGACTCTCTAGATCCATATTATTATTTTTCTGTTTTAAAAACTTTATAGTTTTTACTTTAAAAAAGCAATGAAATCACTCCGTGTACCCTAGCTTCCTGTGAGCACCTAGAAAGGGCACAGCCTCTGAAGACTTTACCATTTTTGTCCCATTTCATACAAGGACTAGAGGCTCACTTTCATCTTTGTGTGTTCTTAGGTGGCTTAACGGTTAAGATGTAAGTTTTAATTGTCAACTTGACCCAGTATAGAATCACCTGGGAAGAGAGTGTTAATGAAGCATTGTCTAGACTAGGTTGGCCTATGGGTAGGCCTGGGAGGAACTTTCTGTCAGGTTCATTGACAGGAGAGGACCACCCACTGTGGGCAGCACCATTTCCTAGGCTTGGGTCTTTGAACTCTGTAAGGGTAGATAGAGCGAGGAGCTGAGACTAACCCCTGTGCAGTATTTTCTCTCTGCTCTTGACTATGAATGTAGTGCATGGCTGCTTCAAATTCCTCCCATCTTGACTGCCCCACAACGATGGGCTATAACTTGGAATTGAGAGCCAAATAAACTCTTCCTCCCTTAAATTGCTTTGGTCAGGATATTTTTTTCAGTGGGAAACGAAACCAGAAATGGTAGAGAAGTAAAGTCTCTACACCTTGGTATCTTTATTTGTGTAATGTTTTACTTCTGCCTTTAAACATCCTGTGAGAGCCTGATATGACTCTGGAGCAGGCTAACCAAGGACAGGTCACAACGCACTATTTATTTCCTCTAAGTGGTACTTTGAGGTCTACAGGATCTCCAGAATGGAACTTAGTGCTACTACTCTTTGAGAGATTATAATTTTTGTCTTGTTTAAAGTTTAGCTACTCTCTTAAGGACATTAGTTCACCATTTAATGAAATGCCTTTGAAATCATGGACCCAAACCTAGGTCTTAGAATGTATGTATAAACTAATGCCAATAGAATTTCTTATTTAGAATTATTATGAGTATATTTGTGCCAATGTGAAGTAAAGACTGGCCTATAAATGATAGATTAGTTATTCAATAGCAGCCAATCATTCTGGCAGCCTCATTGTCATGTAGACTGTCTTTGGAGAGCAGAGCACAAGTTGGGCAGCATAAACATCTGAAAATAACTCTTCGACATGACATTAGTCCACCCTAATGTGCCAGACTTTCCATCAAATCACAGCTGATGCTCTTGTCTTCTTCATAGCCAGCTTGTGGCCCTCTGTCTTCTTTGCGCATATTGAATCTCCTTCTTCATAAAGTCTCTCAGCTACACATGTTCTATAACCCACCAAAACAATCACTAAAATATTAAATGTAATTTCAGGTGATAAATTACAAGATGACAATTAAAAACCATTGTTTACAGTCTGTGTCCAAGGGTCTACATGTGGCCTTTACATAATGAGTAGCTGTGTAAAAACCCACTTCTGAGTAAATGTCTGCTTTGTGTGGTACCTGGGTCTCTCCTCCATGCCTGAGGATTTCTTGCAGCTGAGAAATTCCCCAGAACTCTCAAGAGTCACTCCAGACAATGAAGCACCAATGGCTGACAGATCCCAGCCATCTGTAGTGCTGTTCCACTGTCTCCCCTTCTCCAGGAAACTCCTCACTCCCTCTGTGGAAAAGGATCCCATTGTCAGAGGACTCCGGAAGTCCTTAACTTCATGATGAAGGATGGACTATGAGCCATGGTTATAGCACTTTAGGGCTTTGGAGCTACTCTGCACAGTTGCTAAGAGCGGGCTTGAGTAAAAATGAGCAGCAGGCAGAAGTTTACAGTTTAGAAGCTGTCTGAAATCTTAAAGCCTTCATTTACCTAACAGTAAAAGCAGAGAAAAGTGGAGTTGTTGAGAATATATTAAACTAGCTGGTATATATACATGTCTAAGATAAGGAGTGATTTTTATGTTTGGTGATATTGCTACCATAACAAAATAGGCGTCCCAGGGAGGGAGGAAAAAAAAAACTTCCCTCTATTTCCTCTCTGCCAAATACGTGAGGCAATCTACCTGCTGAAATGTCTTCCCAAGTACTTGTGGTTTGCAGAGCCTTCCCCCTGGACCAGCAATACAAGAAATCTACACTCTAAGCCAATACCAAGAATGAAGGGGAGGGGTCAAATTTCCTTCATACCATTTATCGTTTTTATCTTTTTTTAAAAAAATTCTTCTCTCACAGAATACATCCTGATCTGTAGATCATCCCCTCCTTCCATTCTACCCAGTCCCCCCTCCTCCACTCTCCCTTTCCCTCAGTTCTACTCTCCCTCTGCTTTCCTTTAGAAAGAAGCAGGCTTCCCAAGGATATCAGCCATACATGGCACAATGGGTTGCAATCAGGCTAGGTACCAACCCTCATATCAAGGCTGGGCTCAGCAGCCAAGTAGGAAGAAAAGGGTCCCAAAAGCAGGTAAATGGGTCAGAGACACACCCATTCCTACTTTTAGTTAGGAGTCCCATAAACACACCAAGCTAACAACCATAACATATGCAGGGGACCTAGTGCAGTCTTATGCAGGCTCTGTGATTGCCACCTCAGTCTCTGTGAGCCCCTATGAGTCCTACCTAGTTGATTCTGTGGGCTGTGTTCTTCTGATGACCTTGACCTTCAGGTTCTTAAAATCCTTTCTCATCCTCATCCATAGGGTTCTCCAAGCTCCTTGGGGAGCGATCCAATGGAGATCTACCATTTGGACTATCTCTCCTCCTAATTTTTGTCTGTGGGTCTCTGCATCTGCTCCCATTAGCTGCTGGCGGGAGCCTCTCTGGTGATGATTGGGCTAGGCACTGGTCTATGAGTATAACAGAGTATCATGAGGAATCATTTCAATATTTTTTTTTCTAGTCATGTTTGGCTCTACCCTAAGTCTCAGGGCTATCCAGCCTCTGATTCCTGGGCATCCAGGCAGTGTTGGCTAGGGATCCCTCTAATGGCACGGCTGTCAGACCTGTCATTGGCTGGTTCTTTGCCACCATCCCAGCACATCTTGGAGGAAGGACAGAGTGCAGAGGTTTTTCCGGCTGGGTTGGTGACCCAGTCCCAGCACTGGAGGCCTTGCCTGGTTACAGAAGATGGTCAGTTTGGGCTCTCTATCCTTCATTTACTAGAAGGCTATTCTATGGTCACCCTCATAGATTCCAGGGAGTTTCCGGTGCGCTAAGTTTCCACATCTCCTCCAAAATGCCCCCCAATTCAAGTTGTCTCTCCCCTTATTCTCTGCCTCCCCCTTCAGCTGATCCCTCCTGTTCCCATCCCCACCTGTCCTCATTCCTCCTGCAAAATCTGTTCTAAATGCCTTTTTTAAACTTTCTGCTAAAGTTTTCAAGTTTAGGAGTCACTGAGATATCGAGTTGTAGGTTTCTCTAGAAGACAACCCTTGATTTTTTTTCTCCCTTAAGAAACTTAGGATCTTGGACATAGAAGGCTTATATTATTTGAATCTCTGACATTGATATATCAGTAAATTAGATTTCTGCTTATATTTTCATTAAACTCTTTGCTAATACTGGACAAAGTGCAGCAATTTTCTGGCTTAATGAATATTATTTTTCCACCCTGACAACTCTAATGAAAACATCAGACTAATAGATGCACCTTTCTTTGAAAAATAGAAGACAAAGCATGGATTTAATGATACTACTTTGGTAATAATTCTCAGCTATTGTAGTTTTAGTATACTGGCCATATTATACTAATTGATAGTTTACATATTCTTTCTCATTATAAAGTTATTTATTTCAAGTCAATTTGGAATTATCTTTGAGAGCATGTGTGTGTGTGTGTGTGTGTGTGTGTGTAAGCACTTTAAAATGTGTGCTTATTTTATTTCAGACACATTTATTGCAAGGTGAATGTCTGACTCTGTGGGAATGTAAAACCATAAACACACTCTCTCCTTAGCTCCAGTGGAAGTTGTAGTTGAGGGTGGCAACCCTCTGTGGCACAAAGCAGGTGAACCAGCGTGCTGGGTCTCTTCTTCTTCATGCCCGATAGGCAGCTGGGACTGCAGAGGTAAGTCCAACATCATTAGAGAGGAGAGGGGCATAGACTGCAGTAAATGTCAAGGATTTTAGTTTCTTTTTTCCTTTCAAACATAAAATGCAATCACAGAGGTGAGTTCTGCTCTAATTAATTCTTTCCTCTGCTAGAATGTCAGTGTTCTCCTCTGCCCTCTCCAGAACCACCTGGGCACAACCACCCAGCACTCATCTGCTTGCTCTTATATGTGATACAACTCCAAGTCCTTCCACTTGGAAGGAAAGTGTGACATGTGTAGTTGTATCTTTCTCAGCATTACATTTTCCAGCATTGTCTTATGGATATCAGGAAGCTTTTTTTTTTTTTTTAAAGAACTGTCTTACTTTTCTATTGCTGTGAAGAAACATCATGGCCAAGAAAAGTTACTAAAGAAAGCATTTAATTGGGGATTGCTTACAGAGGGTGAGTCCATGACTATGGTGTCAGGAACCACAGCAGCGGGCAGCCTGGTGTGGCTGGAGCAGTTCCTGAGAACTCATAGCTGATCTCACCTCCTTCAACAAGACCAACCTCATAATCCTTCCCAAACAGATCCAGCAACTGGGGACCAATTACTCAAATATATGAGTTTGTGGGAGGTCATTTTCAGACAAATCACAAGAACAAAAGTGAGTTATGTTTCAGTGACTCTACAGTAGGTTTATGACCTTGGAGTGAATGTGTCCCTGTGTGCTTATTAACTTGACACACAAAGCTGATCACTCATAGCAAGTACAACACGATGTTATTCAGTATAGACAACATTCCAGTCCACAGATTCCACACCCCTGAATTCAAATACTATCAACTGCAAATATTTAAGGGAGAAATAAATGATAACAGTCAATATTTGAGATAAAAAACAAGTCTGTATGAACATCTTCACACCTCTTTCTCCCCATAAATGATGTGATGCTTATCTGTATCATTCCCATCGTCAGAGGCGTGGCAGATCTACCAGAGATGGCTTAAAATAAAGTGCACACACCCACCTGGTGAACATAAGTCCTAGGAAACATTGAGCCATGCTATCTCTAAGAAATTGGAACAAATGAAGATTTAGGTGTCTGTGGTGATCCTGAAATGACCTCTGTCCCTGAACATATACTCAGGATGTGACTATACTTAAATCCGGCCAAGTAAACAATGCACCTTGTCAGGCATAGCTGTAACCTTTGTTAAGAGACTGCTTAGCCTGTGCTATCTTTCAATAATAAAATATATTGTTTGCTGTAGTCAAGTTATAAAACAAATTTCCTGAGCTTATTTCTTCTAATGGTAATTTGTATTCTTTAGGTGCAAATGCCCTGACCTTCTTTTCCACAGAAATGGTCCCGGCCCTTGATGATCACCACGCTACTCTCTAGTTCTGAGGTCAGATTCCTTATATTCTGCATCTGAATGCAGATGAGTGGTGAATGAATGACACCATGCACCCTTTGTCTTGCCACACCGGGCTTATTTTATTTCACATCAGGGTCATTCTTGTGGTGGCTGAGGACAAGATTTCATTCAGGAGCACAAATTAGACTTACCAGCAGGGGGCAGCCTTTAGCCATGAGAAAGGGTTAGGATTCCAACATCCTACAGAGAGGCAAGCACATTTCCACCCCATGGGGATGGATTTTAAGTTCTCAAAATGAACATCAGTGTAGAGAGACCTTCAAATTCTATCTTCATAACTCATTGATATCACAACTTCTTTCGCTGAAGAAAAAGAAAAAAAGTTCAGATTTGGAAATGTAGTCTGCAGCAATGCAAAGAATTAGCTTTTGCATTGAGTCCAGCCTTCCTAGGTTTGAACCCCCAGAAGATGTATGTCAAGGTATATGAAGTGAAAATCTTGATGTCTGTGAGCTTCAGTTTCATTGGTGAATGGGGAAGGTAAAGGGTGGCCCCTACCTTATATGTCGTAGAGATGGCTTTAGGAATTGATGTGCCACCCACAAGCAGCAGGCAGAGAGAGACTGGGCCTCATCTACTGCTCCAGCACCGTGCCTGCCTGCTTGCTACCATGCTCCTTGACATGATGGTTATGGACTCACCCTCTGTAACTGCAAGAAAACCCCCAATTAAATACCTTCTTTGATTAAAAATAATACACTGGCAGTCATGCGGGAAACTTGATTATATTGTCACCTATCACTAACTCTTACTATAAATCCTAGGGAAGAGTATGCATTCAGAAAGTAGCAACACTTACCTTGCTGGGGGTGGAAATTTGGGCACCTTTACACAGGAAGACCCTGAAGAGCTGCAGGGTGCAAGACCCAGGAGGGGTGCTGTTCAAACAAGTGATCTATGGAAGAAGGAGCCAATGGATGAAGCTCATTGCTCACAAACCTAAAATGGCTAAGCAATTGTTGGGGGAACTGACTGCTTCACTCGGGACTGGAAGTAAAATAGGGTGGATGATTTTATATCTGAAAATGTAACTTAGACTCAAGCAGGGGGAAAAGGCTTCTCTCTGTTTCTTTGGCATGTGTGTGCCTGTGCCAGGATTTGGGGAAGACTCTTGGCTTGGAGGCTTGGAGATTTGAGCTTGGTTGAGCAAAGCATAGGTAACTATTTGAGGAAAGGATCAGTATGGCATGGGACAGGATAAGTACCGAGAAATCTTGTTGGGGAAGGCTGTCTATTTCCAACTACGGAACCGTGTATCAGGGGACTTTTAACTCAAACAGCTTGGTAAAAAGGTTTTCACAACACACCAACAATTTTGCAAGGGAGCCCCTCTAGATACTAAAAGAGTCAGTGTGACTGCCCTGTCTCCCTAAACCACAAGACTCTGTGGAGAGAGTGTTTTTAAAGATTTATATATTTTCATTTTCTATGAATGAGTACTTAGTCTGCGTGTATAAAAATGTAATGAGCGCATGCCTAGTGCCAATGGAGGCCAAAAGAGGGCATTGGATCCCCTGGAACTAGAGCTGACCAGAGTTGTGAACCACCATGTGCTGCTGGGAATTGAGCCTGGGTCCTCTGGAAGTGCAGCTAAGGCTCTTAGCGACGGTGTCAACTCTCAGCCCTGAAGGAAGAGCTTTAAATCTAAGAATGTCACCCAGCAAAACACTGAATTGTTGGGAGCTCTTCCTGTGAGGATCTGTGAGAAGAGAGAATGGCTTCTTTTCCAAAGCATATAATTCTCATTCTCCAAGGGCATGCGCTACATCTGAGTAGGGTAGATTCTGCAATGATGCTCATGTATACACACCACCGAGGTAGTTAACATCCACACAAAAGAAGAACCAGCCTCGCTGGCATCTCATCCAGAACTCGGTCGCCTCTGCCAAGCCTGGGCCTTCATTGTTAAAGGTCTATAAGATGCCTGTAGTAAAAGGAAATTCTAAGGAATGTGGTAGGAATTGAGGTGACGACAGCAGTTTCTGTCCCTAGAGGACTGTCATGCATGGCTTAAAGTCGTGGTGCCAGCCACAATCAGCCATGCACGTGGCATGCTGAGATGTTTTCTGAGTTGCCTTGATTTCTGTGAAGGGATCCTCTTGCAAAAGATATTCTCCTCAATTGTAGAAACACACTGGTCCTTAACAATGCAGCTGTCATAGCAGAGTCAGTAAGATTTATGTATGGGAGGCTTGTTAAATTGCATCAGCCCTCAATTATTTCTTGGCAGTATTTAGAAATGGTCTCTGATTTTTCTCTGTGTGTGTGTGTGTGTGTGTGTGTATGTGTGTGTGCGTGTGCATACACGCATGTGCACAAATGTGTACACATGCACAGAGAGGTTATGCATGCGTTTGTACATGTGTCTGCCCGTTCATGTGAATGGTGACTAGAGGTCAATGCTGTGTGTACTTCTCTATCAATGGTCACCTTATTTATTTTAGATAAACTCTCTCACTGAACCTGGAATTTATGGATCTTGCAAGACTCTTTATCCACTAAGCCCCAGGGATCCTCCTGTCTCTACTTGCCCAGTGCTGGGGGATCAAACTCAGGTCTTCATGCTTATGCGGTGAGCACTTTACCAACTTAGCCATCTCCGCAGACACTCTAATCTTTTAAAGGCCGAGATGTTTTCGGCTGTGTTCTGCTCCCTAGATGTACAGTCTTTTAGGTAAGAAAACATATCTGTACTGGAAAGCAATGTCAATGAGATAAGCTTTCTTGTAATCTGCTAATGAAGCCCAGATGATTTATATTTATGTGTTTTAGAAGTACCTGTGAATTACAAACACAGGCATCACAGCACATGATAAGCTGATTTATTATATACAGTGTGACAATATAGGAAGTAGGCAGATTATTATAAGGAAGGCCCAGGTGCCTACCAAAGACTCATGAGATTTTCAGGATATCAACCCACCATCAATCATTCCTTTATCCCTCTCTTCCCTTCTCTGTAGCCTGTGCTAATTTGAAAGCAAACTGTAATTATTATTGCACTAGTAAACACTTCAGTGTGCATTTAAAATATTTCATTATTTAAGGCGACCCTTCACGTAATTACTTCATAATCAGCAATGATTCTTCAATCCTTAAATAGCCATTTGAATACACAATTATTTCATAATCAGCAATGATTCTATAATCCTTAATTAGCTATTTGAATGTTTACATTTCCAGGATCTCATCATGGTGCCCTCGCCCCTCTTAATGAGATTTCAGATAATTTGTGCTATGTTCTCTAAGTGTGCTTTTCTCTTAGGGTTCTTCCTCATATTATTCATATTATTCATATCCATCCCCTGTGTCTCTCTGTCTCTGTTTCTCATCGTTGTCTCTTTTCTCCCATCTCTGTCTCTCTTGAAATGTTCTTGAAGTACCTTGAAGGGTCACCTGTTGTATGAAATCCACATGTTCTGGATTTTGCTAAACGGACTCCTACAGAGTCAGCACATTCTTTTAGCTAACTTTTCTGTTAGCTAAAATAGTACACTCCACCACTGGATTAGATTCAACTTCAGTGTTCTTTGACTATGTCACAGGTAGCTCTATGTTCTAACAAGAAGGCACGTGATGTCTGGCCACTTCTCTTTCTCAGGATGTTGACAGCCATCAGTGCTCAGAGTGACCAGCTGTCAGGCCAGCATGTCCTCCTAACATTGACATCTGAAATTTTATAGTATAATCCCCAGGAAAAGGTTGCAGGAAGCATCTGCCTTGGCGTCTGTATAGTAAAGCTGGTTCTGTTTGTAATCCTTTGAAGTCAGGTCATATGAGGTCAAACGCATGGGCCGTTTTTCTCTGAGTGCATTAATGCTATAATTTTGTTGCCTTCTGGCATAAAAATTGTCAAAAATCTGAAGACTTTTTTTGTCATTTTGTTTTCCCTGAATCAACAACTTAATCTCTGTATCTAGCTGTCCAGATGTCTGGAGAGACTCCCGGTGCTGCCGGTGGTGATAGTCCCAGGCACACATGTGGTCTCTCACAAAGTCTCCCAAATACTTTTGTAATTGTTTTAAATTTCAGTGAACTTTCCCTGTATTGAAATTTCAATATTTCTTTCTTCTTCGAGAGTTTCCATTTGTTAAGTTTTCTTTGCTGGCTTCCAGGGCTGTCGTTTTATTATAAGTTATTTTAAAAAACTTTTTGTATTTTCTAATTAAATATTTTACTTAATATTTATATTTCTAATTAAATACTTTACTTAATTTTACTGTTATTTTTATGAACTCTATCTTTTCATTTCTGGATCGGTGTTGCTTTTATTAGAATTCATTTCTAAATTCTCTCACTTTCTAGTCTTTTAATTTGAGTTTATTCATTGTATTTTATTTTATCCTTTTTTTTTTTAAAATTTTGATCTGTATTTAAAAGAGTAGGTGCGATTTCCTAAAACTCTGCTCTGTGAGCTTGTCCTGATTTTTTTTGTGATGTTACTGTACCCCTTTTGTTTCTGTTAATAATTTTGCATGTAATCTGAACACATTCATATATATATATTTAAATGAAGACTTCCTGAATGTGCTCCTGGGCCAAAGTGTCAATTGCTGTTCTCCCTGCTCACTGCAAGCTGTCACTAGCTTGAGCTAACCTGGCTCAGGTCTTTCCCTTCTCTGGAGATGTGAATACTGTGGCTCTGTAGCCACCCTTTGTTCCCTGTGCTCATCAGGGATCCTGTTGAGCACTTCCATGTGCTGCCTGCGGGCAACTGGCTTTGCTCTCCCACTTTCTCTTCCAGGCTCTCCTGGTGTCTCTTCCAGCTGCTCAAGACAATTTTTCACATAGATTGACATACGTGGAGAAGAAGTGCCTCCCCCTGTTTGCAAAAAGACAATGACACAGATATATCCTGTTGTAGATCATAGATGACCTTTTGAATTCCTCAATGTCAGGGCGTGCCTTAAAGAGCCTTATGTTAGGGTCATGAAGCTCAGCATCACCAAAGGAATGACCGTCTCTGATTTACATCGTCAAATCACTGATTATCCAGAAGCTAGAACTGACCTGGGGGAATAAAATGATAATTATCTTTTGATGTTATATGTGGAATATTACTTCAAAAAAGACCTTGACGGTTTCTGAGTAATCACAGTTGCCAAATACCCCATAGTTTGCTATCCTTCAAAGGACAGGAGAAGATAATCCAAGCTTTGTTGATATTATTCATACTGGCAGTGAGGTGAGAACAAGAAACAGGAAATCAGGCAATTAGTTGTAGGTAAATTAGCAAAATGAGATTGAGATTATTTTTAGTTCGTTGTAGTTTCTTCCTTCCTAAATTGATCACAGGAGATGGAGCCTGTCTTGAAATCCCGCACGCAGGCTACAGTTCACAAAGGATAGGGACTTGTATGTATTTAAGCTTGGCAGTTGCTCAAGCCAGAATTGCAGGGATGCTAGGTGTCAAATGTTCTTTGATTATATCTCTTGTTGGACAGAAAAAGGAGTAGAGGTTCATCCTTTGGTAAGAAGCTAGTGTCTTGGGAAAGATGGATGGATAGATGGCTTGGTAGTTTAGAGAGCATGTTGCAATTGCAGCAGACCAGAGTTCAGTTTCCAGCAACCACATTGAGTGGCTCACAACCATCTGTAACTTCACCTTCAAGGAATCTGATGCCCTCTTCTGGCATCATCAGGTACTTGCACTTAAATGCACATACTCACATAGAGACACGTATACACATTATTTAAAAATTCAAACAAGCCAAGATCTGCATTCAGAATTGGATGCCTTCTTGAAGCAGTTCTGGAGTTTGGTGAGCATTGGGTCTAGGCCCCATATACTGGTTTGTTAAATGTACCAGGAATAAACTATTTAAAATGCAGGCTTTCCCCAAAACTTCCTGCCATTTCTTTATGAGTGGCTGTGGCCAGCATGGGTACTTTTAATTGATGAGCGCTATCCATCGGCCTGTGAGACCAAGAAGTGCAAGTACTTGCAATTCACAAAGAGGCTGGTGTGGTCATAGAATCCCACAAGAAATATCAAAATCAAGCAACAGAGGGGCATTATATTATATTATATTATATTATATTATATTATATTATATTATAGCCAATCAGGACAGGAAGTGCTGATAAAATGACATCCAACTTATATCCCAAGACCCCTGTCCCTGATCTTTGAGACTAGCAGGTACAAGCCTTTTTGCTGTTCCAGTTGCAATGTTGGTAACAAAACCAGTCCTGCCACAGTGAATACCCATTTCACGCAGAAGCCCACTAAACAAAATAGTCTAAATCGCTGACTGTATGCCAAAAGCAATGGTCTCATTCCCAAACAAAATTCCTCAGGAGAATGGAGAACCCACTGAGGAAATACATTAGTCCAATTTCTTTACTCCAGATGTCTCTGGGACACAGACTGTGGATTATACCTCAGTTTACCCAAATGAGATTACCCTAACTGATGCAAAGAGCCATGGCAAGCTGAGCCAAGCACAGCCGAAGGCACACTAGACTTTCCCCGTTCACCTGAACTCCATGTGCCTGCTTCACCTATGTTTCCCCCTCCCCATTGACCCACTGAACCACCATCAGGTCTTCAAGAAGTGAGGTCTTGAACTTCCAAGCAACTGGACCCTGAGCCCTCTAGCAGAACCCCCAACTATCAGGATATACAGAATTGATGTTTTGAGTTTGGTTCATTCCACTTATCATGAGATCCTCAAATTTTATCTAGGTTGCAGCTAACTAGAAGATTTTCTTTCTGTTTGAGATTGAATAATGTTCTGTGTATATGTCACCTAAAAAAATCTATTTGCTTATGAATAGTCTTTTGGTTAGTCCAAGCTGTAGCCATGAATGACACTATAGTGTGGTTATGTCTTGACACCTCAATTCCATTTTTTTATATGCTCATTCTGAATTTACCTTTTGAGGCCCTTGGCTGCTGGGTCATCATGCCTGTGTGGTTTTATATTTCTAGCAACAGTGTGGTGAGGTTCCAGAGTGGTGAGGTTTTTCTTCACATCTTTGTCAGCCCTTGGTTTTGGTTAATTTATTTGGGGAGTTATTCTAATATGTGTTTTCCTGTTTTGATTTTCTATTTGCTTTTAATGTTGGTTTGAGTTCTCTGTTGTTTGCTTGTTTTGAGACAAGGTCTTATTGTGTAGGCATGGTAAGCCTGGAACTTCTTATGTAGACCAGGCTGGCCTCAAAGTCACAGAGATCTGCTGGTCTCTGTTTTCTGAGTGTTAGGATTTAAGGCATAAAGCAACACATCTGACCCACTATCCTGATTTTCATTTCTCTATTAACTAATCATATCCAGTATATCTTCATATGATTGATGGCTATTTGCATATCTTTGCATAAATATCCATTTGAATCCTTCGCCCATTTTAAAATTCAATTATTATAGTTTTTGTTTATAAACACAGTTGCTCTTATATTTTCTAGTCATTGATTCCTATCATAAAAAGTGCCTATGGAAGACTAAAATATGCCAAGAACAAAGTCATTGTTAATATTGGAAGAAAGCAAAACCCAGGGATCATTTATCTTTCATCCTGTCAAAATTTTACCTGAGACATTGATTCCTTTCCCTCCTGAACAGAATAGCTCAGTTTATTGATGAATCTTATTTTCAAGCATGTTAAATGTCCACTTGAGCGATATCTCATGGGCAATTCTAAAACCATTAAAATTACAGATTTCTCCCCCAGGAGGCAGTGCTGAAAATGACACAAAACAAAATAGAAAACACAAAGCTCCTGATAGTTAAAGTGACCAGGAGAGGCTCCACTAGAAGTAGTTTCCAGTTCTTTGGGCACATCAAAAAGCTATCACATTAACCTAGAGTGCTCTCCTTTAACTCACGAGGCCTTTTAATCCTTAAGTTATTGCATCAATAGTATTGATAGCTGGGAAGGTTAGCTTATTCTTAACTTACAAAGAAAGCAGACCTAACTTTCCAGGTTGGTTTGTTTCACCACCACTTGTTATAGTTGAAGGCTTTGATCTTATCCAGTCAGTTTTGGGGACTTGAGCCCATCACCAGTAGAGCCGTCACACATATTTAACAATCCAGATCTTTCTAGATATCTGATCAACATCCCCACTCCCCTGCAAAGATTCAGCAGGATCAAAACTGGAAATGTTAGAAAGGGGCCTTTAAAACTTGACCTTCAGTCCAAGTACCAATCTTCTTTCCTCATATCATACCTTTGACTCTAGGCCCAGGAGTCAGGGCATGACTGTCTTATGGGAGATTCATGGTGGTTTCCTCAGGGAGAAAGGGGTCTGGACATCACTGTTGAAGAAGAGAGAGCCTAGGGTAAAATTGAGAAGAGGCTCAAGGGAAGGACTAAATGATGCTGACCTTAAAGGAAATCATAGTGAAGCCATTCAAATGTCCCTGCTGTTTCAGTGCGTATCGTGGAAGGGATCCTTCCGAGAATGCAGAATAGGAAGTGACGATGGCCAAGGCTGAGAATTAAATGTTACCCTATTCTGGAATGATGGCAGTGTCACGCAGCAGGTGAGAAGGCTGCACTTGGGATTAGACCAACAATCACATTAAATAATCTGTATGTGGTATAAGTTTGGTATTTCTCTTCTCTTATTTTGGGGTTTGGAGGATCTCTTCCAAATTTGTCACCAGTAGTAAAGAATGATGGGTGCAGTTTGAATGCATGTGAATGACTTCATTACCTTCATGTTTTGATTTCACCCAAAGACTCACTGATTACTTTCAAATGTTTCTGTATGATTTAGAAACCTGGAGTCTGAGAAGAAATATGGTAACTTAAAAGAATACAAATAGAGTTTTGGTTAATCTGATTAGAATGTAATGATTGGAATATATAACTAGATTTTCTGGTTTTCAGAAATGTATAATAAAAGGAAATCTTGGGTTACTTTAATTTTTAGTAACAAAGAAAGGAACTGTTTACAGCTGACTTAGCTTGATAAAAGGATAGTTTTTATTTTTGTAACAGTGAATTAAAATTTGTAATTGAAAAATCCATGAACAAAACCTAAAAAGAGAGCATACAACTGAATCCATAGTATTTTCAAACACTGGAAACTGAGGCTAAGTAACATTACATCAGTGATTTTGGCCATGTGGGGAACAACAAAGCCAAGAAAGGGTGATAAATCATTTGCTACTAAAATCACTTGAATTCAGACATAAAATATTAAATTGGCTTCTGACTATATTATAATTACATATAGACAGAAATGGCAGTGATAGGTTGGATTATGGAAGGTTAGATTATAATTAGCCAGTGTTTGATTTAGAAACATTGTTTCTAAATCAATAAATAGATAGTTTGTTGAAGACTCCTACAGGTTATTCATATTGCCTGCGATAAATCATCTCATTTCAGTCATAAGCAACAGTATTAATAATACTGATCATTACTGTTTCCATTTTACTTTAAGCTTAAAGCAACTAAGATTAAAGAGGATAAGAAATATGACCCATGTCAAAAAGATGTGTAGAGTCCAAACTGGAAAGCAACCACCTCCCAATCCACAGCCAGATGCCACAACTAGGATATCAGTAAATTATGGTTCCCTGGATCAACAAGAGCCCAGGTAATCAGAGAATGGAGATTTTTTTTTTAACATGGGATTGTCCAAATGTTGTGCTTCTTAAAAACTCAGGAGCTCTTACTAAACACCCATAGTTTCCTGGAATACAGTGCTGGGAAATAAAGGGAAATAAAATGACAGGATGAAATGTATAGATGCTGTCAACTAAGGGGTACTGTCTAATGACCAATTCTCAGTGTAAAATGATTGTTTCCCAAGCATAACCATTCTAGAAGGGGAACTTCTTTAATAAGTTCACTCTTTGTAATCATTAGTTTTAAAAACATGTAAATTCTGCCACTTATAATGATGTCAGCCTCGTAGTCAAACACGTTTCAAAGTGAAGGTTGAAGTCCTGATCTTTAATCTAATCTTCAGTACCCCTAATTCAGTAGAATGTGGTCCACCAAGTAGCCTTTCTGTGTTTATTTGATTAATAAGAGGAATAGCCATTTTCTGGGGTTGAAAGGTAAATACCAGATAAAATCTCCATAATAACACTTGTCTAAAGCTTGTTATTGGCTATTGTGACTTTGGCATAGACACAGTTATTAGAAAACTTATCTAGAGGGCTTGTTCACACAGACATCAGTAGAGTTGCTGTGGGGGATTAAGGTTTACCATTTGAACCAAGAAACACAACTCATTGGCTACAAGGAGACTCAACTTGAGTCCTGAGCTCCATTAGCTATGTGTTTTACACTGAAAGTCATTCAAGCATCATCTGATAAACCTGGCCTTCAGCTGGATGATAGTGACATAAAGATGATGTGTTCTCTGTTCTCAAGAGGCTCACTATGTAGCAAGGGCAGGTAGGCAGATGAGCAAATAGATAGTTAAACTCATTGCTATAACAGAGACATCACAAAACTGGGAACACATGGACGATATCATCGCCATTGTTAGCAGTCATATCTTGTGGCTGGATTTGTTGAGCCTAAATTTTTTTTCTACTCAAAACAAATTGACCCATTGAAATTACAAAATTAAATAATAGACAATGTCATTTCTGTTTTGGAAATTTGAGCGGTTTATCTATTTACTTCCATATGGTCGGAAATTCAGGCATAGCATAGCTGGGTGTTCAGCTCGTGATTCCTTGGGCAGTTCACAGACCCTATCAGTCATGACTGCAGTCATCTGAACCATGGTGAGAGGGTCAAGTTCCAGCAAGGTTTTTGGGGAGAAGGGACCCCTTTTTCCCCAGCTGTTGGCAGAGACCTTATTTCCTGGGCAGTCACATCCTCTGCTCTACTTGAGTATTCCCAGCACATGGCAGCTTACTTAGCTCAAAGGAAGAAAACCAGCAGTGATGGTGAAATGGATGCTCAGTCCTGCTTGACTACAACTCTGCAGTCACACTACCAATGCTGCTTGAAGATCACTGGTGAAATGACCCAAACTCTCTTGGGAAGCATCAAGAACAGGGTTGAATGAATGTGTTAATTGCTGCCATATAATGTACACAAAGCAAATCTTTTTAAAATCACACCTTTCAGACAGTTCTTCCCCACATTTATCTTTCTCTACACCATTCACTTGCTTAGGGCTAGAAACATCACTTCCTACTTTAAAATTGCTTCTTCTGTCCTCAATCATCTTGGCAATAAATCATCTCGCAAATTCATTTGTGTAGACACCAGACACCACTGCCTGACCTTGATGATCAGTTGTATGTGTATGGTTTCTTTTTTTAATATTTAATGACATGGATTGATTTATTGTTTCCCAAATGGAGAGTGGAGTCTTCTATGCAACTGAAGCCGTGGTTCAGTGTGCACAGGATCTATCGGTACTTTCTCTAGATTTCTTCTGTTAAGAGGGTAGGGCCTTGTGCCCCATGCCTGTAATCCCTACTATTTGGGAAGCTGAAGCAGGAGGGTCACAAATTCATGAACAGCCTGAACAGCTTATCAGAGGTATAGCTCCATGCCCCCGTCTAGCATGTGTGAGGCCTGTGGTTCAATCTCTTGCTCTACGATCAATAAATGCTACAATGAAATAAATAATTCATGTACCCAGGAGAGAAGAGTATCAGCTCAGAATTTCTTCTTTATCCTCCTGATTCAGTGAAATTTTACTGCTAATGAGAAATAACTAATGAGCTAAGCATCTTGTCTTTATATCCCCCAAACCATAATTAAATCAAATCACCTGGTCCAGCATGTATTAGGAGATTGGAAGTGGTTTGGTGCCTTAAAGGTTTTATTGCCGAAATGACTGCTGGACTCTTGAGAGAAGAAACAGCTTTACTGTTGAATCAATCTTTGGGTAAGTTTGGGTTTATGTCTGTGGAGTGGCAAGCAATCAACTAGCAGTTACTCATTTCCTGTCCTGCAGTATTTAATGTAACTTCTCCCAGGGCCGGAAGGTACATTGCAGAGTTGGGATACACGTTTATACGAACGTTCAGGACTCTAAACTTGCCACTGTACTCATATCCTTGTCATATACTATTCAAATCAGGCATTCAGCGGGTGAGAGCTGCCCATTGAGAATTAAGGAAATTCTGCCAGGGAGTTTGGTATCCCTGCAGACCAATAAAACCATTAAGCCCTGCCACTCTTTGAATAGGTGACATCATTTATTAGCAACCTGTGTCCCTCAAATACTTGGTTCTTGCCACGTGTAGAGACGTGAACTGTTTCCATTTTGACCTAGGATCGGCATCCTGATCATTGGTCAGGTTGTTTGTACCAGTTTTGCAGCAACCTCCAATCCTTGTTTCTGTCCACCACCTAAGACTGACAATCACCACCCTGGAGCTGCACCCTGTAGGGGTAAATTTGTAGCGTAGTGGTATTTTCAGGGTTCTTCACTGCACCTGTGTGCATGCTTTCTAAACCACACACAGTCAGCATCACCTTAGATTTCCTTCTACAGGTTTAAACACTTAATGGCGCCCCGTCACAATCGGCTGAGGACATGCGTCCATTGCATTCTGCTGGGTGCTGAGTGCTCTCAGCTCAGCATAACTTCAGCATTTTGGTTTGGTTATTATACACAAAAGAAAAGTAGTATGGACACGTGTTCCTCCTTTGTATTGAAGGACATCCTTCAAAACAATGCGTTGTCAAGCTTGGATGCTTACATCTTAAGAAGTCAGGTTTTGCCCTGTCATGCACTGTTAGAATTCACCGGTTTCCCCCTGCTGCTCGCAAGTGCTTACAGCTAAGGGCAGCAGAGCATTGTCCTGTGGGCCTCTCTGGTGAATGCTGATGGCGGAGAGTACAATGCCCCAGTGTTTGCCCCTTATGTGGTTCATTAGACCTTGAGCAGCTGCTCGTGTCCATTAACAGTCACTTAAACAGCAAGTTGGGGAAGCTGTGCCGCTATGAGCTGACGGTGAGACTGAGGGCTAAGGAAAAGAGAGGGTCACCTGCCAAGACCTGGCATATATACCATCCCAAATTGGGGGACATTTGTTTTTAAATCACATAATGTTATATACTGGTTGTTATATAGGCACAATGTGTATGTGTATCTGTGTGTGTGGGTATATTTGTGGCTGTGGGTGGGTGTGTGTACCTGTTTGCATGTGCATGTGGAAGTCAGAGGACAACCTTGGGTGTTGTTCCTCAGATGCCTTCTAAATTTTGTTTGAGGTATAGTCCCTCAGTGGCCTGGAGCTTCACCAGGTAGGCTAGGCCCATTGGCCAGTGAGCTTCAAGGATTCTTCTGTCTCCACTTTCTACCTTGCCATTGCTGGGATTACAAGATTACACCAGAAGCCCTAGCCATCTGCATAGATCCTAGGTAGGGATCTAAACTCAGGTCCTCTCTCTCTCTCTTGCCAGGCAAGCTCTTTACTGACTGTGTCATTTTCTCAGCCCTAGAATGTGCCTTTATACAGGCTTTGTCAAAAATTGTTCAGATGGGCTCAATTGTTTATTTCGCTGCTGCTGTTGCATGTTAAATGTTGATGGGAGAGTCGCCTCTTGAGTTGCCCTACCTGGCCTTACGTGGGCTGAAATAATGGCTTGTAAATCAGATGCACATTTCCTACACTGTTCCATCTCAGCCACTAGTTGATAGGTTTGTCAGTTGGGAAAACATCATCACCATGCTATTCTCTTCTCTGTGTGTGTCTGTGCACGTCCGTGTGCAGGTCCGTGCAAATGTGTGTCCTCTTGTGTGCGGGGGGTGGGGGGAGGCAGGGGGAACCAGAGGTTGATAAAGGGTGTCTTCCTTTATCACTCTCCACCTTATTTTTGCAGCAGGATCTCTTACTTAGCATAGAACTAGCAATTTTGGCTAGACTGGCTGGCCAGTGAGCTTCCAGGATCCTCCTGCCTCTACCTCCCCAGCACTGAGGTTGTAAACATACACGTTCTATGTATGAAGGTCCCGGGATCTGAACTTGGATTCCCCTGCTTATATGGCCAATACTTTAGGGACAGAGCCATCCCCACCCCAGCCCTCATCCTCTCATTTTCTATAAAGCAAAGAAAATAAGATAAGCAAGCCAGAACACCAGATGCAGCTTAAAGCCTACAAATTATTCCCAGACTTGAGCTCCTTTAAGGCTCTATTTTAAGACGCAGCACTTTTTATATTTGTTTCAACAGGAGGGTTAGAGGATTAAAAATGCTTAATTGATGGAAAGTAGGAGTGGTTACTCCCCCCACCTCCTCTACTCAGCTAAGCTAAAAAGGATCACAAGCCCATTCAATTCTCACCCAGATCTGGAAGACATCATTGCATGAGAAAGAAATCCTCTGAGCCATCACGTTTCCCTGTTTCTTACTTTGATAGGTGTTTGAGTGTCTAATTCTGATTATTGAGGAATCAATCTTCAAATGTACGACTGCTTAAGAAAAAAAAAAAATACTTAAAACTGGGAAGAGGCCAGGATATTGCCTTCCTCTAAACAAGGGTTCTGCTAAGTGTCTCTGGTTATTAGGTTGGACAGTGGACTTTGTATGATTCCAAAGAACAGCCAACAGAATCTGAAGCGATTATTAAATAGCATGGTTAATTTACTATCAGTTTTACTAATGCAAGTTGCAAAATTGGACCTATGGTGATCACCTGTTTTGCCCTCTCCCCTCCCCCCATGCAAGGAAGACCGGACATCCACATCTATGCATTTTCCCAGCAGGAAGCTGTGACCCTGCTAGGGAGGTGTGGGAGGGGTGGAGATGACCACACCTGGCCGCAGAGCATCTCCAGGGCATCAGGGCTGAGGAGCCTTCTCACAGAGCAGCTCTATGCAGCTGGCGCAGCAGAGGGAGCCTGGACTCCGAAGGAGGAGGCTGGGAGCTCCGGTCCCTGCTGCATTCGGAGGAGCCCGGGCTGCAGCGGCTGTGTGAAGTTCCCAGCACACACTCAGCCTCCGCTCTGCACCGTCAATTGTGGGTGAGCCAGGACAACAACAAGGAGAGATCCCATTTTGCTTTCTTAGAGAAAGGGCTGAGAAATGAGCCGCCTAAGGAATCTGGCAAGGAGAAGAGTGAAAGGCAGATTCCTGCCAGCAGCTAAGTTGTAAAATTGCTTTTGGAGGCTACCCAGGGAGCGTGATAGAATTGATAAGAGCAGCGCAAGCCGGGTTTCTGAGCAAAGGCATGCCCGGCTGCACTTGAGTCGGGGCGCAGGAACGCTGCCTGCGCCTCCTGCAACTATCTGTGGCTGAATAAAGGAAAAGAACCTAGAAACACATTTGCAAAGGGGATTCCTGAAAGGAAAACACATCCGCCCCCAAAGGAGGGGCGCAACAACCCAGCTGGCCCCTGCAATTTTAGGAGGAGAATCCCTCAGGTATGTTTTCTTTACCTCTCGCTGAGCTGCCTCATCTGCATGAGATTTAGTTTCTGTCTTTTTTTCATGATTCTTTTCTCTCTGCACTTTGAATCACAACTGCGGGGTTCCTTCCACGTAGAAGACGAAAAGCTCGCTCTTCTAGGCTCATAACCAAAATGATTTATTGGAGATCATGGTCTTCTCGACCCTCATTTTATTTTGAATGCAGCATAATAACTGTTTGCTTACTTTGCAGTCAACTTTCAGGGGAATTACTGCATAGGAGCAAACAAGGCTAGGGTAAAAGCCAGGGTTCTCCTTAGTCCCCTGAGGTTTGGGGATGGGTGAAAATGAAAGTCAAACAGAGATGAAAAGTTGAGAGCTTCTAGGAAAGGGTTAAGAGCTAAGCCTGGTGTGGTGTCACCTAAGTGTGCGCAGGGGAGACTCAGGTCTGGGGCCAGTTGAGCTTTGGGATGGTTCTGACTACCCAGGGTTGAACCAGTCCCTCGGGGAGATTTACTATCCAGAGGTGAGACTGCTTGATTCTGTTTTACAACTGTTCTATGCCTCTAAAGGAAGTAGTCTTTAAAAAAAAAAAAAAAACCTGAGACCCAGCTGCATGAATAGAACCAACTTCTGCAATTACGTCATCAACATACTTGTATAATAAAGAGAAAGACCTGGCAACAATTGCACCTAGGTGATTTGACAAAGCTGAAATTCATCTTTCCGGTGAGGGCTTTAGGGAGCAACGTGAACGAGGTGGGTGGATAATGTGCGGAAAGATGAGTTTTTAAAAAGCCTTCCAGGTTTTGGAGTTCATAAATGAAATGTTTGTAAGGAAAGAATTTTGTCATTTTTGGCTCTTCAATACTTTCACGAAAGTGGGCAAAACTGACAAATTGCATGTATGCACATTCATTTAGATGAGCTTTTCCAAAGAGAAGGAAGAAAAAGGTTACATCTTGTGTTTATAAAATATTTTCTAATATTTTCTAGATCTTCTGCATGCTTTTGTCAATGTGACAACTTTATTCTGCAGCTTTAGTGCCTTGACTTGTAATTTCTGTTTCTACTTTTTCATGATTTGTCAGCTGCTATAGATTTGGGCCAAATGGGATTTAAATGATCAGTTATGTGCCTTTTTCCATATAGGAAATCACCTCTCTGCTTTTGTAAAACTCAAAGCTCTTCTTTTTTGCCAAGTGGCAGCAGTCTGGAGTACTGAGTTGGGCTCCGCACCAAAATGTGGCAATGAGTTGTTGTAAAGTCCATGATGCTATATCAGAATATACTAGAACAGGGCTGCTGTCTACAGGCAGCTATTGAGATCATAAGGACAAAGTGTTCGTTTGTGGGAGTGGGAAGCACAGCGTATTTTGTATTCCTCCTATGTTGACACGCAGCGTTGCGCAGGTTACCCATCTGTACATGAGACATCCCAAAAGATATGTAATAATAATTTCAGAGCATCATTTAAATAATTATTTTTGAAACTAATAAACTGATGTCAAACCGGATAAAAGAATGTTTGACTCTCATGAGCAAATGAGAGATGCCTTTCCAAACTAAAAAAGTTGTTTGTTTATTTGTTTGTTTGCATGTTTTCCAAACTACATGGAATTTGGTTGGGACTCATCTCAGTAGAATTGCAGGTGTAGATCCGAGGTTGGCTAAGAAAATACAGGTTTGTTTTCTAAGCAGTTATTTGTGGCTGGACTTTCATTAAAGAGATTTGGAAATGTCTCCTATAAGTGTCCACCACTGTACACCTGGACAAGTCAATGTGTATGCAGGTGAATAGGAGATGGAGGTGTTCAACAAGCCCAGAGAAACCACTTTTCATGTGCTTCTTATTAACCATGTCGAGCAGTTTCTTCCTAGACCCTATAATACCTTCTGAAGCTGCTATTCTTGTGATATCTAGCAATGAAGTGCGTGGCAAACAGAACGAGTTGCTTAAAAGCCCATGGATCATTGCAGACAGGTGCAAGTGCAGAGGTTCCTCTTGTAAAGACAAATTACTCTAAGCGTGTTGGGGTAGGGTTGAGCGTGACTGATGGTGGGTCAGTGCAGAAGGGAACACTTGGATGTCATTGCTCATTTGGGGCCAGCCAGTGTCTTTGAATAGCAGCACAGGATGCTCCTGCACTTTCAGCTCCTTCCTCTTCTGCTAACTCACTACGTATGCCCTCCCTGGGTTCTCAAATGCATGGTGCCCCCTGTATTTTGTGTTCTAGCTTTAACACTTTCGGTTTCTGGTGTGTATTCTTTCAATAAAAGAATGTTTACTACACAAGGACTTGCCCCAACTTTCTAAAGGTATTGAAGTTATCTTGCCACTTGATGATGCTGTGTGTGGGATCCTTGCTTCTGAGGTAGGGATTTGAGAGTGCTAAGTGCATACTAAATCTGTTGCTATAATACACTTTTACAGCTGCTGCCTGATTGCAGTGAAGCTGCCACCCAGGATCAACTGACTTGGTCGTGTACATTTAGAATACTATTACTCAAGTGCTAACTGCAAATTCAAAAGATTGAATTTTTATCTTTCGTTATTGTTATAAATCATTTCTGGACCCACCATTATCTGTGTTTGGATGAAAAGGCTCTAATTCCTTTCCAGCTGTTTTTAAAAGAGGGTTTATTAATAGCCCTCTCAGCCTGTAGCTTTAGATCCTGCAGAAGACTGAATACCTGGTGCTGGAATCTCCACAGAGATAGCAAATACCACAGAGGTGTTTGCTCTGCTTCCGGCCTGTTAAAAAAGAGTTAGGAAGGGCATAGAGATGCCTCTGCAGGTACAAAGCCTGGCAGCAAGCGTAAGCACTTCAGTTTGATCCATGGGACCCACAGGATGGAAGGAAAGAACTGATTCCTACAAATTGTCCTCTGAATTCTGTGAACGTGCCAAGGAACACATAAGTACCCCCCCCACACACACACACAGATGAATATAATAAAAGTTGTTATGTAAAAAATAGTGAGGAAGACATAGAAAGTCTGCTAATCACTAGAGCAGGAGTCTCCCAGATAAAATGTAAGTGTCATGAGGACACAGGGCATCATTCCTCCTCTACTTGTAAGCCTGGCTGTGAGCCGAGACATACATACTTCCTGCGTCTTGCATATTTTAGTTACGGTGTATGTGTTAGCCTCTTCTTGCAGAAATCATAATAGCCTGCACACAGTATATTGTTCTTTCCACACAGAGAGTTATAAATTATTGTGTAGGAAAAAATACTAGATTTTTAAGATTAACTCAACATAACATGGCTTTTATGTTTAAAGGTAATCATGCTGGGTGAGCTGCCTTCTAAAACTATTTCTTTCCCCTGAGAATTCCGAAGTTCCATCTCCATCCCTACAGTCAGTGTCTGCTGGCTCCTATTCTCTTCTGGGTAAAGCATAATTTCTTAGCATTTAGAACTGTAGAATCTGGTTGTAATCTGTCTTTTTTTGATAGAGAAAAGGCATTTGGCATGAAAATATTTTGTTTAGAATGTTTTATAAATGGAAACAATATCCACTAGAAATATCTTTCCTAGACACATGCAACACATACACACATACACACACACACACATACACACACACACACACACACACACACAGAGAGAGAGAGAGAGAGAGAGAGAGAGAGAGAGAGAGGAGAGAGAGAGGGAGAGAGAGAGGGAGAGAGAGGGGTGGGGGGAGAGAGCACAAGTGTTGACAGAGACAACTTTACTTTGTGTTAAATTTTATTTACATTTTATTCACATGTATACATGTACCTGCTTGTCTCTAGGTATGCATGCAGGAGCAGGCCATAAGAAGGTGTCAGATCCCCTGGAACTGAAGTTATAGGTGGTTGTTGTCAGACTGACATGGGTCCTGGGAGCTAGACTTGAGTCCTTTACAAAGGCAGTAAGAACTCTTAGCTGCTGAGCCATTTCTCCAACCTCAGCTTTATTGTTTTTTGTGTAGGAGAAGCTGATGACTTAGGTGTGGTCAGTGAGGGCAGTTTCCAAGAGAGAGCACTGTGGACAGAGCCTCAGGGCTGCTGTCAGACGGTCGGATATGTTTTGAACCATGCCAATGTTAACTGGCACATAATTTCTTAAAACTGAAAGAAAAAATTGTGTTATTTATCAATGAGAAATCTTGCTTAGCAGTTTCTAGTAAGGCATGCCTAGATGACTAATGCCACATTTCAACAGGAGTTCAGCAGGAAACAGCAATGCATACTATAAAAATCTTGGCTCAGTCTTTCACTGGCTAGATAATCTTAGATGTTGTTTTCCTTTTAAAATCTTTTCTTTTCTATGAATTTGTCCAGTTATCTGCTCCAGAAGATCACGTCTATTTCCATGAGTCAGAGATTTTATAAGCTCATCATTGCTCAGGTTCGGTTGGGTGGACTCCTTTTGATAGGACAGCTACGGAGCTTCTTGTCTCTGGAAATGTGCAACTGGCGTGTGTTTATGTGATATAGTAAGGAAGCAGTACTCTTCCCTTTAGGTTTGGGTTAAAGCTTATCAAATGATTTTCCTTCAGACAACTGGCTAAAATTATTGGATTATAATACAATAAAACTGTGTGCCATTCGTGATGGAAGGGGATGGTTAAGTGACCCAGCGGACACAACCCAGATCTACAGGTGTTCAATCTCTTCCCGTAAAACGCTGTTGTACTTTCATAAAACCTAAACACCTCCCACACCCTACCATCAAAAGTAGTTTTATAATGTGACCTGCTAGAATCTAAACGCCATAGAAACTGTGATCACACAAGAATGTTTAGGGAAAATGACAGGAAATCAATCGTGCCCCATTGATTCCAGGCCAAAGGTTGAAACGATTTTGATCTGTAGTCAGCTGAGTCTACAGATGCAGAAGCTGCACATACAGGGAGCCAGCTGTATGTTGGAGAAACTGTGAAGCAGAACCCAGTTTCTGCAGCTTTGGTTGATGTTGAAATGCTTCTTTTGGCCAATTAGAAATAAACAGTAAGCCTGGAGTGGTGGTGCATACCTGCGGTCCTAGCACTTGGGCGGTAGAGGCAGGAAGAACAAGAGTTCAGAGCCAGGCTCAGTTAGATAGTGACTTTATGACTGGCCTGTGTTATGGAACCAAAAAGTGAGAAAAAGGTGATGAGGCACTTTACTAGCCATTTTAGAGTCATTCGTGGAAAGCTGCTTCTAAAAATAAAATATAATATATGTGTATTCTGTGCAGTATTACTCTCTGGGTATGCACACTCCATGAGAGTACCCGAGAGAGGCCACATTGCAGAATCTTGTGGCTAAAGAGGCACACTTAGCTATCAAGGCATCTGAAATCCAAGGGGAATTCATGTTTCCCATCAGTTTTATAGGAGATTGATCAGCAGGACACAAAATACATGGATCACTTTATACACATAAAAAATAATATGTAATTCTTAGAAAGCAGTCTGTGAGATGGGAAAGTGTGCTTAATTATCCAGAACTGTGTTAGTACATTCTTGGAAGATAATTGATGAACTTAATGACACAAGTATTAACTGCTAAATACCCTGCTTAGTTACACACAAGTTAGAGTCACAACATTTGATCTCTGTGTTCATTTCATCTTGAACGTCATCCAAGCATCCCCTTCTCTCTCCTTCTAGACTGGGCGACCTAAATTTCACAAGTGGCTGCCCCACTTCTTCCTACTCTTAAGAAGTCGAGAGATTCCAGCAGCTCCTCCCAAACGATTTCTCTTCCTGATTTCTTCATTTCTTTAGACTCCATGTCCTCGGGGCTCTGCTCTTCCTTGTGTCTCACATGCCCTCACAAACTTGCATTTTCCATATAATGCTTCACCTTGCTGTCACTTGCCCCCTCCGTATCCCCATCACTTATTCTTAGAACACTGCCCCAGTCTCCCAGGCTTCCTGGCTGCAGTGACACCTCTTTTGAGCATCTGCTCTGCATGTGCCTGCCAAGTTCATTGTCCTAAAAAATGTCATGACACACATCACTGTCCTCAAAAGTTTCCACGGACGCCTCTGTGTTATTTAAAATAAAGCTTAAAGGCTAGATGAAAGACACAGATGAAAGCACTCCACACACAATCATCCCCAGAGCTAGGTGACTAGTCATATATGTGAAGTCTGAGTTTTATTGAAAGACCTTGCCTCATTCACTAATGTGGAAGAGTAAAGAGAGATATTTCTGGACAGCTTCCTGGAGCCTGCAAATACATAGAAACATGTTGCCCATACATGTGAAAAACATGCATATGCGCACAAATGCAACATACACACACACGCACACACACATACACGCACACACACACTGAAAATGCAAAAAAAAAAATTAAACCTTAAAATTCTTAGTTTGTCAAGAAACTGCTTTTACAAGCATGTCTCATCTGCCCTCCTAGCTTGACTTTCTTACATTCTTACTCTAATCTCTGCCCCAATGGCAAAGATTATCAGCGATTCCAAACACTGGCATGTTGTAAAATTTAATGGTACTGAGTAACTTATCTAATTTAATAACAAATCAAATACTTTATCAGGAGGTTTTCCTATGGCTTTATCTTTAAAGTCTGACTCTTATGGCTTCATGTAGTTTTCATTAACAATGGTCCTGGCTCCATTACAAACTCCTTCAGTATAGTGTCTATGCAAAATTTGGTCATTTGTTTTTCTGACATTATAAAGATCATTGCTCCCAAGAGTGTTCGTGAGAAATAATTAAAATAATAAATGGTCAGTGTTCAATAAATACCAGCTAAAATTCGCATTGTCTTCATATTTTTAACATCATTATATAGAATGATCTACCCATAGATGTGTTTGATTTCATATTTAATTTGCATTATTTATTATTATCAGTTATTAGCAAGAAAGAGTAGCAAAGGAAGGAGGAATTCTGATACTCAGAGTAGGAGATGGTAAGAAATGAAGTCAATAGTAAAACTCAATTTTCACTTTGTCCCAAGATAGTCATGACCTCAGAAAGCTGCATTTAGGCCAAATTTGAATAGTTTTGAACAGCTTGCTTTTGATGAAATCAATAGCCCTAAGGTCCCTATAAGAGCTTTTCATGGTATGGCAGCAGCAAATCCCAAATGCAGTACAGTAACAGATGATGAGGAAAAGTTAACCCCTGTAAGCTACCTTGGGAGCAGAAAGGGTCTGAACAGCAGTTCGGATCCATTCACATTGTTTGGAGCACCTGACTTCAAGCGGCACCAATTAAACAATGAGCCCCTGAACACATTCACTATGAAGCTAAAGGGGTACAAGCCACATGATACGTAGAAGGTAGGTGAGTAGTAAGTAGTTGCTAACTTAGCTCTGCCTAGGTAGAACCACGTCATCTTTGAGTCCCACATTAACTCCTTATGGTGCTTGTTCCCTCTGCTTGGTTGGGATGTCTGAGATGAAGCTCTACATTTCATTTTCAGTTTGATTGTTGTAGTAACAGTGTTTTCTTACTGATTCCATACCAAGTGCCCCGCCTCCTCTGATCTAAATCTTCTCAAATTAACTTTAGCTGATGGTGTCGACTGTAGTCTAACTCTCTCCTATTCCATTTACTTTCACAACGTATCTCCCCTCAATGGTGCCTGCTTAGCAGCAGTAGCAACCTGTGTGTCTATCAAGAGCCACAGTTACCTGTTTATTCTAAAATAGAAGGCAGTGGTCCTGATTATGGATACATGAAGTTTCCTCTAGTATTTCCATTTGGGAAGAAATTTCCTTTAAAAAAAATGGCAACTGAAGAGTTTGAGAAAAGGAAGATCTGAGCTTAAAAGTTGGGGAATTTCAACTAGAAAGATTCAGGACTAAAAGCCACTGGAACAAAACTTGATTGAGTAATTCAGAATTTTTCTTGTGTCTAAGTTTCAGAGTACTTCTGTCTCAGACACTTGGCCCCACTGACCTTCCGATTCTCTTATGGTTGATGCTTTTTGTCTCTACTTCAACCTGAAGTATTTACTTTGCCGCTTGTGTTCAGAATCTGAAGACTATTTCTATGAGAGTAAAGAATATATATATATATTCTGATATATATATCAGAAAAAATTTTAAATCCACAAAATGTGGAACAAATTTCAAATACTGTTAGAATTATAAAATTCGAGACACAGTCTTTAAATTTCTCCGAGTCTGAGGAAATGTCTTGTCAAAGCAGCCACAGTTTCTAGACATCTGTTTGTGAGTTGCTCATTCACTTTGTGAAGTTAGTCTTTTAGTTCAATTATTAAAATGTCTGCAGGAGATAAGGCTAATACCATATGAAAATGGACCAAGAATCAATGCTTATTTATATTCAAATGCAAAATAGTTATTACCATATGTGTCAAAATTAGTCATAAAGATAATTTGAAATTTAATGGAGAAACATTGTGAACTAATAAGGAATTCAAATTTGGTGAATCACTAACTAGTTTGCAATAGGAGCTTTCAAAGAAAGATAAACTTAATAGGTAATCATAGGGAGGATATTATTAATAAATTAAGACCTGAGGGCTGCCTATGTGGTTCAGTGGGTAAAGGCGTTTGCTGTCAAACCTGATAGCATAAGTTAGATCCCCGGATCCTACATGTAGTAGGAGAGAGCTTATTCCTTCAAGTTGTTCTATGACCTCCATGAACAGAGACATACAGTAAGAAATAAAGAAGTAAAGACATGTAAAAAAAGCCAACGACTTGATATCTTACATGTAATATTGAGCTCTATATGTGTATATGTTAGTTTGATGGCATAGAAAATTCTCAAGACTTTTCCTTAGTGCTACATTGTAAAATATTACTTTATTAAAAATCAATAAGTCTGTTAATATTTCTGGTGATCTGAAAGTGATTAGCAGGCATTTTGGATAAGTCATGCCTTCTCTATGCAGTTCAGTAAGGCATTGTCAGTAATAAGGGGCGATGGGGGTGGGTGATGGCAATTCTATTTCATTTGTGAGTTAATAGAGATGGTCCTTTGGAAAGTAATTTATCATGTGTGGATTGGATGTCAGCACTGAGGAAAACACTCTTTCAAGCACCCACACCTGGGTTCACACATATCCTTAAAGTAGATTGTAGGCATGCCAAATCCATCATTTTCCCAGAAAAGCAACTCAAAATGAGCATACTATTTAGGGGAAACTAGATCTGAAAGCCTTCACTTCTCATATTCTTGAGTGCTTACAGTTCTGAGGACTCAGCAGTTGGCTGAAATGGAAGTGGCAGATCCATCATGGACTGCTGTAGAATGTCATAGGTGTGAAACATGACCACAAATTCACACAATGGAGAGAGCCCAGCAAACTGAAGTGACTGTGTTCAAATTTCCTCTTCTTGCCATAAGCCTTAGGTTACAGGCAGGGCATCTCTGTACCTTTCTAATTGAGAAATGTATCTCTGGTCTCTGGGGATGCTGTTTTTATCTGACTGTGACTCTTTATACAACACTCCAACTTGGGAGGGTCTTTCTGGGTTAATTACAGAGCTGTGAAAAACTCATTATCAAATGAATCATGTCTATGTGGTTTTAGCAGGTACTGACCTATATGGATGCTTTGAAAACTTGGCTTTCCTAGTGTCTCTCTGTCAACAATCACTTCCTTTGAATTTCTAGTACTTGTTTCTGTCTTCTCCTGTATTCTTCACTAGGTTGTGAGGTTTCTTAAAAAGGAGTGTGTCTCTATCACTGAAAAACTGAAGGGATACTTTTATGTACTTAGGTACCGGTGAGGGGAACGTCACCCTGGTAGATTACAATGGCCCTAATGTGATACAACATGGCAACTTATGGTGATTGGTCTAAATAATAAAATAGTGCTCAAAGGATATATCTTAATATTTTAAATAAGAAGCAATGAACAATATTATGATTCTCAGCCAGGAAAAAAAAAACTATTCAGATGGAGGAAATGCTTGTGGGGTGAAATGACAAGTTATGAATGGAGGTCGACCCTTTGTGTTTTGACTTGAGAAGCCCTGGCAAGCTGTGCTAGGCTCTACAGAAGAAAGAAAATAGGTCCTCCCTCAAAAGTTCTCACCTCTGTTACAGGAGAAAAATGAAAACAAATAATAATGAGCTATAAGAGTTCATATTGTAATAGGAGTGGTTCTTAGGAGGAATTGAAAGTGCATTCTACCCAAGCAAAATTAGTAAAAAGCTGGCTCAATTAAAAGAGAGAATATATGGGGGTGGGGAGTGTCAGAGCTACTGATACATCTGAAATTCGTAGAGTGGAAATCAATGAGTTGTTTTCAATTTTTGTTTATTACTGTGTGTGTTTGTGCAAAACCATATTGTTTACTGCAACCTCTTTTTTGATAACTCTAATATTTGATATTATAAATCATGGAGACTATTGTCCTTTCTCTCACTCCTCATCACCAAATCCTAGTACAGGTCACAATGAATAACTGTTGATCAATAGTTAAAGTGTTGACTTCTTTATATTGCTAGAAAGTTTAAAGTAATTTTCATTCAAGTCCAGGTTTTTAGCTAGATATATCTCCTATAAACCTGTCTTCATCATTTCTAGTGACCATTCTTCACTGACAAGCATGAAGTACTGGGGATATGAAGGACTCTGTTCTAACCCAGAAGCTTATAGTCATGTGCGAATAGAGAGATAATAGATTTCAGGTATAGTTTCAGTGAACCATAAGGTAAAATGAGATGTTCCTATAATCAAACATTAGTCAATATTTTTGAATCTGTTAAAAATCTTCTCTCCAAATTGTGATCCAATATTTCTTATCTGAATTCCAGGGCTTAATTTCACCCATCAATAAAGGCAAGGTTACATGACCTCAATTACAATCTTGAAAAACTGTCTTCAGAATCTGATTGATGAGTGTTGCTTAATTGTTTAGGAAAAAAAGATCTAGGCAACCTTTCTTGGTTTCTACCTGAAACAATAACTTGATAGGAAATTTGGAAATAAAAATGGAAAAAATATCCCCAAGAAATTCTTAAATGTACCCAGCAGGCCAGTACCTTTAAATTAAAATGATCCTCCCTCACAGATTTACTCTTAGGACAATGTAAACTCATTTGTGCTTAGTTCATAACGCCTTGCAGAGCCTACTCTTTTTTTCTGTGTAATACAAAATAGTAAACTACACATTGTACAGTGAGAAACTTTGTTGATGTTATTGTTAAGACATTTCTTAGTTTGTATACTGTAAAGATTTGTAAAATATCTCCAAGTTAACACTAATATGAAATTCCCCAATTGTTAGTCTTCTACAAAATTGGGTTAAGTATTTTTTTAAGTCAGTAATCTTATGTTAATTTATCAGTTTGTAAAAGTATAACCTTTCTCATATTAATTCATAGCTGGATAGGGCTGGACCACAGTGGGCAACCTGGCTGCACCATCAGATGCTCTGTAGGGGAGCTGTCCTTGGTGCTGATAAGCACTGCAATTGTCTTTGCTTAGCCTTCTATTGTGATGAAATACCTCGACACTTACACACTCTGAATCACAGTCCACTGAGGGAAGCCATGGCAGGAACTGAAGCAGGGCAGGAAACCTGATGTAGAAGCTGTGTACTTGCTTACTCCTTGAGACTTGCTCAGCCTGCTTTCTTATACAGCCCAGAACCACCAACCAGGGGTCCAATGGTCTAGGTCCTCCCAAGTCAATGACTAATTAAGAAATTCCCTACAGGATTGCCTACAGCCCAATCTTATGAAGGCATTTTCTCAACTGAGTTTCCTGCCTCTCTGATGACTCTAGCTTATGTCGAGTTGACAATAAAACTACCCAGCATGGTCTTTCATGTCATATTGTGACAAACATGCGTTACTTTTTGCCAATAAGGAACTCTGAGGGAGAACTAGGCTTCAGAGTTTAGCCACACTTTGTCTCTATTCATCTGTTATTCTGTGAGCAGGGAAATGAAGTAGTAAACACTTAGCCATGGCACAACTCATCCAAAGGTTTAGCAGACATGATAAGAGTAATGTAGTTGACCTTCCCATAGATTTGACCCTCACATGGACTTGCCCTATCATCTTAAAACAATTCTCTATGTTTTAAAATTTGTATTAAAGTACATTCTGAATCCTTCTTCTGTCCCACATGCCAAATGCATTGTTACTCTCACAGCCTTACAAATATCTCAGAAAAGTAATAGACTCGGGCACACCAGCTATTAGCATGCCATCAATCATATTCTTGCCTCACCCCTGTGGTATTCCAGGTAAGACCTGAATATCCTGAGTGCTCGGGGCAAAGAAAGGAATGACTAAGAAGGACAGGAAAACTACACCTGGGAGACAAAGGTTTTGTGATGAAGAATGTTTCATAAACCTGTTACCTTCACTTCCAAGATTCAGACCAGTGAATAAGAGTTCCACTAATGGCTGATAGACATTTTATTCAAGATGGCCATCCATAGGCTCAGCACGGCTGAGAGCTGGAGGGTCTTCACTGGAGAAATAATTTGTAACAAATTTTCAAGAATGTTGAAAACTGAACAGGGAGGGTATGAATAAGAATGAAGTAAAATGACACATTTGCATGAAACTTGTTACTTTGTATGATAATTAAAAACAACAAAAACACTGGGGCTGGAGAGATGGGTCAGTGTTTCAGAGTGCTTCCTGCTCTTGCAGAGGACCTGGGTTCAGCTCCCAGCACCTATGTCAGGCAGCTCACAGCTGTCTACAACTCCAACTCCCGAGGATCTAAAACCCTTTTCTGTCATCCACAAGCATATGTGCTCACATGCTCATACCCCCACACAGACACACATAATTAAAATGAAAATAAATATTAAAAGGTAAATATTTAAAAATTATAAAAATAAAATATTAAACATTTTTAAAGCTATGGTAATGTCTACTTGTAAATATGAAGACCCTTTTCATTATGATACTTAGTATGTTTATACTGCACTGATTTGATGATCTATAGAGTGGGTAAGTTGGCATTCTAGAATCACATTTTTCATGTCTAGATAATAACAGTTAGAGTCTTTATAGGGTCTTAACTTGTATTTGGGAACAGATGTTATCACTGTTAGAGCTGTGACATTGGGAAAAGTGCTTAATAATGCCTGGCCATAATTCTTCCTTTTCTACAACAGGAATAACTATGGTATACTCCCCTACACTCACATACACATAAACCTTAGTGTTTGGGGTGTGTCTAATGCACAGCCAGCAAGTATGCATGGCAGCTATTATTATTGTTCACTCTTGCCCATTAGCAAGCTCTAGTAGTTATGATACTGGGAAATCAAGCATACTTTGTAAGCCTGGAGTTAAACAGCCTGAAGCTCAAAGCTAGGGTGAGATTAATATCAAGAATGGAGAAGCCATGAACTGAGTCTGTACCTGACAGATGAGAATGAAGATTCTTCCAGGGAACTGATTCCTTGAGAATGACCCAGAGAAATGAGGTCCTTACTTTTGTGTGTGTGTGTGTGTGTGTGTGTGTGTGTGTGTGTGTGTGTGTATATACGTGTGCACGTTTATGTGGCACATTCATGGCATAGAGTACAAGTGGAGGTCTGAGGACATGTGAGGCCTTGAGTGTTGGTCATTACCTTTGACCCCAATTAGACAGTGACTATTTGTTGTTCACCATCATGTTCTTCAGGCTAGGCTGGCCCATGAGCTCCTGAGAATTCCACTGTCTCTGACTTCCATCTCCTCACATGCGCACTCAGATTATAGACATGCACACTCAGATTATAGACATGCACTACCATGCCTGGCTTTTACAGAGGTTCTGGGTATTGAACTTAGGTGTTCTTGCTTGCACAGCAAGTGCTTGTCCCTCTTAGCCATCTCTCCAGCTATGTGCTCCTTGCTTTAAATGTACCACACTCTGGTATCTTGTTCCTATACCTTATATGTCCCCTTAAGCCCACTTGATTCATATGCAAAATTAATACCAGCTGCAAACTGTTCCTTGAAGACTGTCTCATTTATGTAAAAATTATTGAAGTGGGCTAAAGTCTCTATAATTACAGCTGCCTTCAAAGTCACAACTTATTAAACCTCTGATTCTAGACACCTTGTACACATATGTGGCTTTTACCTTTACTGAACTGGATGGCTTACCCAATGGAGAGACACAACCTACAATCCCTGGAGTCTCAACCTTGGTTCACTCTGCTGTTCTTGCCCTTTTAAGTTCAAATTAGGCATGGAGAGTAAAGGGTTAATGTCAGTGGCTGATCTGAGTATGGAGTTTCCTGTCTCCCCTCTTCATCTCAACATTTTCCAAATAATCAGAGCCAGTATTTCCTGTTACAATTCCAAAATGAGGATGTGTCAACCCTATGCCAAGTCTGTGTAGGATGTTTCCATGTGCCCTCGTAAATGTAGTCTGTCTCTGGGATCCAAGTCTTGTAAAATCACAAGACACAAAGTTGAGGGTCCGGGAAACATGAATACACAAGTGACACACTGAAGGCGATGATGAGTAGAGTGAACTTGGTTTCCACTGATGGTCTCTGGACTGCCTTCTGTCTACTCACTATACCATAGTCACACACTTAGAATGTAAGCTGCATTCTTAGCCATGAGACTCCACGCTACCAAAGCATCTGCAATAAAGGTGCTCCTTCAAGCAGCTTTTTTTTTTTTTTTTTTTTTTTAGTAACCTGGACTCTGATATCATTCAACCTATGTTAGAGGTCCAAGGCCATATCTCCACTACTATAAAGTAGACTCCTGGATCCAAAATGAAATTCTGTAGCTGAACAGAAAAAGTCATATTTGAAATTGGGCTGATATAACTTATAATGAGACAGTGTCTTCGTCTCAGTAGAAGTTGTCCAATGTGCTCAATGTCTACCAAGTAGCTGGAAAATCTTCTGGAAGTCAGTAGTTGAGTCCCAAGTTTCTGGATGCTGTATCTTTCCCAGTAGCATAAACAGCTAGGACTGCCTTATAAGTCTTATTAGAGAAGTTGTTTATTTATTTATTTATTTTGGTGTTGAGATTTGAAGCTATAGCTTCACACATGCTGGGCAAGTGTTCAATCATTGAGCTATATCCCTAGTCCAAGGCTATTCTTGACAGTCTATTATTTCTTTTGCTTCTATACATTAAATAATACATGCCAATATGGAAATAAAATTTTCCCTATTTAAACTTATAAACTTTCTCATTCACCCAGAAACAACTGAATCCTGTTCCCTTTTATAATCATATTGTTGAGACACAAAAACGTCTTAGTGTTGTCTCATGCCTCTGTTAACAGGTCCTGTAAATTGTTGACTAATTATGTTGAAACTTTACCCGAGATGTTGGTGTACAGACTCAAGGGGATGTTTGTGATAGTCTTGATGGGAGGGAAACAAAATATCTCTCAATAAAGACACATCCTTATTGTCTTCAAACAAGAATGAGGCTTCTGCTTGGAAGGGATCATGGAGTTATTTTGTGTCTTAGAGGAATCAGAGGAAATAACTGAGTAAAAGTTATTAAATCCAATAGAACTACAGTCTCTATAATTGTATAGCCTCCCTCAAATCTAGAAAATTGAGATTAATTAACACAGATGTTTCCTCCCATGACTAAGGACCCAATGGTGGCATGGCCAATCTGCTTAAGTTGAGAATTAAACCTTACCTGAAGTCTTGCCTTTCATGATGAATCCCTTTGCTGGGTGCTTAGCTTTGCCTGTATCTGCTACAAGAAGTGAAAATTTACTCGGTGACATAGATGGTTTTAGAATTACCCTTTAATTAGTAAGTAATTGCTTCTAGCTATTCATTGCCTTTCTGCTCTGCAACAAGAGACTCCAACAATAGTCATTCTGTCTCATAGTGCCAATCACATCTTCCCGTGAGCCTTTCAAATATTCAAGATACCGTGTGTACTGGTGAATTCCCTCCTGCTAATTTAACATTGAAGTCTGTAGCTGTGAGAGTGGTGCTTTCGCCTCTGTGATGCACCACAAGGTCTGTTATTGTTATACATATATACTATCAGTACAAAGCCATCCCTTCAGTGCTCCCTTGGTACCAACTTTCTAGAGTTAGATTCCCTGGGAAACAGACTATAAAACAGATAAGCACAGAGCATCTTTTTTCTTGTATTTATGAAAACCCAAACTGAAACTGCAAAGCATTTACAACAGAGGTCTTAACAATCCTAGAGGAAGTGCTAATGTTGAGATATTCCCTGTTGAAGAAAGAGAGCCAGGCATATGAACCCCCACATTCATTAGTCACTGGATATAGGCTGCCTAAAGGGAGGGAATGACCCCCCCTCACATACACCCAGACCAGAAGACTGCATACTCAGAGAGTGACTCAGAGTGAGCCCCAGGGGACCAGCCAGCATTCCGAAAGTCAGAGATAAGGGTAACAATCTCAAAGGGACATGCCAGCAACTCACCTTAGCAATGCCAGGCATCTCTGCATTCACTCTGGGGACAGGTTGGTGAAAGATGATCTGATGAGTGACACTGTTGTAACAGTGTTCAGAACGTGTCCATTCTTGGAGATATTATTTGTCTGTGCTTCCTTCAAAACCGGAGAAATTTGCCCAGATGATATTCTTACATGTATTTGAAAATCTGGGGTGTTTAGAAAATTATAAGATTGTGGTCCCTTAGTGAAAAACACTGTGTTTACTGTGGTTATTCTCAGGTATCTTTGAGACAAAAAATGGCTGATGCTAAGTGTGTTTTAGTGTTAAACTAAAGAAACTTTTGTATACTGGAGTAGTCCAGAATAAGAGTATTGTTAATTTCCAAACACCTGAATTTGATGCTTGAATTCTTTACCAGGGACTTGTATGAACTGTCTTATATAGAATCTGATATCTTTACTAAGGATTTTAAAAGAAGTCTTGCTATTAGGCATTTTGAAATAATGTCCTTTGGGATTTACTTTAAAAGCATCCCATAATTCAGGAAAATGATGAAATTGCCACTTTGTATAGTGACACTAATTTAAATTTTAGTAATGAGCGGCACACCCATTTTAGCTTGAGTGCTTTGCAGCATAAATATTTGGCTTTCATTCAAGAATTAGAATCAGTTGAAGTTCCTTTGTGTGAAGAGAATTGCAGTGGACTTAATACTCTAAAGAGGAAGGGGGTGTGGACAATGTAATTATGCAAACCTTTAAATTCTGGGCTGTGCAACATCCACTAAAGATTAAAAATTTTATTTTTAATGCAGAGCAGGCCACATCCAGTGTTACACACAGAGAAGTAAGAGGAGCAATAGGAAACCAGATCCAGAACCAAGTGCAGAAGCCTGGGGTGATGGTTAGGTGAACTTGTGGTTTTCTTTTAAATCTTCATTTAGTATAACTCATTGTCCTACTTTCATTTCTGTTGCTGTGATAAAAATGCCCTGTCAGAAAATCTTAGGGAACAGAGGGGGGTTTATCTGGCTTACAATTCCAAGCTATAGTCCACCACTGCAGGGAAATCAAGGCAGAAGCTCAAGGCAGTAAGTCATATCACCTCCAAGAGCATGGGGAGAATAAATGCATGTTAAGCCTAGTGCTTAGCTACTTCCTCTACTCTTACATGGTTCAAGATCTCTTGCATAGGTAGGGATGCCACCCGCAGTGGGTGAGTCTGCCTAAACCAATTAACAGTTAAGATAACTCCTCACAGACATGCCCACAGGCCACCCTGATCTAGACAAACCCTCATTGACCTCTTTGCCAGGTGATTCTAGGTTGTGTGAAGTTGGTGACTAAAACTAACCATCACCCCCTTCTAGTACCATTCTGTTTGATAGTTTTAGTATCTATCAGTCTATAGATTCTGTTTTTAGCTTCCCTAAACATGTGATGCTGGGGACGAGTTATCAAAATTTCTGTTACTATAGCAAAACAATTGAAGTAGTTAAGTTATAAAGAGAAATGATCTGTTTGGCTTACATTTTATGGCTATTTCAGTCTATGTCAGTTGTTCCTTTGGCTTTGGGCCTATGAGAAAATGCTTTGTGTCAGGAAGACACAGAGAAACACAGGGGACAAAGACAGAGGAAGGAACTAGGCCTCATAATTCCATTCAAGACCACATGCTGGATGACCCTCTACTATACATCACCCTTTTCAGTGGTGTCAGCCCAGGAACCAAGCCTGTAACACGTGGGCCCTTGGGGACACTACCATAAGCCACCGCACAGTAGTCTATGCTCTTGCCATGGTCATCCCTGTGACTTAGACACATTATACACATAGTCCTTTCCCCTATTCTTAAGAAAGTGTTAGTTAAACAAATATAAATCTTTATCAACTCTGTAAAGGCTTTCTAGAAGATTTGGACATTGAATCTTCGATTTTTTCCTATTTGTTCATCATCTGCCTCATTCCAAGGTATCCAAGTTCTGCTTCCTCTCTACTCAATCCATGTGGTTCTTTATTGGCTATTGATAATGCTGGCTTACCCTCCCATCCTTGGCTACCCTGGTTTTCCCCTCTGCAGTGCTCGAAGGACCCTATTGACAAAATTAGTTGGGTAACACATTGTCTAATGCCACCTTTTCATGGAGCTTTCTCGTTCTGTTGGACTTTGTAAAAGTTCCCTCTTCTCAACTGTGCTTCCCCCCAGACAGGAAGCATCTTTGAGTCAACCAAGCGCTTTCCAAATCACCACAAACTTTACTGTCAAACAGATATTTGGCAAACTATGTTTATATCCCACTAATATTTATGTTTAAAGGAATTAATTCGGAGACAGAGTTTTACTATAGAGCATAGACTGACTGATCTTGAAATCACAGGGAATGTCCTGCACCAGACTCAGAAGTGATTGGATTCCATGTGTGAGCTACCATGTATGGTGGAAATTTTGTTTGTATGAAAATGTGCATGCACATGTGTGTAACTACATGCATGTAGAGGTCAGAGGGCACACGTCAATGTTTCAGTCACTGTCTTGTTTTATTAGGATGGTATTCCTAAGGTAAAGTCAGTGTAGAAAAAAAGTCAGTGGACTGGAGAGCTGGCTCAGTATACAGTACTTGCTGCTCTTGCAGAGGATCTGGGTTTGGTCCCCAGCACCCACATGGTAGCTCATAACCACCTGTAACTCAGTTCTGGAGAATTTAATGCCCTCTTCTGACTTCTGCAGGTAATTCATGCATGTGGTGCACATACATACATGGAGGCTGTATATATATATACACACACATAATATTAATAAATATTTAAAATATAAATGATTGTCATGGATGAGTAAGGACCCCATGCCTGTCTAGAATTAAACAGATAATAGAATAGTAAGTAGAACATCTTAAAATCATGTGATAAGCTTGGGGTTCCCTGGGCAGGCTCAAGGTCAGAACTGAGTCAGCCTCATGATCAAGCCCAGAGTCTGAGCTTGGGGAGGAAGCTAGTCTGTATTATGACCAGCCCCAGCTCTTTGTCTCCCATCTCTTCTATGGAAGTTACATCTGAGTTCTCAGCTCTCTGACTTGAATCCTCTCAGTAAGAACCATAAAATTGTGTCTTGACCTGAAAATGCTTTAACTCAGCTCAGGTAGTGATCTACCAGTGAACTGCTATTTTTTAAAGGTTAATTAACTCTTTAGTCCACTAGGATTATCCAACTTCAGTCACATTGAGCAGCTCTCTTTACAAAATGAATTTATTAACCAATAAAAATGATTTGTTTATCGCTAAGGCAAGCTTCAGAGTGTTTATATCTTAATCAAAATCTGGGCTCAGAGCCAAGGGGGAATATTACTTATTAATTGCATGACTTAGCATACATTTCCCAAAGCTCAACACCTCAGCTTCTTTCATACAAATATTATAGAGATGAAACTTTAAGTTTTATAGTAGTTGGTATATAATAAGTAATAATTAGATTTTATCATTATGATATTCACAGCAACAGTTCAGTGTGTTAATCTTCAAAGATTTCCCTCTCTAAATCTTAGTTCTTCTTCTCAAATTTTATTATGTAATATAATATGTGCTGTGAAATTAAACATAACAAGGGCAAAGAGTATAAGAGAACCTTGAATAGCAGTCATTGAGAATTAGATGACCATATGCTGGCTCTGTCCCAAGCACTACTTCTGTTGATCTCTGTCCTAACCAGAATGCAATTTTATATTGAATAAGCTATAAAATGGAGAGCATACATGTAGATTTGCATGTGTAGATCCTAAGGTCTGGTTTAATATCATAAGTATTATTCATATTAGCTGCAAAGTAAATCTTGGACTAACGACCAGGCTATTTGCATCCTTTATTCAACTGTATATATTTTGGCCACTTTTCTTCTTTTTGAATCTTTTCTTTCCTCATCCATGTAATAGGTACAATTATGTCTTCCTTAGTGTCTCAGTGTGGATTATTGTGATAATTCAAGTTTCTAGAGCATAACACATGCCAATTACATATCAGCTTTCTTTTCTACCCCAGTCACATGTCTCAAATGAGCCTCATGGTTGCTATATAGAATTTAGTAGCACGTTTCCTGAGGATGCTGTGGAATTGTGACAAAAGGAGATGGGGGAAGAGGGGGAGAGAGCATAGTAACTGGGGAGGTCAAATTTCAGGAACAGAATATCGTGGCTGAAGATGGGCGTAAGGATTCTGCCTTCCCCCCTTTCATCTGCTTATCTAGAGTGTTTGTATTCTCCATCTCATTCTTTAACTTAGAAGGAGTCTGAAGTTGCATTCCAGTGATGCTTCAGCCTTATTGGCTACCCCTGTAATCTAGTTTCTTCTGTCTTGTCACTACCATTCTCAGTCCTAACAGCTATGATTTGCTGGGCTGTGCTATGTGTTCAGACATCATTCTAAGAACTCTGCATGTATTAGCTCATTTAAACCATACAGCTCCCTAAGAGGAGGTTATGTTTCTACCCCAGTGTCCTAAACATATAAATTCAGGCAGAAGACTGGCCACTTTCTCAGGATCACACAGTGGGGTGTCTGAACTGGGATTAGCATGCAGGAAATCTGCATCCAGGGCAGCTCTAGAAGCCCTTGACAATTAGTGTCTCCTCACCAAGTGGAACTTAATCTACATTTAAGACTGTCAAGAGCTTGCTTTCCCCACCCACTGGCCCCTGTTATAAGCATTTCTTCCAGACCAAGGGAGACATTCTTTCATCTTTGGATGTAGTTTGTGTGCCTCTGGCACTTAGACTTCAGCTCAAAGTTATATATATATATATATATATATATATATATATATATACACACACACACACACACACACACACAGATATAGATATATTGATAGATATAAATATATTGGTTGCTTTTTTAAAATTTTTGACAGTTTTTGCTTGTGTACAATATAATATTTTCATACCCCATTATCTCATTGCCTTCCCACTCCTGCTGATCTCTTTCTTCTTCCCAATTTAGTTCCCCTCCTGATCTCAAGTCTGTGCATGCACACTCACACCCAAGTGTACACTCATGGCAGTCTTGTGCAGAAGGTCACAGCTGCTGTGTGTTCATAACTGCAACAGCCATGTTGCATACAGAAGACAGTGCTTCTTATTACTCTTCTGATGTTCCTGCTTATAGTCCTGTCACCTCATCTTCTTCAATGTCCCATGGACCTTAGAATGAACATTATAGTTATTGCATTTAAGACTGAGCGTAGACAATTGTCAAATCAGTGACACTGAAGCTGTCAAGGTACTTTTGTTTATGAGACAGTTTCTCACCTTGTTCTGAGTTTTCCTGGATAGAGATCACTCTATATCCCAGCCTTGCTTCGTACAATGATTCTCCTGCCTCATCTTCCATGTTCTGCAATTATAGGCATAGTCTATCATGTCCATCTTTCAGGTCGCATCATTGTTTGGTTCAAGTTCAGCCATTTCTGCCTTCTATGAACCTTTATTATTCAACTTACGAGTTTTTTATTAGTGAGTGTGTTGTCCTGTTTATGTATTCATCCATTTAGCTAATAAGTATCAGGAAAATATGATGTGGCAAGCAATATGAATATCAAAAGCTAAACAGAACATGGTCCTTGCTTGTCAGCAGTTCACAGTCAAATTGGAAAGGCAGATACATAGGTAAATATTTTATGTACATAGTTATTATGAGGCACTCTTAATAGAGATACATTCAAGGTAATATAAGAGCACAGAGGACACAGTGCCAGATCCAGGGCTAACCTAGCTGAAGATGATCTTTGCTAGGTCTAAGATACATAGGCATTCCATAGATATTCTCAAGAAATATAGTGGGAAGGGAAAGAGGGAGGAACTGGAGACAAAAATAAAAGCTTAGAAAAACTCACAATACTGAAACAAAAATACAGTGATCAATGAACTGCTGTCCCTTGAGTAATTTGGAGGCAATATGCTCCCCGAGATTGACAGAGTGTTTTAGTAGAAGGATTTGCATGTCTTAAATGTATTAGTTTTAGAGAAATTTTGTGTTTCAAAGAAGATGCAAACTAGTGTTAGGAAGCTATATTAGAGTTTTGTGCTCCTGGGAAAAATATCTAGCAACAACACCTGGATGGAAGATGCATTAGAGGTTCAGTCTAGAGTCACTTGGCTCTGTTTCTAGCCCTTGAGTAAGGTATGATGTCATAGAGGTGGGAGTTGAGGGAGAAGGAGGGTGGTCACATCATGACTGCCAGGAAATGATAATAGGAAGGGGCCAGGACACCGTATACTTATCATAATTATAGTCCCCACTGACCTGCTTCTCTCCTACCTCCCATTCTTCCACCATGTAATTATGCAAGCTTTGTATCCATCAGCAGATTAAACTGCATTAGGTCTGAGCCATCGACCTACTGAAATACTGATAAATGCAAGGCTATAGCAACCTAGCTGTTCTGTATGGCTGAAGTACACAGCAAGGTGGTTCCTCTGGGCAGTTATAGACATGTGCTCTTGGATTGTGTCTAGTGGGACAGGACTTCCATTTGGATGGTATAACTTCTAAGCATTCTCACCCACAATGACAATTCTGAACTCACAACAAAGGTCATATTGTCCAGATGCAAGAACATCAGATATTTTCACAGAATCACTGCTTTTATTTAAGCAAAACACAGAAATCCATGGGTGGGCTTGGTCTTCTTGATGTTTTAGATTGAAGAAATTGGTAGAACACTCTACCACCAAAATTCATTGAAAATGATTCATTTATCCCAGTATAGCTTAACTTTCCAAAGTATTTTCTTTATAAGGAAAGATCACAGACACACATAATAAAGTTTTTGAACATACTGAATTTGGGAGTCAACTTCTCAGCACCATTTATTAGTAGAAAAACGAGTCCTGGCTTGTAATTGTGAATGAGTCAGAGATCGTCTCAGAGAAGAGCACCTGCACTCTCAAAGGCAGGAGTCCTGTAAGGCTTGGGCATTTCCATCCTCTTTCTCTGCATCTGCTCTCCTGCTGTCCTCATTCACATACCCCTTCCCTTGAGAAGCTTGGCTTTCTGCCACAGTGTGTATTCCCAAGTCTCTGCAGAGCAAGACTGAAGTGAAACTGGCAGATTTCCAAGTGAAGGGAGGCGGACGAAGAGTCAGTAGACTCCAAAAGCTACATGAAGATTATGATGAATCCTTCAGTGAATTATGTAGACTCTTTATCTACCCAAATACATTCTTCAAAACCAGCCAAGGCTTTGATGTTATTGTTACTCTGGGTTATATTTCAATGATAAAATACTTAACAAATTGAGTGTCTATCATATATGTGGCAATGTGCTATGCAGCCTGTGGCTCTAAATACAAACTTTTTCTTCCTGTCATCTGAGAAAGAATCTGTTACGAAGGTGCCATGGTTATCCGTCAATTCCATTTCAAACAAGAAATCACAGGAAGAACGCTGGCCCATAATTTGCTGATTATCTGCATGCTTGTTTCATCTGTGGTACAATTTTATTTGGTGGCTTGAGAGTCTGTTTCTGATGGTATTCCCAATAAACTCCAAAGCTGAGTTTTCAGCCCTGTACCTGCACTTGAGTCTGTGCCAGTTGTTTAAGCTGACATTGCTATTTTAAGCCATGGGCTTTTTTTTTTTTAAAAAAAAAAATTTGCTTCTAGTGTTTCTAGTTTTAAGACTATTTTACTATTCATTTTATTTTTATTTTTTTGTACTGCTTAATCTAAGACAGCCTTAAAATGAGTTTCAACTCATGATCATCCATTGTCAGATTTTATGTAGACACTGATCTCTTAGCATTCATTCATTACTGGAAACATTTATTGATTTTCATTATTTTAATCTTTGTTTAAGGAATGCCCAATCATTGAATTCCTACAAAAGCAAGAGGTTATTTTTATTGTAAATGTATAGAAAAAGTCTTAATACATAATGCATAAATACATAAATAGTATAAATGTGGTGAATTTGGGGAGCCTAGGATAGGGAAATATACTTATCCTTATATTTCTGTTAGTAAATGTGAGTTTAGAAAAGAAAACAGAGTGAGAATGGCATCCTGGCTGTGTTTAAATTGGCATTTTTATCTATGTTTAAAATAAGCATTTTGCCTTCTGTCACTATTTTAATTGCAGTAAGTGATGTAGGAAATTATTCATATATAATATATAATATATAATATAATTATATATATTCATATATAATTCATAATGAACACATTTTTACTTAAACTCAGAGAGCCACATGCCTCTTCTGCAATTTTGCACACACCACATATCACAAATACCTTGGGAAATGTTGGATATGGGATGAATGGAGATTTGAATCCTGGTACTCATTATAGTATTTCTTTCTTTTCAGACACATCATGAAGTTACGCGGTCATGAGAGAGCCACTAAACCCCCCTTCCAGAAAAGAATACCTTTTACAAGTGGAGAAACTTGGCTTGCAGATTCCACAGAACCTTGACTTCCTTACGGAGCCTTATCTGCCTTCCCTGCTCCCTTTGGTGGTTGGTGGCCCCTCTGAACAGTGATGCTGGCCTTGGGTTTACAGATTGCCATCCTGGTGCCTTGCTCACTTCCTTGGATTAGAAAAGCTAACACTCATTGCTCTCCATGGTGGCCAGTCTCTTAAAGAGCTTGATTTTAGCTTATATACATAAGCTCTGCAAAGGAATGTTTACAAAGAAATTGGGAAATACAACCAAAAAGAAAGAGAATTGTCAGCAGAAAAAAGATCAAGAGTTTTCTACTGCTGGCCACACAAAACCCCCTAAATTGTCTAATGCCCTGAAAAGCACTGTAAAAAAGATAGCAAAGTGCTCATCCACTTGTAACTTCTCCGTCAAAGACAACGAAGGTCATAAAGACTTCTCCCTGTCACCCACATTCAGTTACCGAGTGGCAATCGCCAATGGCCTGCAAACATCTGTGACCAACGGTGATGAGGACCTGCTCCAGGAGCTGTCTTCCATCGAGAGCTCCTACTCTGAATCCTTCAATGAGCTAAGGAACATCACAGAAAACCAGGTCCAATCAACATACACCATGCCCGTCAGACGTAACAGGAAGAGTTCGAGCAGCTTGGCACCCTCCGAGGGCAGCTCAGATGGGGAGCGAACTCTCCACACATTAAAACTGGGTGCTTTACGGAAACTGAGGAAATGGAAGAAGAGCCAAGACTGCGTCTCCTCAGACTCAGAGTTGAGTACTGTAAAGAAAACCTGGGGCATAAGAAGCAAATCTCTTGATAGAACTGCCCGGAACCCAAAGACAAATGCTTTGGAGCCGGGGTTCAGCTCCTCTGGCTGCATTAGCCAAACCCATGATGTCATGGAAATGATCTTTAAAGAGCTTCAGGGAATAAGTCAGATTGAAACAGAGCTTTCTGAACTCCGAGGGCATGTGAATGCTCTCAAGTACTCTATTGATGAAATCTCCAGTAGCGTGGAGGTTGTCCAGAGTGAGATTGAACAGCTGCGGACAGGCTTTGTCCAGGCTCGGAGGGAAACTAGAGACATCCACGATTACATTAAACACTTGGGTCACATGGGGAGTAAGGTAAGCCTGAGGTTTTTAAATGTGCCTGAAGAAAGACTCGAATACATTGAAAGTGTGGTATACCAAATTCTTATAGATAAAATGGGTTTCTCAGATGTACCAAATTCTATTAAGATTGAATTTGCTCAGAGGATAGGACAGCAAAGGGATTGCCCAAATGCAAAACCTCGACCCATCCTAGTGTACTTCGAAACCCCTCAGCAAAGGGATTCTGTCTTAAAGAAATCGTATAAGCTCAAGGGCACAGGCATCGGGATCTCCACAGATATTCTAACTTATGACATCAGAGAACGGAAAGAGAAAGGGGGCTTACCTTCCTCCCAGACATACGAGAGCATGGATATGAAACTATCTACACCAGAGCCCAAAGCCAAGAAGAACGCTTGGCTGTCACCCAATGACAGCGACAGAGAGCTGGAGTCGGACCTCAGCAGAAGCAGCTATATAGACTCTCCGGCAAAGGGAAATACTTCTAAGTCTAGCTCAAAGTCACACAGTGCTCGGTCCAAGAACAAAACAGCTAACACCAGAACGTCACAGAAGTCAGACTACGATAAACGTCCTTCACAGCTGCCAGCATCAAATACCCCAGAAAAGCAAACGCCCCACTATGTGGAGGCCACACCACTCTGGCACTCACAGAGCGACTTTTTCACTCCTAAACTTAGTCGCTCTGAGTCAGATTTTTCCAAATTGTGTCAGTCTTATTCAGAGGATTTTTCCGAAAGTCAGTTTTACTGTAGAACTAATGGGAGCTCCCTCCTTTCCTCTTCCGACCGGGAACTCTGGCAGAGGAAGCAGGAGACCATGCCTAGCTTGTACCACAGTCCTCAGGACCAGGGTTTGGATGGGAGTATTCCAGCAGTGCGAGGGCAGAGTGAAATTGAGAACACAGAAACAGTGGACAGTGGGATGAGTAACAGCATGGTGTGCGCGTCAGGAGATCGAAGCAATTACAGTGGTTCCCAGCTCTCCTTGCATGAGGACCTGTCTCCATGGAAGGACTGGAGTCAAGCAGAGCAGGTAACTGATGTTGGTTTAGATTCATCCACCCAGGAACCATTTGACTATGACACCAACAGTTTGTCTGACCAACAGCTGGATGTCTTCAGCAAAGACCTAGATGACCTGGGAAAGTGCCACAGTGACCTGCAAGATGACTCTGAGAGCTATGATTTAACCCAAGATGACAACTCCTCTCCATGCCCTGGATTGGATAATGAACCACAGGGCCAGTGGGTTGACCAGTATGAGTCTTACCAGGAAGCTAATTCTAATGAACTGTACCCCACCCAAAGCCAGCCATCAGTGATGTACAGAAGTCAAAGTGAATTACAAAGTGATGATTCAGAGGGTGTCCCGCCCAAGTCCTGGCACAGTCGGTTAAGCATTGACCTTTCCGATAAGACCTTTAAGTTCCCCAAGTTTGGATCTACACTGCAGAGGGCGAGGTCGGCCCTGGAAGTGGTGTGGAATAAGAGCACACAGAGTCTCAGTGGATGTGAAGACAGCGGCTCTTCCTTAATGGGGAGATTCCGGACATTATCTCAATCCACTGCCAATGAGTCAAGTACCACCCTTGACTCTGACATCTACACAGAGCCCTATTACTACAAAGCTGAGGAAGAGGAAGACTACAGTGAACCAGTGGCTGACAGTGAGACAGACTACGTTGAAGTGATGGAGCAAGTCCTAGCTAAGCTAGAAAACAGGACTAGTGTCACTGAGGTAGATGAACACACAAAAGACTATGATCACCCTTCATACGAAACTCCTTATGAGACTCCACAAGATGAGGGCTATGATGGGCAGGCAGATGACATCATTAGTGAAGGAGAATTGGAAACCTTAAATGAACCAGCAGTTGAAATGGAAATAGCAGAAGATGAAAACCAAAACCTACCTATAGAGCCACCGGAGGTCATGAAGCCAAAGAGAATCCGACCCTCCTTCAAAGAAGCTGCTTTAAGGGCCTATAAGAAGCAGATGGCAGAGTTGGAAGAGAAGATCCTGGCTGGAGGTACTCAAGTTTAAATGCTAAGTTATGTGCTAGCTATGTCTTAACACTTGTTGGTACTGTTATACAAAATGGTCTAGGCTCTCTTGGGAAAAGGAATTTATCTACAGCGAATTTAGGTGTATGTGTTCTGAGAAAAATTTCATTTTTTTCACATAGCTCTCTCAACAAGGTAGAATTCACACACACGCACACATACACACACACACACACAAAAAATGAAAATAGATTTCAGATAGTTTGTAATGAAATGAGCCCAAATCTAGCCCTGTAGATGGTGGATCAAGATTCTTTTGCTAGATGCAGGAAATCAGTGGCAGGCTCTTAACCAGGCATCTTGGCACCCATGCCCTAGTTCCCCTAGGTTCACAGGGACAAGGGGAAAGGAGTATTTAAATTTAAAATTTTGGAGAAGATAGATGGTCAGGTATAAACATTCCTTTGTAGGACTACAGTTTGGAGCCTGGTGGTGGGAAGAACTGGGTCTGCACAGCCAACCCCATCCAGGTCTGTGGATGATTGCCAGCTCCCTTTATGCAGACTGATAATGCTGAAAGAAATAATAGAGCCAGGAGCCTGGGCCAGCCTGGAGCAGACAGAAGGTCTTTGAGTTAGTAAGGAGTGAGAATGGGAAGGTTCCTCAGGAGTGGTTTAGAAGTGGCTTCTCTGTTATGAAAATGAGAAGAATGGGCCTATTTTTCTTAATTTTCCAAGGGAACAATTGTGGATGTGGGATTTAGTAGCTGTGGATAGATTTGAGTTCATTGATTTTGTTTATTAACCAGACCTCATTAGTATTTACTTCAGTTATTTGCATTTTATTTTATTTGTGTACCTATTGTATCTTGGGATAGTATTTTAAAATCTCATTTGAAAGCAAATTTGATTTGATATATTCATGTGTCCTCAGATTACAGGGATGACGACTTTCACTAAAATATTTGTTCTATATAATATTTTCCAAAAGCATGTGTGTATGTGATCAAGTATTATTCTCCTATTCTGAAATGCTATTATAGAATAATTTGTGCAGTTGGTAACCGATTGTGGCTTCTTTGCCTCCAAAAATCTCCCACTTTACCACTTCTTCCTGTAAGGGCCAGACTGTTGAGTCAGCAGTCCACCTTATCAAATGGTACAAGACCTAAGACAATCAGCTTTCTCTTCTCCAAAAATCTTATCCATAGGAAACAATACAGCCTGTGTGCTTACAGGAGAGAAGTCAGTGTGGGCCTTGGGTATGTTGCCTGCAACTTTGTTACTGATTTAGAATGGAGCCAGCTTTCAATTTCTCAGAACTGATTTGAAAATGCAGAGCAGCCTAATGTTATTGTTACGTAAATGTAATTATATTAGAATAATGTTATCCCCATCAGAGTGAGGTTTGGTGAAAGTCCTTGTCAGTGAAATTCAGCTGACAGGTTTGGGGAGTTTGGGGGGGATAGAATCTGAAAATTGGACATTTTTATTTACTGTGGATTCAGCAAGTTATTTAAAGACTAAACTGGTGTGTGTGAGTGTGTGTGTGTGTGTGATGCAATGGATGTGTTTACAGTCAACAAGTTAAAGATATTGATTTTAAATATTAGGCAATATAAATATGGCAGGCAAGTCTTTATATTTCAGGAAAGTGTGGCTCTTCAATTAAAAAATATTTTAGTTTCTGTTTATCAGTTTTTTGCATGCATATATGTCTATGTACCACTAGTGTGCCTGGAGTCCCTCATAGGCCAGAAGAAGACATTAGATCCCCTGTAACTGGAGTTACAGGGCATTGTGAGCTGTCACACATGACAGCTGCAAACTGAATCTGGGTCCTCTGCGAGAACAGCCAGTGCTCCTAATTTTTAAAGAAGTAAATTGATATCTATGAACAGGGAGTATTGTTTGGCTTTCTGAAAGGCTACCTTGCTATTTGTTACAGCATGGACGAGCCTTTAGGTTATCTTTAATTAAGCGATGCCAGACACAAGAATATGACAGGACACAACTTATATGAGACGTCTTAACAAAAAAGCAGGCAGGGCTTGAGTCTACCTTATTGACAGCAATAAACTACCATGTGAGAATCTCTGGGTTCCCTCTTGAGCATGTAGAAAGGGAATCAAATACAGAGAGAAAGACAGTAAAGCAGTAGGAAGCAGGAACAAGGGATGTGGGCGAGGCAGCAATCCATATGAGGGAAAGTGGACAAATGGTAGATACGTGTGATAAGCCAAGTCTGGGATCCAATGGCTCGGTGGTGACTAGAGTGGCTTATAGTTACTGTACCCTGCATTTGTGTTCTTGACACTCACCAAGGGATGACCATGTGAGGTAATGCATATGCTAAGTTGTTTCGCTATAATCACTTTACTATTTATATCTTAGAAATATACACAATAAATTTGTTTAAAAATTAAATCAAAAGTGAAAATTCCACATTAGCAAGCATCTACAAATTAGATGGCTATGATAACGGCCCCTCCACCCCCTCATCAGTGGTGCTTCTTGGAAAACACGTTGGCTTCGCCTCCATCATTGATGTGAGAATTCTGCATCAGAAAATGTTGTGTCACGTACTTGATATCCCAGGCAAATTCGCAGAGGACCCATAACCCTCTACCTTGTCTTTTGTCATCCCTTGAGGCAGCTGTGGATGGAATCTGAGAGGTCTCACCATACTAGAGGAAATCAGCACACACTTCCTAAGACCCACTCTGGTTGCTGAAAGGCACCAGCTTGGCTCTCCAGGAGGCCGCAGTAGCCTAGATTTCAAAGGGCACTTGGCAGTGACCAGCACAGGATTTTCCCCATCCTGTGCTCCCAATATGCTTCTGAGGAGAGGGCAGCCAGAGAAGGACTTTTCCAGGCCCTTTCCTGCTCCAGGTACCTAACAAGGTGCCAATCACCATGACGGTTGAGTGCCCATGGCCATCTGCTCAGTGAGCCTTGGGCAGGTGCCTACAGGCTTGCTCTCCATGGTTGCCCGGTACTCATTAGGCAGCAGCTCTGTATTTTATTACAAACCTGTCCAGAAAGGTCTTGCTGGAAATCTCCATGGAATGTGAAACCCTAAGCATAGTATTACAAAATTACATGTTCAGAGGATAAGAAACCCTTAATGATTATGGCTGTTTAGAGATGGTGTTGTGGAACAAAACTTTGCCCCATCCAATAACATAAGAAATCTTACACTCTGTATGGCCAAAAGACTGTCCCCATGGAGTCCAAATCTTCTCTATAACTGGGCCCTGCTGGGTGGTGTCATTTGCATAGCTGGCTCAAACTCAGTGTCATACTTAATTTTTTTTTTTTTTTATTTCAACCTCTAGCCCCAGGACTAACCATTACCTGGAGTTCACTCCAGTCTCCTTGAAATTTCTGTCTATCTCTGTGGCCCTGCAGTCCACCTTGTATCTCGTTTTACTTCTGAACCAGAATCTCAACTAAACTTTACACAGAATGGCAGCAAATTCAAGTGTTGGCTAAATGCTTACATGAAAAAGACAAAGCATAATCTTTAGAGTTCCATTTTAGACTTCCATGGTGGTCAATGGCTAAAGTCATGACTTATGAATGGCTCATGATGAAAGCTTTCACTCCATATTACTATATATGTTTATGTATGTATTTATGCATATAAACATACATACACATGCGTAAGTACATGGCTTGGGCCAATGAGAGGAAGTCTTATAAGCTAATTTTCTTTTTTTCAATAAAAATGATATTTCTTGTTTACTTTAAGTTGTTAGTGGCTGGCTTGTTGTTGTTGTTGTTGTTGTTTTAAGACTGGGTTTCCCTATGTAGTTCTGGCTGTCTCAGAACTCACTCTCTAGACTAGGCTGACTTCAAACTCACACAGCTCTGCCTGCCTCTGCCTCTGGAGTGCTTAGATTAAAGGTGTGCACCTCCACTGCCCAGCTCTCTTGCTTATGTATACTTCATTTACTTGGCTTTTACTATGAAAACTCAAATCATATTACGTTTCTCCCCATTTTGGCTTTGGCTCTCTCATCTGTGAGCAGACTGGGTGTGTGGGATACTCTTTCAGTGATGATGTAGCCCACACATCACCAAAACTGTGTTATTTTACCTAAGGCCCAGCTTAATATCTAAGAAGAATAAGTATTTCTCTCATATCTCTGGGACTTTCTGTCCCCAGTTGTTGAGTCACCTGGGTGTCACTGTGGAGCCCAGAACAGAGCTGGGCCTCACTGTAGAGAACAGGCCAGAGCTGGACTTTTAATATGCTCTTGCTGAATCTGAGGCAGGTGGTTATCATGGCACATTTAAAGAGCACCGTTGAATACCATACAGCAATGCTTACACATCAAATGCTCTCTAATTTCCTGTTCTTTTTGAACTGGTTGAGAATTGGCCTAAAGAAATACACTAATGATTTTCTAAACTTAAGGGAAAAAATCCAACAGAACAAATAATGATTTTTTCTAGCCCCTGAGTGACAGATTTTTAAATTTTATAAAAAGTGTTTGATAATGTCTGTACATTAAAATGTAAAGAAGCAATGAGTTTGTTCCTTAAAATTGTGTGTAAATTGAAAAGCTGAGAAATTATCTACTTTGGGAGCTGGAGAGTTGGCTTGGTGGTTAAGAGTACTTGCTGTTCTCATAGAGGACCAAAGTTCAATTCTCAGCCCACACAGGGCAGTTCATAACTGCCTGTAACTCCAGTTCCAGGGAATCCTATACCTTCTTCTTATTTCTACAGACACTGCATAGGGTACATGTACATAAACTCAGGCATACAACATATGCATAAGACAATAACCCGTTTTTAACAAGAAAGTATCTATTTAAAAAGTACTGAGAATTTTTTCTTTAGAAATCATTCAGTGCATAATTTTGTCCAAAATATACCTCACATTTTTTCTACCTTATAGCCATTTTTTGAAAACTTAAGGTTTCTAGGCTCTCTTCCACTCCCCTTCCCTCCCTCCCTCCTTCCCTCCTCCAATCAATTCTCTCTCTCTCCCTCTCTCTCCTTTCCTCCCTCCCTCCCCCCTCTACACACACACACACACACACACACACACACACACACACACACACACACACACACACAAACACATACACACACACGGATCTCTCTCCCTGTTCTCTTCTCTCATGCATCTCTAAACCCAAGCATAGCGAAACTGGTAAGAGTAGAAACCAACTAATTCCAGCTATGAAGTGCACAAAGACTTTTGGCTTAAACCACTTGTTCTTAATATTCTAGAACTGTCTATAATGTAATCACCCTTTCAAAAGTATCTAGTTGACAGCACTTCATATATTTATAGAGTTCATCAGGGTATTTTGATGCACATCCTTTATCCTATTGACATCATTTCTGTGGGAAGAATTAAATATGTATTAAAAACATATTCCTTTAACAATCTTTAATGTCATACTGTTTGTTGCTGTGGTCATCTTGTAACATCATAGTTTAATAAAATGGTCCTAAGCATTCTGCCTTTTGTACAACATCTGTTCTCTGCCTATTCTCCTCCCTGGTCCCTTCATCATCGGATCACGAGTTTTCTATTTTCTACTCTGTGAGATGGCCATTTGTGAGTTTCAAATACATGGAATAATACAGTTCCCATCTCTTTGTGCCCAGCCAGATATAGCCTGGACTCCACATTGGCACCTAAGTGACTCAATAACTGGGAACAAAAAATCCCAGAGATATGATAGCAATACTTATTCTTCTTAGATATTAAGCTGGGCCTTAGGTAAAATAACACAGTTTTGGTGATGTGTGGGCTACATCATCACTGAAAGAGTATTCTATACACCAAGTCTTCTCACAGATGAGAGATCCAAAGCCAAAATGGGGAGAATTATAATTTGGTTCAAGTTTTTGTAGTAAAAGCCAAGTAAACATTGTTCACTATCTTGAAGTATATATATGTGTGTGTGTGTGTGTGTGTGTGTGTATATATATATATATATATATATATATATATATATATATATATATATATAAACTCTGTAGTAGAGATACACACAAATTTTCAAAACTGTCAAGATGTTAGTTTTTGTTCTATTTTTAGCCTGGGATCCAAACAAGCAGTGAGGCAGAGAATCCCTCCTGCCAGCTCCCTAACCAGGCTGCAAGTTCTTGTACCTTTATCATTTCTTCTAGTGATCAACAGTAGCCAACACTGAGATACCCAAACGTGGTGGTTAAAGGCACAGTAGCTGCATTCATCCTACAAGTTGTGCAAACATTTGGCAAGTTGTTTAACTTCTATGTGGTTCAGGCTCCATAGTTTAAATGCAGATAAGACATCCTTTCTGTGAAATGTAGAAAATAAGTACTTAGCAGCACGATAAGCAGCAGAAGCCAGCCTACCTAACAGGCACGATGACTTCTATTTCAGATCATAAACTGTTTCTGAGAAATGTGAGGCAGAAGCCAAATGTGCTGATTATCTTCCAGTGCAAGTCTCCTATAAGCTAAAATAAAGGCCCAGAATGCATTTGGAGAAGTGATAAATTATATGATTATTTCTGGTATTTGAATCTCAGAACAGCTCTGTGTTCAGGCAGTTTTGTGAAACTGGACAGAGCCAAATAGCCGTATTTATTAACGTTTTCCTGAAATGCAGGAGCACAAAACAGCCTGGACCCTCCAGCTTGTTAATATCTTTTACTGGGGGAACAGTAGCAACAAAGATAATGTTTTTTCTGCCAAGTGAAGCAGGATTCATTGAGTGTCCAGGAATGGGTTGAACTCTGGGTAGGTAGATGGGGAAACACAAGATAAAAGAATATGCGTCCCAAGCTAGGGAGAGAGCTCAGTCTGTAAAGAACTTGCTGCGCAAACATGTAGGCCTGAGTTTGGACCCCAGCACTCACATAATATCTGGATGTGGTGGTGTGCACCTGTAAGCTCAAAACTTGGGGGCAGAGATAGGAAGATGCTTGGGGCTTGGCAGCCTGCTGGACTAGCTGAATTAGCAAGCTCCATGTTCAATGAGAGATACTGTGTCAAAAATTTAGGTGGAAAATAATTGAGAAGACACCTGATGTTGACCTCTGGCCTCTACATATAAAAACCCATGTTTGTATGCATTTGCGCACACACACATTCACATACACAAATGTATACTCACAATCCAAAATGAATTCTTTCCTTGATACCATCAGAGTCCAAGTCATGGCTGTTCAAAATCATTTCCTGGGTTTCCTGTTGTGGGAAACACATGGATCTTTAAACTGTAATTCAACAATCTCTAAAAGCCATTTATTAGCACTGACATGAATATATAATTTATATGACATTGTGGTTATAAATAAAAGAAAAACCTCAGAAAAGATCATTAACTGACTGGATGGCTAATGGTATGATCATCTACTTATTGTTGTTCAATCATTAGATATTATTAGCAAAAGGTTAGGACACGAAGCGGTGGTTCTCAAGCTCTAGGTTGTTATTCCTTTAGGGGTTGAATGACCCTCTCACAGGGGTCGCCTAAGACCAAGCATATCAGATATTTACGTTGTGATTCATAGCAGTAGCAAAATTACAGGTATGAAGCAGCAACAAAAATGATTTTATGGTTGGGGGCTCACAACACGAGGAACTATATTAAAGGGTCATAGGATTAGGAAGGTTGAGAGTCATTGGCATAAAGTGAAGTCATAAAATCACTCACAATTAATTCACCCTGAACTGTGCAACAGTCTCAAGTACTTTGCATTTTGCCACTGGACTCTGCACACCAAACCAGAGGTGGTGGCAACATCTCCAGAACCCCATTCCCTGCCCCGCCCCCCCCACCAGCCTTTCTCTGCTTGTAGCCACAGCTGCAGTGTACCATAGCCCAGGACCATTCTCCACCACTCCTTTCACTCAGGAAGCCACCTCCATCCTTTCAGAGCTCTGCTTTGATCTCCCCAATGCGAGATAACCCCTCAGCATTCCCCATTCAACAAAGGTCAGCAAATCCTGCACGGTTGCAGCTCCCCACCCTTCAGAACAGTCAGGAGTTGTCTGGGAAGCCCAAGGAGTCAAAGCCAGGCCAGCTCCACTGTCTGCAGCAGCAATCATCTCAGGAGCTTCTTTCTTATGCTCTATCCCCACTCCCTTACCTCCTCACCCCTATCATTGCTTCCAGGCATGACATACACACAAAGAAACCCTAATTACTATCATGCCTTTGCTGTATAACAGGACCACAATAAAGGCCACTCACCAAGACTACTAATATCCGCACTTTGCTGATGAGGAAGTAGATCCTCAGACTGAGAAGCTGAATGTAGCTGCCTAGTGGTCTTGCCTAAAGGGTGTGCAGGCTTCAGATATCTCTCCCTGCTGTTGTTTTTTATGCAACCTCTTGTGAACAGTGGGACTGTAACTGAAAAGGATGGAACTAACTGCAATCTGGATCAAAGTGGATTTCAAAGTGGTCTGAGGCAGAAAGGTCAGTTAGATTAGAAATTATCAGTGGTACTAGAGAGCGGGATCGGCAGTTAAGAGCACTTGTTGCTTTTTGCAGAGGACCCTGGTTGAGTTGCCAGTCTTTTCATGGAGGATTACGACAACCTGTAACTCCCTGGAATCCACAGCCCTCTTCTGACCTCTGTGGACACTACACACATGTGATGCACAGACATATGCAGGCAAAACATTCATATACATGGAATAATAAATATGATAAGTAAAATTATTATTATTATTATTATTATTATTATTATTAGTGGTAGGGGGAAAATTCACATTTGTTTATATCAAAAGCACCAGGGCAAAAGGAGTGGATATAGATGGGGCTTCTAGCATCTTTCTTACCCTTGGTCTTAGTCTTTTGTGTTGCTGAGACTAAAGAATATTTGAGGCTGTTTAACTTACAAGGGACAGAGCTTAACTTCTCACAATTCCAAAGGCTTGGCCTGCAAAGAAAAGGTATCATAAGATTCTGTTTCCATGATCAAACTGGAATATTGCATCCACCAGATGGGGGAGCATTCAGTTCTCATATGACAAAAGGGCAGGATGATAGAGGGGAAAGATCACTCTCTGGAAGTCCTTAGTAAGGATGACTGATGCCATTCACAGGGACAGATCCTTCATGGTCCAGTCGCACACTGAAGACTATAGCACCAGTATTGTTGCCTTGAGAATGAAATTTCAATATGAATTTTATTTTGATATACTTATTTTTTATTTTATATGTATGTATGGTTTTCCTGCCACGTATATCTGTATACCACATGCATGAAGTGCCCAAGGAGGCTAGAAATGGATGTTGGATCTCCTGGGACTGGGGTTACAGTTATAAGCTTCCATATGGGTTCTGGGAATTCAATGTGGGTCCTCTGGAAGAGCAACCAGTGCTTATAATCATAGGGTTACTTCCCCAGCCCTTCAACATGAAGTTTAAAGGAGTTAAGGACACAGAGTCCAAGGTACTTCCTAGATATGACCCACTTGACCAAAGTGCTGTGTCTGGTATTATCTACTAAGTTGTTCATCCTCTAAACAACCACATTTTTTGGGTGTCGTTGGCTGAGCTAGTTGCTCTCTGCTTCAGCTGTGCCCTGTCACATCATACTTCTCATCCGTGCTTTGTAGAATATATGATATTTGTCATAATTATCTTTTGTCAATAAGCTACGTTTCCTTGTGGGGGGATATTTTCACTTTATGCTTTTCTTCCTACTGTGTGGTAAAAAGAATTTCCTATGATACAGCCATTTTAGGCCTGGGAGAGTCTTTAGGGTATGGTTTTTGGATGCCTGACCTTGTCAAGATACCCCCAAATCACACCATTTCAGCACCTGAGTGCATATAAGACTAGGATTAAGTAAAATACCAATTGAGCGTTTTGGAGTCTCTAAATTCTGAGACATATTGTTAGTGGGATATAGAAAGAAGCAGAATGTTGGCTCTGTACCACGTATTCAGAAAGGGCTCCAAAAGATGTGCTCCCTGTATGCACATGTATGCGTGCACAACAACCCAACTCTTCAGGTCGCTGAGCAAGTGGTTTTCCTAGATGTTTCTGGACATCTTTTTAAGAGTAGTAATAGAATGAAACTTTGATTTTTAATTTAAAATTAACCACAATTCAGTCATGCAGATTATATGGTTAACATAGTCACACTACTATCAAAGCAGTTACTATACAGAAACAGTCATATGTAATAACTGAACTTTTATGTGAGTCTCATGTAAACTATCACATAGTAACTGACTCCTGTGTAATAAGATAATTCAGTTCTCTTTGTCTTCTGGGCTGTTGGCTAGAAGAATATAATTTTCTCTTGGCAAAGACTTGATTTTGTGTGTCACAGTGACTGATAATGATTATAGAAGTAGAAAATGCATCTGTTTCCCAGTTCAGGGTCAAATGATTGCTACATCTTAAGTGCTATTATACAATCATGAGTATAATTGCTCTTACTGTAATTTAATTCTACCATTCATTTTGCATTTTCTGCCATGGTTCAGTTTTAGTGAAAATAATTTAGAAGGAAACGTAGTTTATATGAAAGGCAATTGTCTTCATGTCAAGAAAATGTCTTAGTGTCAAAAAAGGTCAATTGATAAGAAGGCACTCTGTTGGTTACAGAGCCAATCAACATGAGAGATGCTGGGATGGCCAACTCTTGAAGGAAGTTTTCCCATATTCTTAATTTCTTTCTTGCACAGAGGAACTCGAACTTAGATGTAGCATGTAAATAACTATTACATGCTATATGTTTGTTCTTCCTAAGATTTTTAGTATAGATGTTAGCTCAGAAGACTTGCAAAGGGCAGCAACAGATAGAAAGGGGGTTATATGTGCATTTAATGTTGGGTGACTTCAGGTCAGAGATTTTTAGGGTACATAGATCTTCTAAATAATTTAAATCAACACTACCATTTAGCAGTTGAGGGAAATGAGAGAGTGTGGGGTAAATATTTTGTTCAGTATTGTACAGGTTTAGTATATTATGCTAGAAAATTTACTAGAAACTGTTTCTTCTCGTGTGGTTAGGAATATAATAATTACTTGCAATCAAAAGGATTTCAGGCAGGCAGATAGAGACTGGAGGGATGGTTCAGCAGTTAAGAGCATTCACTGCTCTTGCAGAGGACATGAGTTTGGTTCTCAGTACCCCCATTACCTGGCACACAATCTCTGTAATTCCCACTCGGAGGAATAAGATGTCTCTGACTTCCTGTCATTGTTAGGTTTTATTGCTGGGATGAACAGCATAATAAAAGCAACCTGGGCATGAAACAATGTATTTGTCTTCTATGTACCAGGTCACAGTCAATCACTAAGTTCAGCAACCTGGAGACTGGAGTTGGACCAGTGACCACCACAGAAGGATGCTGTTTAATGGCATGCTCCCAGATTCACATTCACCCACCTTTCTTATACCTGCCAGCACAGTCTGCCCAGGGGTGGCACTGGCCACCCTGGACTGGGTCCTCCCACATCCATCATTAATCAAGAAAATGCCCCACAAACTTGCTTATAGGCCAGTGTGAAGAAGGTTTTTTTTCTCAATGACATTTTCTACATGACCCCATGACCTTATGTTTGTAGCTTATGTCAATCTAACAAAACTGTCACACCCCATAGGCACCTACACTCATACAAACACACACACACACACATATGCATACCCCCACATACGCATGCAAGCATGCATGCACACACACAGTGAAAAATAATTTTAAAAAGAATCTTTAGAAATAAAAGACTTACTGGCAAAAAATTACTGGCATTAATAGCTTAATGATAGCATAAAAGCAATGGACAATAGAGCTTGCTGTCTCAGAATCCAACTGCTAAATTGAAGAAAGAAATACAAGTTCAAAATATTTGCTGTATTTCTGCTTGGTCTTCTCATTGGTCTGAAAACATGAAAAATACAAAAATAAAGGATTAAGCTTAAAACCTTTTGCAAGAGATTAGGAAGACATTGTTGCCAAGTGATGGAACCATAATTGTTTGGCTGTCTTCCCAATTTCTCCCAGTATCTTGCATTTTGTAGCTGGGGTGAGTCTTAAAACAAAGCTATAAAGCCTGGCTGCATACTGAAATCAGCTAGGTGAGGGTTTCTGTGTGAATGTTCTGAGTTCTGATGATTCTGATCTTGAGGACCTGAGAATGTATGTGGTTGGTAGGATCCCTGGAGTTTCTGCCAACTGGTCAAACTGGAGACTGTCCAGTCTGACCCACTCCTCCTGTTTCATAAATAAGAAGAGCCCAAATCCAGAGGTATCCGAGGCCTGGGCTTCAGCTGCCTTTATTATCCAATAGCACGGAAGTGATGTGAAAGAGGGAGGTCACACACCTTCATAGATCCCAGTGCGAACTTCACAGATACTTTTCCTGATCACTTGGCTGAACATAGAACACATATATGCCCCTCCAGTCTTTACTTTCTGTGTGCTCAGAACAGCATGCTAGTACAAGGAGCATTCTAGCATGACCTTTTTTTTTTTTTTTTTTAAATGCGGAGGAATCTCATCTAGAGGTTCTTGAATTTAGTTGAACTCTACTGGCAGAGAGGGAAAGAAGCAGAGAATAATTGAGGCAGTGCCACCAACTCCGTGCCAATCCATTCACTGAGCTTTTGTTCCAGAGTGTACTCATTTGGCTCACTCTCTGCCCCTGCAGGCTGACCTTTGCCTGCTCGCTGCATCGTCCAGGCTCCTGTGCCAGCAGACTCCCAGTCACATTTGCAGGCGGTTATCTGTCAGAGGGGGAAGGTCAGGGTGTCTTTCCTCACTCTCTATTTTACTGTGCTTGCTGAAGCTATAACTATGTCAGCTACCTTGGAGCTTGTCCTGGGGGACACAGAGTTCTTCTCTTTGTCCTTAAGTGCTAGGCGTGGTGACCATTCCTGGATCAAGTTTCTGGATCTTACCATTCCTTTTTGGTTTCTTAATGCAACTCGTACTTCTACAGTTTTCCTTTTTCTTAAGAAAATCCATTTGAAGTATTTCCTTTAATTCTGTTTCATCTGGGCATCTAGATTACAACAAGACATGGGATGTAATTACATGTCTCAGTAATTCTAAACCCTTCAGGTATTTTTAAGTGCCAGCATCTTCTTGAGCCAAAGAAGTCATTGGCTTTTAAGAATACAGTGATGGAAAAGTCCATTCTTTGTGATAACTTGGTTTGCATTGTATAGTACTATACATGTAATCGAATTTTACATAGAATTGAATATGCACATTGGTTATATAAAACTATATACAGGTTAGTCTGTGAGCAATCTAATACGTTCTCTAATATAATTGGTCTATATTGGCTTTTTTTTCTACAGACACTGACTTCAGAATCTTTTTTAATGCTTGAGTACAGTCTTTATTCCTCACAAAAGATTTTAAAATTAGGAGGGAGACTGTGGAGCAGGAAGAACAGACTAGAAAGAACTCAAATGATCTAGTTCCTGTGATGTGGAATTTTCTATGACCTAGGAATCTGAAACTTTTCTTCATGGATGCTTCAAAATTCCCCCAAAGAATATAAATTGCTGCGATGGTTTTTAAGAACAATATGACAGTAATGACCAGTTTTAACCAGCTATACTTTGCTTGTATATGTATATGTGTGTGGCTCTTCTTTGCTACTGTCCTGTGAAATACATATTGTACTCTAAACATCCACAGAGGACTCGCTAAAAGTGAATCATGGGACTGACAAGATGGCTCATTCAATTAAATGCTCCCCTTGCAACCATGAGGACTAGGTTCAGGACCCCCAACTCACATTATAGGGGTCAACATGACCCTCCCCTCCCTGCATCCTTCCCAACCAGGCTGGTCAAGGGCTAGTGCCACATCCAGTGCACTGGCCTAGCCTGGTCATCTGCACCTATACCACGATCAACCCCTATGCTTCCACCAAGACCCTCCCTATCTACCCCATCCCACACATAAACCCATCTCACACCACATCCAACCTCTCTGCCCAGCCAGATCTACCCCCACATTCCAGGCTTGGACCCAGAGGCCCATCCGGTATACACAGTCAGTTTCCTTCATACACCTGACTTAATTCTATTTAAGCCATGTCCAACCTTGAGTCCAAACCTGTCCAAATACCTCATTTCTGCTTCAACTCTCTCAATCCGTATCAGGCACAGAACTAACAAAAAGTGCACATGCCAAATCTCATGGCAAAAATGTAAACAATATGAAAGATAAAGGCATATCTCCTCTCCAAAACTATCAGTCCTTTAGAAATGTTTGCCAATGAGAATTACCTAGCTTGACCGTAGGACATAAAATTTGAAAGAACAGTCACAAGCTTCAACAAAGAATTCACAGAGTTTAAAGAAAACACAAAGAAACAGCTCAATGAAATTAAGGAGAAAGAATTGAAAGATAATAAAAGCCTGAATGATGTCCAAGAAAACAAAACCATAAGACTGATGGAAATGATGAAGACAATTCAGGACTCAAAAACGGAATTCAGTAAAGAGATAGAAACACTGAAGAAGATTCAAGCTGAAATGAGGAACTAAAATACCCAATAACCCAATTAGAAAACTCAAAGGAAAACCTTACAAGTAGATGGAGTCAAGCAAAGGATAGTATATTAGGACTCAAAATTAAGGTAGAGGATCTAGACAAGCAAAGAAAATGAAAAGCTTTTAAAAACACAAGAAAGAAACATACAGACATATAGGACACCATAAAAGGACCAAACCTTTGAATTATAGGCATGGATGAGAGAGAAGAATTCCTAAATCAGTGTGGTATAGACCAGATATTCAGCAATCATAGAAGAAAATGTCCTCAAACTAAGGAAAGACAAACCAAACAGATAGAAGACGCACAGGAACATCAAATAGACAAAACCATAAGAAAATTCCCACAGTATATCAAAATTAAAACACTAAGTACACAGAACAAAGAAAGTATATTGAGAGCTACAAGAGAAAAAACAGAAGTCACATATAAAGTCACATATAAATTCATCGGAATAACAGCTGATTTCTCAGTAGAAACTTTGAAAGACAGAAGGACCTAGAGCAATGTATTCCAAACTCTAAAAGACCATAATGGCCAACCTAGACTAGTATGCCCAGCAAAACTATCTACTATAATCAAATAAGAAATAAAAACTTTTTATGGTATAAACAACCTAAAAAATTATATTCAACAACCCAAATATAAAGAAAATACAGAAAGCAATACTTTGGACTGAAAAGAAAAACGAGCATAATAGCCAAGAGAGTATAGAATAAAATACAAAGCCACAATTACTGAAACACAAAGTACTACCAAGAATACAAACAAATAAACTAAATAAAATTAAAACACAGACCAGCAAATCCTCTGGGAACATTGAAAGCAGTTCTCTGAGGGCCTGCATTAAAAAATCAGAAGGAGCACAAATAAATGACTTAATGATGAAACTCAACAATTTGGAAAAGCTGGGACAACCTAAACCCAAACACAGTCTAAAGTTATAAATAATAAAAATCAGTTCAGAAATTAATAAAAAAGAAACAAAGAAATGGTACAAAGAATCAACAAATCTAACAAAATTGACAGACTCTTGACCCAATTAGCCAGAACTAAAAAGAGAGAAGATCAAAACTTCTCAGAATCAGAAATGAACAGAGAAGCATTACAATAGACAAAAAGCAAATTCAAGATACTATAAAAACCTGTAGTTCCATATATTGGAAAACCTAAAAGAAATGGATGAATTTCTAGGTGCAAGCAAACCACCAAAAGTAAACTATGAAGTCAAAACTACGAGAAGTCAATAACATAACGCATTGAGTAGTGTTAACATAACAAGATTGAGTAGTGATAAAAAGCCTTCCAACTTAAAATAAAATTTAAAAGGCCACGGCCAGCAGAATTCTTTCAAATATCTACATTCAGTTCTTCTTCAACTATTCAAACAAATAGAAACAGAAGGTGCACTCATTCCCTAACTCCTTCTATGAACCCAGTGTCACTTTAATACTAAAACCCAGGAAAGACACAAGAAAAATAAAACTACAGACCTATATCATTAATGAACATAGATTTAAAAATACTCAATAAAATGCCTGAAAACAGAGTAAATACATATATTAAAAGATTATTCACTGTGACTGAGCTGACTTTATTTCTGAAATTCGGGGATGGTTCACATATACAAGCCACTAAATGCAATAACCCGCATACATGAATTTAAAGACAAAAGTATTATGGTCACCTCAATAAATGCAGAAAAGGCCTTTGACAAAATCTAACATGGTAATGTGGAACAGAGGGAATATACCTCCACAAAAGAAAAGCTATGTATGAGAAACCCATTGCCAGCAGCACCCTAAATGGAGAAAACTTGAAGAAACTGAACTAAAGTTATGAAGGAGACAGAATCATCCACTCTCCCCATTCCTTTTCAAAACTCTGATCAAGACATTATCTGGAGAAATAATGCAAGGGAAGAAAATTAAAAGGATATAAATAGGAAACTAGGAAGTCAAGCTATTCCTATTGGCAAGTGAAATTATATGTTAGGGGCCCAAAAATTCTATCAGGAAACTTCTAGAAATTGATAAACGAAGTTATCAGTGTGGCAAGATACTGAATCATCTTGCACAAATCAATAGCCTTTCTATCCACCAACAATAAACATGCAGAGAAAGGGGTCATGGGTGCACTCTCATTCACAAGAGCTCCAAAGGAAATAAAATATTTAGAAATAAATCTAACCAAAGGAAGTGAAGAATTTGTACAATGAAAATTTTAAACCTCTCATCAAAGATACAGAGAAAGACATTAGAAAAATGGAAAGACATCCTATGCTTATGGATTGGCAGAATTAATATTGTAAAAACAACCATTTACCAAAAGCTGTGTATAGATTCAATGCAATCACAATTAAAATCACCATCTCATTCTTCATAAGGAATTGAAAAGCTATCCTGAAGCTCATATGGAACCATAAAAGACTCCAGAGAGCCGAAACAATCCTGAGCAAAAAGAACAGTGGAGGGAGTACCGTTTACAGGGCCGTAGTGATGAAAAGAACAGCACAGACACAGATGTGCAGACCGATGTAACAAAACCAAAGACCCAAACATGAAAACATGTAACTTCAGCCGGCTGATATTTGAAAAATGCCAAAAACATATGCTGGAGTAAAGAAAGTATCTTCAACTAATGGTGCTGGGAAAACTGGATGTCCACGTGTATTGCCTTGCATAAAAACTGACTCCAAATGGACCGAAGACCTGAACATGAAGCACTGAAACTTCTAGAAGAAAATTTAGGCAGTACCCCACATGATATGTGTAGGAAAGGACTTCCTGAATAGGACTCCATTTGCCCCCAAATTAAGACAAGTGGGGTTTGATAAAACTATAAAGCCTCTGTATACCTAAAAAAAAATTGGGTGAAGAAGAATCTCACAAAATGGGAGATAATTTTTGCTAGCTGTGTGTATGTGTGTGTATGTGTATGTGTATATGTATATACACATATATATGTGTGTATGTGTGTGTGTGTATATATATATATACACACATATATATGTGTGTGTGTGTGTGTGTGTGTGTGTGTGTGTGTATGACAGGATTAATATCCAGAATATATAAAGAACACAAAAATATACAAAGAAATCAAAAAATAAATAAAATGTATGACTCATTCAAAAAATGGGCCTAATAACTGAAAGTTCTCAAAAGAAGAAAAAACATCTATGAAATATCTCAAATTTTTTCATCATCTCTAGCAATCGGAGAAATTAAAATCAAAACAACTTTGAGAATTTATGTTGCTCCAGTCAGACTGGCAAAGATCAGCTAATCAACTGACAACAAATGTTTCAAATGATGTGGGGAAAAGGGAACCTCATTCACTGTTGGTGAGATTGCAAGCTGCTCTAGCCACTCTGGAAACCACTGTAGAGAATTCTCAAGAAGACTAAAAATAAATCTGCCATATGACCCAGCTATCCTTCTCCTTGGCATTTGCCCAAAGGACTCAGCATCCTATTCCACAGATACTTGCTCAACCACCTTCATTGCTGCTCTAGTCACAACAGCTAGGAAATAAAAACACTCTAAATGTCCTTCAGCTGTCTAATGGATAATTAAATTGTACTGTGTGGAATACTATTCAGCTGTAAAAAAATGAAATTATGAATTTTTTCAGGTAAATGGATGGAACTAGATAACATTATATTGAGCACAGTAACCCAGACCCGAAAATACAAATGTCACATGTTCTCTCCCATCTGAGGCTCCTATATCCCAATCTTCAGATGCCTTGAGTAACTACAGAAATCAGGAAAGCAAAGAGGGACCATTGTTGGTGGGAGGCAGTGAGGGAGCAGTAGAGAGGAGACTAGCCGGACACAACTGAGCTGATGGGAGAAACGGGGAGAGGCTGGAAAATAAATATAGAAGGAGGACAAAATAACAGTAAGGATGTCTGAAAACGTCATAGGAATCATACTATTAACTGCTTACCTAAAAATACCTATAATACACATAGTGTGTGCATAAGTATACATTTATAGTTTAAATGAATATTTCCTATCTGGACTGACAGTGCTCCTTCCAAGACCCAAAGGTCATCTAATGAAAATTTCTACACCAGGCATGAGAAGACCTCTTTTTATTTGCTGTTAAAGGTTGTCCAAAAAACTCTCAAAGCATCCCAGGCTGTTGCTTTTTGTTCTTGGTTGTTGCCAGAGGTGGAAGGTAGTCCCTATTGCTGAAGACAACATGCACTTCATGCACTTCAGGCATAGTGTTCAAGACCACTAAGCCAGAACCGACCTAAAAGCCTCTTCCCTAAGTACTAGCTTTCATGGTTCCAGAAGGCACCATGCAAGCTTCTAAAGGAGGAAAGCAACCAATAGTCCTACCCAGCTGTGATGCCTGTGACCCACAATGACCAGCGTAGTGTGATAAGCCTAAGAGTGCGGTAATGGCATGCATATCCTGACAGTAACCAACAAGTCTCTAATTGGACTTCAGATCTGTTCAACAAAAGGGAAATCATAAAAACTACCCACGGCTAGTGAAGTCACGAACCTTGGAAAATAACCAAAAGCTTCCACTTTACTAAACCAATATAATATTTCTTTTCAGCAGGCAGAAAGCATCACAGAAAACCACAACCAATCAAAATTCAGAATTGTAGAACATAGTCTCAAAGGATACATCTACAATACAGTTCCTGCACCTAAGACTCAGGGATTGCTGCAGAAGAGGGGGCAGCAAGATTGTAAGAACCAGAGGGATAGGGAGTTTGCTCTGAGATTGTGTCTCCTAAGAATGCCAGGAACTACATGCATAAAGTCTCGCCCACATGACTGTCCGAACATAATGTGAACAAGAATAATGGCAATAGATACAAAAACTGGGATATGGAGAAAGCCTAGGAGACTAAACTCTACACAAAAAGCAACAGGTAAGTGAGAAATGCTGAAAGCAGGAGAAATAGTCTTCTCTGGAGAAGAGTCAGCCAGTTTATCCAAAACCAAATGGGCAGCCCCGAAAGTGTAGATACAAGTAACATTGTACATATACATATAAGCAGGTTGCATTTTTGTGTCTAAGAATATATATGTGTATACATAAACATATACACATAAAAAAAGTTAAGATGCCGTGAGTTTGACAGAGAGCAAGAAAGGGTATATGAGAGGGTTTGCTTGGAAGAAAGGGTAGGAAAAAATAATATAATTCCATTATATTCTCAAAACATAAAAGAAATATATTTTTCCAAAAAAAAAAAGATGTCTGGCGTGGTGGTGAACACATGTTCATCACCATGGGAGGTGCCATGGAACACCAGGGAGGTGGACACAAGTAGATTCCTAGAGCATGTCAGCCAATAGGAGACCATTTTTCAAAAAAGAGGGATGGATAGATGACACGAGAACACCCAAGGTTATCCTCTGTTGTCCATACACACTCACATAGACAGACAGACAGACAGATAAACAGATGGACAGATGGACAGATGAATGAACAGACACATGGACAGATGAACAGACAGACAGATATAAGCATATAGGGCATTCATCCATACAGTAGGTAACAATATTTTCATGATAAGGAGTAATCAATATCTAGAGATAGATTACTTTCAAATGAGGTCAAGGAACTCAATAGGATGTAATGTGACCACAATACCATATGCATGCATACATACACAAGCATGTATATGCATATGCTCTATATCCAAGCAAATATTTCACATTTTTATTTTACTTTTTTTTTAAATATAGGACTTGATGACTTGTATAGCAAAAGCAAACCCGTATCCCCTAATGGGAGTAATGAAACTTAAGAACCACTGGGTAATCACAGTAAATGAACTGATGTCCCCACAACCCAGCATCTCCCACTGAAGCTCCTTTCTATATGGGATGCTCTCTTCAAATTCCACCAAACTTATTCTAAATCACTTTAAATCTGAAGCCAACTGATGTATAAATGTATCTTTGTTGCTGGGTGGTGTCCAGTGCTCTGACATTACTACAGAGAGATAAACGTGGGTTCCCTACCACCATCACTCAAAGAGGAATGTGGAGCCAATTTCTGCAGGTGATGAGAAACTTTCAATCATCCAAGATGGCATAAACACAAATGAGGATGGATGAGGGTGTGGTTGTAGGAAGAGGAGCATCCAGGATGAGACTTCTAAAGCCAAGGCATGCAGTGGACTTATACAGTAGAAAGGTGTTAAATCAAACAGAGGAGGATTTAGCTTCTTGCATGAAGATGATGGATGTGAGAGACAGGGAAGGAAGATGAGATGCAGTCATAAATCCCTCTGCACTGCAAATATAGGTTGGGGATTTTATAGTCTGGTTATCTATGACTTTTAGTTATGAAGAATTATTATACATGGAACCAGGAAGATGTCTCAGTGAGCAAAGTGTTTGCCACACAAGCATGGAGACATGAGTTCAATACCTAGAATCCACATAAATGATGGGCATGGTTGAGTGTGTTTATAATATCAGCACTGGGGAGATAGAGACAGGCAGATTCCCAGAGCTCACTGACCTGCCAGTCTAGCCTACGTGGGAGTATCAGGGCAGTGAGAGACCGTGCTTCAAAAACCAAGGTGGACAACACAACAAACAGCACTTCAGGTTGACTTCTGGCCTCTATACATATGCACACATAGGACCATAAGCCCTGTGGGCATGCATACAGGTACACACACACACACACACACACACACACACACACACACACACACATACACACACAGATTTATCATGGTAGGGTCCTACAGGCCAAGTTGAAAGGTTTTCCAAGAGTATTGACCTTTCCATCCCAGGGATTCTGTGTTGCCTCTGTATATTTCACTCTTGTATTTCTTCATAAAGATGTTTCAAAGCTACCCAGATGTCCCCAAATCCTGATATGCTAGGGCTGAAGGGGCTTCCCAGATGACCACGTCCAGTCATTCTTGACTTGAGGTACTACTGGTGCTGAAGTACAGAGGCCAAAGATGCCTGGAACCATCCCAGATCATACAAAACAGATAAGGCAGCTCAGACTTCTCTCTTCCTCAGGTGGAGGAATCCCTATCCAGTACAAAGCCTTCAATTCACGCACTGAGGAAAAAGCCTCTGGGGAGATGAGACTTCCCTAAACTCAGTGTGAATTGTCATAGAAACATGCTTGCTGTTCTTTAGATGCTTCAGTGGAGGGGGGCACATTCCAGTGTGCCTATGAGATCTGACCAGCTATCACTCTGAGCTACAGTTTGTGAAATGCAAGAAAAAGGTGCAAAAGAGTCTTAGTCACACTGTCTTGCTCTGAGCCAGCCAAGCCCTCTTCTCTGCATCTCTGGTCTATTGCAACTCTCCTTGGTACTCACAGTGTGAGTTAACCCCACCCATCTGGATTAAGATGGCTTTCCTTTCATGGCATTAGAGAAGTTTAGTAATCTGTAGCAAAGTTGGGGGTGTTAGAAGAACAGAGCCATCCACAGAATTCCTATGGTGCTTTTACTTTGACTTTCTGTGACAGTATAAACTTGGATAGTCTCTATGACCCTTTTGACAAGACCCTGGGTACAGTACACAGAGGTGGGAAGAAAAAAGTCTTCTATCTTAAGTTATCAGGCTCTGGCCATTCTGCCCAGTTAGAGGATAGAACTGCTAAGAAATGGAGCCTGTGAACTCTCACTTCCCTTTATTGTCCTGCTTTGAGTTGTCACGCTTCTTTATTTCATGTTGTCCTAAGTGGCAGGACATCACGACATATGAAGCAAGTCATGGAGTCTGCGTGTCCCGTGGGTCTTTTGCTCCACAGACATAATATTGAAGTCAGGCTAATGACAGTAAACACAATTGCAAGGACTTGAAATCCTTGGATGAGGGCACTGCTACTGTTGACTTCGAGTGTGATCAACTTCTGGTTTCATATGACTGACCCAGTCGAGGACTGCGTTCTTAGACTCTTTCTTCCATTTGCACCAACCTTCTAGTTGATTGGATTTTACACGTGTCCTATGCGTGTGCTGCCACTTTTATATTTCCCAACACCAACTTCTTTCCCAAGTAGCTGGAGTACAACTGTCTACTTCATTGCTTCACTTAAATGTATATAGTCTGAGTCCTTTTTGGAGGTCACAAATCTGAGCCCCCCAGCCCCTGTCAATGCCCCTCCATCATCAGTGCCCTGTGTCTGCACTAACCTCTGACTGATCTCTCTGTTTCTGCCATTGACCCCATGAGCACCATGGGTAAAATTATCAGTGTATCTCAGCATGCCATCTCCACTCAAGAGTATAACCACCCTTAAGTTTTTAATTTTATTCTGTGAATAAGCCTGAAACCATGTACTTTTGCATGCTTTCCCTGTCTCCAAACTGTTATCTTTTTTCTCTATTGACCCCATCCATTCTGGTGCAGGCAGCAGGATCCAATTTCAATGAGCTCAACATACTCTCTGCTATGATGAGGTCTCTCCCAGACGCAGATCCTCGGATTCAGTGAATGGAACTAGTTTGTTTTATGGATAATTCTGGAATAGTGCTGTGTGGAGGAGAGGAAATGAGTCAGTGACTCCCAGGAATCTGGTAGATGATGTGTATGCTCTGAGTGGGTGGTGCCAATCCCACAGAATAACTCTATATCTTTGCTATTTAAGGTATGGCCTGAGGTGTGGCCTGCAGCATTGGCTTTGCTGGGAGTTTCTTAGAGAAAGCCAGGACTCACGCCAGGCATACTGACTCAGAATCTGCACTTGAAAAAGCATTTCAGGAGGTGCCTGTATCCGAGTCAATCTTTAAGAAACAGATTCCAGCAGGCAGTGAAGAACCCAAATTATTCTACCCAAAGGCAGGCAACCCAGGGTGTTTGCTCAATGATTCTTTAGCTGATCTACTGATTCTTATTTTGGGGGCTGTTAAAGGCTGCACATTGTAGTGCTTTGTGTGATCTATGGTCTGAGAACAAAGGCCTGCAGGAAGAGGCCACAGGTGTTGCAATAAATGGCTCCAGGGATATGAGGATTCACACACAGTACCAATAGCATCTACCTCTGAGCCTTGGCTCTCTCTTGGTGGCCATTCTCTTCGCCTAAAATACCCTTCCCTTTGGTACTCATTTAGTAACTCCCACCTCCTCTGAGATTTTTGCTCAAATATCACAGTTTCAGTGAGGTTTACTAACACTTGATTTTGCCAGCGAGCTACATGTACCAACCCAGGATTCCCCAGACCCTATCACTTTGCTCTTCTCTTGCCTTTCTTAATTGTACTTGGGCCTTCTGATCAGTGTATAATCTAGGTAGTTAATGTGCTAGCTGCCTGCCACAAGTAAGGTTTGCTTACTCTGCCATAGCAGGAAACATTGTTATGCTTCCTCAATGCATGCCATTATCAATATCTCTAGATCTCTGAGAGCAGGATAGATGGTTCAATGGTTAACCACTTGCCGCTGTTACTGATGACCAGAGTTTGTTTCCCAGCACACATATGTTAACACATAACCACCTTTAACTCCAGCACCAGGGGATCTGATGCCCTCTATGGCCTCCACAGGTATTCCATTCATGTGCATACACACACACACACACACACACACACACACACACACACAATCAATAAATCTTTAAATAAATAAATATGTCCAGAACATGAAAGTCTCACCTGTGTTTTTTATTATACCAAGTATGTTATTACTTACAATATAATTAACATGAACCTTGGAATTTAGATTGTTTCCTAGCTTCCTCTCATGGCTATAGATAATGAGAACATGAACTTCTCTCTTTAAGTCAGTTTCGTTTGAGGTATTTTAAAAACGTATTCCTAGAAATGAAAATGTCAAAATGTGGGCTGAAACTACAACTGCCAAGACTCTCTAAGTAGTACACGTTTTCTATTCTTTGAGAATTTCATCTATGCATATGATAAACCTCTATTAGATTTATCTTTCACTTTCCTCTTCCAGCTCCTCTGGGGTTTGCTCTCTACATCTCCACTCCATATCATCTTTTATAACCCACCAAGTCCAATTAGTGATGCTTATATGTTGTGGGGGAGGGGCTGTCAACACACCAGTGGTCAAACTCCTGAAGACAACTGACTCTCCCTCCCCAAGCAGCCACTGACCGTCAATGACCCCTCTGATGGAGGAGAAGGATCATGAGATCCTTCCTCTCCATGCTAGAATCTTGACTGGTTTGGTCTTGTGCGGGACTTTGTGTAGGCAACCATACCTGCTGTGAGTTCTTGACAGATGCATATAATATGTGTTCAACAGATTTTGCATGTATGTACCTCTAGCAATCCATGAACAAATGCACCCAAAATACGCCAGTCCCGCTCTCTACCAGGACAATGTTGCAAAGTAGCAGAGAGAACTGTGGTTTTCTGATGTATAATTCTAGGACATATCTGCATTTCATCTTCTTCATTTGTTAGGTGGGATGCTGATAGTAATAGTTAATGTCATAGGGTTATCTTGAGGGTGTAATTACTTAACATAGGTAGAAATGGGTAAATATGGCTTAATGAATATTGTACAATTTCTAACTCTTAAGATGCTGAGATCATTTTAAATTTAGTGAGTAAATGGTACTTTGACTTTTGTTACTTTGCATTTTAAATTTTCACTTGTTGAAATCTCCTTATGTTTGATATTTGTATTTTATCTTAGACAGTTTTTCTATTTCAGTTTTGTCATTGACCAATATAGTAATAAATTGTATTTTATAGAAATATTTCCCTAATTTAATGCTTACTATTTATTTATCATTGGTACCCTTAAATTATTTGTTCTATTTACAATTTATATATTATGTTTATAGTATATATTATACTTTTCTGTGTATTGTCCTTATTTTTAAGTTTAGAAATGTTTTATGAGCCTGATTTTTTTACTTTATTTATTTTTATTCTCTCATATAATACATCCCAAAGTTTAGAAATTTTTTATTAAGATAATCAGAGAGATGTTTACCTACAATTTAGATTTTATTTTTATTATGAATGGTTTGCTTCTTTATTGCCTTAAAATGCATTATGGTATACTTTTGAGATTTATTTCCTTGCTTGATGTTCTGCCTACATGTATGTATACACATACCATGTATATACCATGTAGAGAGTGTCAGATACCCTGGAACTGGAGTTACAGATGGTTGTAAGCTGCCATGTGGGTGATGGGAAACAAACTCTGCCTGGTGCTCTTAATCACTAAGCCATATCTCCAGCCCAGTATATTATATTTTTAAGAGCTAAATTCTAACTAAGTCTGTTTCCAAATTAGCCTATATTTTTTGAAGGAAATTTGACTAGGAGAATAGAAGAAATTGCATGATTTTCTTAAGTCATCCCCAGAGCTGGGGTGACTTGTGCCTTCTAGGAAAACTTGTTTCAAGATGTTTTTAGAACTACGATGCTGCACATCATAGCTGTGGGGTACAGTTCCTCCAGAGAGTTCTAATTGGCAGGGGATCTGCTCTTGTTCTGAATGTAGTTTCACTTTGAAGGCAGGTTATGAGGGAGGATGTGCAATAAGTGTTCTCAAATTAACAGGCAACATCTGTTCCATGTGAAATACTCAGCTGCGCTGGGCACAGTTCTGAATGGTGCAACATTTCTAGCATTTATTCTTGCTGAAGCATGTCTGAGTCTGTCCTGGGGGTACACTCTTGTCAGTGTGAAGAGGACTAGCCACCAAGATTTATGGACGCTGTAATTTTCACAGCCCAATCCTGTTCATGTCAATTTGGCATAGTGGAGCTGGGGCTAGGTATAGGAAGAAATAACAGTATTGCTGTCATATGTTGGAGCCCTGGATCTAAATCTTTCTCAGAACATTTTTCTTATTTTCTGAAATTGTTATTTTTGACAGTAAAACACCCAATGAAAATAAATGAGAGTTTTTTTCTTTGTTGTCGAGTTCTGAACTTGCCATTGAAAAATGCCATTCTGTAGGCATGATCCTGAACAGCGATTGTCGAATGTCAGGACACCAGGTCTAAACAAATGGTTACATATGCTTATGAAGCTAGGAACCAGAGTTATTCTTCTGGAAGAGGAAAGATACAAATATAAAATATAAAATATAAAATACCTTGCATCCCAGTATATGACAACAGGTGCACATCCATTCTTCATTCATTGAGTGGCTAAAAAACTGCTTAGTAAGAATCCCCTCTGCAGGGGACTGGGCATCAGCCCATAGTGAGCTCATCAAGGTCTCGCTCCAGGGAACCCCCTGGACTCTGTTTCTTTAGTCTAGGGAAGTCCTCTCTGTATGGGAAAAGCTTGCAGGTTGTACTCAGTGGCTTCCCAGCTGCCCTTCAAGAATGAGCCTTTGGAGAATTCATTTTATATGTGGAGAATAGACACTCAATCTCTTTGCCTATTTACTTTGCAGTTTCATTCAGCTTCTAACTTTTGAGCTGCAACGGGTTTCTATATATTTTAATTGGAAATCCTTTTTGAGATACAAGGTTTGAAGTATTTTTTTTTTCCAAGTGTGTGGGTTATCGTTTTGCTTTTTGCATAGTGTCCTTTGAAACGTAGAGGCTTTAATTTTGATAGCATCTGATTTCTCTTCTGGCTTCCTTTTTTGTTCGTGCTTTGTATTGTATCTAAGAATATATTGCCAACCTCAGGACAGGGCAATTTACTCAGTTGCTTGGTCCTCTAAGCATTCCATGTAAGACTGTTACCCATTCTGTACCAGCTTTGTGTGTGGTGTGAGATGTCAGTCAAATTTCATTCTTTGGAATATGAATACATTATTCTATTATTTTAAGTTATTTTTTTTTTACTTATGTGTGTTTGTACCTGCTTGTCTATATGCACACCAAATGCACACAGATGTCTGAGCAGGTCAGAAGGGGGCATTGTAACCCCTAGAACTAGAGTCAGAAGTGGTTGTGAGTTGCCTGATATGGGTGCTGGGAACCAAAATCAAGTCCTGTGCAGTAGTCCCGGGCGCTCTTAACCACTGGACCATCTCCCCAGCCCTGTGCCCACATACTTTTAAAAAGAGATTTGTTCTCCCCACTCCTCATTTAATCCTCTTGGGAACTTTATTGAAAACACAGAATGTTTTTAACTTGCATTTTTTCTTAACAGACATTTATGGTAAATTTCTATCTCTTTCCAATTTACTGATCCATTGCTTTCTCTATTATAAATTTTATATGCAAGCATCAATACTAATGAAAAATATCTTTGGAACACGGCTTCAGAATGTACAGGAGAGAGCCTGGACCAGCAAGAGGCTGTACTGGCTGCCTTCCTACCACTCTAGCTGAACTGACGATCATGCAGTGAGCAACACTGAGGACGACGGTGTCATAAAATAGGGAGCCAGTGCAGCCCAATTACCAAGCTAAGCACACGCACAAGCCCATTCCTGGAAAAAAAAAAAAAAAAAACAAAAAGTGTCACAAATAATATCTGGAGAAGTATTTTGAGTTTCTGAAACTATCCTATTTAACTCCTAACTGTTCACAAAAGAGTTTTCTCTTTCATTAGGACTGCTTACTTGAATTGATCAGTGCCTTCATGGTTGAAGACTGATGACTCTCTGTCACTCATTTTACATGGACTATCACCTTTCTCCATAAACATGGCTTTCTCCTCTTAACTTCTTTAAAAAAAAAAATCCAACTGTCAATGTGGATGTTAGATACATTTATTTATTTCTCTTATTCCTTGCTTTGGTGTTAGTTGTTTGGAGTTTTTTGTTTTGTTTTTTGTTTGTCTGTTTGTTTGTTTTGGGTTTTTTTTTCTTTTTTTCTTTTCTTCTTTTCACCTAATAATCTTCCTTGGAGATTTCCCAGATTCGTTTTTCATGTTCCAGGACTATTCTCAGCTGTGTATGTAATTTAAGCCTGCCAGTTCCCACATGTAGGTGTGCGAGTTATTTCCTACAGTTTACTATTACAAGTGAAGCATGGCATTACGAGTGTATTTTTCTCCCATAGAATGAAGGTCTTTTGAAGTGGGATTTGGAGACTGGTTTAGTAAGTTACCCTTCTTAGGCCTGGTATCACATCGCATCCTTGAATATTGTATTAAGATGTCTGCTTTTCCTGAGGCTTGTCAGCAGTTTATGTAGTCAAACTTCTGTTTCTCTGCTTTTCAGTGGGTATATCTCAATACAATTTTAGTTTGTATTTTTATGGAAGAAAATTAAGCAAATTATCATTCAATTTATTGTCAACTACCCACTTGTATGGTTTTTGACCATTTACCTAATAGTTTTAATTTTATGAATATTCCTAATTGATTATTAGACTCTTGGCTAATTACAAATATTTTCTCTCAGATTTTTTTACTTGTGATTTTAAAAATTACATTTACTTACCTGTGTGTGTGTACATGCACACACACACATGTTTGCACACCATTGCTATGTATGAAGGTCAGAGGACAACTTGAAGGAGTCAGTTCTCTCCTTCCACCCTCCAGAACTGAACCTGGGTTATCAGCTTTGGCTACAGACACCTTAGCTCACCGATTCATTTCAACAGCCTTTGTGATTTCTTTGTTTTCTGTCATGCTGTTTGTACTCAAATAGTCCCACATACCAATTTCTTACTGAACCTGGGTTTCCCTAATAGAAAATTTGCTCATACTCAGTTCATAAGGGAAAAGGACTGTTTTCCTCTAAAGCTTTATGATTCCGTGTGGTTCATTTGTAATCTTGATGGGTTTGCAGTTTATTGAGGTGTGTGGCAGGAAATCCAATTTTATCGTTTTCATAAATGACTATCCAGTGTGCTGGCACTATTAGAAACCCTACCTAGTTTTCACCCCACAGATTGAGATGACACTTTTATAACACACTTAGTTTTCATACTTGCCTAATTTTTTCTGGACTCTTCCACACTGCTTCTCTGTTTTTCGTAGAATGCTTTTCAAATGAGGCCATCTCGTATGTTTTAGCATCCAGAGAGGCCAAAAGTTAGGGTTTCTTTTTACTGTGTGTATTGTTTTTTTTTTTAATATTGATTAATTGGCAATGATCTTTGTCTCATTATAGTAATTTGTATTCCTTGAAAATTTCAAACATGTGTACAACTTATCTGCACTCTCCTCTTTCTACCTCCCCACAGAGCTCTTAACACACACATCCCTTAGCTCCATATCCTCTTTTAAAATTACTATTATTAATAATCCCCTGAGTTCACTTAGTGCTGACTATATGTACATGGGTATATGGAAATCCATTAGTGCATGAGCAGTCTGCCAGTATCCACATCACCAAAGAAAACATTCCTGATAGATATCTCGACAGCCATAATAGCTTCTACTCTTGAGGCATAGCCTCCAAAATTCCCCGCCACTCCATGCAGGAATGTTGACTGGCTTGATCTTAGATAGGTAACCATAGCTTATGTAAACAACAACAAAAAATGGGCAGACAATGCTGCTCTCAGAAGACATGCATTATTAAATGAAAGTCTCAGTGCCAAGCATGGGATACCTTCATACAAGTTATTGGCCAGGAAGGCCCAACAGACTCCTATAAAACAAAGGTGTTGGTAGCTACTGGATCCTGATGCCAGGAAAGACAAGCTTGGGTGCCTGCACTAGGCCAGTACCTTGGACCATAACACATGGATGTGTGTCCCTTTAAATGGTGAATCCTGGCATACCAGTTGAAAAACCCTCCAGAACAATATCCACTTCCTCTGTCTTTGCAGAAACCTTGTTAACCAATATTGGCTATTGGACATTTACTGACCTTTACCCATTCCTCTCTAATGAACGAGCTTTAGATAGACTGATTGAAGTGACTAATAATCATAGACCAATGCTATTGGACCTACCCTGCTTTCTCCATAAAAAATCACTTCCCTACACAGTAAATGGACTTGCACCATGGATTTGCACCATGCAGGCATTTCCCTGGAGTCTGCTTCTTGGAATAGTGACTCCATGCCATTTACCACCTCAAGGAACCCTATACCCACAAAAGACCACACAGAGGCTATTGTTATTGCTCTTGATTACCCAGAATAATCAGATGGTAAGTCCTTATTACTGAAAGTATCACACACTTTGGTTAAAAGACATAGAGATAGCAATCTCAAAATGACCAGGAAATCCTCTCCCTGAAGGGTAGATATCATAGTGTCAGGAGGTTCTCTGCAGGCTGGTGGGGGAGAAAAGACATCAGTGGTTTTCTCCAGGAGTGGACCCTCCTTCCACAATACCAACCTGACAAAGAAACTGTGACTACTGTTGTAATAGTGGCATGATAGTTGTGGAAATAACCAACCGCTTTCTGATCGGTTTTGAGGCCTGCTTCACAGAAAGAATTTCATACTTCCCTGACCAGCTGAGAGCTGAAGTATTTCTTTTCTGAGTGTCCACTAACTTTGAAGACACTCAAATACCAATTCTAGTCTCTTTATCTTACCAGTCCTTTCCCTAGACTAGACTATACTCCTTGAAGAGATTGCATATGACCAGCTTATCTTTGTTGTCTTGCCACATGCCTGTGTTAAGGCTGAATTTGTCAAGTTGTCATTGAATTATTCCATTAAAATGTGTATGTGTGTTTGTGTGTGTGTGTATGTGTATGTGTTTTTAACAGAGTCTCCTTATGTAGCTCTTGATAGCCTGGCACTTAACTTTGTGAGCCAGGCTAGCGTAAATTCACAGAGATCTGCCTGCCTGCCTACCTGCCTGTCTGCCTGCCTGTCTGCCTGCCTGCCTGCCTGTCTGCCTGCCTGCCTGTCTGCCTCACCTCCTAAGTGCTAAGATTAAAGGCATGCCTATCTAAACTAGAATTTTGTGAATAGAATTGAATCTAATGTATATAGAACTTTGAATAGCAAAAACTCTGATACATTTACATAATCGAGAAGCTAACATAAATGAACCTAGTCTTTGGCATCTGGCCATTCCCTATAGTTTGAATTATGGACACATGATACAGATTGGACAGACTTTCTTTGCTTTTTACACAGGTCCCATTTTCTCTACCAGTTCTACAGTACAATAAATCACCAATCATTTTTGCAAATTCATTTTGTTTATTTAGAATTATATATAGTCTACCTAGGAACAGACATTGTTTTAAAAGTCAAATTTCACTGTGCTGTTACAATAGTTACTCTGTCTACAAAGGCAAATTGAAGTGGGGAGGAGGGATGAATGACAACAAGATTTAATGGACCATATGTATGAAAAAGACCATAAGGAAGCCAATTACTCTGGTTACTAACTTTAAAAATAAGTAAAACCTTGAAGATTTGTTTAAAGCAGAATGATCTGATTAATCTTGGGTGAGATGCCAGATTCTTTCTTGTTTTTGTTTTGTAAGCAAGGAAAGTCTATTCCAATGTAAAGAAACAGCTACCAGTGGCAGGGAGAGGTTCTCAAAAGTGAGTTGCTGATAATACATTCAGGATAATAAAACACTCAATGCCTCATTAAAAAAATGATTCTAGAAACTCATTTGTAGCATGTGAGCATGCTCCCAGTGATGTCATTCCTCATTGCTGAGTTTCTGTGAACTGCTTCATACTTGGTCATCACCCCTCTGATGGTCCTGTTTTGTCCTGTCTTTGCTTTTGGTAAACATATAGAACTAAATTTTGATGTGTACATTGGTAAGTGTTTTTCGTGAGAATGTGCATTTCTAAGATCTTTTACTGTGATACCCCCTCCTGAGGCGACCTGCTATACAACACACAAGCAAGTGCTTTCAAGTGCCACTGTGCCATTGTCAGAGTTTTCCCTGCCTTCACCTGAGCACATGGGGAATTTTGTTGAGTAACCCTGTCTGCACTAAATGCAAATGTGGGAGTCTGGTTTATTTTCTTCCTGTCAGTGTATACTTGGGAAATTCTGAGCATAATTCTATGAGGTCCTGCTTCAAAGAACCAATTATCCAGACTTTTGAAGGTGTCTTGAAGCCTACTGGGTGTCACCTCCCATATTTATGGTAGGTCTTTCCCTATATTTAACTGTCTCTGGACATACTATAACAGACACACTCAGAAATGTGAAATATGAATCTCCTAGGTACTCCTTAATTCAACCAAGTTGACAATCAGCGTGTCTAAGGACTAAGGGACTAAGCAGCATGTGATTCATGTTTTTGGAATAAGTGCACCACCATATTTTTGAGGAAGACACTGTCAGAGTTTATCTTATAGGATGGGTCAGAATGAATGAGTGTGGTGTTAACCGAAAGCGAATGCTCATGTGACTTGAAACGTGTATTGTTTCTACTCGGTTCAATTTGTTACCGACGCTTTTGAATTTTATTAGGACAACTAAACACATGATTGAAGAGCAGGCCCCAAGATCTCTGTCGGAGCACTGTGAACATTCTCCCCGTATACACAAGCTTCTGGTTGTGTGATGTCAGCTTCTAAGGATAGCTCGGAAATACCACACTCTGGCAGCATCTGTTAGCTGATGACTAGAGAGAAATAGCTGGTCCATTCTGCTGCATTTAGTGGAAACAGCTCAAGGTGTGGTCTGCACTGTTTTTCACAGGGCAGCTCTCAGTTCCCTGTGGATGTAGCTTTTCTTTCTTGGGTTCCTTTTTCTCTCTTGCCAACACCTTCATTCATCTGTCTGCCTCTGCTTCCTCTCAACTGCATATACAGCCAATTCCAGGGTCTGATTCTGGGAGAACCCAATCTAAAATGGTGACCAATGCAGGCAGCCTCTCAGGATTTAGGTCATTAGAAGAAGAGAGTCCTCTTTTCAGTACTTCAGTATGGGTTGGTTGTATACATATAAGAAACACAACTTTGCTCTTGGAAAATTGCCTACCTTCTTCCTTCAATCATAAAACCCAGCCACTTCAGTTGGTTTACTGCCAAAACTTGCTTCAAAAGGAGCTTGCAGGTAGCCCACAGGACATTAAAGTTCTTGTGGAAAGAATGTTCAGTTTGTGGCTCTCTGTGAATTTCTGGGATTTAACCTATAGTCAGGTTAAAAGAATTGAGAAAATATATTAAGCTCATCACCATGCTTCAATTTTTCTCCTCATTTTAGATTTTTCAGGTGTGTGTGTGTGTGTGTGTGTGTGTGTGTGTGTTTAATATTGTGTTTTGACTATGGCTTCATTTCTCTATTTCTGTCTACAAACAGATGAGAGATAGCTCATGCATGCACATAGCCAATTCTTGCTTTAAAAGTTTATAAAGAAATGGTCACAACCTTAAAGCTTGAAATTGTCTATAGTGTCTTCAAGAAGTAGACAGTGGTAAGGTCTTTCCTCATGATATAAGGCTGGTAGATTAGTGCTTCTGATTTTCATCATTCCCTTCTGGACCAGAAGATGATAAATGCATACTGCATCTGCAAAGCTTCATTTGGGATGCAGATATGAGCAGAGACACCAATGTAGTGCTACTGATTTCCCAGGAGAGCCTGCTAACGAACGGGAGCTCATTCAAAAGAATAAGATGGATATCTTCCAAATAGATGTCTGCTCACACCCATTCCTCCCCTTCCCCACTTCCTGTCTTTCTCCCTCTCTGTACTCAATGAATCATCAGGAACCAGCACATAAAAGCTAACAAGGAATTCTTAAATGAGGCTGGTGAGATGGTTCAGTAGGCAGACACTTGCCACACAAACCTGACCACATCAGCTCTATCCTCGGAACCCACATAAAGGCAGAAGGAGAGAACCAACTCCACAAAGTTGTCCTCTGACCTCTATAAACTCACCCTGGTAAACACACACACACACACACACACACACACACACACATATACACACACACACACACTATTAAAGGAACACTTAAATGGGAACTAGATCCTGTTCAATGGAGCTTCAGAAAACTGGCTTTAACTGAAGAGATTCCCATCTCTTTTGATGCTGTTTGCCAAAAAGAGAAATTTTTATTTGCTCTTGCTTAACATTTCTAAGACTTTTAGAGACTGTCTTGTGTTTAGTTATAAAAATTGGAGTGAGTAGGCAGACAGTAAGTGAAATCTATGCATTGTTTGCTCTGCAAGGATTCCTAACTGACTCCTATAGCCTTAAGTCACTCACACACACACACACACACACACACACACACACACACACACACACACACACGAGCCTGCGCTAACAGTCTAGATGAGGCATTCATTTGCTCCAACTCCAGGGTACCTTTGGTGTGAATATCAAGGCTCCAAATTAGATATGCAGTTCAGGAGGCTTGTCTTGGAGCCCCTGCTGTGCTATGCATACCAAGAAGTCTGGCCAGTCAGGAGCTCAGCTTCTAACCTGAATCCCAGAGATAAGCACAGGTGCAGCCAGAAAGCCCCTCTAGGGCTTCCTCCTTGTTGGTGGCCTTTCTTGAGGCCCTAATGAAGAAGCCAGCTCCAGCTCTGCCCTAGCCCTCCTGGAATTACAGGCACTTTCTGCTTTACTTGGTTGTATTATGTGATCTCTGCTGCCAACCCACACAATTCACTGACTCCCCTCTGCTCCCGTGGAATCTGAAACCGTCTCCCTGAGAGAATGAGCCATGCTAAAGGACTAGATCCCTTTTTATGTCAGGGTCATGCTGGCAAGCTCTTAACAAAAGACTTTTCAGACACATGAGTTTTCTACAACAAAGGTTTCCTAACTACACAATAGCTCAGTGTAAGTTTAGAGGCTGTCTTCCATGTGAGGGTGTGAGGATGAAGGAGTCTAGCTTTTCTACACCCCCTATACATGCAACACCCCTAGCTTCTGGTTGTGTGATGTCATCTTCTACATCTTACACTGTATACTTTTCTATACCTACCCTATACAAGGGTGTAGGGGGTGGTGGTGGTGTTCATCTTAGAGTTCCTTATTTTCTTCAAGTTAGTGAGATAAGAGTTAAGTGCCTGAGAGGAAGTCTAGAAGGCCAGGCCTTTGCATTGGCTGGACTGAGTCCCAAAGAGCCAATCTGACTACAGTTGCCATGTATTGGGGAGCTTCTGGGTTTGGTCTACTGCACATATCATTAAATGACAAATCAGATTGGCTTCCAGTAAAGGGAGTAATTATAGTTCCTGTACTAGGGTTTGAACATGTCCTCCAAAAGTTTAAATGTTGGTGATGTTTGAAGGTGGGGCCTTTGGGTTGTGAATAGAATTGATACTGTCGTAGGGTTGGGGATCACATGACAGCATAGGTAGCTTTAGGAAAGGGTTGAGGGAGACCTGCTTTTGCTAACTTACACTGTCTCCCTCCCTGTGTCTTGATGCAACAGGAAGACCTGTACAGACACCGGGACCTCGAAACGAGACTTTATAGCTCTAAAACACTAAGATATGAATTACTTTGTAAAAGCCACCTGTCCTTGGTGTTTGGTTATAGCAACATGAAACACACTTAAGACAACTGACACAGAGAAAACAAAGCAGGTGTGAATCCTTAAATAATTAATTCACCATATCTCTCATGTCACCCTCTGCTAGGGGAGACACTCACATAGTTCTGGAGGTCTAAGTTACTTTATTCCTCGTTGTAATGCTCTAACAATTTCTCTAAATGCTGTTTGAGTAGATTTAAGCAAATAGAAAGTAAAAACCCTCTTAGCCCAATTAGCAAACTCAAGTCTTAACCTTCTAGGAAGAGTTTATTTTACTCATGTGATCCGTGCCAATAAAAGAAACTTGTAGACCATCTAATTTAATCAGTATGCAATTGTAGATTAATTAAGACTCTATCTAGGACTCTTACCACTCCTATCATAATAATAACCTAACACTCATTAGGTTTTGAATAAAAGTCTGTCTTTGTCTCTACTCCAATGAGTAATTTCTCTAGAGAGTCTGAAGATAGGCTTTTTCCACTAGTGATTTCAGGATGGATGTTTGTTTAGAGGTGGCCCATAATGGGCCTGGTGTTTTCAGAGCTCATCAGCCTACATACATTCATTGTCATCCGCTCACTTATTTAAAAATGATACAGAGATCACGTTTGCCAACCCAGGACTTCACTCAGTCTCAGGATGTGACTTCACAGGCTTCTCAGAGCACTCCCCAATAAAGGAAACTGAGGCTCCTCAAACGTTATTTATGGTCATGGTCACATGTACTTTTTCTAAGAATTAATTTTCTATTTTTAACATTTTAAATTAGATTTATTTAGTTATTCTGGGAGAAGCATATACCATGGTACCCATCTGGGAGTCAGAAAACAACTCATAGGAGTCAGTTCTCTCCTTCATCATGTGGGTCCCAGAGATCGAACTCAGGTCATCAGGCTTGGCAGCAAGTGCTCTTACTCACTGAGCCATCTTGCTGGCCCCTACATGAACTTTCAGTGGATTATTTTAGGACGTAAATGACCAAACTGGACAGGCTATATCTCCCTTCTGAGTAGAAACCAGAAATGAAGCCAGTAGGTTGTGTGAGCATCTGATACCCAGGAACAAAGGTCAAAAGTCTTTTTGACCAACTCAGGAACGGCCAACTCGAAGGGCTCAGTGCGCATCAGATTTGTTTAACACAGGGTTCCATGAAGCAAAGCCCTCCCCATGGAAGTGTTCAATTACTGTCTGGATTTTAGGGTCAGTGCTGGGGTAGAAACTGAAGCCGGGCTTGTTTGGTTTTAAATGTAGGCAGGTTGTTTCCCATGCCAACATGGGTGCCGACATGCTCACTCTTCCTCATGCTTGGCTGGCATTGACAGTCATTGAGCCTGAAGCTCTTGGCTGGTGCTGGTATTTTTCAAGGTAAATGAATTTCTTGAATTATTATAATGGTAATCTTTCCCTATCTCCCGATCTAGTTAAATAGTGGTGATTATTTTCCTGATTGTATGTGAGTATTCCTGAAAGTGATGTTGTCTTCAGTGATTACATTTACCTCCAGGAATTCTGGGCTGTCTTCACAATGACACTTGTGTGTGTAGGTCAGTGCCAAGTACAGCGTACTCTTTCCTCCTGCACTTTATCTCTTCAAAGCACAGTTGTAGCTGCTACATTGACTTTTAGGGCAGCATATTTTACCTATCTTTGGATTCTATGTTCTCATATTTAATTAGTGCCTTTATAAAATTGTTACATATTTAACCTCAAATTGATTAAAAAGAAAAAACAAACCCTCTTTCTCCAGAGTAAGATTCATTGTTTTCACCAGCAAGTCATTCGATGGCCGCTAAAAGCGGCCTAACAAGCCATTTGAATGACTAGGTGATGGCTGTAAGTGGAAGCACTGTGTAAATAAAACAGAACAGCAGCTAGGAGTTCAGACTTCCGATGTCTGTATCTTTACGAGTGACGGCTCTGTAGCACAGAAAGTAATTCCACAATGAACCCAGTGCTTACATCTCTCCAGTGTTACTGCTGAACATTTAGGATTACTTATCACTGATCCTCTAGGCTTAAATAATTCATAAATCCTGGAGGCCCAGCCTTTCTGTGATCAGAAGGAAGGAGAAACATCCTGTGCTCAAACGGTGTAATGCCGTAGTCAATGAAGTCAGCACGTGAGCAGATCCTTGCACAAAGACGCCTGCAGTCTGACTTCTTCCCCTAATTCAGAAATTAGAGAAGCATTTCCAGCAGATAAAATGCAAACTTTTACTTATATTGATCCCCAGACAACTCATATTTGCCACACTTTGGACTTGTGCATTGGGGTTGTTGGAAGCCTCTGTCACTTTACAAAAAGGAAGAGGTCTTTCCTGCCACCACAAGTCATCTACACTGGTGACAATTTTCAGGAGGGTGGGGAATTTTGGAAGCCAATTAATTCCATCTTCTTCCAACATCCTTGAGTAACATTTCCAAATAGATTATTAGTGTAACCAGGACAGCCCAGCCACCGCTGTAGGAGGTGGCTGGCATTGACTCAGACACTGAAGATCAACTAGATACCATCTGATCTAGTTTAGGTAGAGAGGAGTCCAGGGCAACGCTGTGATGTGACTTGCTGCCACTGTAGAGTTAGGTCAGCCAGAGCTTCATTCTCCCACCCCCAAGACCAGTGTCCCTCCTCCTTTGCTGTGCTGTGCTTGGGAGTGAAATCCAGGCTGTCTCTTGCTTCTGTACATGGGGTGTTTTAGGGAACACAATCATGTGCCTCTGTTTATGTATTGTCCAAGGCTACCATGAGCACATGGTGGCAACACTCAGTAGTTACATAAGAGACAGCAAGGCTGAAAGCCTATACTTATCTTCTGACAAGTTATTAAAAACATCTCCCATGAACCACTGCTTTCCCTCCCGGTTGTGGGGTCACGGCTGGCTCTCCTCTCACTGCCACAGCCAGAATTGAGCTATGCTAAATTTATAATTTCCTTTTCAAAAATGACAAAGCACGAAACACACAAAACCAAGAATGAATTTCTGGATCACCATGACTGAACCAGCCATTGACAATATTATGAATGAACGTGTAGATCACCATGAATGAAGCAGTTACTGAGAACCGGAAATTGTCAAGATGGATTACTTCTTCCATTTACATTTTCCACCACATAATGAGAGTTAACTCCACAATTGGAGCATGATGCTAATGCAGAGGACATATTGCAGAAGACTCTACTTGTTTGATATCCTCAAATAAGGTCTCATGCATGGATTCATTAGATACACTCTGTGTTATCTAGTATTTATTAAATAATTCCAGGAATTTGGTAGGATATTTAGGACTTACAAATACAAGTGGGAAAACTTACACCCTAACCTGTGCTGTGTCCCTGGAGCCTAGAGAGAGATGGCAGTACAGTGCTGTGGCATTGCCTCTGACTTACATTCCTCTTGGAATGGCGAACAGTAGTATGGGAAGCCTCTTCAGTTTGAAAGCAATGTAGCAGCTCCCTCATGATGAGGAAGCTGCAGAGGTAAGGGGCGGGACCTGATGGCACTTAGTCTGTGATCGGCAGTTAGATATGTTCCCAAGCTTTGAGCAGATATTTCTAACTTCACAAGTGTGTTGAGGAGTATTGGATCACAGAACATTCTTTCTTAATAGAGTTTGTTTGTTTTTAGGAATTCAGTATGTTCCGTATAAAATAATCCCGGGGGGACCCACACTCTTGACTAAAATGTTCAGTTCCAGACACTGAAACTCACACACAGCTCTGCACCTTGCTGAATTTGCTTCTATCTCTATTTTTATTTGTACTTTATGGTTTCTTGTGTTATTTTCAGTTAAGACCCCTTTTCTTTCCTTGACTACACACACATGGGAGAGAATCTGTAGGTGCCAACGTCTGTTCTATGCCATATAGCGCACTTAATCTACAGATGAGCCAGCCGAGTGTTGTTTCTGTTTTTACGTTTTACAAATGATGTCGTTGGTTACATTGCTTGAAGCAATAAAGCTAGCATTCCTGCTGAGATATGTTGGATTCCAAAGCCCCTGTTGGCAAGTTTTCCCACAATGCCTCCCACTGGTAAAGGAGAATCCAACTAATCAGGACTTGAATTTTCTGATATGTCAGAACTATTTATAACCCATGAGTACAAAATTCAAATGTTTTCATTGGCCCTTGCTATAGTCAAGGCTCTATGATGGTTGTTACAGAGGCTCAGTGCTAATTCTCCACCATCCAGGGCCCCTGAGGATCTCCTCATCTAATTAGCAATAAAAGACATAAATAAGGAGATAACTGAATGTGGACTTTAGCCTACTCTGGGAACTGATAGCTTGGCATGTCAGCTCTGCAAGGGTTTCAAGAAGGGTGCATCCTTCTGAGGAGCTGGCTCAGTGGATATCATCTGCCGCACAAGCCAAAGGACCACGTTTGGATCCACAAAAATATGCAAAATTGGGCATGCATGGCCACCGCTTGCTATCTCAACATTCAGGAAACAGAGGTGAGATCCGAGGGCAAGCTAGCTATCTAGGCTAGCTGGAATCTAAAAGCTGTGGAATCAGTGAGAGACCCTGACTCAACAAAAAGTGGAGAGTGGTAGAGGAAGAAACCGAATGCTACACACACACACACACACACACGCCCTCACACGCCCTCATATACACACATGTGCCCACATATGTGAACATGCATACATGTACACCACATACATACACACAATAAGTGAACAAGTCATGCACCACACGTGTAACTGGAGGAGAGCAAGGGTGCAAACAATATCACAGCCCATTATTCGGGTGAGGTTTGTAGCTGCTGTATGATAGATAGGTAGTTTACATACCAGCTTCACTCTCTTGTGTTTTCTATTTTTTTTAAATTTAGGTCAACACACATAGAATCATATTGTGCTTTGCCAAAAAATAATTGTATCTAAGAGATGTGTTTTCATCTGGCAAAAATCTGTGCTCTTCAGTGTCTACAGCTTCTGCCCTCCCTGGGGTTATCTTTGTTCTGCTCCACAGTGTATGATACTTACCTGACACATGATCATTAACAATCGCAATCCCCAAAGGAGCATGCTGAGACCCAGGCAGAAGGAATTGCTGTGTATGTGTGTGTATGTGTGTATGCTATATATGTGTGTGTATGTGTTGTGTTTGTACATGTGTGTATATGTGCATGTGTATACATATGTGGGGGTGGCAAAGGTCAACCTAAGGTGCTATTTTTGGGATAACTATACATCTTGATTTTTGAGACAGAGTCTCTCAATGGCTTGGAACTAACCCACAGCTCCAGGTAAGCTGGTTGGTCAGGGAAACCCAGAGATCCTCCTGTCCCAATGTCCACAATCCTAGGATTACAAATAATTTCTTTGTAAATATCTGAATTAATTAGTAAGGGTCTGAATTAGAGCCAAGACTCGTGACCCATAAGCTAGCTTTTTTCATAGATCACACTGTCACTCATGAAAGCATGTTCGTACTTCAATAGAACATGTGGAGTTAAAACAGGTCTATAATTCATTATCTAACATCCATAGGACCTGATGGGTTTTGAAACTCATAAAATTTTAAACTATAGAAAATGAAAATTAATCAGGTATCAACTATTGCATCATGAAGCCAGTAGGGTCTAGGACTACCCTTGATAATCAAACTCTTCTATAATGAGATATGTGAATACTTCCCCCCCTCCCCTGTGCCCCTTAGTGTGAGGAATAAAGACTTTGCATACTTATCAATCTAGGACATATTTTGCTGTAAATTTGGAATGATTTTGTGGGTGAAGTTTCAGAAAATGGCTGGCTATAGATCTACTATAAATCTGAATATCCTTGTGTCTGAGGGACAGATGACCCCATTCCTCTTACCAATAGATGGAGGTAATAATACTTTATGTTCTGTAGGTGATTAATTACACTAATTATAATGTTAAAAATAGATCCTAGAGGATATTATAATCTATGTAAGTCATGGTAATTATTATTTTTTACCCTTGGTGCTTGTTTATAAAATGTGCATTTTATAAATCAAATCTTTGAATTGTTCTTTTACAACCACTTCCAAAGCATCCATTTTTTAAGTGGTAAGCCACAAAAAGAGGAGGTGAAAGGAAGTGAAAAAAGTTTAAAGGAGTGATTATGAATATCCCAGCCTGAGCAGGCTCCTCAAAACAAACAACAAACCGTCCGTGGCCTAAACGTGGTCTGCTGTCCCTCTGTAGAAATAGCAAACGAAGCATGTATGTCACATTTGAAATGGATGAAAGATAAACTAAAAGGGCAGTATTTCATAACATTTTACAATCATATATGAAACTCACTTTGGTGTTCGTGCATAGAATTGGAAGCAAGGCCACAGCCACCTACATGTTGAATTTGGTTGATGAATGGCAGAAGTAAATAGTCACAGAGGCCACAGTCCTGCAAAGTCAAGTCACCACGATGCCCTCGCCTACCTTGGGTCAGGTCCTACACTCCCTGCTGCCGTCAATGTCTCCGGCTTCCGACTTAGATGCTATGCGTCTTCCATACCCATCCTTGCTAAGGAAACTCATCTCATTCTTCCAGCTCCCAAGATGACTTTGGACTTATTTGACTATCTTGGCCTATCATGGCCATCCCTTCTTTACTGCAGAATTTCCCTTCCTGATTCCCTTATTACTTATTTAATACATAATATCTTCCACTTTTCCCAATTCCAGGAGTGGAAGCCAGGTGCCTGATTTATGGTTGATGTGTAACCTGAGGGAGACAGAGCTGTTAGAAACTCATTTCCTTTCAGTTGCTATTTAAAAAAAGAAGAAAAGAAAAGAAAAAGGTAGGAATCAGCATTGCTGCTGTTTCCCGTGTTCCCACTCACATGACCAACACACACAATTTGATCTCTCAGGTCGTATCTTAGATCTAGTCCTTATGGGAATATTTATTGCTGTAGAGTCTGGTTCAAGAAGAAAGCCCATGCAGCTGAGCCAGGGGTGGGGGAGGGTGGTGTTTCTACTCCCTTTCTGACCTGAGAGTGGTTTATATAGAGGATCTTAACAGGTCACTTTGTAGGGTGGTACTAACAGATTATGCTAATGTATTGTTCTAATCTCTAGAATGACTATCCTAGTGATTTGCATAATAAAACAGGGTCTGATAGATGGGTTAAGGTGGCCATCGGGTTAAAGTGAACCTCAGGTTCTAAGTTTAGCATCCTTTTGAGAACACCATGGGTCTATGTCTTCTTTGTTCTGGTGTCTGAAACAGCCTTTTCAGCAACAGGAGAGAAAGAAAGAGGAAGAGCTACTCACCTGGAATATACTGCTTCTTGCTAAACACTACACTTAAAAATGTCTAAATATTCATTCTTTAAAGATTTTTTAAATTTTATGCATATGAGTGTTTTGCCTGCATGTGTATCTGTGCACAATGAAGGACCAAAAGTCCATTTCTCTGTGTGTACATGCAAGGTCCCTAGTCTCAGGCCTGGTCCAGGTCTACAATGTTCTGCTCAAGTCTCTGATGTGGACCTGACCCTGTAAGCTAGCAAATTCTAAGAGAAAGCCATAAAAACCCCCACTTGAGGGCAACCAATCAGAAAGAAGAAGCAGTGCAAGAGTAGCCCCTATCTAATCTGGCCAGATAGCCAGCCCTAGAGGCCATAAACCAAATGTCTTGACTTTAATGGCTAACCAAATATAGCTTAAGAATGCGGACAGTTAACCTCTTGAGCATGAGCCAATCAAAACTAGACATTTGTAAACTGCATTTCTGTTCCCCCATTAGAAACCAGGCTACCTCACCCATGTTAAAACCCCCTCTTACTGTCTATGAAAAGGCCAGTAAGCCTTTGTTCAGGGTGGGCCATTTCATTTGGTGCCTGACACCAGGATGCTGGTTTGCTCTCCAAAGTAAAAGCTCCTTGCTTTTGCATCAGAACTGGGCTCCTGGTGGTACTTGAGGAGGGGGATTTTGAACACTGGGCACAACAGTGAATGCAGTGCCCACAGAGGCCAGAAGCAAGTATCAGACGCCCTGAGCTGGAGGTACACATAGTCGTTAGCTGCCGTGTGAGTTCCTCTAGAAGAGCAGCCAGTGCTCTTCACCACTGAGTCATCTAAACACACATTTTAAACACATACTATTAAACATTTTTCTTATGCGTTATTTTTATTTATTATTTCTATTTTATTGATTATTATTTCACTATTCCACTATTCATATTTATTATTTCTCATTTCATCTTAGTGCATTTTCTCAATTGCAAAGTTTATTTCTTCAGCAAGATTCTCCTCCCTAAAACATCTAATTCCATAACTGGTACAAACAGTTGCTGCATCATCAGTCCCATAACATCTAATTAAATTTAATACAATAATTACAGGCTAATTGGCTAAATCAAAAATTGCTACCTAAACAAATATGCCTGTGTCGTGTTCTTTCCCCAGCACCTTTAAGCTGTGGACTTTCGATTCTGTTTCTTAACTAACTGCAATTTTAGATTCTCTCAAAGATCGTGTGTGTGTGTGTGTGTGTGTGTGTGTGTGTGTGTGTGTGCACATGTCTCTGTGTCTGCTTATGTGTATATTCATGAGTATGTATGTGGAAGCCAGAAGTCAATGTTGGGTATCTTCCTCAATTACTTTCCACCTTCTTTATTGATTGATGGACGCAGGGTTTTTCACTGAACCTGAATCCAGATGGTTCGGCTAGACTGGCAGAGCAGCACACTCCAGGGATCTCCTGTTTCTGCGCTGCTGGTACTGATGTTACAGGCACATGCAACCACACCTGGCTTTTTATATGGGTTCTGGAGATCCAAACTCAGCTCCTCATGCCTGTTGTGACTGACAGTTCTAATTTTCAGCGTGCCACAGTCTAGATTCACCAGGGAAGAGAGTCTCAGTGAGGAATTTTCTCTATCAGGCTGGTCTGCAGGTGTGGCTGTGGGTGGGATTGTCTTGATTATTAGTTAATCTGTGTAGGAGGCTCAGCCCTCTGTAACACCATTCCCTGGGGTGGGTCCTGGACTATGTAAGGATGGAGAAAGTGGGCTGAGCAGCAGGCATGTGTGCTTTTATTCTTTCTTCTCATGCCTGAGGTTGTCACTAGCTGCTTCAAGTTCTTATCGTGACATCCCCATAATGATGGACTGTGACCTGGGTGGTGAGCCAAATAAGCCCTTTCTCCCTTAAAGTTGCTTCGGTCAGGATGTTTAATCACGCTAATACACCAGAGATTAGGACACTCTCAGCAAGCACTTTGCTCACTGAGCCGTCTCCCCAGCCTTTCTTCAATTGAATGTTTAGGTTTATGAACTCTATAATTCAGGGGAAATGGATGTGGAGGTGTATTTACCTTCTGTCCATCTTAAAAACAAACAAACAAATTTTATTTAAACAATTTACCTCTTTCCAAGTCCCTAGGCTGGAGTGTGAGTTCTTTTCCACCCGTGTTTCTAATGCAGGGGTTCTTGTTCTGATCTCTCTATTGCCAGTTTCTAGAAATGGGTTATATGAATCCTCTGAGCCTCATATGTCAGTTTTGGAGACATCTTGTGGGGATGGTCGAGGCCACCATTGTATTGACATATAGCAACTTGTAATCCTTGACTTTCAGCTGCAAGCTTTTGTATCTTGAAGTGTCCTGTGATAAGAAGGCTGGTGTCTGGCTGTCCCGAGGTAGCTTCCAAACAGAAGCTAGCCACAGGAAAAACCTAGAAGGTTGAGATTTTTAATTTCAACTTCCATGTCTTTGAAAGGAGAGGGCTGATGGTTTAATGAATCACCAGTAGCCAGCGAAAGGTGTCCAGCCTTTCAGCTTCTCTGGGTCACATTGTCATCTGGAGAGTTCATATGTAAGAAACACATAGCTGTGTCACAAAAGAATCACTGAAAAAAACCTCATATTTTAGTATGTTTATGTTTGTGTTGGGTTAGAGCATGGACCAGAATCATTCTGCCTCTTTAAACAAGAATCCACACAAACCTAAGAGGGAAGGTCACAGAGTGGGTAGCTGCACACATGACAATTCATGGCAAATGTTGTAACCGGGCCTGAGGGTGGTGTGTCCTTTCAATACTTCACACTGTGTGTTGCTTCCTTTTGGCTCCTAGATGCACTCTTTGTAACAGCTTTTCAATAAACTGTTTTGTGGGTCACTTGAAGACATTTGTCAATCAAGGATACCTTGATATATGGCCTCTTTGTCAGAAGTTCCCAAAGCCTGAATTTATGCTGACGTCTAAAGTGGGCAGCAGTCTTATAGGTCTGAGCCCTGGAGAACCAGTGTTGGTTGCTGGTTGGAAAACCCTCATAATTTGTGTCTACTGTGCTATAGTAGCAAAGAACTGACCTTGCTTTTCCCCAGTGCTTTTGCAGACCCTGACCCTACCGATTAATAATTCTAGTGATAAGGCATAGAAGTGACCAGAGATATAACAATGTAGGAATATTCACAATAGTGACTTTTGTAAAAAGTCTCCATCTAGCAGCAGCCCACTATTGATGAGTCAGGGCGCAGTCATCAGTCATACAGGGAACACTCTATGGCTCTGATTTTCAGGGAATAATATGGACCTCAGAGGACATATGGCGACGTCCAGAGATTTTGTTTTATGACTAAGTTAGTAAATGGGATCTATTGTCATCTGATGGTGAAGACTGAAGATACTGGTAAGGGTCCTATAGTGTATGGGCAGCGCTCATTATAAGAGTATTATCTGCCTGAAAATAACTCATTGAGAAAACTCTTTTTTTTTTTTTGTCATTGAAATAAACTGAACGATAACTACACCAAACATTTACATGAATCTCACATATTCATATTGGGGAGGGGACCTCAATTTCCAAAGAATATATGCATACAGCTCATTACAAAGAAGGAAGAAGCGATTTGCACTTAAGTAGACACTATTCTCTTTGGGGGAATGAGGGAGAGTTTCTGGAAGAGACACGGGTAAGCTTCAAGGGTGTTTGCAAAGTTCTCTTTCCTGGGGCTGGCTTGGCTTTTAAGAGTACTTGCTGTTCATGAAGTGTACAGGGATCTGGTGTTCAGCACCCACATGTTGGTTCACAACAATTTGTAATTCCAGTTTCAGAGGATCTGACATCCTCTACTGGCTTCTGCAGGTACTGCAGGCACACAGAGCATTTACAAATATGCAGGCAAAACACCCCATACACAAAATCTATTCTGTACGCACAGTGAAAGATGATTAAATAAAGCAAAACATGTCATTGTGAAGCCATTGTGAGTGGGCCTGGAGGTGTGGGCAGCCTCTTCTTTCTCAGAGACATTCACTAGAAACAAATAGTGTGGCGTATCTGAAAACAGTGTTACAGAATGCACTTCTAGTAGTCTCTGAAATATGTTTCCTATCACCTTAAGAGTCACGTGGCACAGATACATTTTTTCCTCAGTAAAATTATAAGCCTAGGGTTTCTCACAGTAAAATGTTCATCAAAGGGCTTGGGGTGTAGAAGATTAGTTTGATACAGGAGGAGAATCAATTTCCTCTCTGCTGTTATGTTTGTCTGATAATCTCTCTGAGATGAGGGTTCAAAAGGACAGGAGTAGGGTGGTGAAAAGAAAGCAGCCTTAAAACTGTCCCACTGGAGAGACACAAGGCGTGGGAGTCTTTAGTTACAGAAGGTCTGAAACAGGATTCTCTTCTCAGGAACCTGAGTACTGCTGATTTCAGGCTTCACTGCTTCTAAGCAGCAGGAGGCTTAGTTGAGCTCACCTGATCCAACAAACACCATTCACTTCCTAGTCTGTGTCTTTCTAATTGTTCCCGTTTGAGGCAGCTTTGCAAGTAAATTCTACCTTAGAAAGCAGAACCAGGTTCAGGGCTGGTGATCTAACTATTAAGTTTTAACTTGTCAGTCCTGACTTTTGGGTGTGTATCTTTTTTCTTTTTCAGTGTGTGCCATGCTTCAAAGAGAGGGCAGGAAATCAATATGTCTTTATAAAATCAAAATGCATATTACAATGTCTAGAGCCCGTAGAGATATCAAGTTGGTCACTGTTGGCCTTCTTCCCTGCCCTCCTCCACATCACATTGGATCGATCATCCTGTGTGTACACACGCCTGGTGCTGGGGATCCTGATAAGGTGGCATTCCTCATGTATACAGTGTTCTATTTATTCAAAAGTTATTTTCTGTGAAGTTGAAATATACAACTCCACATTTCCCACTCATTCTTAGTCATTTCCTTTCATCCACATTAGGATGTGGTCATTTTTATTTCCTCTTTGGCAATCAGCATATGCTAATTAGTACATTACTAAGAATTCCCTGAAGTCCACAGCTTTTTGGGGGTTTCAGGCTTAAATGAGCATGGCATATGTTATCACAGCAGGTAGATTTTCTAAGTGAGAGCCTTGAGATCAACCCTGGGAGAAGCCCAGAGAACAGTTACTATAGACTGAGCTTTCTCCACATCCCAGGGAAGAATTTTTACAGATGAGCCAAAGCAGGGCTAAAAACGGCTTCCTCTCTCATGTGCTTCAAGACTGTTCTCTGGTGACCAGCTTTCATCTCTACCAGAGTCTTCTTTGACTAAGGAATCCATGAAATAGTCTCCAGTTTGAGTCATTTCTGAGTGGCCTAGCATTGTAAGGAAAGGGTTTTCATGGCACATCTCCACTGTGGGTTAAAACAAAAATCATGAAATAGACACCAAAGTAGAAGGAATGTAAATTGATGTACTTATAATTTTATCTACTACTTATATGACAGGAATGGGCACAAATAACATAAATGCAAGAAAAGAATCATGATTATCAGATGCATTGCTTGGTTTTGAGATTCTTACAGAATACTCTGTAAAATGGACTCCCGTAACACAACCAAATTGCCTTTCCCACTATTGGTAATTTTTTTCTAAGACAAATTAGGCAAAACTATGGAAACAGCTAAGCACCCCTTCTCCCCCCTTACTTTTCACCCAGTCATTTAGGTCCCCTCTCTCCTAGACGTCATTTTTCAGGATGCTGTACCCACAGGTCACCTGGGCACGCCCTGCCTCTCTCCTTCTCTTTCAAGGTGACACAAGTCAGTTGTTCACTTTGAGGAGTGTTTGAGCAGAGGGAACACAGGTTATTCTAGCTGTAAATAGAGAGAAACATTTTCAGTCAGTGTCGGTTAAAATATGACAGCCAATAGAGTTCTAAAAATACATGCTTTTAAGTGGATCGGTGATGAGAGTGATTTATAGCGGTTTTAATCAGAGTTCAACTATAGACCGTCTGCTCTCAGGTTGTCCTTGGTGGAATCTACTGCTTCCCTTCTGTAATTACTGTTGTGAAGTTAGAATTGATATGGAAGTTGGGACCATAGAAAGGAGAGTGACTGCCCTCTGTGTAATCTTGTGTCTCTAATTTTAAGCATATTCATGGCAGAGAAAATGTCATGTATGGTTTGACCCAGCTGTCACTTTGAAAGGGAAATTTGGGCATTTTTTGCTTTTCTTGCATATTTTACTTATTTCTTCCAATGTAGTTGGGGCAAACAGAGGAGTCCTTGAAAAGGAAGATCTAACTTTACAACGGCAAAATGGAAGAAGAGCTTTCCTTGGCCCCTCCTGGCCTTGGAGTCTGATAAGTAGGGACAGAAACACCATGAAATTTGCATAAACTGTATCTGAGGCCCAGAGATGGCATGGTCCCTTCTTGTACCATAGCCATGTCCTGGGACACCCAGCAGCCCTGCTCCAGCCTTCTAAGCTGTGCCTCTGCTTCCCTTCCCTTCCCTTCCCTTCCCTTCCCTTCCCTTCCCTTCCCTTCCCTTTCCTTCCCTTTCCTTCCCTTCCCTTCCCTTCCCTTCCCTTCCCTTCCCTTCCCTTCCCTTCCCTTCCCTTCCCTTCCCTTCCCTTCCCTTCCCTTCCAGCCTCTTTCCATTTCTACCCAAAAGCCCCATCTTCTTCTCCACGTGGGTTCATAGACTGCCAGCAAACCTTGGGAAAATGACTTCTTTCTCCTGTGGGTGAGCCGGGTTGATGGTACCTACTTGGCTGGACTCTGGGGAAAATTAAGAGCTATGACTAGGAAGATACCAAGAACAAAGAAAGTTCCTTGTACAAGCAGCAGCTCACTATCTGAAAGGTGGTGTCTATATTTACCATTTCTTGTCTTTGCTTAGTAAGGGTGAAGGTCTGGGGTTGTCATGGTTTTAAATAGGGTGTTGGGAGTGGTTTGAGGAGAGATGGCGGAGAGTAGGGGAAAGTGGACAGAGAAGCTAGCCTTCAAATTTCTTATGTGCAGATGGTAGCTAATACCATTTCTCAGATGATGTCCTCAGACGTCAGTGGGTGGTACAGATGTATGTATTATGAGGGGATAGGTGGGTGGGGCTGGGGGTGATGTTGTATGAACAGACATTTGGAAGGAGCTCTTGAATGTAGCAGTACAACTACTGTGGCAGCTCACCAAGGCAGACACTGAGTCATTTTCATAGGTGTAAACCCTGCCAGACCTCAGCAGCCATACTGGACAAGCGCCATACTGGACAGTGGAACCCTGAGTATCCCAGCTCAGGTGTTTTTATTGATACCTAAGTTCCTCAGGTGTTTTACTGATACTATGTGCAGATCATGAGCAATCAGACACTTTTATATAAACAGCAGGCAATATAAAATCCAAGGCCTAGGCAGCTCTTCACCCAACAATGTACAAAACAACCATTTTAAACATAATTAAAAATAAACTCTGCAACACTGGAACTGCGTAGAAAATATAGTCTTTCCATATCATTTCTTTTTCTTATTTATCTGTTAATTTTTCTCTTGTACAATATATCCCAACAAAATTCTTCCCTCCTCCACTCCTCCCAGCTCCCATCCCCATGTCCCCTCTCTCTCAGTCCCACTCCCCCTCTGCTTCCCTTGAGAAAAGAGTAGACCTCCCAGGGATATCAGCCAAACAAGGCACAACAAAATACTATAAGACTAGGCACAAACCCTCATATCAAGGCTGGATAAAGGAACCCAGTAGGAGGAACAGGGTCCCAAAAGCAGGCAAATGGGTCAAAGACACACCCACTCCTACTGTTAGGAGTCCCACAAACAACACCAAGCTAACAGCCATAACATATATGCAGAGGACCTAGTGCAGACCCATGCAGGCTCCATGATTGCCCCTCAGTCTCTGCAAAATCCTATGAGCCCTTGATTCAAGAGTTTATTTTTGCTCACAATCTGCACATGTTATCAACAGAACACCTGAGAAACTTAGATATCAATAGAAACTCCTGAGATGAGCCACTCAGGGTTCAGCTGTCCAGGATGGCATTTGCCATGATAGTGGTTCCTTCTGCTAAGGTCTGGCAGGCTTCTCGCCTATGAATATGCCTCCATGTCTTTCTTTGTGAACCCACATAGTAGCTATCTACTTTGAGCCCTGCTTAGTTGATTTTGTGGGCTGTGTTCTCTTTGTGACCTCAGTCCCTCTGGTTAATATAATCCTTTCTCCCCATTTTCTGTGGGGTTCCCCAAGCTCCCAGGAAAGGGGTCCGATGGAGATTTCCAATGTAAAGATTTAATGTATGGCTTTGGGTCTCTGCATCTGCTCCCATTACGTGCCAGAAGGAGCCTCTCTGGAGACAATTGGGCTCAGCACGGATCTACGAGTAAAGCAGAATATCAGTAGGAATCATTTCAATATTTTATTTTATTTTATTTTATTTTATTTTATTTTGCCAGTTGTGTTTGGGTCTACCCTAGGTGTCAGATTGTAGGTCGAAGGTTTTGTGGCTGGGTTGGTGACTTGGTTCCACCACTGGAAGCCTTGCTGGGTTACAGAAGATGGCTGGTTCAGGATCCGTATCCTCTATTACTAGGAGGCCTCACTAGTGTCACCCTTGTAGATTCCAGGGAGTTTCCATTGCACTAGGTTTCCACAACTCCCCCAAATGCCCCTCAATTCCTGTCATCTCTCCTCATATTCTCTTCCTCTATCCCTCCCCTATTCAGCCCCCAGAACACCCACAAAGTTTGTTCTATTTCCCCTTCCCAGGGAGATTCATGCGACCCCCCTCCCCCAATCCCAGAGCCCTTCTTGTTACCTAGCCTCTCTAGGTCTATGAATTGTAGCATGATAATCCTTTACTTAACAACTAATATCCACTTTTTATAAGTGAATATATACCATGTTTGTCTTATTTCTTTTTCTTAAAACTTCAATTAATTCAGTCATTTCACCCACATCTCTTGTTCCTCCTCTAAATGCTTGTCATGATTCTGTGTTTGATGAAATTCGCATTCAGATTCTGATGTGGAAAGGAAGCTGAATGTACCTGAAAAGCTACTCACAAACCCATCTCAGTGTAGAAAGATATCACAAATAAAATTTGCTCCTGGGCTGGCTCATCGGGATGGTACCAGGACAGAGTAGGATATACATGCTGTTTCCATCCTCAGTGGAAAGCTGGACAGAAAGTGTGAATTACATAGATCTCTGACCCAGGTTACTGAGAAGGACTGTGACCTTCTACAGATAGCCTGGGGTATACATGTGTTTCCTTTGCTGTTATACAGGAGAACTCTGACATTGGTTGAATTTCTTTCTCTGAGGACATGTAATGTCCTTTAGTTATTCTGTCCTGAAATGTCAAGTAGCTATTCTCTGCTTACCAAAGTGAATCAGCTCCCTCTAAAAGAAACTACTCACCATTGCAGGCAACAATATACCTGTATGAGCCTTTGCTTGCACATCTTTTTTGTGTTGAAGAGTCTCTTCAGGCACTGCTTGAGAATAGATCTTTCAGTTATGATTTATTTCTATAGAAAAACAAAAAGTTTTGGCAAAGGGCTCAAAGTAAAGGAATAAGAACGCCTGCTTATTCAGACAGGTATCCAATATAAAGGAAGAACTGGGGACTGGAGAGATGACTCAGATTTCAAAGCACTTCTACTCTTTCAAAGGACCTGGGTTTGGTTCTCAGCACCCACATCAAGTGGTTCACAACTGTAACTTCAGTACCAGAGATTCTGATGCCCTCTTCTGGCCTTCACAGGCATCTGCATGTACTTGATGCCAATAAAGTCAGGCAGGCAGAACACTCACATACACAAAATATAACTACAACCACAATAACAATGATAATAAAACAAATCTTTACAATAAGAGAAAACATGTTTCTAAATGCTTTTGTGTGTTTTTCATAATCCTCATAATAACGTTATGAGATACTGAGCCCAGTTTCCTAGAGAGATAAGCATTGATAAGTGAAGACTGATCACATCTAGCAAAAGGCAAAGTGAGGGTTCAAACCCTGCATCCTCATTCAGCTTCACATCTTTAATCTTTTTTGTCATGTGTAGCAAGCCATCAATGTTATTCTTCACATTGTCAAGCTGCAAAATGTTGGAAAACATCACAATAGGAATTACTCAACCCTTTCTTCCACCTACATATTGATCTGAGAGATGAGGACTAACATAGCCTTTGATAGAGCAGCCTTGAAGTCCCCCATTTTTGTGCTAAGTTGCCTAAGATTTAAGCAGGTGTATCTGGTCTGAGAAGGGAGTTGGTTCTGTCCTGATGTGACTGAGAAGATGGTGAAGCTGCCACATGTCACTAAGGGATCTAAGTATAACTACAGAACCCTAGAAGACTTTCAAATCTGTGTGCAAGGAGCAAATGATGCTGATGCCCATAGCTTGGTTCTGTGAGCTCTGAAGTCATTCCCACAGGCCCGGAGTCAAATGTCTTCTGTAGAGGACAGAAGGGGTGGCCCTACAAGTCACCCATGCCCTTCTGGCCCTTCTGGAAGCGTCTCCTCTGACCTCTGCCTCCTGTTGAATTGCTTTCTGACTCTTGATCTCAGCTCCAATTTCATCGCCTGAGCTGCTGTACTTCCTCCCACACCTCCTGTTCCATCTTCACCCTGCTCTTCTTGGCAGGAATTGTCTGGGGTAAAGACCTCCTCATAGCTGTGTCCTCCATAGCTCCAGTCCTGTCTTCTGGACACCTCTTTCCATAGTGGCTCTTCCAGGTTGAGGTTTAAGGTCTTTCCATAGCACCTAAATCAGCTGAAATTTATCACATACGTGCTGTAATGTGTGTTGACTTGGGACGAGCTGCAAAGCTTAAAATGATGACTCTTCTCGTCCTGCTATTTGGTGTTCTCATTTTTGAGATTTAGTTTCTCATTTTCTGTAACACTTCCTACATTGCAAATGAGGCTCCTGCATAAACATTAATGTTTACTTCAATATTTTTATATTGGGTTGTTCCTGTGGATAGGGTTATCTTATCTTTTATAACGAGGTAGTTATAATATACTATTTTGTATAAATATGTAATTTGAAAATAATCCTATTTCTGAAACCTGCTATTAACACTCTTACAGATTTTTAGCTGATTTTTTTTTTATACCCCAAAGAACATTGCTTTATTGAGTTTTTTGTTGCATTGAACTTAAAATTCTCCATCTGGCTTGGTCTCTGCTACCAGGCTTCTCCCACTGAGGTTCATTCCTTGATTTGCAGCTCAGCAATTTGCTCATTAGACACTAGCCATGTTTATTTCCTTGGCATTATTTTTAAAAACATGAAAACAATATTCGAAAGCTTGATGTCAGTTTTGCCTGTGGATTCCTATTTACTCCGCTGCTTAGGAATTTGGGTGCGGGGCCTCTTCTGTCTTGAAAGAAATGTTCCCTCCACAATTTCTCCCTTTGGTGAACTTGCCTGCTTCACTGGCCAGAGTCTGATCCCAGTGATCTCGGAAGGGAGGCTGGGCAGCCTGGAGTGCTGCTTACAGAGCGATCCCAGGAGAGGAGAAGGTTTCATGTAGTAAGATACTTTACATCATCATTTTTATTTTGAGTACCTATAATCACCGAATTTGAGATTTATTCATGGACCAAAAGGTCACAAATCATGTGCATGCAACAAATATTTATATATTATGTGCTGTACTTAAAAAATGATAGCCACAACAGTGAATAAAATAATAGTCATGTTTTATAGTTATAAAATGCAAATATTATAATTATAATTATAGAATATATTTTGTTATTTGTGACTATATTATAAATATATAATCTTACACAATTATATTATCTATATAATTTATGTGTTACATATAATTATAGATTATATGATACATAATTACAATATTCTTGTATTTGTCTGTGTTATCTAAGTTTTTGCATGGTTTATTCTATTTATGCTTATAAAATACTGACTTTGAGGTAAGTATTTTAATTTGAATAGGATAATTAACTTTTTCTTCAAAACACATTTATCATTGGAGCCAAGAATTGAATTTGGCAAAATCCTTCCTCTTACCCGCCAAGAACACTACTAGCTGCTAGTGATGCAAAAATATTAAAAAGGACTTAATACCTCTGTTGTGTCTAGAAACCTATTGTGGAGAGAGTAAATAAGTAAGATGTATTAAAAGCTGCAGATATACTCTTTTTAAAAATTTTGAGGATGAATAGTTTTCTTTTTATAATCTTCCCTTTTTATTAAAAATTGATTCTTTTCTCATACAACATATCCCGATTACAGTTTCTCCTCCCTCTACTCCTCCCATTTCCTCCCAACCTCCTCTTCCATCATCAAGATTTACTCCCTTTCTGTCTCTCATTAGAAAAGAACAGGCCTCTAAGAAGAAACAAAAATAAAATAAAATAAAATATAATAAAAACCATCACATCAAAGTTGGACAAGGCAAGCCAAAAGAAGGAAAAGAGTCCCAAGAGAAGGCGGAGAAGGCACAAGAATCAGAGACCCACTCATTCACACTCAGGAGTCCCATAAAAATACTAACTAAAAGCTATAATATAGACTCAGAAGACGGTACAGATCTGTGTCTGCCCTGTGCTTGCTGCTTCAGTCTCTGTGAGTTCATATAAGCTTTGCTCAATTGATCTAAAGCCTTGTTCTCCTGCTGTCCTCCATCCCTTTTGGCCCCCACACTCTTTCCATCTCTTCTTCTGTAGGATTCCCTGAGTCTGAGGGGAGGGATTTGATAGAGACATCTCATTTAGAACTGTGTGTTCCAAAGTATCTCTCTCTACACAGTGTTCGACGATAGGTGTTTGTAATTGTTCCCATCCACTGTAGGAGAAAGCTTCTCTGATGATGGCCGAATAGGGCACAGATCTATGAGTATATCAGAATATCATTAGGAGTAATTTTATGTTACACTTTTTAGGCCTGCAGTATTTGGTTTTATCCTGACTCTCTTGGCTATCTAGTGTCTTGTTCTTGTACACCCAAGTAGTGTCAGATATGGGTTTCCTCTCATGAAGTAGGCTTTAAGTCAAATCAAATATTGGTTGGTTACACCAACAAGTTTTATGTTACCATTGCCCTAGCACATTTTGCAAGCAGGACAGATTGTAGATCAATGGTTTTGTAGCTGGGTTGGTGTCTATGTTTCTCTTTTGGTAGTTTGCAGAGTACTTCCTGTATCAAAGACACTAGAACATGGGGGGTTAAAGTTCTGTGTAGGAATCATCTAGAACTCTCCATCTCCATGTTCAATGAGTTGTGTGGGTGTTGTCTTCAGCAATGGGATCTTGCTGTTAGTTTGTGAAAAGCACCTATTTACTGTCTTGGCAACAGCCTGGGTTGTTTGGGGGATTTTCATGGGACCCTTTTGGTCAAAAACACAATTGAATGTAACCCAGTACCAGTAGTCTAAGCTTCATTTGGTGACAAGAGATGATCAATTGGGATTCTGTCTTCCTCATTATTTGGAGGCTTCATTAGAATTGCCTTCATAGATTTTAGGAAGTTTCCACTGAACTAGGTTTCCACCCTTCAAATGACCCTCAATTCTAACTATCCCCAATTTCCCCAGATTTCCTCCCTCAACCCTATCTTATCTCCCACTTCCCTCCTGATCCCTCCCATTCCTATACCCCACCCCCAATCATAAAACTATTCTATTTCCCCCTTCCAAAAAGATCAATGTGTCTCCCCACAACCCAGTTTTCTCCTCTATATCTAACCTTTCTGGGTCTACAGATTGTAGCTTGGTTATCATTTATTTAACAGTTAATAGCCTTGTATAAGCAAATACATACAATATTTATCTTTCTAAGTCTGGGTTTCCTATTCAGTATAATTTTTTTTCTAGATCCATTCATTTTCCTGAAAATTTCATGAAGTCATTTTTTAAATAGCTGAGTAATACTCCATTGTGTAAATGTACCATATTCTTTATCCAGTCTTCTGTTGAGGGACATCTAAGTTGTTTCTAGTTCCTGGCTATTACGAGTAGAGCAACAGTGAATATGATTGAGCTAGTGTCCTTATGGTAGGATGGAGCATCCTTTGGTTATATGCCCATGAGTGATATAGCTGGATTTTAAGGTAGATTGATTCCCATCTTTCGGAGGAAACACCATACTGATTTCCACAGTGGAAAATGCAAACTTATATAAGTTTTCACTCCCATAGGCAATGGAGAGGTGTTCCCCTTGCTCCACATCTTCTCCAGCAGGAGCTGTCACTTGTGTTATTGATCTTAGCCATTCTGGCAGGTGTAAGATGGGACTCAAAGTAGTTCTGATTTGCATTTCCTTGATGGCTAAGGATGTTGAAAGTGCCGGATTCCTGGGTGCCTCTTCCTTGTTTGCATTGGTCTTGATTATCAGCCCTGCTTTGCATCGTCATGTTTCTATTATTCAACGGTAAGGCTGTGTGAATCTTGTCTGTTTTGCAAATACAATCAAAGGCTGTTTCTAAACCAAACTTACACCATTCAAATATATTTAACCTACTAATTCCCCTTTACATAGATATGGGATAGACAAAATAAGTTTTCACTTTCCCAAGGGTCTTTTAGTTCTAGGTCCATTTAGGTCTATCGGTCTAAGAATGAACTCATTCATACACACTCTGTTCCAGCCCTACACTTTAAATTGGCTTGATTTCTAGTAAAGATGTTAATTATTATCAATGAATAAAACACTCAAATTTCCATTTTTGTCAAGCTGAACATATTAACATTGTCCTCTTGAACATTTTAATGAGGGTATTTTTAATATGAATGAGTTGTATGTTATACGAACACCAGGGAATAACTTACAGCATTTCCATAGCATCATTTTGGCATGTTCTGCATATGGTGTGGCTGCCTTGTGTGTGCTGTGGCGGATAACATGCCTATAAAACTTTATAGAGCCACAGTATTTGTATATCTTCATGGTAGGCATACATAATTGTATACATTATATACATTGTGTAAAACTGAGCTAACAGTCACAGTAAAATCAATTCAATAAACATTTCCATCTCTGCAAACATTATTCATTTTTATGTGTTGGGGTTTTTGTGTTGTTCAAGTCATTTTTAAATGCACCGTAGACAGTTTTGATAGTGTCCCCACTGTGCTCAAGAAGAACCAGAGATAATCGTTAAACTCTTTTCCATTCTCTTTCCCCTTCCCTCTCCAAGTTTCTTTTTAAAATTTTTAAAGATTGTTTTATGTATATGTTTGTTTTCCATACATGTAAGTTGGTGTCCCATGTGCTTGCAATACCCACAGTGACCAGAAGAAGGCATTAGGTCCCCTGGAGCTGTAGTTACAGATGGTTGAGATTTGCTACATTGAGTGCTGAGAACTGAAGCCAGGCCATCTGGAAGAACTCTAAAAGCCAGTGCTCTTAAGTCCTGGGGCATCTCTCGACCCCCACACTTCCAATTTCTATTGATCATTAATTCATTTTGCTCTATAAGGTTGGCCAATTAGTTTCCACAACTGTGGAAAAAACATGCAATGTTTTTTGTTTTGTTTTGTTTTCTATGTTGAGCTCGTCTTTCTGAATGAACTGAATCCAGTTCCATCCACATGGCTGCAGAGAACTGAATTTCATTTTGTTATAGCTGAACAATGTTAATTATCTATACATCACCACCCCTTATCCAGTCTATGAAGGATATCTGTATTAACTCCATATTTTATCTATAGTGGATAGAATTTGGTATAATGATCTCATCTCCAGTAGAAGAGTTGTTGGAACTTTTAGCATTCCACTAGGGAGGTGTTGTTTTGAGCTGATTTTTGGATCCTCCATTTTTTTCCCCCAAAGTATGGCACCGATCTACACGCATACCAACACTGTAGCTAGGGTGTAAGAGTTAACATTTCCCTACACCTCAACATTGGTATTTTTTTTTTTTGTCCTTCTGTTTACAACCGTTCTAACATCCATGACTTGATATCTCATGCACTTTTGATTTGTACTTTCCAGATGACTAGTGAAACTGCGCCATTCTTCCATGGGGTTGATGCTGTTTTGCATGTCTTTTTTTTAAGAAAGGACTCTCTAGTTCTTTGTCCCACCTTCATGGATCATCTGTCTTTAGTGGTGTTCAGTGCTTGAGTTCTACCTGTATTGAATATCAATCTACTGCCAAAGGAATAGTTGGCATGTACTTTCTTCCATTTTACAGTTGGTCTCTCAGTTTTGTCACTTCCTTTGTAATTCAATAGCATCTTAATTATTCTCCCCCAGGTCTGTTTTAATATTTTTGTCCTAGGACTTTGAGTTTCTTTCTACACTAAAGTTTTGAAGTGTTTGCCTGTATATTTCTCTAGGATATAGTAATTTTGACCTTTCTGTCTTCACATTTAGTTCAATGATTTGAATGTAAGGAGAAGGACAGAGATATAGTTTCATTCTGTTCATGTGTATCCAAGTTACTTGACTGCTGTACGTTCTCGAGATCATTGTCAACTATCAGCAAGTTGTGTGTAGAGTGGGGGGGGGGTGACTCTTGGGTTCTCTTTTTTGCTCCATTGGTTTATGTATCCATTTTTATGCTAGTAGCATATTTTTGGTTACCATAGCTTTGTGGGGTTTTTAAAAGTAATATATTATCTTGACTTTTTACTGATTAGTCAATTAATTTACTTATTGTTAATTGTGAGTCTATGTGAATTTTAGAATTGAATTTTCTATGTCTATGAATAAAGTAATTTCTATTTTAGTTTGGTTTTCCATCGAATTCACAGATCACTTTGATGTGCCATCACCTTAACAATGTTAATTATTCTTCACAGACAAGGGGTAGCTTCCATTTGTGTGCATGCCATACATAATTCCTTTCACCAGTATTTTATGATATTTTTTCATAAAAGTAATGTTTTTACATTTGTTTCATTTATTCTTAAATATTTTATCTCTACAGCTCTCATGCTGCAGGAGGTGGCTTTCTTAATTTGTTTCTCAGCTAGTTAATCATTGCTGTGTGCTTGGTTTTTTATCAAGATTTTGCAACCTGCAATTTTACTGAATTCATATCAACATCCTAATACCTTATCTTGTTTATAATATATTTTAGGTGTTGACAGAGATCCACCTGCCTCTGCCTCTGCTTCCTGAGTGCCAGGATTAAAGGCATGCACTACTACTGCCTAGCTATGTTTTGACACTTCAAAGTTTTAGATTTCACGTGATTTGTTCAGTTCTTTTGGGGTGAAAATCCTTATCTTGGATTTTTTTTTCTAGAACATTTTCAATGATCTTGATAAAACATCTGTCTTTGGTAACTCTGATACCTAGAAGACTGGTTAATCCATTTCTGTTTCATTTATTTTACTTTTGACTTTTAGTTACTTGGCTAACAGCACAGATAGGGAATAAACCGACTCCAGATTTACAGGCTGGGGATATTTTTACTGCCTCTCTATTGCTATTTCTCTGCCTTTCAGTTTTACTGCCAGATTGAGTTATATCCAAATAGACAGGTCTCTCCCTGTTATTTATGGCTCTAAATTATAAACATTTTAAAAGCAGAAACAGCTATGTGTTTTCTTAAATAAAAAACTTATTCATGGGACTGGAGAGATGGTTTCATGTTTAAGAACACTTGTTGCTCTTGCAGAGGACTCAACTTTGGTTCCCAGTATCTACAGAGAAATACAACTGCCTATAACTCCAGAAACAGAGGCTCTGAAACCCTCTTCTGACATCTCTAAGGACCAGCACATGCACGAAAGAATAAAGTAAATAATTAAAGTAAATCTTTCTTAAGTTATTAATAATTACAAATGCACAGATTAGAGAAATTGAAGTTACCTGGGGTCAAGGAAGAGACATAAGGTGTATTCCATTTGTTTCTCATGAGCCCCTGCCTCTGACACACACTTAAACAATGAAGAGGCAGGGGTTGCATGGGTTCAGAGAGAGAGAGAGAGAGAGTGTGAGTGAGTGTGTGAGTGAGTGTGTGTGTGTGTGTGTGTGTGTGTGTGAGTGTATGTGTGGTGAGGAGCTCAGTGTGTGTATGTATGTATGTATGTCAGGGGCATGGTCTCAGCAAAAAATACCTGTGTCGGGGCCAGGAACACACTGCCTCGTCTTTCTACATAACTCTTTGGACAGGGCTCTCCATGCAGAAATACTCTTACCAATCTGAGTGGTTAAGAAAGCAGCTAAAAATTACAATTAGTACACTCTAAGTGTCTGTCTGATATTTTCTGCTTGCTCACCCTAAAAGAATTATTTTTTAAAGACATATTCTTTCAAATTTTAAATTACGTGCTTCAGAGTGCCTGCCCTCCCAACTCCCCATTGTGTCTCCTTACCTGTGCATCCCTCCCTCACACTAAGGACATGAACTCCAAAGGTGGTTACCAACTCTGATGACTGATGCCACCTGGGAAAAGAAAAAAACAGCAGGGACTCTGATTGGTCCACAAGAACATCCTTCTCCTGTTGTTTTCATGGTACTACGATCATCGTCGAGTGAGGGATGTGTATACATTCTTGTTTCATGTTGGAAGCACGTCTGCATTAGCAGATGGCTGCCCTTGCCATGATATCCTGAAAGGGGTGTGAACTCTGTGGCTGAAGCTCATGGTCTAATGGTTTTTCAGTGTTAAAGTCAGAGCAACAAAACCCTTCTTTGCACACTGTTTTTCTTAGAAGCAGTTGCTTTTTGCCTAAGCCACTCTTGGGGTCCATTGTGACTCTTGTCCGGGCATATGCTGACACTATGCAGAGAGACAGAGGCCTTAATATTATTATTTGAGAGCCGAAATTTTACAATTTCAGAAAAAAGTCCACTTTTCTTCTGACACAAGTGAAGTTTGCTTCAAAGAGAAAGTCACACGTAGCAGCGTGCAATCATTTCATGCCTTACAAGGTGCATTCAAACCAGTCTTACTTGAAAGCATAACAGTGTCACTTGCTTTGTGTAGGCTGAAAGGAAAGTAAAACTAAGCTAAGGGGCATAAGAACAGGGCTGGAGACATACAACTCTTATATGGAAAATATGCCTGTCCTCTTTCTTTTTACTTTATGCTACTTTAGGGTATTTTAAGTTTCCAAATGCATTTGCAACAGAAGAATGTAATGACTGCCTATGTACCTGGCACCAGTTTAAGAAATAAAATACTATATTCGGCTTGCTGGTGAATACCTATAATCCCAGCACATGGGAGGATAGCAGGGACAGATGGTGAGTTTGAGGCCATCATGGGCTATACACAGCAAGCTCCTGTCAAAAAAAAAAAAAAAAAAAAAAAGAACCTTGTTTGTGTCTGTCTTACCCACCTTGTTTTTCTTAAATTTCAAATCTTTACAGCCTATATGGGTACTTCCCAGCTGTCTTAGTGACTGTTCTATTACTGTGAAGAGACACCATGACCACGGCAACTCTTATAAAAGAAAGCATTTAATTGAGGCTTGCTCACAGTTTCAGAGGTTTAGTCCATTATCATGATGGTAAGGAGCATGGCAGTACACAGGCAGACGTGGTGCTGGAGAAGTAGCTGAGAGTTCTACATACAGATCAGCAGGCAACAGGGAAAGAGAGCCACTGGGCCTGGCTTGGGCCCTTGAAACCTCAAAACCTACGCCCAGTGACACACTTCCAAGAGCAAGGCCACACCTACTCCAACAAGGCCACACCTCCTAATCCTTCTCAAGAAGTGTCATTTACCGATGACTAAATATTCGAATATATGAGCCTGTAGGAGCCATTTTTATTCAAACCATTATACCGGTAATGTCTGACATACAGTCTGACAAGATTGACATCTCTTCTCTATCTTAGTTCTTTATCTTAATAACTGCATTAGCACTTTTTGATTAAGCTGCTGATAATACAAATGAAAAAAAAAATACAATGCCTGAGATTCACAGTGAGCTTGTGTCACATACAAACCTTATGCATAGCTTGCCATCTGTTTTTTCCTAGACTAATCTGTAAGGTTTGTTTTTCTTGATGTTTATATACCTAATTAATTCATTTCTTTTTCTCTCTAGTTTATTGATTTATTTAATTTCTTGTGTATGTATGCACATCACAAGCATACAGTACTCAGAGAGGCTAGAAGAGGACATCAGGTCCCCTGGAACTAGAGTTACAGGTGTTTATAAGCTACCATGTGGATGCTGGGAATTGAACTTGGTTCTTCTGCAAGAGCAGCCAGTGCTTTTAACCACTGAGCCATCTCTTTGGCCTCTCTAATTGATTACTTGATATGACAATTCCTATTTAAATTTGTATGCATTTTCCCATTTAAAATACCACAACCTTCTGTCCATGTTGCCAAGAACATCTGGAAGGGAGCCTCAGAATATAGAGGAATACATAGTGGAATTGTCCTGTCCAGGAAGCACACAGCTCTAGCCTCACTTGACATGGCCAAATTGCTACCTGTTACCAAACCCAGAAGCTCCTCACTGCAGCAGATGACAGTGTCATGCTATGGGCTATGCCCCACCTATTTTTGATAGCATGCTGATTTCTGACAGTCCGATAGATGTTTGTATGTGGGCCAACTTTTGGAATGCCTTCTGGTCATCTTCCCACCTCCTTTTCTGGTCTCCATTCATATGTCTGTTGTTCCTTGTCTAGTGGACCCTGGACTCTTCCATATCAGTTGTAAAATTCTTCCTGTTCCCCTAATCACAATCAACCCCTCCCACAGCCTGTGGCACTTCATTACATTTTTAGGATGAATTTTGATGATCAAGTCTTTTACAACTAGTGTCACCAAATAGAGCATTCTCTGTCTTCATGAGAAGTTATCACTTGGGGTCTTTACAAAGAAAAGCTTTCCCACCCTGGAGGCATGCAGTGTCCTCAACTTTCTTCTGAAATGTGTAGCACCAATTCATCTGAAAAAAATTCAAGTCATGCTTGAGGTAGAAATCCACTTCTGTTTATTTCGGTTTGTGTTTGTATGGTCATTCTGGGATGGTTTATTTAATTCTCCATGCCTTCCTTCTGATCTCTGTCTCTTAGTAGAGCATGGGGCAGAATCTGGTCACTACATTTCTCTTTCTTTGCTACATTTGTCTCTAACCCAAATCAAAAATCTTAATTACTTTGGGTGTTACATGAAGTAAAATTTAATTTTTAATTTTATTTTAAATTTTTAAAATTTTAAATTTTAAAATAAAATTAAATTTAAATTTTTATTGTTTCCTTGGATGTCTGCTGTTCTTTTTTTCATGGAAATGTAAGAATTTTATGAAATTGGATTTTATTTAAAAAAACATGTGCTTGTGTACTACTTTTACCCTGTTTTCCACTTACTTAATTTTTTTATTTTGTGAAATTTCAACCCTCCCTCCCCACCCCAGCTCCTCTCCTATGGACTCCCATGCTGTCTCAAATGATCAACCGTTTCTTTAATTATTATTCACGCATACACACGCATGCATGCATCACACACAAACACACACCCACGCATGCATGTACACCCAAACATACACACATACCCACACACCCTACTGAGTACAGCAGGAAGCTGAGAAATCACACCTTGAATGGAGCTCTTCAAAGTCGCTTCCAGTGACATACTTCCTCCAACAAGTCTCCACTCCTAAACCTTCCAGGACAGCCCCACCAATCAAATGCTAGAGCCAACAGGGGACATTTCTCATTGAAGCCATTACAGCAGCCTATTGTTAAGATTTCATGGGTGCAGCTCCCTTGTCGTCTATATAGAAAACACAATCTCAGAGCTACCTTCCTGGCCACCTGGCGTTTACAATTACTCCACCCCCTCTTCCATGATTTCCTGAGCATTAGGTGGAGGGGTTGCACTGTATATCCATTTTTTGTATAATAAAATCGTTCACTAGTTCATTACCTTTTTTTGGTAAGATTCATGACATCGTGACTTTGGTCTCCTCAAAGAGGTCAATATGGGGTCTGACTGGGGTTTCTTTGCTTAGTAAGTGGAAATACCCAAGGCTTGGGATGTGGATTGAGAAATCCACAGGAAATTAGGATCAAGCAATATACTAAAGACTTCGTTGTCATTTAAGTGACGACTGTTCTTGCTGATGGATCATATACCTATGCTGTTTCCTTCTTAGCACCCTCCAAACCTGCTTTCTGCCACAGTTATGTTTGAGCAATTCTCAAAAATCTCTTGCTTGGCACTCACCCATATTGACTTCACACTTGGACCTGATAACTTATTAATAGATGAGAAATCTTATTGATTTGAGTTTTGATTTTTCTCATCTGTGAGAATATTAGTATAATAAGGCTTAGAAGGTTTGAGCAAGAATAGATAATTACTATGAAACAGCACACTATCTGGTATGTCATAGGTATTTAATGGAACTTTAATTTCCTTTCTCTTCGTAAAGTTAATTTCAGCATGTTGTTCCTAAAGCTTTGCAGAGTATTAGAAAATGTTTTTCTTGCAAATGATTTGACTGTTTACTAAGTAACAATTGGCCTGATAAATTCAAATGAATTTTCTTTCATACTCATTCTTTCATTTTAGGATAAATTTTGGAATGAAGCATGCCTTCGTTAGAATCCTGGATTTACTACTAGACAGTTAAAGGGTCTAGAAAAGTCAATTTTCTTTATGGTAATATGTGAATAATTCCTTCAAAGTCTTAATGAAAATTTCAGATAGTAGATTCAAACATCACCAGCACTGCCTGCTACTGAGTTAAGTTTTTAATAAATACTAGCTGTCTTTTTTATTTTTTTTTTATAATTTCAGATTACTGGGCTTTCAAATGCTTTATTATCATTAAAAGATAAACCTCTAAATCTTCCTACCCACTCCAGAATAATCTCACTGAGATTAAACAACTCCCCTTTCTCTCTTAATAAATCAAGAACAGTCAGCAACTTTATAGAGGAAAGATAGAACATTGCAAGGTGGATACTGGTTTATCCCAGTTCTGGTCAGATACACTTTAGTTTCCAAGCACAGAGTTAGCAGGAAACCTGCAGAGATAAGCAAGTAAGTTAAGTTTGTGATGACATGCTGTTTGTTCCCTCTGGGACCGAGGGAGTTGAGACCTCAGGGCTCCTGGATGTCACATGGGAGAAGCAGCATTCTGCTTAACAGGATCATCAATATTTGAAGGCAAGGTGATATAACAGGTTTCATAACTTTTTTTTCCCATGGACAAATAAAGAGATTTAAGATTTTGGAAATGTGTGATGGATTTTCCATTTTGAGTAGGTCACAACCGGGAAGCAAACTGCAGAGGACACATTACAAGGAAACTGCTTGACCCATATGTTATGAACAAACCGTTGCAAGTAACTGGCATATATGCAGTGGTCTCTCAGCACGGAGAAAATAACTATTGAATTGAAATACAGATTCACAGGAAGCAATTTATGGGGAAACATAAGAAATGTTGGAGGGCTCACAATAGCCTGCAATTCCAACTCCAGGGGCTCCAACGCCCTCTTCTGGCCTCTAAGGACACCTTCACTCCCATGAATATATCCACACACAGTCACACATATACACAAAATAGAAACTTTAACCATCTTTAAAAAATAATGTATTTGAACTACCAATAGTAAATTCTCACTTTCAATCTTCATATATTAATTAAAAAAACACACACACACACACACACACACGCACACGCACACGCACACGCACACGCGAAGGTTTTGCCTGCATGTGGGTAGTTCTCATGGGTACATTGACTAAGGACACCAGAAAATGGTGTTAGAATCCCCAGAACTAGAATTACAGATGGAATTACAGATGGATATAATCATGCATGTGGGTGCTGGGTATCAAACCTTGGTCCTCTGCAGAAGCCTCCACTTTTCCATCTTTACAGGTCCCTCATATATTAATTTTAATAATTTTCTTATGTTTATTTGGAAGGGGCTGTGGGTCCATGTGCCACAGCATGAGCGTGGAAGTCAAAGCAGTTAGTTCTTTACTTCATCAACGTGTGTTCTGGGGCTTGAACCCGGATCATCAGGTTTGGCAGTGAACACCTGCACCTGCTCATCAGCCTGCATATTAATTTTTATTCTTTCTATTAGAATTTTATTCAAGCATCACACTGTTCTATATTTCACTTTTCATTGGACTAGTTCTTGTTAATTTATGTTTACTGTGCATACACACATAGCTATATAGTTATAGCAAGCCTAACAGAATTCTCCCAGTAAATGTCCTTACTTGGGGATATTTTTGTTTTCCTGGTGTTATTGATTGCCTTGTTCCTTCCCTTGCCTAATTTTCATGCCTCTGATAATTATTTCCTACATGCGCCATTAGACTTATCAGAACACTCTCATTATTTCCCGAGCACACAGACCTTTATGGTATCGCCGCAGAGTCCTTGGAGTTCACACACGCACATGTTGCCCGGAGGTCATTGCTCTGGACACTTGCTGTCTCCAAATCATATCTCATGCTGTTACTGACTGGGAACTGTGCAGCCCTTCACTGTCCCCATATGGTCCCCAGGTCCTGTCTGTTGGGTTTGCCTCTTGGAGGTTAGTAACTTTCCGAGAACAAATCTTTGTGAGGCTAACTTTTAACGTATTTCTTCCCCTTAATATCTTTTTTAAATGTGCATGGTTATATTTTACATGTTTGTATTGATGTATGCATGGATGGCTGCAGTGTTTGTGTGCATATGTGTGATCACAGAGGCCAGAGGCCAATGTCAGGTGTCTGTACTCAATTGTAGCCCACCATATTCTTTGAGACTGGACATTTCACTGAAACTGGAGCTCACTAAGTAGGCGAGGCTTGTCTGCCTGGTGAACTCCACAGATCCCCCTGTCTGAATTCTCCTAGCTCTAGAATTTCAACCATGTCCTATCTATCTTGCTTTTATGTGAGTTTTGGGGATCTGAACTCAAGTCCTCATGCATGCATGGCATGCAATTTACCACTGAGCCATCTCCCCAGCTTCCTCCGCCCTTTTGGGGGAATATTTATAGTTTGATAGACCTTGGTCTCTGATAACTTTTTGAAAATGAACTTAAAAATTAAACTTTATTGCTTTTATTGAGGGTAAGACAGGTGAAAGTTTATCCAAACAGCAATATATTAGATATCAATAATTATTTTTGTAAGTTCTTAGGTAATATTTTTTCTCTGCTCTTTCCTGGATTTCTACAAACTCGAGACTGGCCTTTGAGAATTGACCTCCAACTTCCTTATTTGTCATTTTCCATTTTTCTTTATTTTTTTATTTTATCAGGCTTGGGAGTGATTTTCTGATGCCTGTCTTTCAATCTTTTATAGCTTTATATCAGCTACTAGATTTTAATATCCTAGAGTTATTTCCCACTTATGATTCATTTTGTAGCATCTCATTCGTGTTTCTGAGATGATAAAGTTTGTAATCCACAATGGGTTACAGTTATAGTTCATTTTCATTTGACTTCCTGACTGTTCCCTTTTGACAGATCCTTTATGATTTTGTTATGTTCACCTGCCTCATTGGCTCTGGGCTCCCACTGTCTTGCATTCCCTGTCTCTCAGTTTATATATAAGCCCAAGGCACTGGGAAGATTAATAGAAACTGTGTGTTTGATGAGGCTAGTAACTGGTGGATTGACAGTTAAAAGACAAGCTTAAATTGGTGTGTGTGTGTAAAAATATTCATTAAGCTACATTGTCTCCAAGCCTCTTTTCTGTGTCCAGAGCAGTGGTTCTCAACCCTCCTAATGCTGAAAACTTTTAATATATTTCCTCATGTTGTAGTGACCCCCCAACCATAAAATTATTTTCATTGCTACATCATACTTGTAATTTTGGTACTGTTATGACTTATAATGTAAATATCTGCTATGCAGATGTTCTTAGGCAACCCCAAAGGGTCATGATCCACAAGCTGAGAACCACTGGTGTAGAAGAAAAGATCCATTATTTTCTTCTCCCTGATACCACAGAACCACTCCTGCTCTGTAGTTCTAGAAGGAGAGTGGGCCAGGGTACCAGTGAGTCAACAATCCATACACATAGGATTTATCTCCATTGCTTTTATCTCATTGTCTATGTTTTCTCTGGGGTTTTGTATCCACATCTCCTCAAGTTCAATTCTTCATGAGAATAAATGTTGGAGCTCTTCCCTGAGGTTGGAACATCTTAACCATAATAGGGGCAAATGACACATAGGAGTTCAAACAATATGTTTAGATGGATGCTCTTCCTATCGCTTTCCTTCTCTCTCTTCCTGTGTTCACAATACTTGCCCCTTGTTTCCTATCCTGTGGTAGCTTCCCATCTCTGAGATGTAGCTCTGCCAACCCACAGAGGCGCTCCACGGAGGGAATCCATGCGGCATGGGTCTACAGTGGGTCCATTGGTCCTCCATCAGAGAAACTGTGAACCAGCAGGAATACAGAATTCCTGGGAGACCGAGGCAGCTGGATGTGACTCAATTTATTGGGGGAAACAGGTTTTCATAAATAGTGGGAGGAAGAGTTTCTGGTATCCAGGGATATCAGAGAAAACCCATTGGCTTAGGACAGCGCAGGTATGACAGCCCCATTTGCATGTTGGGGTCACAACCTGGACCTAGATATTTTCTGGGGACTAGAGGGAGAGATTTTATATGGTCATATAAGGAGAATTTAGTTAAAGCTCCAGATAGACAATTTGCCAGGTCTCATATCTTTGAGGGGACGGTGCCTTGCTCTGAGCAGGCAGCATAGCGTGTGATCTGTCAGAGCAGGTGCGAGGGAACAGCTCCCAGAAATGAGAATCCCAGGGTTCCAAGCATGCTTCTTCTACTTTACCTCAGCTCAGGACAGCCCCTCAGCCCTTGGTATCCAGCTTGGAGACCCACTATAAGGGCTCCTGTAATATGCATAAATGTATTTGTTTTAGCAACTGTCCACTATTGGCTGTTTCCTATTACATCCTTCATTTTGAGGGATTTTGGGTATATTTTAATCTTTTAGTATATTCCTGATGTCAGAAAACAGAGAAAAAATATATATCCAAGTCACTGTGTGTAAACAATTCCTATGAAGCATTGAAGCCTGGTGGGTCAAGAATAAAATTAGGTTACATTAGCAGCTGCATTTCTGTTACTGTGATAAAACACCATGACCGAGACAACTTATAGAAGAAACAGTTTATTCGAGCTTACAGCCCCACTGGGTTAGAGTCCATAGTAGCGAGTACAAAATGGCAGCACATGATAGGCTTGAGAGCTAGAGCAGGAAGCTGTGAGCGCTCATTCCGAGTCGTAAGCAGGATGCACAAAGGGAAAGAGAGACAGAGAGAGACACCTAGAGACAGAGAGAGAGAGAGAGAGAGAGAGAGAGAGAGAGAGGGGAGAGAGGGAGAGATTGTAACTGCTGCAGCCTGCCCCAGCGGCATACTTCCTGCAGCAATTCTGTGCTACCTAAACCTCTCTGACTAGGAACCAAGAGTTCAAATACCCGAGATATTTTATTCAAACTACCACAGAGGTCAGTGATAGAGGCAGCAGGTGGAGGCTATGACTCTCAGTGCTCAAGCGGAGAGTTTTTAAACCGACCACTTTAAAAAAGCAAACGTAAGAAATACAGTGAAGGAAACAACTGGAATAGTTTCATGCCTTTTTACTGACGTGGATGGGAACCACTGACATATTCAGCAAAGTGAATAGAGGAATGGGGAGGAGAAGGAAGAGGAGGGAGGTAGGGGGGAGATCAGCTCACTTTACTTCAGATGGCCAGGGCTCACCTGCTGGACAGTTCCTTTCCTTTAGGAGGACAGCAATTGCCACAACACACATGCCAGAACCATCCACAGGACTGTTAATGGGATGAGCCTCAGTAATTCTGTTTGCCGGTTGGACAGTCTTTCTAGATACCTTGACTCATCACACAAATGTCGGAACTGCGGTTGTGTGTATTGTCTGTGTCTGCCTTCATTTAAGAATAGGAAGAATCACCAGAACCCTGGGGATCCTGTGTGTAGATGTGCGGGATAATATATGTAGAGGAAGCTCCAGAGGCTGGCATTTGGGGTTAACAGAGTACATAAATTTGTTTCTTATAAAAAATAAATCATTATTAATTCCCAAGTCATCGTGAAGTAATAATATAAAAGCAAGAACTCAAAATGCCCCAGTGACCACTTACCTCTTCCAAAACTTAAAAAAAAAAAAAAAATCACACCAGGAAAGAATATCTTCAGTTGTCTGTTCAAAAGTGATTCAGAAATGAGCTTGCCTAGAATGCCTTGCACTGCACTTGTGTGGGATAGACACTGTGTAGAATCATTTCACTCACATTTCTATTCTCTTACTGTTCTTTGGTTTCACTGGGAAATTATTCTCTCCTCCTCTCTTTACCCACATCAACTCTTTTTACTCTGTACTTCCCAGGTTGTCCTTATCTTCTTCATCAGATCATGTTCCTCAGTCATCCCTCCCTTCTCTCTCTACTCCTCAAAGTCATTTCTTAGATCCCAGAACAATAGGGTTTAAACTAACCCAAACAAGTCAGCCAGTAGGTTTAAGGGCATCTAGTTGAACCAAAGAAGGGTGTCAGTAATTCCATGGTGGTCAGACAAAACAACAAAGGTGCTTTGTTTCTTCACCTTCAGACTAAAATCTACTATTAAAACTACTGGCTAACATGGAATCTCTCTCCTGTGTGTCTTCCTGCTCTGTTTTAATGTGGAACTGAATTCCAAAATATATAAATTTTACAGATTAGTTTTTTTTTTCCCCCACAGTTAATATGCAGTAAGCATTATTTGGCCACCCTGGAATTAAATATGTTAATAGAAAGGCAATATTAGAAAAATGACAAATGCTCTATTAGCAAAACCCAATTTAATTGTTATTAAAATAAAACTACGACTAATGCTCTTTACAAAGATTTTAATTATACGTATGTGTGTATGACCATGTGACTGTGTGCCACGTGAGTGCAGAGACTGCAGAGTCGAGGAAGAGGTTGTCAGACCCCTCGTCAGACCCGAAGCTAGAGTTATGATAGGTTGTGAGCTGCCCGCCGTGGGTGCTAGGAGCTGAATTCAGGTTCTCTGCAAGAGCAGTATGTGCTCACATGCATTCAGCCAGCTCCTTAACACTTTCAATAGTGTTCTTTAATTTTAGTTTTAAAATATATTACAGTTGTGCCTACCCTTTACTAATACTAACATATCAATAACCCAGTAGCATACAGCTGAAATAAGGACCACAGGGAGGGGAAAGGGCTGTTACAAGGGATACAGCTCAGGAGTTAAATCTTCCCTATCCTGTGTAAGGTTTAGCACCTAGTAATTTACTTAGGAGAAACAAAAGCAATTATTGAAAAGGCTTTAACAATTAAGATGTACTCTTAGTTGAAATGCCTTCACTCACATTGCTCTAGGCCAGGACCTTAACTGGGTTTTGCACACACTTGAATTATCTTTCTGTGTTGCTAATAGACACAGATAGATTGCCAAGCACAAATTAGAATGTAGTGTGTAAAAGAAAGATGGCAGCCTGCTTCACATCCTTCATGGAACCACAGCCTGCAGGAGATACAGCAGATGATGCAGGCTTTAAAATTTATGATGCAACCTTAGAAGCCAGCCGAGAGCAGGAACTCAGCTGGCTTCAGTGTTGCTGTTTCCCCTCTGAATGAGGATTTGCTTTTAGTTCAAGGGGAATTAGTGTGATAGATGACAGTGCAGACAGACTGAGTCAACTCCCAAGCCTTGATATGAACTTGCGTTTCCCCCATTACCTTGGGATGGTTTTGCTATCCACTTAAGGGAAATGAGAATGAATGAGATTGTCCACGCAGGCTCATTTATTTTCATCCTGGAATTATATAAGAAAGAAACCCCCTTTCAGAATGAAAGTTCCCACTGAAGGGCTAGAGTTGAATTTTGAGAGGATTGAGACTGTGATCACTTGTTCTAAATGTTCCTGAAACTGGTCTTAGCTGAGGCAGAACAGTAATGGTTTATGTGACTTGGAGACCGGGGTATATAAAATACCGAAACAACACTTTGCAGGGGAAAATATCCTGTGACCTTTATTCCATGGTGTATAAAATGGGGGGAAACAGAAAAACAATCCAGGTAGGTAACAAAATATAAAGGTTAACTGGCTTTGGTTTGGGAGAAATGTCTGTTTTCTTTGTGGAACTCTAGCGAGCGCTTGGAGATAATGGCTTGGCGCCAGTATTCTGTCGGAAATACATGGACTTTACTAAATAATACTTCACAAACTCTCCACGATATAGTGAAACAATAATTGCCTTTAAAATTATGGTGGTGTAGTAGGCTTGGATTTCAAGCCTCAAATCACAGAAAAGTTCTTTAATTTTAAAAAACCATAGCATATAGATTTAGCTGTAGGGTCAGATAAGAATAATTGACTCTCCCCATTCTGCCAGGGGACATATTTACTCCACCTTTATTGTGTTGTTTGGAAGACAGAGGAGGGAGAGTAAAATGCCAGGAGATTTCCTTTCCATTGGCTGACTTAGCAATGAGAATGGGGGACTGCTGCTGGAAAGACTACAGACTCTGGCTGCTCTTCAGACAGAAGTACTCGTCAGCACTCTCAGAGGCAAAGCGTTCTCTGTTGCTATTGCATGGAAGGGTGGTTTAGATGTATAGCCTAAGCAGAGAGAGAGCTGCTTTTCTTCTCTTTTCCTGAGACAAGGTCTCATTATGTAGCCATGGCCAATTAGAACTCAATATGTAAACAAGGCTGACCACAAACTTACAGAGACACTCCTGTCTCTGCCTCCTGGATGCAGGAATTCAAGGTGTGTACCACCACACCTAACAGGACGAGTTTCTGATAGAGTGAATGGAGTCAAAACCTGGAGTATGAATGCAAGATTCTGCCCCTTTCTCCAACCGTGGGATGCTATATTCCGTACTCAACAACAGGAAAGATCTTCCCACCATCACTTTCTCCATCCCTGGCACCTCCTTCATAGACAGATGTTTCTTTCTTAGAATCACAGATGGTTTTGTCTGTAGTTGTCTTAGTCTCCAGCTCATGTTTTATAAAATTAAAAGTGAAGCATACAGTGCAACTGCTCTGTTATCATAGTTGAACTATTTACAAATATCACACACACACACACACACACACATACACACCACATGCTACACACACTGAACCATATACACCACCTATGTATTCGTATGTACTGCCTCCCCGTGTGTGTGCATATTCACAGATGTGTGTTCACATAGCATAGGTGGTTCATAAGTATTTGTGGGTACACAGACACACGTGTGTGCATGGATATGGGGGTTAGAAGTTGACATTAGGTGTCTTTATCAATTGTTCTTCATCTTATCTTTTGAGACAGGTTCTCTCAGTTAACCTGACCCTTGCCAATTCATCTAGACTGGCTCCCCAGACAGTGCCAAAGATCCTCCTGTCTCTGCCTTTCCAGCACACGGGCAGTGAGACTATAGACTCAGGTCCTATGCTTGGGTGGCTAACACTTTACCAACTGAGTTATCTTTCTAGACCCCCAAACTGTTGTTTTTTTTTAATTTAAATAATCCATTCATCCAGAAAAATGTGTTCCTCATCAACTACATGTAAAGTGCTCCTTAATAAGAGAGGAAATCACTGCAAATGAGGGTGGACTGTGAGTTATTGGGCTGGGGTTTAATGCATGTGGATCTCTTATTCCCCAGAAGAGACTTTCAAAACTCTTTCCACTCTCACACTTACTCTAAAAGAAGAAGAGGAATCAAAATGCCAGCCCCAGGGCCAATGACACGGCTCAGCAGGAAAGGGATCCTAGCCCGATGACCTGAGTTCTCTTCCCAGGACCATCATGGTGAAAGAAGAAAATAGACTCCTACAAGTCCTCTGACCTGTATACTTGTGCTATGGCAAGTATGTGCCAGCATTCTCACCAAATAAATGAATGCATTTTAAAATATTTTAGAAAGCATACCATCTCAGGCATGGATGCAGATATATTTAACAGACAATCCCTTGGCTTGCCTGAAAAACACTTTGGAGGACAGACTGTTTTCAAGGATGCTACAAGAGGAAAAACCAAGAAAAACACTGTGATGGAATTCCTGGGGCAGAATGGGATATGAATATAAAATTGGGTTCTGTCTTCAGTGCATAACCTTGGCAGTGAGATTGCTGTCTGTATCTAGAAGACTTTCCATATAAATATTATAGGGGGAAACAAGGCTTTTTCTGGTAGTTGTTTTCAAATTGATTAAAAAGTTTTCTGCTCCATAAGAAAAATGTATCTTATGCTCTGTGGACATTATTGCTCTAGCTGTGGTGCCTTTTGTAACAATTAATTGTTATTAGTTTTCCAGATCATCAATCCAGAACAAACAGTAGGAATTTAAGTTGTCTGATTTTTCTTTCTCACCAGTTAAAGGGTCCAATAAAATGCCCCCCCTTAGTGCCATCACTCCCCCTCCCCCTGTGTCTCATCAAAGATCAGCAAGCTACCCAAAGCAGAAAGGATGTGAGTCTTGGTTCCTTCTGCAAGTGCAAACAGCTCAATAATGCTTTCCAAAGGCTCATGCAAATGAGCACTGCCCATTTAGAAGGTGGTAGCTTTGATTAAAGAGCCTGTGTGTCATCCCCCATCCATGGGGACTTTTATTCTTCTGACTAGCACAGGGAACAATGTTAATATTTTTGAAAAAGCAAACTCTACCTTCTTCCTCCGATTTGTCACCAGAATTGCTTTGTTAACAAACTGAACATATTCTTTCATTTCTGTCTCAATACCAGGAGGCACATCGTCCTGTCCATATGGTTGAAAGAGATGGATGACAGAAATTATTAACCCCACAGATCTTCTATTACAGCTTCCTACAGTTCTGAGAATTTCATTAACATTAAATGAGTTAAATGTACAAGAGCAAGGAGACCTTTGTATTCAAATAATTCACTTTATCTTATTACCTAAACCCAGTGGTCACATTCTCCTTTTAAAGAAATACTACTTTTTGTCAACAAAGTCTTATTTGGAAACACAGAAAGACGTGGTAGAAGCAGTACCCTAGCAGCCAGCCTTGCCTTGATCTCTGATTGCTCCTCAGCAGAGCTGGAAAACCCCTGAGCAATACAATCTCCCAGCAACTTACTGTTCTGAAATAACGTGATTCTAATAAGTGGTTGCCGAATGCTTCCATATTATTTGGCTCAATACTTTTTCATAAATCATGAGTCACTGGTGAGAGAAGTCTCTGTCATCACAAGATCTGAATATTTTGGAACTATGGAGAATTTGTAGGAAGAACATCCTTTGGGGGAAAGAAAGGAGTGTTGCATTTCGTTGTAAGTGGTGAATTATGAAAGCAGATACTGCTCTTCCATAAAAGTGAAAGCAAGAATTCCAGCTGTTCAGAGGCAGCATTTAAAAACATCTCTGAAGGACTGGAGAGATGGCTTGGTGGTTAAGAGCACTCGCTGCTCTTGCAGAAGACCTAGATTTGTCCAGCATTCACATCAGGCAGCTCATAACCACCTATAACTCCAGCTCAGGGGACCCAACATCCTCCTCTGAGCTCTGAAAACTCTGCATTCACATGCATATACCGCACTGACTCTACCTTTCATTTTTTTAAATGAAGTTTTTTGTTTGTTTGTTTGTTTGTTTGTTTTAATCTTTGATTTACAGAAGATGTGACAGCCCTCTTGCTCCAGGGGTTGTGGCCAGGGTGCAGCATTGCAGAGAGCTGCCATCATCATGTCATTTTTCCCACAGAAGCCACTGTGGTGGAAACCCATTGCTCTAAAAACACAGAGCCACAGGAGTGGAGTGGAACCTACAAAAAATCTACCTTCAAGTTCTTCTTTCTATCAGAAGGATAAAGTTTAGTGGTTTACACATTGTCTTTTTCAGAGACTGTCTCTCCTCAGGAACAGCCCTGGCTATGAGTTGGGTAGGTGGGCAGAGACATACCCAGATGTTCACATTAAAATAAAATTCCTCTTGAGGTCCTTGACACAACATCACCTTGAACTCAGCAGTGGGTGGAATCAAAGTATGAAGGAATGCAGTTACAAATGTATGCAGAAAACTGTGATTATCACACGTGGGGATTCCAAAAGTTGGGTCAGTGAGCAGGCAGAGGATGCAACCGCAGACAAATGGGTAAATTGCAACTGAACAAGACAGAATTTAAATCAGGTGTCTGTGGGTATGGAAAGAAGTGAGTATTAGAAGCTAGTTAGGTGTGGGGAAACCTCCAGAAAGTATCTATAGGCAAGCTATGATTTACTCTAGGCTGCTTATTAAAATACCACAACTAGTTTCAAAGCATATATAGCTTTGAAAGCAATTCATAATGATTAAATATGTATCTATCTACTTTTGAGTTCAAAAGAGCTTGATTCCTATGAAAGTCGCACACACACACACACACACACACACACACACACACACTGTCTAGTAGTATAGTCTAGAAGGTCCTGAGTGCCTCTACAAAGCTTGTCTGTACATCTGTTCATCAGGAATCCCTCCTCATTCCCATTATGCAGTCCTGATTCCCCAGCATCTCCTCCCTCCACAACAGGCAGCTCAGCCCAAAACATGGCTGTGCAAACGCTGGACATGAGTGATATCAGTGATGTCACTTGCTTTGTTCCTGCCTTCCCTGACATTGTCAGGGTTGAAGACAGACAGTGAGCCTCAGAGCCTGCCTCTGGAGCAGATTCATCTTCTCCTCATAAATAGATCTAGTCAGAAGAAGAAACTACTGGGCAGAGAGCTGCAGACTGCTTCTTTTGGCTCACTAGACCCAATCTGTCCATTTAAGTCCAATTTCTAACAGATGTTAGATGTTCATCAGCCTGGATCTGTCGTCATAATTTCACTGCCCATGAATTCAACAGAAGTAGGGACATGTGATCCTAAATTTTTAAGATGAGTAACATAGTATTGGTAATTCTAGAAGTCACTTTTTCTATCCATTGCTGTGTTTTGGATAACTGTTCTCATTTATGTTTATCAGTCAAATTTTAACATATTCCTTAAGTGGAAGATAGGGAGATTCATCTACGTCCTATTAAAAGGCATTATTGACATTTCACATATTTTTGCAATCACAAGTAATATAATAAATATCTTTCTAAAGATTTATTTTTTAATTTTTACTGTGTATACGTGTGTGTGTGTGTGTGTGTGTGTGCGCACATGCATGTGCACACATGGGTTAATGCCTGGGGAGACCCTGGAGCTGGAATCGCAGGCAGTTACAAGCCATTTGATGTGGATTCTTGGAAGCAAACTCCGGTCCTCTGAAGAGCAGTGAGTGCTTTTAACCTCTGAGCCATCTCTCCAGGCCCCTGAACACCATTCTATATACAACCAGTCAGGCGTTCACATGAGTGTCTTTGTGGCACATACCTGGAGGCAGAACTGTTGGTCTAAAAGATACTGATATTTAATCCTGCCAGGTATTGCTGTTTTACCCTCCAGAGTTTCCTATGGCTTTTTACTGCTCACAGTGCTGCATTGAGATGCCCACACATCACAGAGCTATAGTCTAGGATATTTAATTGTTTTCATTTTGGAGATTATGAGAGAACATGTGTTATGTTGGCTGGGACGTTCATCATAGCTGAAGAGTTTGTGCATCTTGTCCTGTGTTTCTTGTTCTTTCAGATTTCCTCTTAGGGCCTGGTTCTGAAACCCTCTCACTGTTGCTTTGCAGTAAGACCCTTTATTAGCAGTCCCAAACCTCTGTTACATGTGCTGCTCTGTGTTCTGCTCTCTTATTTTTATTACACATTTATTACACATTTATTTCACATTTGAAGTGGTAGGATTTTCATTCTTTCTACTTAAGCTTTCCTCTTTTCCTGTTCTTATCTGAATTTCTTATCTCTGTGTTTCATATATATATATATATATATATATATATATATATATATATATATGTATATTCATTGTATATTTTGATTAAGTCTTTAAAGGTTATGTAGGGGGGAAGATGGCTAAGTGGGTAGAACGCTAGATGTGCCAACATGTGGATCTGAGACCAGATTTTCAGAGCCCACATAAAATGCCAGGCATGTAGGTGTGTTGGCACGTTGGCATGTACCTATGACCCAGACACTGGGGAAGCAGAAACAGGAGAATCCCTGGTGCTCTCAGGCCTGCAAGCCTACCTAATCAGTAAGCTTTGGGTTCAGTGGGAGACCCTGTCTCAAACAATATGGTTGAGAGGAATAGAGAAAGACACCTGATTTCGACATGGGCTCTACACCTGTGCACACACGTGTGTATACACACACATACACACACACATACACACACACTTTTTTAAAAGTTTTATTCATGTCTATAATTTGTTGCACCATGTTATTATGTTCGTGTTTTGAGAGTGAAATCTAATTTTCAATCCTTCCCTTGTGGAGAGCTGCTCACACCAACCCTACTACTTGCGTATTCTCCATGGTTCTGTGCTGGTAACCCTTCCCTGTAACAACCAGTGTGTGGGAGGCTCAGGCTCAGTTCAGTTCTGTTGATCCTCAAACTTTTCAGTGATAATACTCTACTGTTACAATTATTCTGACTTTATAATCCCTCAGTATTTGATTTTTATCAGTGTTTTTTAGCAATGTTCCCTATTTTTTTTTCTTTTTGTAATGTAAATTATCTCTATGAAAGTCTGAAAATATACTATGGATTACCAATGTCTGCTTTTAAGTTTAGGAGACTTTTTATTTTAACATTGAGATTCTTTACCTATAAAGTAATATTGTCAATTCATGCACACATTACTATAGCACTATCAAAAAACTTTATATTTTTACTGTGAATTATCTTTCACTTATTTCAGTAGATTTTGATTCTAGTTGTAATATTATTATCTGTATGTTTTGTGTGAGCAGATTTTTTTTGTATTGCTTTCCCTAATCAAATGACTAAGAATTTAATAATAAAATGGGAAGGTGGTTCAGTGGGAAAAAAAGTTTTCAACCCACACATGGGGACCTAAGTTCCCCAGCACCCACAGAGAAGCTCAGAGTGATGATGCATGATTATGATACTAACAGTGGAGAGACAGGAGCAGAAGGGTTGGTGGGGTTCCCTGACCAGCCAGTCTATCCAAGCTTATAGGCTTCAGGTTCAGTGAGAGACCATGCCTCAAAAGAGTGTGTGTGCTGCAGAGGGCAGAGCCCAAAAAATGATTCAATCCCTTGAAGGAGCCCAGAAGAATTCCAGATAATTGGACATTGTTCTGCTGCCCAAAGGCATTGTGAAAAGCTTGATGGACATTTGGTATCATTTGTTCATGTGCATAAGAAGCCTCAAATTGTTCCTCTTTTAAATAGTTTTGCTGGTGTAGTGTTATAAAAAACAGTTTGCTTGTTTGTTTACTTATGCAGAAAAGGGGAATTGTTATGGAAGTTTATTTTTAGTTGTATTTAAAATTGTTTTTGTGCACTGTTGCACTGTTGGAAAAAGGGATGCATAGGCCTCACCACTTTGTAGTCTGCAGGTGTTGGATTTCTGTGGGTGATGTTTGATTGCTAATGATCAGCACCTGAGGAGTTCTGTGTCAATAAAACAGTTCAGACGCTCAGGGTTCTACTGTCCAGCAGTGTGGGTCATGATGGTGGTTCCCTCTGCTGAGGTCTGGCAGAAAATAACCATGAAAATGCCTCCTCGTCATCCTTGCTGAGTGGCCCCAAAGGTCCTTCTACTACATCTATTATTTTTTCCCATTTTATTACTTTAGCAAGAGCTTTAGAATTCACTCAATTTCTACATTTTAGAAATTATAGCAGGAATATTTGTGTTGTTCATGACTTAAAGTGTAATAATTTATGCATGATATACTGTAGTTTTCTAATAAATACATTTGCTATCTCATTAAAGAAAAAGTTAAAATTTTTAGTTTATTACTATGGCTTTGATTTACTTTTGGTTTTGGTTTTGTTTAGGGAAATTACCAATATAAATTTAATTTTGTTTAAAAACCATCTATTTTTATTGCCTGTGCTTCGGGGTACTTCCTAAAAATCATTACTTGTACAAATGCCTCAAAGTGTATCTCTCATGGTGTCTTCTAGTAGTTCCAAATTTTGATTCTTACTTAGGTTTCTGCTCAGTCCTGAGCTTTATAGAGAAGGAGAGAGAGGAGTCAAATTCAGCATTACTGAGCCTGGGGATCTACATTTCCCAGCAACACTCATTGAAGAGGCAGTCAGTTCATCCTGTAATGTATGTTCTTAGTACTTTGTTTGAGAGTCGACCAGCTACAGAAGCCAAGTTTGTTTCTGACTTCTCTATTCTGTTGTTGGCCTGTGATGTTTCCTGCCAGAGTCATATTGTGGTTCCTACACTTTGAAACCAGGTACTTTGAGGCTTCCAACTTTGATCTTATTTGTCAAAATTGGCTTGGCTATTTCAAGTGTCTTTTCATTGTCCTAGTTATAGGAAGATTATTAGTGATATTTTAGTAAACGTTGCATTGATCTGCAGATCACGTTGGGTAGTACAAACATTTCCCTTATAATTTTTCCAGTCCCTGAACATGAGAGGTATTTCCACTTTTAGGTGTTTTCTTCTCTCTTGTAGATGAGTGCTTTGTAGGTTTCATTTGTTGTATTTGTTATTCAATGTATTATACTCTTGTAGCTATTGTAAATGGGATGATTTTCATGGTTTTTCAGAAGATTTCTCATTATCATATGTATATGTAGAAAAGTAATAATTTTTTTGTGCTAATCTTATACCCTGTTTTATTCATAAATTGGTTCAACCATCCATCCCTGGAGTAAATCTCTAAGACTGTTGCGGTCATAAATCCCCCTGGTCTCTGCTCATCTTGCAGAAACTTGTGTGAGGATCATGTCTGGGGGATGGCCATACTCCATGTTGTATCCTTGGGTTTTAGTTAATTTGATTGAGAAATTAGATTTTTTTTCACCCCATTATCTTCGCTGGCAAATGTTCTAAGGGTATCTACTGCAGATACACTCAAAGAGAGCTTGGAGCTTTTCTCAGATAGATTTAAGAATTATTTCTTCCTCTCCCAGTTCTGACAATTTGAATGTAAGTTGCCAACCTGGGTACCTTTTCTAGCCAACCATTCATAGTGTCTTATCAGCCTCCTATTCATGGATACCCATACCTTTCCAAAGATCAGGGGAAATGTCTGATATTTTTTTAATCACATTAATTAAGTTTTATACTCCCTTAACTTTTTTTCTGCTCTCTTTAGGTAGTCAAAAAATGTAGATCTTTGGTCATGTCTCAAAGTTCTTACTCTGTTCTTTGTCTTTCTTCAGCTTTTTATTTTGTCAAATTGTGTTTTCAAAGAACTCTCTTCAAATTCAGATATTCTCTCTTCTCTTTATCCAATCTAGTTTTGATGCTTCCAAGTGTGTGTGTGTGTGTGTGTGTGTGTGTGTGTGTGTGTGTGTGTGTGTGTGAGAGAGAGACAGAGAGAGAGAGAAAGAGAGAGAGAGAGAGGGAGAGCACACGCCTGCATTTAAATTCCTCAACACCTTTTTAAAAATCTCTCTTGGCTGATTTCTTGTTCACAGTACATTGTCACCTTAATTTCATTAAAATGGTTGTCTGTGTTTTACTAAATCCCATTGACATTTCTATAATCACTTTAAGTAAAATATCATATATTTTATCCATATAGATTCTGTGTGACCGGGTGTTAGAGAGATGTTTTGTTCTTCTGAAGTCACATAGCTCTTTGTTTTTCTTTTTGTTTTTCAAATTCCTTTTGCCCTTATGTTATACTTTGTGCTTCTGTTTTGTTAATTCTGTTTATAGATTCAAAAATACAACTCTTAGTTTTATGGTTTTTTTCCCATTTTCTTTTTAGTTTCTGGTTAAGTTTCCTGCTCTATCTCTTAGTAGTAATATTTGTTTCTGATAACTATGGGATTAATTTTATTTTTCTGCTCCTCTAAGATGTAAAATTAGACCATTCCATATTTTTCTTTTTCTTAGCATGGTCATTTATCCCTATAAATGGTTCCTTTAGACTTTTCTCTGCGTTCTGTATGCATTTATGTATGGTATATACTACTTTTTTTTGGCTCAAGATGTTTTAAATTTTTTTGTCTGATTTATTCATTGGCCAGTTGCTCAGGAGTATGTTATTAATTTTCCACATATTTGTAAATTCTCTAAAATTCTATCACTCCTTTCTGACTTCATGAATTGTGGCCAAAACTTCAATCTTTTAATTTATTAATATATGTCTTGTGTCTCAACATGTAATCATTCTCTGTACACTCAAGGAGAATGTGCACTTAATTCTGTTGGGTAGAATATTATGTCACTTCACAGTTTACAGCAGTATCATTACCAAACTAATGCTGCATAGAAAGTACAAAAAAGAACAGAAGACATACTCCATCCTCATTGATGGAGCCTCTATGTGTATAGCGTTTCCTTTAATATAGTTGTTACATCATCGGTATGGTTTACTCTGTTGGTTTTGTTTTACATGCCATAAACATTTCCTACATTTTATACAGTGATATTAATGTTCATATTTTTTCATCTATGTTATAGAACATACTTCTTAATACAGACCTTCATACTCCTTCATGCACACATACTGTGTGATTTTCCTATTATTTGTTGTAATAGTTCATTACTTGGTCTCTACATAAGAGTTATGTTTTAGTATTTAAAAACATATGACTTACCAAGGTATATCATCCCATAGCACCACAAATGAAATGTTCTGTCTGACATCGATTGTCTCCAAGCTCTGAAGACTGGCCATGTGAGGTCAAGATGCTCACAGAGACCTCTACAGATGCTAGCAGAGGACCCTCTGCCTCTCAGAGGTTCTAGCAGCCTCTTGAAAATATGTCAACATAACTCTACACTTGTTTTCATAATGCTTTTTCTGGTGTATCTGTGTCTCCACATTCTTCTTTTTATTAAGAACAAGATTAGGACTCTTCTTTGCCTTAATTAATCATACCTATAATGATCCAGTTTCCACAGGTGGCCACATCCCAATGTCTCTGTGCTCAGAACTTCACAGAAGCTTCTGGGTAGACCAGTAATCCAAACAAAGATTTCCTTAGCATCAATGTCCAAAAATGGAATACCCTGTCCAAATATCACTAACATATTAACAAAAAGTTAATGATACTTTCATTATAATTTTCACTTTGATCAATTATGCATTCTACTGTCTAATTGATGATATTCTCAATAACCTTGGAAATTAATTTTAATATCATTAAAATTAATGTCTTTATTCTATTTGTGGCTAATTTGTAATCATCATTAGGCATAGTTTTAATAAACTGGATAATTTTTCACACTTAATTACCACTGTTGCATTTTAATTTGTGAATTGTCTTTTTATCAATTTTTTAATATCTAATTTACTTTGTATTTGATTTTTCTTCTTTTGTTTTATTTAATCCTGTAATGTATATGAACTTTGTGAAATATATATGAAGATAAAATAAATATTGTAGATATATAACATATTGTTGAATACCATTCACCTGTTCATGACTCTGCTTATGAAAATTAGTCCTTTCTTAGTCATTAATTCTTCCATATTAGGTTATATTAGTTTATTGAGGTCTAACTTATCTTCTCACCTGTTTTTCCAGGATAATACTGTTTCAGGTTTTATACATTTTTAATATTTTTATAGATCACCCTAATTTTCCTTTTAAAAAGTCAAAGATGGAGACTAGAGAGATAGCCCAGCAATTAAAAGCAATTGTTGCTTTTATAGAGGAGCCAGAGTTTGGTTCCCAGAAGCCATTTCAAAAAGCTCACAAATATCTGTCATTTCACCCTGGGTAAATGAAAAGTTCCCAGAATACAGACTTTACTTCAGACAGCTTTGAAAGAATGGCAAGCTGTTATCTGGATGAGGAGGGCGTGTGGAAGGTTGAGGAAGGAGGAGGCACCTGCAAAGGCAAAGGTTTCGAAGACTGTGGCATGGAATGGGACTTGGGAGCTTTAATTGTGTCTGAAGATAAGCTTGTGGAAGAAAAATGGGTCAGGAAAATGCACTAACCTAGGATGAAACCGTCCCAGGGACACTGAGTGTCATTGGTGGGTTGTGAGAAGCTGGGGGTACTGATCACATCTGCACTTTAGAAAGGTTTCAGGGGTGATGTAATAGAAAATTAAGAAAGGCAGCAAAAAGAGCAAAAAGGGTACGTTGATAGTAAATATGTGTTGAATGAACAAATGAATGAATGAATGAACAGTGACTTGATCATATTTAACAACTGCATAGTAGTGATGACCTTGGAAGGAGACTCATTTAATTGGATGGTTGACATGAAAGACAAAGGGGAACACTAATATAAATTATTCATTCAAAAAATTGAATATTTAAATCTGATATCTTAATTTATTTTTCAAAGCCAATTATTGCTGTTATGTAGGTAACAGCTTTTTATTTTGTTCATGCATTCACTAGATAGTTGATTTCTTTGTTATTTTTTTAATTACTGCTTATAAATTTCTAGTGATTCTGTTTTGTTTTGTTTGTTGGCTATAAAATTATAATTCCTGAAAAATAATAGCAATTTTGCACTTTGACTTCTTATATTTATGGTAATTATTTACATATTTCAAAGTCTATTTACCAGAACATCTAGAGATTAAACTGAAACTTTCAGGAACTTTTGTTTTGGGCTTGCCGATGGAAGTGGGCTAATATTTCAATCACAAATAAATGATTTTAGTAACATTAAACTTAATCAAGAGACAGTCTAATTTATTTTAAAGTGGTTTCTAAGAATTGTTAGGAACTTTTAGCAAATAACCTTTAGTTCTTTTGGTGCAGACTGTCTGACTAATAGATGTATGATCAATTGCTGTGTCACATGTGTTAGTCATTCCATGATCTCGAGTCGTCTGTGGGATTAAAATCATTTTGAATACGATCTATAATTTTTTAAGTAATACTTAATTTTACTTGCTATACTTTATGTAGTATGTAAAACATCTATGCCACAAATAAGATCCATACTTTATTACTTATTAAAATGTTTAACTTGTATTTAAAGAGAATCCTGAGACACTATAAAATCTACATAAACTATTTTGTTATAGCAATCAATCCATACTTCATGAGTCAAGCAATTAGCATATTTCAGACTGTCTTCAGGAAAGGTGGTTGTGAAGCTATGTGACTTTGGGGACATGGTCTTACTGAGTCTCATTTGTGTTTAAAAATGGAGGGTGGACTGAACTCCAAGGTCACTCCAGCTCTAGTGCCCTGCAGGTTTGTGTAGAGACACCACTTCAGCCTAAGTCTACAAGCAAAAGTGCACACATTTAAGAGCAGCATTTCTATGTAAGGGACAGATTCAGACAGGACTGTGAAAACAGCAACTAAATAAAACCCACGAGAGCTCACAGGACCATATTGCCCGTCTACTTGGTCCCATGATCAGCTAAACTAAAAGATATTAGGCCCTGGTTTATCCCAAATTGCATTGGAAGGCTGTGGACCCACCAGCCTTGTTGTTTTATGTGGTTCACCTAGAACAACGAGTCTCCAAAGCACTGCGTGGAGGACCAGGGCCCCTGGATCTGAGCCTCTCCCTGCCGCGTGTTAGTAACTAATCTTTGCAGACATCAGTCTTGATATTTGTAAGATGGTCCCTGTTTAATTACGTTTCATAGTGTGAGAAACCTCAGATGAATAAGCTTTGATAAAATTAATCTCCGTAGTCATTCTACATTAATATAACTACTACTATATAGCTTGAGTTTTACTAGAATTATTTTCTCAACAGTGCTGTGAGCAATTAGCATGTGTGACCTCACTCAGAGTTGAGTTTAGAATCCAGACAGTAGCTGGATTGGGTAACTAGTAGACGGCTACTCAGTGGATGAGTCTTGGTTGAACCACAGGACCCTTGATTCTTCAACTGTCTTCTTTGTTGATCCCATTTCCTTTTACTAAATCTAGAATCCACCCTTGTTGTGTCTCAAGTGTTCTGACAGAACTCTAGCTATCTCCATTATGAGACTAAGTGATCACTCTTTCCCTTGGGGTTCAACCTTGAAATGGTTCCATTATTATAGTTTGTAATGGTTTCAATGACTCTTGTTCATGTGTATGTTCAATAGTTTCTGGAAAGCTCCATCTAACATTTATCCCTTCTTCTCCCGATTCTCTTCCAGATAGCAGCTCTGTGGATGAAAAGGTTTTCAATCATACTTTTTTTTTCTTCCCTCCTGACGGATCTTGTCTTTTGTACCTGTTTGTTTGTGACCTGTTAGCCTTGTTTTGGTTCCTCTGCTGAGTTGTGGAAAATGCATGTCTTCCCAGCTTTCCATTCTTTGTCCTTTAAGTGTCCCCCAGTGTGTTGCATTGATGAAGGGGTTATACCTTGCCAGCTGCGCTTTTTTAGCTTATATTTGCCACCCCAGGGGTCTGCTACGGTCAAACATAGCATCTGTTCTCAAGTCTGGCTAAGTCCAGACCTTCCTAGCTGATTCATGGTCTCCCCTGCAACCTACCAAGTTTTAAGGGCAAAGCGTACTTGGAATATGATGCATTTCCAGTGCTTTCGTTTAAATGCAGTGAATTTCAAAACCTCCCCTGATAAAACACAGCTTTGACTTGGAGCTGACCCTGCTTAGCATTCATCATCGTAGGTGCTCCGTGTGTAGTGCAGTCGGCCTGTGTCCCCCAGTTTGACACCTGTAGCTGTACTATGCTAAGTTTGTTTTGTTTTCTTGTGATTCATTTAAGGCTCGAATAGTAAGTGGCAATGATTTGGATGCTTCCAAACTCTCCGCACTCCAGGTGTTCGGTGGGTAAGTACATCTGAATCTAATTCATTTCATACACCAGCAGCTGTCTTCCCAATATAGATTTTGAAGCCAAGGTGTTTGCATGATAATGTTTGTGGTATGGCCAGCCTCACTGTTTTTTGTTTGGCTGATTTTTTTTGTTTTTTTAACAGTGAAATAGTTTTGCTTTTGACCACAAGTTACTTTTAAATAGCAGTTTTCTTAATTAGCAACGCACTACATGCTCATGACGAGAAGTTCTCACTGAATTATATATTCAGTGTGTAATTATATGTGTAATTCCATGTGGACATATGCGTGAAGAGAACTGATATCACCATTCGTTCATAAACTCAGGCATGCCATTGTACACTGCTGACTTATCTGAGGGGTGTGTGTGTGTGTGTGTGTGTGTGTGTGTGTGTGTGTGTGTCTTTTCTGCTTCTTTTCATGTTACCTATGCATGACTATTTTTTCATAGCAATAACCCAGTGGGTATATCATATCCTATTATCTTTCACATGACATAGTATTACATGAATGGAGATAGCAAGTGTTTATGATTTAATCATAAAAATAACAAATACCCAAACAAGAATTGTCCTCTTTGAAGCCCCAAATTTCACACAGGCATCACTCTATGTCTGTGTTCCCTGCCCCTTTCCTGCACATGTGCCTTCATGTATGTTCCTGTAGTATCAGTATTTTGATATTGCCATCATTTCAGATTCTAACATAAGTTGGGTCATTTTACATGTGAGAGTGGAAGCACTAAGTAAATGCTGCCCTGTACTGAACTGCTAGCATGCTTCCTCTATGACTGGTTCAGCACTTACAGGGACCTGGGGGTAAGTACTATTTTGACATCCATTTTACAAGTGAAGGCATCAATGTGTAAAGCACCTGAGAAGGTTTCCCTTAATGGAGAAAATGTCAACGTTAATATTTAACTCAAATAATCAAATTCAAAAGTCCATGTGCTCCATCGCTGTCTGGGTTGCCTTGCAGCTTGTAGTTTTGTCTGTTACACTGAGCCATGTGCCTTGCAAAACTTTATACTTAATTAATTCTAGGTGAGGCACATATTTGAAAACATGTATATAGCAGTATTAATGATTTCTTTTGCAATAGTCTCAAAAGTGCTTTAGGTGCTAGTATCATATCATATTATATAACAAACATTGTGTTAGATTTTTTTCCCTGCAAAATATTCTTTTGTAATTTAAATTTTTATTTTTTGAGAAGCTCACGCATGAATACTGTTTATCATTTTCGCCTTTCTCTCTCTCTCCCTCCAACTCTTCCTGTGCCCCCCCCATTCCCTCTCAAATTCACAACCTCTGCTCATAGACTCAACTTACTAAGTCCATTTAGTGTTGCTCATATGTATATGCTTAGGGCTGACCATTTAGGATTGGGTGACCTATCGGAGGGCTTATCCCTAGAAAAGACTGATCCTCCCTCTCTCAGGAGACATTGACTGCTCTTCATTGAGGGGTGAGGCTATATGAATTTCACCTCACCAATAAATTTGAGCATGTAAGCTGGTGTGGTCATTGTGCAGGTTTAGTTTGATTTTTAAGTATAATTTTGAACTAAAATTTAGTCAAAGCTATGTAACCATATACATGTATGTACATGTCTAGATAACTATGAACATATATTAAGTGTTATATATGTTGAAATTTTAATATATTTGTCTACAATATAAAGAGAAGCAATTTTTTTTTGTTTTGTTTTGTTTTGAGACCGGGTTTCTCTGTTGTAACTCTGGCTGTCCTGGAACTCATTCTGTAGACCAGGCTCACCTGGAACTCACAGAGATCTGCGTGCCTCTGCTTCCTGTGTGCTGGGGTTAAAGGCATGCACTAACATCGCCTGGCCCAAAAATTTTATACGTACTTTAAGGTTTTAAAAGGTATAGGTTTTCATAGTCTATTGCTTTGTAATACTCTCATTTCTTCAACTGATTTCTTTTGCTAAAAACATTTAGATGCTAGTTACTTTAAATTGAGGTTTCAAACTTAAACTTCTTGTAAATGTGAATATATATATATATATATATATATATATATACACATACTTTCATTTTAATTTCCTCCAATCAATATAATTAATAGGTATTTTATTATGTGTATATATTAGCTTTTTACCTGTTGCTATGATGAAATATCTTGAATGAAAGGAACCTAGGGGAGAAAGGGTTTATTTTAGCTCACAGTCTGGGTTACATTTCATCCCTGTGGAGAAGTCACAGCAGCAGGAGCTCACAGCTGGCCGATCACATTGCATCCCCAGGAAAGCAGAGACCATGACTGCAGACAGGCTAGTGCGTAGATGGCTTTCTCCATTTGATTCAGGCCAGGATCTCAAGCCTAGGAAGTGATGCTGCCCACAGTGAGCAGTCCTTCCCACATCAGTGAATGTAATTAAGAAAATACTTGAAACATTCTCAGAGGCTCTTCCTCCAGGTGCTTATAGATGTATCAACTGAAAACTAACACCAACAATTTCAGTGTGCATTCTGTCCTTAAATACGTGATGAATGGCTCATATTTCTAACGTCTCTCGTAATGATTTAAGTGAGCTTTAAAATCCAAGTGTCCTAAAGCAGCACTATGAAATATCTATAAGAAGTTCGGAGATATATAACTCAGCTCTTCACTATCCTTTAAAAGCTATTTCTTTGTTTACTAAAAACTTACAGAAAATTAAATAAAAGGATCAACCTCAAAAATAATTTAATCTGGATTTTGGTTTTATTTTGAAGATGTGATGTAGCATGGTGACATGATAGTGGGCTGTGGGCCTCTCCATCTGCCCTGCTGCCCATCATTTCACAAACACCTTAAAGCCCATAACTCACATCGGAACATGGATCTTTACCATTGCGTCAGCAACAGAGTTCTGAACCCATATGTTTATTAAATGTGTGGCGTGTACATTTCTAACTGTGTTTTTGAGGTTAAAAAACATCACTGAGCCCAGAGCTTGCTGACTCAGTGAAAGTGACTGGCCAGCAAGGCCCAAGCATCTGCCTGTGTCTGTCCCCACAACACTGGGGTTAGAGTGCACAGTGCTGTGCCTGGCATTTCACTTCGATGAGAGGGATGTGAAATCAGCATGCATGCTCCCCACTGGGTATGTTTGAGAGAGAGGAGAGACAGACTGGCAGACAGAGACAGAGAGAGCGTGTATCACTGTGGGCATAATTGATGCTTGCCTTTATATCTTTTTAATATGTTTGCTATTGACCTGTGCCTTTTTGAAGAGGGCTTAAAGAGACGAAATAAAAACTCTTTAGAAATAAAAAAAAAAAAAAAAAGTAAATTTGTCTCTCCCAGAAAGCTTATTTCCTTTTGGGTAAAAGAAAAAAAAATACTTAAAAACTGGAGAGGTTCTTTCAGGATGATTTGCTCATTTAGCCTTTCCTGAAAGGATCTGATGTCGTCCCAGATACCCCTGGCTACCCCTCCTCTTCATCACACATTTTACTGTCCTGGAAAACTGAGAGTGGAGCCAACTTCAAAAGCAGGGAGACGTCGCTCCTCTGATGGCTGTACATCTTGTCCTTCACGTGCTGATCTCGCATCCCTCATCGGTTCAAACTGAACTGCTTCCATCCTCCCCTGCTTTCTCCTGAATCGATGAAAAGCAGCGCATACTTCCTAAAACTAGATCAGAGAGCTAATAATCCCACATTCTGGTTTTCGATCAGCGCTCTATTTTCAGTGTCACCAGAGAGAATGCACCAAGCTTCATCCTGTTTTGCCACTGTGAAGATTCCAAGAGCCTCTGGGAAAGAAGCCAGGAGAGAAAATGTGAAGTGAAAAAAAGGTTGAGAGAGAAGGCTAGAAGAGGATGCAGATCTCAGTGAAGTCCATAGCATAGAACATTTTAGCAGTTTTGCAAAGTTTGGGTCATTTTTGTCATAAGTGTAAAGAAAGAATCATACAGAAAGCATGCGCCAGCACTTTGAAAGCTTGTCATGAGGCTTCCTGGGAGTAGTGTCTTAGTGATTAGTGGGAAGGGGGCAAGTGTAGGCAATAAAAGCCCATGGGGTAGCTCTCACGTCTGGAAAGGCTACAGGCAGAGATTGGATGTGAAGAGCCTGAAACCGAACCAAAAACAACATGTTGTACAGAACCATGGGGAGCTGTGGGCAGAAGGCTGCCTCCCAGAGGAGTCCTGCCTGGGGTAAGAGGCCAGAAGCCTCTACATGTCCAGTCTTAGCTGGGAGCAGCTTGTGAGAATGTAGCCCAGGAATCAATGCTGTTCAGGTTCTAGAGATGTGGCAGCTCGTGGCTGCATCAAAGTGCCGTGCTCTCATTAGAGTCTCTCTAAGGGATATCTTAGTGTCTGAATCTACCTTCCAGGGGACACAGCCAAAGCTAAACAAAACCACTTGAGTAAATAACTGTGGATGAGATGGTACGAGACGCTGCTTCAAACCCTCATCCTAATTAGAGTGACACCCTTTGCAGTGTCTCCTTTCTTGGATACCTGTCGTCAGAGTCTCCTCGGCTACATCAGGAACATTTCAATGCTTTGCTGTGCCTTATTCCCAAAGTAACAGTCTTGTCTGAAGGAGAATTAAAGAAATGCTGCATCTTAGTTCTGTTCCAGGGATTCTGCCTAGAGGCACTCAGACTGTTCATGCCATCTGACATACTGGCGTAAGCTCTCCTACAGTACAGCCTCTAGTGAAAGTAGGCTCTTAAACCCCTGGTAGTAGGATTATTTGCCTTTATACCAAGAAGGGTGAGAAAGTGCCAAAACCTGTGTGTGGCATGTCCCTAGGCATACTTCAAGGGGTCATGTTGTAAGACCTAAAATCCCTATGAGATTGTTTAAAACAAAGAAGCCAGCTACAGTGGCTACATGGGTACTAAATGTGTCCGAGACAAGATCAAGCGTGCTTTCTTATTGAGGAGGCAAAAATTGTTGTGGAAGTGTTGAAGGCACAAGCACAGAGTCAGAAAGCAAAATAAATAGGAAGCTTTTGTTTGTTTTTCAAGACAGGATTTCTCTGTTGTAACTCTGGCTGTCCCGGAACTCACTCTGTAGACCAGGCTGGCCTCGAACTCACAGAGATCCACTGCCTCTGCCTCCCAAGTGCTGGGATTAAAGGCGTGTGCTACCACTGCCCAGAAATAGGAAGCTTTTTAAGTCATAAAAATCAAGATAAATTTTAAAACATCCTACAGCATAGAGGTAAAGAAAGAAGGTTTGGAATTGCAGATTCCCATCCTTCTTCCTCTTTCTCTGCTAGTCTTCCGTGTTTCTCTGCAGAATGCAACCCAAGATCACTGCATTTTGTTAACTCATGTGATTTGTAGGTTCACAACTCTGAAGTGGGCCGCTGCTGTGTCCTTACCCACAGATGTTTTACGACTCCTGTCCACCATAACTAGGACTCTTAAACAGGAAAGGCGATGGTGAGAGAGGCAAGGAAGGAACATGAAGGAGAAAAATGGAGAATAGCCCCTAAGGGAAAGGGAAGGATGTGAGGGACTCTCAGAGAGCGAATGGGATCTGTATTCTGACTTCATTTTCAAACAGTTAAAATTGGGGGAGAAAAACAACAGCATAACTTCCAAATGCACGCAAGTCAGTGTTTCCTGTTGTTCCTTGTTTTATGATTCACCTTGATTGCAAGGGCTCTGCCTGTTGTTGTAGCACCTAACTAGAGTTGGGGGCATGCAGAATTAATACACCTGGTTGAACTTTTCTGTATGTCTGGCACAAATTTGACGTTGCTTTTGTGTTTACATTTCTCTATAAAGTTTAGAAGGATACAGTATCCTCTCACTCTCTTCCTCCCTCCCACCTCAGATTTCTTCCAAGCCAGCCAATAATTATACATTTAACACAGAAGCTAAGTTTGTTCTGATTTTCCAAGGCCCCAGGTGCTACTTTTTATCAGATAGAGTCGTCGCTCTAGTACCCAAGAGTTGTTTCCTTCAGACTGTCCTATTTCACAAATCTGGTTCTTGTCTCTCACTTTCATGGATCAGAAATCCCTCTAAGCCTGGACAATGATGTTCCCACTGCTATAATCCCTTCTCCATGGGCTTCCAGTTGACCTCATGTCCTGTGTCCTCTGCTCCAAGTGTTTAGCAGTGAGATGGCCCACATAGAAGAGTCTGTGCCAGCCACATTAATAGGTCACGGTGGAGGGAAATAGAGCCCCTGACTTTCACATTTAGTTAGCTATTTTCTGGAAAATCTCCCTTCCCTTCTAGAGCAAAGAGCTTGTTTTAGATTAAGACTGGATTAGAGATTGTTAACTTTATGAAAATTCTGGGATGGAAACAGAGAACACGTTCACAATTTATTGGTGCATGATACTTTATTCACAAATCCCTATTTTTAACCTCCATTCAGACTGCCACTGACTTCAGCCAAAGCTTATTTCTCCTGCTCATGTTGTGTCCAACCTCTGTGCTTTTCAAGATGCGTCTCCTTATACACAGTCTTTCCCTACTCAAATGTACTTACCAGCTAGTCTTCATCTACACTATTGATCCTTCTGTGTAGATTCGAACAGTTTCATGATTTCTGTCTCTGCTTTATGAAGAGAATGCAGTGTTCCCCCTCTCATGCTCTCTTTTGCTTTCTTCCCCATTCATACAGCACCTATTAATTTCTATAATTGAAGAGTCATTTTAAGGAAGTTCACGTGATTAAATGATTACAGAGAAAACTTGTCTCACCCACAAGTGTGCTAGAGGTAGAGATGGAAGCCAAGAGGAGTGTGTGAGGGAAGGGGAGCTCCTGACTCTGCCACACACTCAGGGTGCACCTGGACTTCAGGTGCCCACCGGCTTCCATGAAGTCCTCCTGAAGAGGATTTATCCTATATACCTCATCCTAAATACCAATCAAGTCTTACCACTGTAGCCTAATGATACCTATGAATAGAGATAAACACAATGCCAAATTTCATTGATTGCATAAAAATTCTCTGATTCTTAAAGAAGACAAATAACAGTTTTGAGATCCTGAGTTCTCACAGGATGAGTCCACGTTCGTACATAAGCCCTCTTCCCTTTAGAGAAGGAGCACACATCACCTTCAACACTACTGACACAATCAATATGCACAGCACCAGTTAGCTCAGCTAGTGCCTGATTTTTCTTTTTTAGGTAACTGCCAGTCAAAAACACACCCAGGAACTTTGGATGTATCTCATTTGATAGAGTGTTTGTCTAGCATGTCCAGTCTTGGGTTTCCACCACATGAACTGGACATGGTGGTATACACCTATAATCCAAGTAGCCAGGGAGGTCAGAAGCTCATGGTCATTCTCAGCAACATAAGGACTTGGGGTTAGCCTGGACTACATTAAGCAAGCAAATAAAAATCATACAAAAGTCCTACTTTCCCCTGCTTTGTATGAGTTATTAACTCTTGTTAATTAATATGTATTAGAAGATAATCTATGTCATGTAGTTTTCAAACTGTGTACTTAGTAAAATCATGTCAATTTCAGTGATGTCTGCCGTACCCTATACAGCTCACAAGACTGATCTTTTCTTGGAAAATTAAGACACAAGCTACTTCTCCCATCTCACCATGCTGAACATCCTGGGAGAGAGCACTTAACACAGCAGCTTATGGGGAGAGTTAAGCCTGGGAAGAATTAGATCCTTTGTAAAGAGATCTCAGGAGGGAGACAGGTATGGTAATGTTTACTGGCAATCCCAACCTCACAGGAGGCTGAAAAAGAAGGGTTGCAAATTTGCAGCCAACCTGTGCTACACAACAAAATACTATCCCAGAGAAACATCAGATAATAATCTCGAGGAGAATAATTTTGCTGAGGAAAATTACTACTAGTCACACCACATTTTTCCAAAAGCTCCTCTGTGTTCAATTTCCTTGGTGAACATTTACAAATTCAAAACTTCAAGACGGATCTTCCCATCCCTAGCTTGCCTTACATTCATGAATAAATCTGGGAGTTTTAAATATATCACATGGAATCCAGTTCAATCTTCTAATACTTCCTAGATGAAAGAGCAGAAAATCCCATCTTCATGAAATCAGTATTCTAGCACTCTTTAAAAAGTGTCAGTTACATAACTACAAAAAATGTTACCTGCTCTGTGAGTGGAATAATGACCCGTGTTAGAAATGACTGCATTAGTTTCTTTTGTATTTGCTACGATACAACACCATGACCAATGCAATTTAGAAAGGAAATCATTTAATCGGGCTTACAGTTTCAGAGGGTTAGTCTCCTTGACAGTGTAGCAAAAGCATGGCAGCAAGCGGCTAGAGCAGCAGCTGAGAGCTCACATCTCACAAGCAGGGGTCCGAGAGCACACTGGGGATGATGGAAGGCTTTTGAAGCCATTAAAGCCTGCCCCTGTGCCACACCCCCTTCAACAGTGCCATATGTCCCAATCCTTCTCAAACAGGTCTACCAAATGATGAGCCTAAGGGAGACATTCTCACTGAAGCCACCTCATTCCGTGAGCCCCACAGGCTCATGGCCACATCGTAATGCAAAACGTACTAAATCCAGTTTTAAAAGCCCTCACAGGTTTTAAGTCTCAACACATTTTAAAGCCCAAAGTCTCTTCTGAGATTTCAGGCAATTTCTTAAAGGCCCCTTGTAAAATCAAAACACAAACTACATACTTCCAACATACAGTGGTACAGAATATACATTACCATTTCAAAATGGAGGAATAAGGGAAGAATGAAAAAATACTGGACCAAAACAAGATGGAAACCCTGCAGGGCAAACTTCAAGTTCTGTAGCTCTATGTCTGACATCAGAGGGCTTATATGGCTCTGCCCTTCTGTCTTTGCTGCCTGAAACACACTTCTCTCTCCTGGGTTGTTTAAGCTCCCCAATGTCACTTCGGCACCTCCAACATCTTGAGGTCTCCAAGGAAATACAGAACTCCCTTTCACAGCTTTACAAAACGACCTCACAAGTTCCCTTGCCCTCCTCTCAGGACCTTCATGCAGGGACTGCCCCACCACACACTGCCTGGCCTCAGCAGCTCTCCTTAGCTGAGGAGGAAGATTCTGCACCTCCTTTCCTTGTGTATCCTCATGACTCTAACGTCAGAATTATATGAATGATACTGTCAAGTTCAGCTGCCCCTTGAAAAGGAGCCTGGTACCTTTGAATCATATTTGCATCAGTTTTTGTTTATTCTTGCTTTCTGGAAGAAGAAAATCCTTTACGCATTTTACTTTCACAGGTTGGAAGCTTAGCTCTGTGGGTCTTGCCCTGATGGTACCCCTCCCTTTATTCCAATTCAGATAATGCCTCTTCTTAATTCTTTCAGCACAAATCTTGACTTCAATATTAAATTTCCTGGTGTTCTTTTTCACTTCAAATCATGCATTTTCTATTTATTTTTTCCCCACTTACTCTTTCATTGTAGACCCATTTAAGAGTGATTACTAATAGCCACATGAGAGAATCGATATCAGGCTTTTTGAAATCACCCTTGCCTAAAAAGAAATTAGTCAATTACTTTTAAATTTAGCCTGAGGCAAGGTCACTGGACAAGGGCATAAAGTAACTACACTGTTTGCCAAAATATCACAAGAATTGTCTCTAGCCCACTTGCTAATATTGTTTCCCTGTGAGAGCGTTTGGGCTGGGCCTCCACAATCTGCAGAGCACTCAGCACTGTTGTCTCCCAAGCTCCTGCTAGGATGGCCTGCTAAGTTCTACTCACAACCTTCAACCACCTTTCTAGTCCAAAGTCCCAAATTCTTCCACATTCCTCAAAAAACAAAAACAAAACAAACAAGCAAAAGGAAAAACATGGTCAGGTTCTTCCAAGTAATAGTCTGCTCCCTAGTACCAACTTCTCTATTAGTTTATTTTCTAGTGCTGTGATAAAACACCATAATCAAGACAAGTTACAAAAGGAAAGCATTGAGTTGGAATTATGGTTTCAGATGACAGAAGGCAGCTGGAACAGCAGCTGAGAGCTTGCATCTCACAAACAGGAGGCAGAGAGCACAATAGAGATAATCTAAGGCTTATGAAGCCTTAAAGTTTGTCCCTGTGACACAGCCTTCTTCAGAAACCAATAATAAAACAGAAACAAAAACACGACATATCCCCCAAGTCTTCCCAAACAGTTCCACCGACTTGGAAGCAAGCATTCCAAAGTATGACCCTGTGGGGGCCATTCTCATTTAAACCACCACGGCGGCCAAGCCAAAACACACGTGTGATTCCACCACACAAAAGGAAGTCCTGGTGCAGACCCTCATTCCTAACCCTGCTGATCCACCCCAAAGTGTCACAGTGAGTTTAACTAACATAAAAAATGTCAGAGGAAGAATCAATGAGCAGTAATAAATAACTCTAGAGCGGTCGTTACATTTTCCAAGAAAGCATACAAGTAGTATGATTTTCAGTCTTATTTAATAAAAATATTATATACCACAAAGGAAGTTAACAGATCCTCTCTGTAGCCCATACAATAATACCAAAGAAGAAAATAATCACAGTCCATAAAATAATACGTTTCTACAGACTTATAATATTTCACTCCTCATTTAAAGAAGCCAGTTTCTCAATCCATAATACTTTCTTAAATATTTAACAGCCTGCTGCTGGAGTCACACTGTAATTCTCAAGACACATTGATTTAAAAACTAAGACTAGCAGATGAAGAAGCTTCTTGTTCTTAAGCCACCTTTACTATCTGGAAACCATAGATATATGACAGGGTCACTACAGAGAGATGTCTCATTCAGAATTATTCTGATGACCTCATCACTAGTATTTCTTGACGTGTTTTAACCAGTCATGTTGAAACCCTAAGTAGCACTTTCTTTAATTCTCATAATAATTTTTGAGGTAGGTAAAAATTGCAACTTTACAAATAAAATAGCTGAGGCTTAGAGGCATGGCACATGCTCAAGGTGAAAGAATGTCTAAATATCAGACCTGAGATTCAACTTGATCTACATGACTGCAGGACTTCATTGCTTCACTATTATGCCAGATGGATAGAACTTTTGAATAACTAAAATCATTTCTGGGTCAATTCCACTATGCATTATACTAAGTATTATACACACTATGTGTTATATTCTTACGATATTTTGGCAAACAATGACCCTTATTCAAACAATTTGCCCGAGGCTAAATTAAAAATAATAAACAAGGTATGCTTGGAGAGGTAGTTAAAAGCTTGAATGTCTGACTACATATAGGAAGCATGTGAAGTAGCCCCTGTATAATGTCAAGTAGTGGATGCCTACACCTTGTAAAACAATGACTCAAGTGTCCTGAGAGCGTCATGGTTGAACAACTCCTTGGAGAGCAAAGTGAGAGAGAAGTCTTTTATTTATAGCACTGTATAGGCTTTAACAGCTAGGACAGAGTCGCCTGTCAGAAGTATGAAAGACTTAGTGTTTGGAGAGACACTAGTCCCCTGCAGCAGGTGCACGCAGGCATTCTAGGCATGCCTTTTGCTTTGAGGACTTTCACACAACGCCGTCAGCCGTGATAAGCATCACCGTGCCTCCAGCTCATTATCTTGATGTTGTACTCAACAATGCCAGGTAGGAAAGGCCAGAGCCTGAGGTGTGTACACACATCACTGTTGGAATAATCCAAGTACAAATCTTCTCAGAAAGGTGACACGGTCACGATATAATCCATCCATACAAATAAACATGGCTTCAGGACATGAACTTGAAATAGGCATATTTGAAGCCACCATTTACAGAATCTCAGTCTCACTGCCTGATTTGAAAACTGTGAGCAATAATTTTATTACCATTACCTTATAATATATTCTCAGGATCATTTAATGTGTCATAACTTCTTATCCAGCATCCATCAGATGAAAAATAAAAACGATAGTTTTATGATAAAATGCAAAAAAAGCACAATTTGTTCGTGATGATCAGAGGTAGCATTTTCTGGATGCAAAAGGAGGATTTCCAAGATGCAGAATTCTAGATGTCAAACTGGAAAAGTTCTAAGTGAAAAAATAACTGCCCAGCCTGGATGATTTTGGGGAACCTGGCTGCCCTAGCTTACCACTAGATTGTTCCTATGAGGTAGCATGAGTGTCTAGCTCACTAGACCTCTCACGAGAGTGTTAAACTGAGCAGCACACATCTCCTATGCAGCCACTCTTCTTGGGTTCTACTCAAGAAAGGGCATGGGATCCAGCTTGAAAAAGTAGTCTGTGTCCCTTCTGGTACATTTCCTTGGCCATAATTGTCAGTCCTTGCTGCAGCTCTCTTCTACCTGTCAGAGGGCACTGAAGCCTAGGGAACATACTGCTTCATCATCTTCATCAGGAAGACACACTCTCTGTTGTTACTTCCAAAGCTGGACCCAACTCCTCCCACTGCTTTGAAAATCTTTCTTTCTACATCACACCACTAAGCATTTTCCTACTGGAAACACATCACACTTACTATACATTTGCAGTCAGCAATTTTGTGTTCATTATCAATCCAGCTACATTAGAACTCTCTACTAAACATACTGCAAGCCTCACCAAGGTTTCTCTAGCATTTGGACTCTATTTAGACCAGTGGAGCAGAGAGCACAAACATATAAGTCTGACAAAATATTAATGTTTTAGACTTAGGAACAAAAAATTCATGGGAGACAATAATGTGTCACTTGGCATCAAGCCAGCAGGTTTGTGCTCTGCACAGGAAGCGCAGAAGTCCTGTCCACTCTATGGCTCCTTAGGATCCTCATAGCTGATGTGACATATGAAGCCATCTCTCTTCGCGTACTTGTTACATTTATCTAAGAATGGGATGAGAGGATGACATACACAACGCCCAGGAACTTGAAAGTAAAACCATGTTGCTTCATGGCTAGCATATACCTAATGGCATTTGATACACTGACTGACATTTCTTGCTACACTCTTGGTCAGGAACAATCATTGTGTATAAGAACTGTTCGGTTCGGTAAGATGTACAACGCTCATGACCGGTGTGACAGATTTTGAATATAGGCTGGGGCCAATTGGAATGCCATAAAATTTATGCTAACAATGTGAAATTATTTTTGTGGTGTTTTAAAGCCTGTTTTACTTAGTCTAAATACCTGAAGGATTATTAGCTTACCACGGTGACAGTGGTGTCCCAGAGAAACTGTGAGTCATTAGAAGTCAGGATCCAGATGTTACCTTATACCTATGTTACTTTAGATGCCATCGTGTTGTGGGAATGCAGAACTCAGGTAGCCTCTGTCTCCTGTTAGATATCATTGCAGTGTGGGAAAGCAAGATCCTAGCGGCCTCCATCTTCCCTCGGGTAGCATTGTATTGTGAAGTAGAATCCTGGTGCTCTCGCCGTCCCTTAGGTTTCATTGCATTGTGGGAAGGCTGTGTCCTGATGACTCCCATCATCCCTCAGGTGTCATTGCATGGGTGCATGCCTTGTCCTCCTTTGAAAACATTCCGGTTTTCTGCTGAGAGATGCCAGAAAAGATACAAACAATGGGCCAAAAATTCTATTGCATGAAATGTGAGGTGGAAACAGAGACTTTGTTCTGTTTTGGAAACCCAGCCACGTTAAAAATTTTTGGAATATGACTAAAACAGAGTGCTGGAGCTAGACAATGACCCCAGCTTATATGTGTCCCTTGAGAATAGTAGGAAATGATTGTTAATTAGAAATGTTGGATGAATGACTAGGGCTGTCAGGTTAAATCATAGGGAAAGCTTTAGTGATTTGAGATCCAGTTCCACAGATGTGATAGACAGGAGAGAATAGCATAAAACCTAGAAACATATATTGGGGAGCCAGAAACAAGGACACCATCACACACTCCTAACTGTACACTCTGCCTTGTTTAGATCAAGAACAAGGCAGGTAATTATATCATAAAGACTTTGACAAGCTGTCACTCAATCCTTAGGACAGCTTTAGATTCAGTTTCTGTAAATAACAACAATAAAACCATCACTTATTCTATCCTTTCAAATTTAAAAGTGGAATTCAATACTTTTGAATCTTTTACAAACTCAGGGGTCTCAAATCAAATTCAAGCTAAATAACTATCCAAATGATAGCTATCTAAATAGCTATCTAAATGATGGCTAGCCAAACATTCCTCTGGAAGTGTTCCTTTCTCATCTGTCCAAGAGAATAATTCTGATTTCCACCTTACTCTGTTGCTTTAGTAAAAAAAGTAATTGATATGTGTGAACATTTATCACAAAAACACAGTAAACAGATATTTACTATATTTTGGTCATTAGTAAATAGTCTTGTTTTTAAATTAATTTTTTCTTTGTGTGTGTGTGTGTGTGTGTGTGTGTGTGTGTGTGTGTGTGTGTGTATGTGCATACAAGCATACATGTAAAAGTCGGAGTCAGTCCTCTCCTTCCCCCGTGTGGCTTTTGGGGATGGAACTCAGCTTGTCAAGATTGGCAGCAGACAGCTTCAACCAACTGAGTCATCTCAGCAATGCTGGTCCTAGTTTTAAATCTCCTTCAATGTCTATATCTCTGATAGGTTCCTGAGAGTGAGCTTAGATTTTAAAGAGCAAGCAGTATTTTGATGAAACTTAAGTGCCCATTATGAAAAGGAAAAATAACAATTTTAACAGCTGTCAGCCAATAGGCCTGAGAGAGGCCATGATGAGCAAGAAGTAAACAGAAGAGCATAGATAATTCACCTGCTGTGAATTGCCATAAAAACATATCTATTCCATCTATATTTTGGTTTGAGGCCATTGCTATAAGCTGGATAATAAGCAGGAGCACAAGTTGGTCAGCCTGGACTTGGGCAGTGAAGTTTCAGAATTAAGAAACTAGTCCCAAGACCAAGACCCACTTCCCAGCTCGCTTACCTCCTTTGATGGTGGTAGAAGATGGACCAGGATCAATGGTCTTACCTAGTTAAACCATAGCTGTAAAGCTAAAATATTTATTGATTTTATCTTTTCCTATGACACAGAATAATTAAAAATTATCTATAATTCTCTTAAAATAGAAACATCTCAGCCTTTATTTTTAACAGTTCAGAGTTGGTTCCTTTTGTGTTGTGGTGTTTCCAGTTATGTTCTAGACTGGACCCTGTGTGCCTTTTTCTGGTTATTGTTCAGTCCCTTTCCCAGGCAGTTGCATGACTGTGTCTTGAGGGATTTGCAATTCTGTTGAAGCACAGGCTTCTGCCAATATCCAACACTCTCGTTTTTCACGCTTCCTTGCTCTTCAATGATTAGGAGGTCCCATGGGAGAGCCTTATTGTTGCTGTTAATGAATCTGCAGGTGCCTGTGTGGTTTAGTTACCTTCTGCTCAAGATTTGGATTTTTGTTTTATCTTTTAGCATGTGTGCTTAGATACATAAGTAATCTTAATAAAAATGTGATAATGTTTACTATAGAAATATAAATGACCCACATAATGTATAACTACAGTTAAAACTATATTTTAAATTATGATCCTTAGTGATTTCACCAATGAGAAAAAGCCCATCTCTTTGGTTTAATACGAGGCTCAGCCCTTGTGATGACAAAATCTAGACACTCAACTACCTTAGCTAATACCACAGTGAATCATGGGCAGGCAGACCAGAGTTATCCATAAACCCTACATGGATGAACCCACACTATCAGAGGGAAGACATTTGAACTCCAGTGATGTTATTCTGGGAGGTATCCTAGCAAGAATTTTGCAAAGCTCTCTTCCTCTCAAACTGCTTTTATCAACCTTTACTGTTTGATCAGGTTACTTCTTTTTTTTTTTTTTTAAATCTTTTTAATCAGCCAGAGTCCTAATTTTTAGTCAACTTCTTTTATTATGTTTTTGTCCTTTGGGATCAGTTAGAGGAATTAGATATTCCTCGACTATTAGAGAATAGATTGTCATGTCTTTCTCTACCCATAGTTTATATATTTTAGCTTTCATTTTATTTGTTAGCTGTTTAATTCCATTTATTACACCTCTCAAAAATAACTATGGTTTATTTTCCCATCGAATGTCAACGCTGGTTTTGGTGGTTGTAAAGGAGAGGAATACACTGAAGCTGGCTTCACAACAATGTAGACTGGTATAGAACATAGGGCCAGATTCACACGGAGTTGAGATCTTTATACAATGGGATAATCTGAAAAAATATAGAGGAATCTAAATCTCAAATAATAATAGCCAATAATAATATTAATAATGCTTCGAGACTTCCTTGAGTGTTTGCTTACTGTAAATACTATGATAATTTTATCAAAGTTCAACAATCCTTACACAGTTTGTTCTTTGGGTTAGCATATATTAATGTGTAATTGGTTTCATGACATTTTCATACATGTATAGAAGGTATTCTGAGCACATTTGCCCTCTGTTGTCACCCCTCACTTTCACGGATACCTCTTTTATTACCAAGTAGGCCCCCTTCTTCTTTCTTGTCTTTTTAAAATCACCCAATGAGTTTCGCTGGGATTGCCTACCAGAGCATGGGTGGGCTATTTACAGGAGCACAAGCAACTTGGCAGTGGCTACAATACTAAAAGAAGTTTCTTCTCCTGCAGCTATGATTAACTGCCTATAGATCCCCAGGGAGACAGTACTAACGACCAAGCCCAACCTTATACAGATCTTGTGCAGGGCACTGGAGCTACTGTGAGTTCCAGAGTACAGTGACTGCATCAGCATTATGCCTTCTTTCGTCTAGCTTACCATTTATAATTGTGAGTTTGCATTTGTTGTAAGTTGGTTGCTAGGCACTAAATATCTCTGGCTATTTGACTGGGACCTCACACTTACTTTATATTGTAACTTTTTTTCATTTATACAGGTGTTTATATACTCTTTAAGAGTGTTCGATCTAACTAGTGTAGGATCCAAGGAAAATGCAAGTTTCTGCCCTTTAACAAGGGAAAATTTTTTTTTTCTTGAGCAGTTCACAAGTGGCTTGCTTTTGTGCTTAATTAGATTAAATCAAAGAAATCTTCTTAAAACATTATTATATGGGATAAATTTTGGCAAGTCAAGCGTTGGGAAAATATGAATGAATTGTGCAACACGTAACAAACGATTTATCTAATTAACAGTGTTCACCAAGAATCAGTAAAAGTGATGGCTGTAAGTTGTCACAGACTGCATAGGCTAAGGGTCCCACCCAGTGGATACAACAGCTGAGCAGATAGGATGCAAATATTTGCAGCCACCACGGACTGTGAAGGCAGGGAGGCTGGAGGACACAGAAACATTTGCTGTCAGCCTAGAGAGTGAATAAAGAGAACCTGGTAGACACCATCAAAAAGGCAGGCATTTGCTAACGACGCAAAAATTTCAACACGGATTACAATTGTCTATTCTAAAAATTCCAAAAGGATAATTAGGAGACCTTATTTAGCTAAAATCGTTGGTGGGCAGCTCACAAGCTTGCTGGATGGAAATGTATCTACCTGCCATAAGCTTAATGCCCTCTTAGCTGTTCTGAGTTTAGGCACAAATGAACTGTCAACAGATTTCCCAATGTTCAGTCTTTTCCCTGTGGTGAAAAGTTATGCTTTACTTATTTGTCTGTTCCTTAATGTAGTAGTTGCTCATTGCCAGCCACCTCTCTCCTCTCTCTCATTGATTCCAGTAGTTAGTCAGTTGACTAGGAGAGTTTTGGGTTATATTCTTTGTGAACAGCAGTTGGTCCACACAGTATTTAGAAATGCAAGTCAACACAGTTAACTGGGCTATCCCCCACCCTCTTCTTCCTTCTGCCCCTCCCCCCGATGTCCACTCTCATTGCATGTGACAGTGTTGTTTCAGAGGGTTAGGACTTCACCCTTTCTGCTGTCACTTCCTGAAGTAGTTTCTGGCTACTCCAGGAGTAGTTTCTGGAGTAGATTCTCTGTTTACCATCTCCCCTGCACACCCCACAGTCCTGTGCCTATGGGACCCATCTTCCCTTCAGGGAAAGTTAATATCTAGTCCCCAGCTTGCTCTCATAGCAGCAGCTGCTTTTTCCTCAGGGATCATTTCAGTTTCACTCTGTATGTTTTATGTGATAATCTGCTTGATAGTCATCTCCTCTCCCACAGGGTTACAATTTTCCTATCAACAAGGACCATAGCCTTGTACTTTAATCGCTATGTTCCTACACCTGGCTGGGTGCACGGACTGGAACAGGAGCACCATAAACACTCTCTGAAAAATTGAATGCCACAAGAACGCACTCCTGTTTCTTTTAGATAAGGCTGTGCTGAAAAGTATCTATTTAAAAGCAAGCAACTACTTTTCTCGGTTGTGATATTCATATCTGATAGCCAATTAATAGATTTCACAGGTGACAAGCATTTGTATATGAAAAATATACATGCTAATAGATTAGAAAGATTTTCTAATAAGGAAATTCTCAGACAGAATATCACAGGACATTACCGAGAAAACGGGAAAAACAAAATCATTTTGCTCAATGTCCGTGGGTATTATCAGCATCGAGGGTTACATCTGGTGAATGACAAATTTTACTAATATATAAATAGTGTGGAGGCAATGGAAATGTATTGGCTGGCTTTTAGTAATGCCATCATTATTTTAAGTACTGTAAAGGGACTGTCAAATGTCCGTTTTCATATTAAAAACATTGGAATGGTTTTTTGATCTGCTTTTCCCCCTAAAATGTGGTTTTTATTTTCCTGAGGAAGAAACAGCATTCATTAAAATAGGTTACAGGTCCTTGTTTTAATATGCATTTATACAATGAACTATGTCAGATTGGTTAGATTTTAATGTATGTTCTATTAAGGGCCATGAATGCCTCATAGGTGATCCCCATTTTTTCCCACAAATACCTGATAAACAGACTAGATTAATAAGTTAGACATAGGGTGGTGAGATGGCTCAGTAGTTAAGAGTACGTGCTACTCTTATACAGGACCCAAGTTTATTCCCAGCACCTATCTGACACCCTCTCTACTGGTCCTGCACTCACGTGCACATTCCCACAAACACTCACAGGCACATAATTAAAAATAAAATTTAAAAAGTAAGTTAACACCTGGAAGTTGGAGTCACTGCTCAGTGGCAGTGTGCTTTATTCCACAGTAAGAGCGAGAGTTTCAGATCCACGGTGGTTGGCCTAAGGTCAATGGCAGTAGCTTACTTGCCTACTCATATATGAACGTGGTTAACCAAAGATCCGCAGTTTTGAGTTGAGTCTCCCTGATGCAAAAGAATCTTCTTCCCTGAGCACCTCACATCAGAGGTTACTGAAGGCAAGGTTTTATTCTTTCAGTGATGACTTTGACACCCACGTCAGTCCATCAATTAAACAGTCAGCACTCTTCCTTTGTTACTAATGTTAAAATAAAGGTTTACTTTGTTTTTAATTATGTAGGGGACACATGAGTACAGGGGTTCACAGAGGCAAGAAGAGGTCATCAGACCCCCTGGAAGTGGAGTTACAGGTGGTTATGATCAACTGATGTTGGGTGCTAAGAATCAAACTTGGGTCCACTGAGAACAGCAGGTGCTCCTAACTATTGAGACATCCCTTCAGTCCTATTTATTTTTAGACTATATCTGAGGGCATTATGTCTGTTAAGTTTGGAAACTCCTATACCATATCTCTCCACCGGTATTTCTTTGTATAGAGTTCTAAGTTGCTAATACAAGCAAAATATTATTTTCTTATTACCCAGACCAGTATGTTTGTGCTTCATGTAGAATTCTCTGGAGAAACTAATGTTGAAGGGATAGCTTAGAGACCTACGTGGATCTCCACTTGTCTTTCTTTAGAGTCTGGATATAAATATTATCATCACGCTATTTCTTTTTTGGCTTTAGTGGCCTGTTAACTTGGGTTCCCAATAAATGGAGGATGTTAGCATAGACTGTGTTGGACTTAATTCACCAACTCAACAACTTCTATGCAGTGCAAGTAAGGGGAAAGTATAAAGAAAGAAGGAAATAAAGGGCAGGAGAAAAATACTATTCTAAGAAGGTAAAACTTCTACATGAAAGTCACATCTAGTCTAAAAGGATGTCAGGCTGTTATAAACTTGTTAGGCTTACACTTTGACCTTGACCAATTGGAGTAGTATATTCTCACATGAAGATGAATGTGAATAGAGAGAAGGTCACAGGAGAAAACTGTTTTTCTCCCTCCTAGGTGCTCCACCCCTCTCCAAGGAAACATGTAGAAACAAAAAGTAAGAGTCAAACATTGTTATAGTGACTCAACACTGCTCTAATGTGCAAACATACGAGCAGGAATTCCTAGCTAATCAGAGCAGATCACATGCTAAAGAATTGCTATGACTTAACATAGCAAACTCTCACATTGACCCGTCATGGACAGGAACTTACCAAACTCGCCATTCACCATGATTTTCTTGAATAGAGAGTACATTTAGTGCCTAAAATAACAGGTCTCATATATAGAATTCTCCTTCCATCTCCTTACTTAACAAACTTCTCTTTAGCACCTAGTGTATATATTTTAAAAATGTGTTTAATGGTGTATTCCCTCATTCCAGCCTCATAGAATCAAATCATTGTATCCTAAAATGAATCTGGAGGGACATACAATATAAACTCTTTTTAGCTGCAATACTTTTAAAATATATTTTTAACTCATTCTTTGAGAATTTCATACATGTATACAATGCATTTTTATGGTATCTGCCTGACTCTTCCCCACCCAAATCTCCCAGATCCCTCCACGTCCCTTCCCTAAATTCATGTCTTTTTTTAAAAATACTGTTCAGCCCAACTATCAATGCCCACATGTGCATGGCGTGACTATGGGCAGCCTACCAGGGTCCACACTGCTCAAAACTGACTCTGATTCAGAGCCCGCCTTTGAATGCTATGCAGTTTTATTTCTCCAGTAGTCATGCTAAGTGTTTCTGTAATGCATAGATTTCCATTTTTCACTTTTAATCTACGTATTGCACCATGAGTCATTGGCTTCTGTAGGATAAAATAGGATTCTATTGAAGTTTCTGGGTTTAGTATCATCTATCAAATATTAAATCATATACCTTTTTACATTATGCCTTGTCGAGTTTAGAGAGGTCCCTAACCATGACCCATTGCCACAGGCGTCTCTAGCCCTTATTCTCATCTCACAGTCACGTTTCTATAAATACTAGACAACTGCAAACAAGGTAGTAATGTGGCTTAAAAGACTTGATGCCTTTACCGTAAACTTCTTAAGGATCACGATAGAATGCAAATCCCTCATACCCCTGTTAAGACTACAGAGGAAAAAAGTCACTTGTAAAGTGTCATGAAAATCTGACATTGAAAAATGAATTTAATACTACCAAATAGCAGTTTAGAGATACAACTGAGGAACAGATCTTAGGATGGAGATATCAGACTGAAAATCAAGGTTTGGGTTTGCCGTGCAGTTATAACTTCCACAGTGCTCCATAGAGAACAAAAATGAATTGTTTGTAGGAGCCAACTGGTAATTCCCCTTGGTCCATGAGATTATCCTTTAAAAAATACATGAAAATACTGTAACCTTTTCAAGCCTTTGTACACAAATTTGGCTGTAGCATCTGAGAAAGATGGTATTTTCTTACAATGGGAAAAAGATCAATCAGCTATCTCTCTCTCTCTCTCTCTCTCTCTCTCTCTCTCTCTCTCTCCACACATATGTGTGTGTAAGTAAAAATATATAAATATGCGTGTGTTCAAGTAAATACATACATATATTATATATTCAAACTATATATGTATATATATATATATATTCAAATAAAATCAGATATGACAAAATCCTTTCCTCTTTGGATTCCACATGTGTTGATTCAACTGAGGGCAGGTTGAAACTATTCTAGGAAAAATATATCTGTACTCAGCACATGCAGGGTCTCTCTTTTTTCCCTAAACAGTGTGATATCCCAACTATTGAGAAAGCATTTGCTTGTATTCAGCATTGTAAATAACCTAGAGGTGACTCCCAGTGAGCAGGCGGCGTGCCTTGGGCCTACACCATTCTGTGCTGCTTTATATAAGAGATATGAGATTCCATGCATTTTGTGATCCAGCGGATTTGTGGGGCAAACCTGAAACAGGTGACTGTACAGTGGGTTCCAGCATAAGTCACTCCACTGAGAGCTCAATGTGGGACTGTAAAGCAACTCAGGAGAGTACAGTAACATGTATTTTTACCTTTGCTTCTCAGTATAAGAGTCTGTAGACCTGTTTCCTCATGATTAACTTGAAATCTAGCTTTTTATTTTAATTCAAATATGACATATACAATCTCAGGCATCTCGAATTACTAAGCAGAGCTTGCAGAGTGCCTCCTCCTTCTCACGGTGTCATACAGAGTTATTGCCATGTGTGCACAATTATTATTATAGATTCCTTTTCTTCCTGAATTAGTAATATATAACACCCATTACATTCCATCCTCCAGAGAGCGATTTTTCTACTACAGTAGAGAAAACCCTACTTCCTTTACTGTATTAAGGCAGTATTTAAACATTCTCTCTCTTCAACTCACTATACCTTTCTGGTTTTTTCCTTCTCTGATTTGTGGCCTGTGACGCTACAGGAATTTATTATTCTAATTTTTTTGCTTATGCAAGGTCTCTTTGATTATATTGTTTTGTTTTAGAACACAGAAATATTTTTTTTCATCTTTGTGTTTGACATTCGTCATGATACTGTCCCATTAAACAACAACAACAAAGTTATAGTGTTTTTTCAACACTATGAAGCCAAGTATTAGGTTCTACACTAAGTGTCATAATGGTGCTCAGGTGTGTGTGTGTTTGTGTGTGTGTGTGTGTGTGTGTGTGTGTGTGCGCGCATGTGTAACTTAAGGGGTTTTTATTTGAAATAGGATCTAAAAAGAAGACAGATTCTCCTCGTTTTTTTCTCACCTTGTCTTTCTCAACCCAAGTGAAGCTAGCCTGCATCTCATGGATGGCTTCACATCAACTGAGTTTGTTAACCATTCATGAATCGCTCCAGAATAAAACATATCATCATAGGCCCTGAAGAGTAACTTTGAGAATCTTAAATAACCTGCATTTAATGATAGTATCTACAAAGGGAGATGAACAGAAATTCCAAGTGGGATTTGCATGCGTGTGGTACAGAGTTTGATACCTGAAGTTTCCTTCCCTGGAAGTAATGGCCCATTCTCAGTGTGAAGGGTCAGAATTTGCTCACATATAGAAGTAAAATCACTAAGATTTGTATGTAGAGGTGCAACATGCTAGTACACTAAGAGTCCAGGATTCTACAGTTTTCATTCATGTTGTATTTGCTAAATTTGAGAGTTCTGATAAAAACCAGGACTAACATAGGGTATCACGTCCATATGCTACAGAAGTAAGAAAATGAGAACTCACTTGAGAGACAAATCTGCCTCAACACACAGATTGTCTCTGCACAAGATATTTACCAAGCTTAGAATCACTAATGGAAAGCCAAATAGCAGAACTTAAAACCTACAGAAACTGATCACAGCTTGTGCTGCCATGGAGAGCAGTGCCTACTGATCTTTTAGTTAGAAGTCTGGGACATGGCTGAAGAACAAGCAAGGAACAAAAATAAATAAATTCTTACTAAAGCAGCCATTCAGGCAGTGACCCATTTCAATCCATAACTGAGAAAAATTAAAGACTACTCGCCCCCTTCATACGTGTTCGACCTCACTTATAGAAGAACAGGGGGTTTCCTGTCAATACATTATTGCCAAAAGTCATTATGCTATTCAATACATACTATCTACACATAGCAAATTGGTATGTGAAGAATCAGAAAAATATGATCAATATTCATGACAATAAGCAGATCAACATAAAGAATTTAGTGGGCACAAACTTACATACAGACTGGTATTAGAGAGATGGGTCAGTGCTTAAGAAAAATATACTTTTTGTTGAACTTGCATAGTGAAAATATGCAATGACAACTATATAAAATGGAATTATAATATTGTAGTCAAAGAAGCTATTTTAATAAAATGAAGTTACGTAAGAAGTTTTTATAATGATACTAATAACAGCAAACTTCATTTATTTTGAATTCCTTACATAAGTAGAATTATGATAGACAATTTTCAAGCATTATTTTATTTAATCCTCATGAGCTCAGCATTGAATGGGATTCAAAACAAGATTGCGTGACCCCGGAGAAAACTGCTGCGTCAAGTTTATGCACACAGCATTAGCCATCATTTTATGGCTACTTTCAATGTCTAGACTCTCTACAAAGTACTTATGTACAGTCTCTCATTTAACTCTCATGGATAAATAGGGGTTTTTTTTACTCATTAGATACTTTCTTGGATGACTATATTGATCAGAAATTTTAAATTGATGATCCCACACAAGGAAAAGTCACTAATGGTCCCAAGATGTCTTTTCTAAATGATTTCCCCTGTCTGGAAAAAGCTGAAGCTAGCTTTTTCACTGTCATGGGTCCTAAACTCTGTAGTCTCAGTGTGAAATCACATATAAGACTATTCTGGTTAAAACTGTACTAAAAGTTAAACCCACTGTTGCTTGAACAGTCAGTTTTGAGCATAGGATATCCAAAAGGTAACTAGTTATTATCAAACACTTGAGACTTCTACACCCAAAATACATATATATGTGCTCATGAGAGGACACAAGCAGCTCACGGTTGCAGCTCTCAGGCTACAGTCTGAGTTCAGAGTCAGATGTAGAGAAGAGGGTTAGGATAATGCATCCTCTTAAGCAGAAGATAAACATTCCCAGGGAACACGGGGAGAAGGGAGTTGGAAGATGTGGGTGTTCAGCTTGCATGTTCAGAGTCTATTTAGAATTTTGTTTCTTATAAGTTGAGCCTTTTGATGTTTACCATTTTAAAAAATTCAATTTACTTTAATAGCACTTTCCCGAAAAGCAACATCTTGACAGCACTAGCTGCTCACTAAATCTTTAAAAACCATTAGAAAAATGAGCTCCACGGTAGTAACTACTTCTTTTGAAGTGACTGGGAAATTTTCAGAGTGTCTTAGGGTATGTGGCTGTGTTTGCGGAGGCAAAGAGAGAATTTAAACCATTTTCTAGGTACTTCTGGTGAACAGAAATTACGTGTAGGATAATTAATTAAGCATTTTAAATAAATAGTTTTACCCATCATCAATCAATGTTACTAGTGGGAAAAGTTAGGGCCAAGTTCAGCCAAGTATTCATGATGGTGGGAAATGTCCTCAAGCCCTGCAGTGTTTTCGGATCCATACTTTTCATGCTTTGTGATACCTATTTCAGTAAAAATCCATTGTACTGCAAGGATAGAATTGATTTAAATAATTTTGGAAAATAGAAAACCATTATGTAACACGTCAGGTAGACAATTCTATTTTAGATATCACTTTGGCATTTACAAGAAGACTTTAGGGGCTAAACTGCCTGACGTGATGAAAAATATCCTGGAAGGAAATTGCAACTGCAATGAAATAGACATTTTCTTGTCGTTAAAACTAAGCAATAGGTGAGGGTGGTTAAGAGCACTAGCTGTTCTTCCAAAGGACCCAGGTTCAATCCCCAGCATGCACATGGTGGCTGGCTCACAAAGGTCTGTAACGCTAGTTCCAGTATATCCAACGCCCTCTTCTAGCCTCTGAGGTCACTGCATACACTTGGTGCACAGATATGCATACAGGCAAAACACTGGTACACACAAAATAATAGAGTAAAACAATTAAGAACATTAAGCGATGCAACTGATATTTCAATACAATTCAGGCTGGTTTGGGTGTTATAAGTAACCCAGAGAAAGTTGAAAGCATACAGGAGAACATACATAGCTTATTTGCAAACACTGAACCATTTCCTATAAAAGACATTATCCTCCATTGATTTTGACAGCTATGTGAGGGAGGCAGTGGGGTGGATCCTGAGACAATCTTCCATGAAGATGACCATCGTAAGCACATTTACTTGCTAATCTCACCAGTAATGCTGCGCATGCTGCAAGCATTTTTAGATCTTCATGTATGCAAAGTAACAAATGATGAAATAGCATACCGTAGACTCTTCTTCCATGGGGACGCAACTGCTTTCCATCCTCAGAACCTTGAGTAGCCATGAGTCACTACAAGTCAAATGCCTGCTTCTGTTCCCTCTGCTACTCTGTGTTCTCAGTGCTCTGCTTTCCACTTAATCACTAGATATTCATCGTCACCACAGTTGAAGCCTTAGGTACTTGTACGTTGTCTCACATTCTACTGCGTAAAGTACTAAGAAAGAAGATTTAATAGGTGAAAAGTGAGGGTGGGGGAGTCAATGGTTTGGGTTTCAAACACAATTGTTATTGTCAAAGTGCAGAAGTTTTATCTATCTCAGGAGTAATCAGAAAATCTGCCTCAGGTACGGTTAACCATGAACACGGCAGTGACATTTCCAGGCACTTCATGAGTTGCTTCTATTGATATGAGTTCCCCTTTACATGGAGGAAGGACTTTTTTTTCCCTTCAAATCCTTTCTTTCTTCTGCCCTAAAGTCCATCACTTTCTTATTCTCTATTCATTTTCTCCACCCACTTCTATTCTAGAAGCTTCTACCTATGTTGAACCACCCGCCCATTTTGCTACCTCTTAATGCTTCTCTAGTCCCCACCACCAAAACTCTACACTCACATATCCTGGCCCCAAAAGTTGCTTTTACCATTTAAAAACTAAATAGTGAAACAAAACTCTATGCAAGTAAAGTAAATGAAGAGCCAGGCAATCTTCTATCATCAACTCAATCTTACTGGAAATGGACCAAGGTGAGAAGAGGTTAGAGGTCATCTAGCATTGAGTCTTCTTGTCTTCACTCTTGCTGGCAAATTTATCATTCCTTTGCTATCATTACAACTAGCTTCTTCAGTCTTCCAAAGTAAAATAAAGATAGCAGCTCTCCAGGAACCCTCTAAGCCTTCAGCACCAGGCGGGACTGTGGAGACCACCAACCTCATGGACTGAGCAAGTATCAGATTTTCAGCCTCTCCGATGTAAGACAGCCAGTGTTGGAATACTCAGCTCATAATGTAGGTCAGTCAATTGCTCTAGAAAACTCTGACCAACACATATTTCTCTTAAGGGAAATTCATCATCATTCAGAAAAATTTCCCTGTCCCCTTAAAAGCATTGATTTCTGGATGTACAAATCTTGACTTGATTTCTCACTACCTCCCCCCTTAAGTCTGTGTTCCAAAATTGAATGATTAATGAAATTCTCCACAAATAAAAACCATTTTCAAATATATCTAATTCAGTAAATGACCATTAACTGCCTGAAATGTTTCATGAGTTCATCAAGCCCTGTCATAACTATTAAATGTGACATCTCTCAGGGCTGGAGAGATGACTCAGTCTTTTAAGACCAGGTTTGATTCGAAGCACCCCACATGATGGCTCACAATCACCTGTAACTCCAGTTCCAGGGGAGTCAATGCTCTCTTCTGTCCTTTTCGGGCACCAGACATACACGTGGTACACATACATATATACAGGCAAACACTCATATACATAAAATAAAAATAAATAATATTTTTTAAAAAAGAACCTGTCTCCAAAATTATAAAAGCAAAATTTCTCATAGAAATTGAATTTTATTACGTTCAGCAAAACAAATACATAAGCAAGAAATGATGAGATTTTGTTAAAATCCTTGAAAGACCATCAGACAACAGTAGAGTGCTTGGACAGCTTCCAGAAGCTCCCTATTTAGTGAGGCCCCAGTCACTCACACAGGCAGCCTTCTCCCCACAGACACGGCTGAATGCTTCTGAGTGAATAATGCTCTTACAATTAGGTGCAAAAACTTTAGCACATATATGTATATTTAAAAGCATCATTAAACATTAGTCATATTTAATGAGACCAAAGAAAACACAAGTCAAAAGTCCTCAATGAAATGCAAGTTGAAAGTGAATCCATAATCTAAAGTCTCTGTCCATAGATTATGTCAGTTTTCATTGAAAGCAGATTTCCTGGAGCAGGAGAGAAGGCTCAACCATTAAGAGTACTTACTGCTCTTGCAGAGCCCTGAAGTTTCCTTCCTGGAACCTACATTAGACTACTCACAGCTGCCTGTAACTCCAGCTCCAGGGGACCCAATGCCCTCTTTTAGCCTCCTTGTGCACTGAATTCATGTGCACATACACATGATTAAAAATGAAGATAAATCTTAAAGGAAAAAAAGTTTCCCTATTTGCATTCACACATTGAATGTTGAGTTCAGTAGCCTTTGGCTGTGGAGCTGTGTTTGCATGTATTTGTAATTTTTCCATTCTTTCCCATAATTCCTGGTATTAGACTTGTAAGGAAGATAAAGTTTCCAACCTGATTCTGTTCCAGTTGGTAACCACTTCCAAATCAGCTGAGCTACAATAGAGAAAAGGATCATAGTTCATGATAGAAAACAGGTGTGCTCTGTATTTTTGAATGTGGATCTCAGACAACATGTTTGGTAATTAGAAAAGAAGTCATTTTATAATTTAATGATGCTAACAGCATCACTCAGAGATTCTTACTTATAAGACTTAGTGTGGAATCAGGACATAAGAAATTAGCTTGTTTAGAAATGAGCCATGGTTTGCCAATTCTTTACACACCCAATGTGTTTGTTATTTTTCTGTTACTGTGATAAAAAAATACTCTGACCAAAAGCAACTTAAGGAAGACAGGGTTTAATTTGGCCTACAGTTCCAGAAGGATGGAATTCATCGTGACAGGGAAGGGAAGACATGGCAACAGACAGAAATGACAGGGCAGCAGAAACAGAAGGCAAGCTCATCACTTTTTATTTCTACACAAAGGAAGTAGAGTGAAGCTATAAACCCTCAAGGCCTACCTCCAGTGACGTACTTCCTCCAACAAGGCTCCTCCTTCCAAAGGTTGCACAACCTTTCCAAACAGAGCCACCAATTGGAAACCAAGTATTTACATATGCAAACTCAGGGGGAGCGCTTCTCATTCACACCACTGCCCCATAAACACTATGAAGTAGCCAACTCTGTGTGTTCTGGGAAGAGACGTGATAGAGTGGCATGGTTATGGGTGCAGTCCCTGGTGTTCTGTGGACAGAGCAGGTAATAGAGCAGGACTGTGGAGTTACATGGGTGCAAGGTCAGTCAAACTTGAATGCTTGATCGAAATATATGATTCATCAATTCTTTGATCTCCATCCTTCTAACACATCCACCTCTTATTGCTCTTCTGCTTGGACTTCCTTTTCATCAGCACTAGCAGTGGTGCTTTTCTGAAAGTAGTGCAGGATGAGGTGTGGGCTGCAGGGAGGGCAGAGGTCAAGGTTGTCCTAATGTACTTCAAATGCATGAGAAGTGAATAAATTTCAAGTGAATTGTCTGGCCTATGTTCTAACTGTGCTTCTTGTTATTGTTGGTGGTGATGGGTTTTTTTTTTTTGGTCATGTTCTGGACATCATATGTACCTACAGACTCTCCTATCTCTCATAACCGTATCCTAACAGCCAGCTTTTTCTTGTAAATCTGCTGATTCTGAGCATATTTTCCTTTGTCTTCCAGAAGAGTGTGTTTCACTAGTCCTGTTCTATATTCTTGTTTCCTTAATAAACTTAAAAAAAATCATCCAGCTAAGCTATGGTTTCATTTACACAAAATAATTGAAATTCTTGTAGGTCAAACAGGAAGCACAATGTGACCACTTCAAGAGGAGCAGTGGGAAGATGTGAACTGCCCTGGGGCGTGTCATGATCTCTCAAACCTAGATCTTCAGTTTTAGCTGTTTGCAGGTCACCAGAGAGAAAAATCTGGGTCTTCTAAAAATGAGACTTTGTGGTAGAGAGCCTGCAGAAAGCACTATGCTAGAACAGCTCATTCTTGCCACAAACAAACAAGATACATTTTGTAACCAATCTGCCGAATGATGTGACCTTAATATGTCCTTGGCATGGATATAGTAAGAAGCAGGAAGGTTTTATACCACACTGGAGCACAAACAGGAAATTATTAAAACCATATTCTCAGTACCCACAATATAAGACAAGGTAATACATTATGATTGAGCTAGGTTTATCAAGGGTTGCAAGCTTAACAGAAAATATGCTAATCTACACAGGCTGATTAAAGTATGCACATGTAGAAATTACTTAAATAGAGCAATAGAAATTAATTATCTATAATTAAATAGAAAAATAAACACTAAAAATGAAAACAAATTTGTGATTTTGGAGGAAAATTTTCCAGAAAATTCAAAGTCATATTAACCCAAAGAACTTATATAATAAAAACCTGTAAAATTGCATAAGAATATTCAGCATTGCTTTAGAAATTCTAAACAAGACTATCAAAGGAGAATAGCAAAAACCTAAGGTTTTTCAGAGTAAGAAATCTGCCCAGCATTTTTCTAAAGATTATTAGTAAACCAAACCGTTTGTCTGAAGTTTCTTTTTTAGATCATCATATAAAATGTGAACAACAAGCATTTTTTTCCAGGAATATGGAAACGGGAATCTTTTGGTGCTGCTAAAAATTATCTTTACAGAGTATAAAGAATTAACTCTTACTATTGTCCAATTTTCCCAATCTGAGAATTAAGTTATATGGCTAGGATGATGATAGAAGTGATGAAGAAGAAGAAGAAGAAGAAGAAGAAGAAGAAGAAGAAGAAGAAGAAGAAGAAGAAGAAGAAGAAGAAGAAGAAGAAGAAGATGATGATGATGATGGTATTAGTTTCTTTTCTGTTATTATGTTAAAACACCATGACCAAAGGCAACTTAAGAAGGAGAGTTTATTTAGGCTTGTAGTTCCAGAGGCATAAGTGTCCATTATGGTGGGGAGTCATGACGAATGAAACAGAGGCAGTGAACTGGAAGTAGAGTAAGGCTATATTCCATCACAGCCCCCAGTGACATACTTCTTCCTGCAAGGCTACACCACCTAAACTCTCCAAACAGAACCACCGCTGGGACCAAGTGTTCAGATTACCCTGTCTTGAGTGTACATTCAAACTATCACATGGATAACAATGTTAGTACTAACAATGGTGATGGTAGTGACGACAATAGTAATGATAGTAAAAACGGTAATTGTGATGATGGTGATAGTGATGGTTGTGGTGGTGGAGATGATGGTGATGATGATGGTGATGATGATGTTGATGATGATGGTTTTGATGGTAATAATAATGATGGTGATCATGATAATGGTAGTGTTGGGATGACAATGATGATGACATGATGGTAATGATGGTGATCACAATTACAATAATAGAGACAATGATGATAGTAAATAATGATGATGGTGATGACTATAGTTATGGCAGTGATAGTTATGGTTATGATGGGACATTAGAAAAGAGGAGGGATGAGAGCAGATCTGGAAAGGGGAGATGATTAGAGAAATGAAACAAAAGGAAAAGAAACTTGAAATACAGCTCTGCCTGTTAGCACTCCAAAACTATTCAGGTTTGTGAGGGAGCTAGGTTAATGCAAGGAAACCATCCAGATAACTGAAGTGACTATTAATGCTATCTTAAGATTAATGTTTTATTGGCTTATTTTTTATTAAATATCTTTACTTAAAATCTTTCACACATCCTTGCCATCTTAAAATATTCCAAGAATAATTTACGTATTTTCAACAAATGACTCAGTCGCCATTATGAAGGACAATTGGCACTGTGGTAGTCAAATAATAGGCTCTGTCATCAGGCTGCCTGGAGTAAAATTTCATCTCTGTATTTCATAGTTGTGAGATTTCATAACAAGATGCTTACTGTCCCATTACATAAGTATACTAAATAGGAATAATGGTTTTGACTCATAAATTTCCTCTTTAGGCTCCATGAATGGATTATGTATCACATGTGTAATAGTCTTTGTGGTATGATAGGGTCTGAAATAATTGTTATTGAACAGGTTGGAATTCTTTCTCTATCCATCATTTTAATATTTATTGAGTAACTGTTATGTGCCTGGTCTTGTTCAAAGCACCTGACAATAAACTAAAGATGAGCTCTGAATTTGAATAGAAGAGATGGGTACAACATGAATAAAAGTAAATTAGATAATGTATAAAGTCGAAATAAGTGTTATGGAAATAGACAAGGTAGGACATTTGGGCTGGAGGCTAATTGCAGACTAGAGTACAGCACAGGTGGCTACAGTTATACAAGACCAATTGAAAATCAGAAAAAACTTACACATCATATACAGTCAGTATTCTTCAACTATAATACTGTTGTTTTCTTGTATTCTTGCCTTGTGGAACAAAAGTGATTTCTTTTTTCCCACAAAATTGATTTTGTTTCTCTTATTTCTGGGCATTTTTAATCAAACTCATTGGCACTTCTCAGGTGGCCTATTCAGGCAAGCCAGAATGAAGGCAGGATCACCTGGGATGTATGACTCAGAATACCAAAAGAAAAAAAAAGGCTTCCACACAAAGTGAAAGCTCAGCTAACATGGCCCTTGGTCTGTTAGCACCTTGCTCTACTTTCTTCTGGGTCAGGACTCCCATATTGAAAGCAGTGATCCCTGGGATGCTGTGAGTTGCTCTGCAGCCCTGTCTGTCTATCATCCCATTCTACTCTGCTCAGGTGCATGAAATGTTAAGTGTCAAGGAAGACAGGATAAGCCAGGGTAGAATACATCTAGAAACTGAAGGGAGAGAAAAGATACTGCCGTCTCCATTGATGTTCATTGGAGAGAGACAGACAGCATGAAAACATGACTCTCTACCCCAGTTATAAGCGCTCCAGAATGGCTCAGCAGATGCTTCCTTCACTGACACTCATATTTTAGGTAGATATTTATGCACAGCCACCTACGAGGCCCAAGCAGCATCTATTATTGGGTAAACAAACCTCAGATATTTTCCATCTGGCTGAACATGTGATAAAAAAATGAGTAAAAGTTTTTAGAGCTGAGATATGCAATGAATATATGAACTTGAATTCAGTAAGGTGAAAAGAATTGGTACACAAAAATTTCTTGACAGATGTTAATCTTATTTGATTTAAAATGTGTGTCCTGGACACTGTTAAACTACTTGGTTAGCTATTAGAACTAATTTTCTGATATAATAACTATATAAACACTTAAAAAATAAATTTTTTCCTAAACCACAATTTCATTTTTCTTTAATTTAGAAATGAGGTGAATGAAGAGGTGGCTAGTGGTTAAGAGCACTGTCTCTTGCAGAGGATTCAAGTATGTTTCCCAGCACCTATTTCAGGCAGCTCACGATGGCCTGTAACTCCAGCTCCAGGGGATCTACCACCCTCTTCTGGTCTCTACAGAGACCTGTAGACACATGCACATTTACACAACTTACACGTATATGCATAAATGAAAATAAATCTTTCAGAAAAGTAATATTTTCTACTTGAAAGTTTATTATAAATATTACAATGAATACTTATGAAGAACCACTTGTAATATCTGTCATAGTTGATATTCAAATGGAAGAACATTTATTACAATTTAATACATTTGGCAAGAAAACCTACTAAATTATAGGTTTTTGTCTTACAAAGCAGGTGATAATTTTCCTTTTTAGTGATTATGTTTAAAAGTTATTTATATATTGTTTTTAATTACTTATTTGTAATCAGATGACTGACATTTCAATCTAGTAAGCATGACTGTGGATTAGGAATATGAGGAAAAATACTTAGTTTTCAACTGAGGCACAATAGTTTATTATACTTTACTTTACTAGAAAAGACAAAATCATTATGACATAAACCTTTCCCTTTCATACTATCTGGCATAGCTTTAAATATTTTGTTATTACATAATTCCATGCTTTATCCCCACATTCTACCTAACAAGTTTATATGTCCTCTTAATGACAAGAAATTACTTACTTATTCTGTGTGTGTTAAGAATTGGGAAATGTCCAATATGGTACCCTATGGAAATTTAAGAGATAGGCAATGATAGCTTCATAGAAGCTAGCAGAAGACACCTGTAGAAGAATAGGCCTGTGTGAAAGCTAGGAAGAGAATACATTCAATGGGTCTACATTTAGAAGTCTGTGTGGTCCAGATGAAATATAGACACACTGTTAATCCCAGTATTCAGAAGGCAGTGGTAGTCCATGCCTTTAATCCCTAAAACAGAAACAAGAGTAATGAAGCAGACACAGGAGATAGATCTCAGGAGTCAGTGTTAAATTAGAAGTGATGTCTGAGATGAGTCAGAGTGAAGGCAAAGTGACTAATCAGAGGAAGAGTTAGAAGAATGAGTCAGAGTGAGGACATACCTAACTCTCACGAGAAAAAAGCAGGCTCTCAGTTCAGAACAGAGTCTGTTACAGAAGCAGACTGAAGAGTAAGTTACAGAAGCCATCCATTACGGAGGAGTTAGTTACACAGGCAGTATGAGATGAGTAGTCTGGAGCAGGCAGACAGGGGACAGAGACAATGAATAGGTCTGACTGAGGAGCAGAGAGGCTGACTGAGGCAGTGTGGAGCAATGGGAGCTCAGGGAGAAACACAGGGATACAGAGGCAACTCAGCAGAAGTCAGTATCAGACAGGAAGAGTGAGTCATTTTAAAGCTGAGCAGAGCAGTTCAGACTGAGGCACCCAGAGTTTGTCAAAGTCAGAAGAGTTGAGTCAGAAATAGTAAGTCAGCTCAGAAGTTCAGTTTGAACCAAGCAACTTGAAGAATAGTTTGAACCAGGGCAACAAGAGTGAGTTGAACCATAAGAGTCAGAGTTCAGAAGGAGTTAGTCAGTGTGTCTGTCAGCAGTAGGTCCTGGAGGCTGAAGCTGAAGCCTTCTAGGTCTGACCTAGCTATTTAAATGTACTAGACTGTATGAAAGCTGAAGCCTTCTAGTTCTAAGATTAAGAGTAGATTGTAAAGAGGTCAAAACACTCTAGGACTCCAGGCAAGAACCATTGATCAAATTAAAGAATAAAAAGCCTTAACCCCGAATCAACATGTACAGACACCAGGTGCCTAGGTCAGAGATGAAGGATCTTATTGTTCATGGATGATGAGACAGCAGGAGCTTCGTGCTTGCAGCCATTTTCCTTCTCCTGGTTTAGCTATACAACAGGGAACCTCCTGTTGTATCACCCTTTGTCCCGTTACTGTGCCTCAGTGTGAACAGAACTGAGTGCTGGGTGCAGAGATGGGTGGCTTCTTAAAATAGTGCACATTTGGAAGATCAAAGCTTCATTGCTTTTTCTAAAATAAATAGAAAAAAAATAAATTTAAAATGAATGAGACTGAGTTCACTTCAGTACTATCTGTCCTGTGAGTAGAACTCAGGTCCAAATGCACCTTGGTTTTCAGGACCTGCAACAGAATTGGGCCAGCAGACAAAAGTCGGCTGTCTCTGACATGTTGTCCCCAGGCTGTAAGGGAAGAGCGAGATATGACATCTTGTTGCCTTTTTCACTCCCAGCCTCTGGTTATCTTATATACGTTCCCAATCAGCACTGCTTCAAATGCTTTAGCTTTCTCCAGAGAGACCTGGGTGACAGCGGGGACTTGCTGCTGGTAGAAGGTGACCACACATACTCCTTTACTAAAATGTTTACAGTTAGAAAATCAGGCTGGCCTGTGTCTTTTTTTTACCTCATTTCCCAAGGCAGGGCAATCAAAACAATGCAAGTAATGAAGCCTTCCCCATGGCAAACATCTGAAGAGGGAATCTATGTCAGAGGCAGTATAGACACATACCAGGCAGGTGGCTGAAGAAGTATCTGTGTGATAGGTGTTGTGGGTGGATACAAGACAGGTGTGCACCAGAAGGGATGCTTCAGATGGATTTTTGTGTAATTTTTGTTGTGTGGCCATATCCAAGAAGTCTGCTTTCTAAAAACCATGTACACCACTGGCATGTGCTACCTCTATAAACTCATAGAATCATACAGTGTCACTGAAACTGGCTTTCCCTTCTAGACACTGAAAGAGGACTATAAACTGATGTATGAGACAGGGGTCTCCTTGTGACTGCCTAGAGCAAAGGCTTTCCCACTATGTGTCTTCATGTGCCCTTTCCCCGTTCACTATAATTATGCCTATCTTTATATTTTAAATGCTGGTTTGAATCAAAATTCTAGAAGACGAGTTGGAAGCCAACGAGCAGAGTGATTCTGCTCCTTAAGCTAAATGTAGGTGTATTTGTCGTTGTTTATATAGTTGTCCTTATGCTTTGGTTGGGAGTGAGTTCCCAGCAACTCTAACTGAAGTGCCAGATGCCTCTCTTAGGAATACTTTGCATTCTTTGCTTTCACCTCCAATGGTCAGGAGAACATAAAATGCCCCTGTGTTAACACCAGCAAAAACATTTGGATTAGGCAAATAATGAATTGTTCTCCGATGACCACAGCTGTATGCTATCACAACAATCACCTGAACACTGAGAGAGAAAAGAAAGCTGCGGGCAGTCTTTAACTCTATAAATACACAACCTCTGTGTAGGTGTGCATGCATACATAGGCATGTTTGCTTCAATGAAAAGTGGTTTAATATAATTCTTCCATTCATTAATTTTCTTATTTATTAAGTAATATGTGTAAAGCCCTATTCTAAATACTAGAGATGAGAGTAAGTCTGTGTAGCTTCTGGTTTGGGTGAGCAAGCAAGTATAGTTAGCTCATCACTTAATGTGTGTATTAAGAAGAACAAACTGGGCGCAATGGTGGCATGATCAGTGGGTCTTTGCTCTTCAGTTCAGCTGTTTAAGAGCCTGCAGGGGAAGCCTATGAAAGCTTCTTGTCATTTACACGGCACTGGGTAATCTCTTCCTGGAGTTCCATCATGGTTTGCAGATGAATTATTTTATAACACATAATTAATTTGTAGCTTGCCAAACATTGGAGGTTGTCAACTCAAACCTTCAGGGAAGAGAGATTATTCTATGTTGCACAGTTTCCAGCCCTCCATCAATCACAGGAGTGCCAATCACATACTCGGGAAAGTGAAGGAATAGCCTGACTTGCCCAAGGTGAACATAAGGTAGAGGGGCTCCTGCTCACAGGAATGTTTAAATTATACTGCCATAATATATTATGGCACACTATACGCCACAATATATTCTATCTTTATGCATTGTATTTATTGTTATCCCTATAGCACCCACCCCTGGTTTACAATGGATTAAAACCATAACAGTGTGTATTTAATTCTAACTGTATTGTAAGAATCCTATAGTCTCCCCAAGGCTCTGCAATAAGCCTTGTGTTGCACATAATCAGGACTTGACTCTGCTCTTATCTAAGGACATGGGGATTCCTGAGATGAGTTTCTGTTTCTCCAGTCTGTCCTTGAGGTGAGCAAACCAGAAAGACCTTGCCCTGGTGCTCCTCAGCAAAGCTGAGTGTCTTTAGTTGGTGGCTGGGTGCATCATCAGCATGAAACTAGAAGCTCTGAGAGAAAGGAAAGAGAAAGCTTGTCTACAAACCAGAGGGAGCTGGGCTGGAAAGACCAGGAACCACCTAATAGCTTTCACATTTGCCTCCAGGCTCAGCTGATTCTCAGCACAGATGGGAAAGGCCTTAATTGTTTAAAAAAATTCAGGGATTTAAAAATATGCAGCAGGCTTTTCTAACAAACTATAATTAAAAGAATCTACGACTGCAGTTTTAAGAAATACGGTCTCTTTGTTATTGAATCTTTGATTCCATTTAATGACGTTTGAGTCTAGCCTATTAAGCAGCTGGCCTTTCATTAATTACAGATGATTGTATTTTGCAAACTATGTATAAATGAAGCCAGAGATTTCCCAGAAAAGGTTACTAAGAAAATTAGCTCCAAGCCAAGGTACAATTGTGTACACGATTTCATAACGACTAAAGAAGTTTTAACACTAGCTCTCTGAAGGGAGACTCTGCAGCATGGGTTTTAATTTCGGGAAAATTGTTTTCAAATAGTAATTGCTGCTTAATTACGAGAAAGTGTGGGGGCTGCGTGTTTTCTGCTCGGTAGCATACAATAATGTTTGAGGGTTATTTTGGTACATGTAAATCATAGGATAGGTAAAAGGGGGGTTGATATGGGGAACTGCAAGCCCTAGAAAAGGCTGCATTGTCTCCCTGAAAACTCGTTAGAGAATGAGCCTTGAGGATATATATTGTAATTGAGTTATATAGTGTATATATATATATATATATATATATATATAGTTGTATATAGTGTAATTGAGTTAGAAGTTAAATCTCTAACCACTGACATTGTCTCCAAGCCTAACTGAGAAAACTGGCAATGTGGTCAAAAGCCATGTTTAGGTTTTACCTCATATAAACACAGAGTACCATTGGATTCTTTTGTTTTGCTATGAAAAAAATAGGACGATTTTTGGAGATGTATTTATTATTTTATGTCTGAATGTATATATGGACATCATTTGCATACAGGTACTCACAGAGGCCAGAAGAGGGTGTCACATTCCCTGGACCTGGAGGTACAGGTGGTTATGAGCCACCTGATTTGGGTGCTAGGAACTGAACAGAGGTCCTCTAGAAGAATAGCAAGTGCTCTTAACCACTGAGGCATCTCTCCAGCCCATCTTCAGTTATTGGAAATATGAGTTACATTCCCCTACCCCAAAGAATAGTAATCATTTGTACCCCAGGTATCTCTTTCAGAAGTCTTAAATGCCATTAGCATTTTAAAAATTATGTAAAGATGAACCATAAGGAGGTTAATGCTTCTGAAAATGCATTTCAAAGGAGTGTGGTTTTGAGAGAGAGACAGAGAGAGAGAGAGAGAGAGAGAGAGAGAGAGCCTTGTCTAAGCTGTTAAGGTGCCCAGGAAAGGAGAAAGTAATTCAGTAGAACACAAAGTATCTCTGACACAGAGACCATTTACTCTTGAAAATATTATAGCAGTTCAAATTGGGGATTTTACCAAAGTTCATAGAGTGGAATGGAGGGTTGGGAAAGAAAATGGAGAAACCACCTCGGTTGTGACCCTCATTAAAGAATCCATTAAGAAATACGGTATTGCTTCCACAATCCATAGTCAATCTCTCTGTGTCCTTGACTTGTCCTCCAGTATACTAGGGGCAATACCGCTAGCCTGGTCTTAAAACACACATTTCATCACACTGGTCTCGTGGCTAAACACTTAGAGGAGGGTGGATGCAGCTGCATTGTTCAGGGTAAGCTGAATCAAGGAGCCAGATGGAGAAACTGGCTGGGGAAACAAAAACCAGTGAAAATATTACAGGCATAATATTATAATATTCACAGCTAAAATGTGTAGGGAGAGGTGAGCGAGAAAGAAATGACCAGCATTAGGTCCTTACCTTCCGACAGTGGGACCCTGAGGTTGAACTCAGGTTGTCAGGCTTGGAGGCAGGCTCTTTACCTCTGAGATCGACTCATTGCTCCTTCTGTTTGATGTTAGGGAAAGACGGACTGCTCTGTTGTCTGAAGCCCTGAGCATTTCTAGTTTGTGAGTAATAATCTGATGTCTTAGGTGTGATTAAATGTGGACTCAAAAAGCATTTAGGAACTAGTTATTAATCCTGTACCAGGAGTGGATCTTTGATTACCTGGGCAAATATCTATCATTTTTAACAGTAATAGAAAACAGAGGCGGGATGGGGAGGAAATGTCTTAGCTAGTTTACATTCAGAGGGTAAGGACACACATGGTTGTTGTCAGAACAGTTGTGTTAAATATATGTGAAAATACAATATTAAGCAAAAAAGTAAATGTTATTATATGTTTACCAGTAAAGGGTTAAAGTAAAGGGATTTAGAGCGGCTCCTTATTAATCTCTCACAGTCTTAAATGTTACTTGGTGCTAAGAAGATGATTCACACAGCTGTGCCCAACAATTGTCTTGGAAACCCAAAAATAATCAGAAATGCTAATCATTGTTTTTTTTCAAAGACTTCAATGAATTTAACATCTCTTTCATATATAAATAGTCATCCCATTTTCTGATTTCAAAGGGAAATTAGCTATTCAATAGATATTAGTCAATTAGTCATCAGCCAGCCTCATGTAGAAATCAAATATCTTTGTCTTATATTCAGAAAGATCAACCTTTGGGGGAAAATGTTTGCTATCTTTCTCTTTGTAAATAATCTTATCTGATTATCATTTTTAATCGACAGAACAAACTACACATGCTTTCCTTATATACAATACTATAAAGTATATATACATTGAAGTACGAAAACTATAGCTGTGTAATATATATTATATCACATACTTACCATTTTTGTAATAAAAATGTTTAGTATCCACCCAGCAATTTTTGAAAAAAAAACGTTTTAACTCATTTTAATATGAGTTAAATATAAAATAAATATTTTAACCAATTAATACAGATACTGTCTGTATCTAGCTTAAACCTTATGTCCTCTACCCAGCATTTCTCTGGTCCTCCCTGCTTGCCACCTAATCCAGGTCATGGTAGCTGTCATTTCACAGGTCAGCATCTTTAAGTTCCTCTTCTACAGCGATCACATCGTATTTGTAGTTCTCTGCCTGATGTCTTTCAGGGTCATCCTCATTGTCACAAATGGTGAGATATCCTCTTCTCAATGGCGAGGTAGCATTCTGAGGCACACCACTTTCCTTTTGTCGCTCACCTGCATGTGGACATCTATGGTCATTTTATCATCTTGGCTTTTATGAGTAATCCTGCAATAAATGCACAGCTATAAATACCTCTTTGGCATATTTATGCCACTTCCTATGGACATATCACAGTAGTGAAGTTTTCATTTATTTACTGTGTTTATGAACCTTTTGAGGAATCCTCATAGTACTTCCCATGATGATGTATTCCATTTTGATAGCCCACAAAATTGTGTAAGTTCGACTTTCTCAACATTCCTCACAACATCAGTCTTTTGCCTTGTTGATAGCAGCCATTTTAACAGGTACAAAGGACTCCCCCAGGACACCACACTGAGCCGTGGTGATGAATGATGCTGAACAGTTTTCATACACGGTCTGCTGTTCTCTCTGTAGTATTCTCCTAGCATCTTCCTGGAGTTCTTTCCCAGTCTCCATGCATTCAGTATGTTATCAGGTCTATTTAGAAGAACATGATAGGAGCTGGAAAGATGGCTCCTCAGTTAAGAGCTCTGCCTGCCCCAGCACTCACATGGTGACTCAAAACCCATTTGTATCTCCAGTCAGGGGACCTTATGCCCTCTTCTGGCTTCCACAGACACTGCATGCCTCTGGAGCACATGCATACATGCAAGCAAAACATAGACATACACAAGAAAGATCATAATCATTCATCCTCTACCAAAATGCAACACTTCCCCAAATTTACAAAATATATGTTCTATAGAGAATTTCTTCTGCATTTATTTTGTAACAACACAACTAACAGGAACCCATGTCCACCAGAAATGAGTTACTTTTAGAGTTTTGTGGGAAGAAAAAGAAACAGTGCAATGAAAATAGTAAAATTATCTTATCTAAGAGTATAAGTTTTTAAAATGTCACATACATAAGTAAGAAAGACAGTAGATATATCAATTAGCTTCATTTAATCATAAATATATGATTAATATATGTATTTGTATATGTATATGTATGTATACATGTAATATATGTATATTACATACTTAAATTAGAATACCACACTGAGGCCCACAAGGTACAGTTACTGGTTTTACAGTTAAAAATAACATTAATTTAAGCCTTTTATGATATGTGTGGTGGCACATACCTGTAATCTCTGCACTTAGGAAGTAAATGATGGACATTCATATATTTGAAGGCTTTCTGATCTATACAGAAAGTTCTAGAAGAGCCTGGGCTCTACAGTGATGCCCTGTCTCAGAAAGCAAATAATAGTACTTTCAAAAATTTTTGTAATGAAGTAAATGTCCTACCAGAACACTTCTTGCTTGATTTATGTACACAATCATCTCCATTTTGTCAGATTCATTTGATTCTTAATTTTCCATTGAGTTTAGTGGTAGCTTGTCACCACTGTGTCCCATTTATAATGTCTGCAGTTTAATGGCTCCCATGTCTAGGGACAATTCTTGTATACTAAAGGGGAGCCATTTGTGAAGGATTTGGACCATTTACACAGTAAAGTGTGTTTTCTAATCTGAAGATAATAACTCTCTTGAGATATTTTGAAAATAACCCACATAATAGTCAGATCTCCATATCAGCTAGGCAGACCCCCTCATTTCCCTCTGGCCAGAGCCTTACTTGCCCTTAAGCACATGAAGATTGGGGGGAGATAATCCTGCAGTAAAGTCAAATTCATCCGTATATCAGCTGTGAGATTTGGACAGACAGGTTGTTTAACTTCAGTTTCGTGGACTGTGGGACTGGATTAGTTGCAGCTCATCACTGTGGCAGATAACAGAATGATCCAGGCTTGTGGTCCTTACAGCCTGGTGAGCCACAGAGTATGGACACAAATCCTAGCACTCTCATTCCAGACAGTGCCTTCCACATGATTCTGAGGGTTCTAAGTCTCCTGTTCCTCATTAATAAAATGAGGAAAGTGATTATGACTGTACTTCATAGTAATCTCATAAGTTTAAAGTAAATGCATGTGTTCAGAACAGTAAGCATCATGTCAGTGTCCATTGTATTTGTATTAACTGTGCCGGGCACCTGGTAAGCCCACGTTAATGATTAACTGCCTTTAACTAGTTTGTTGGCCACAGCCAATCAACAACAAAGAAAGTGTTGCCATTAAAGTGCGTCCACCTAAAATCAGCACTCTCCTTCCATTACTGGTCTTTACTTGTCTGCTGGATGTTTGGATGCCTCCTCTGACCCCTCATTACTGAGTCTAGGTAGTTGCTAGACTTGGAGCAATGCACTTGACCTCTTTTCTGGAAAGTAAGTGCCCTGCCTACTGTTATTTTCGGCATTTCTCATTTTTAAAGGTTAATCTTCCCTGCCTGTCTCAGGGTGAGATTACTTCTGCATTTGTGTAGATTTTCAGGATATATCAAGTACATCTCTAGCTGTGTTGTGAAGCCAATGAGCAGGCTTTATTATTTTTCACTGCTGAGTATCTAACCCACATCTTCATAGGTTAAAACTCTACAAAAATCACACACCTAAGCCCAGACTTTTTGTAAGGTCTAGGATGCAATGAAATCTTTATTATTAATAGATGGATAAACTCATTCATATATATATATATATATATATTATATATATATATATAATATATATACATATATATATATATCATAGTGATGATGAAATTATAAAAGTAAAAAGAAACATATACTTGATTTTAAAAGATTACCAGTGCCTATCTTTGATGATTAAGAATGAATTTTGTGCCAGGTAGTAGTGCCACACACCTGTAATCCAAGCACTCGGGAGGCAGAGGCAGACAGATCTCTGTGAATTCAAGGTCAGTCTGGTCTACAGAGTGAGTTCCAAGACAGCCAGAGTTACACCAGAGAAACCCTGTCTCAAAAACCAAAACCAAACAAACAATGAATTTTGTGGGCTCAGGTTCAGTAGTTAAGAGTACTTACCATTTTTACAGAGGTCCTGAGTTTGGTTCCAGCACCCACACTGGATGGCTTTACAGCTGCCTGTAACTCCAGTTTGAAGAGATCTGGCACTCTCTTTGAGCCTCTATGGGCACCTGCACACACACACACACACACACACACACACAGACACACATTCACACACACACACACACACATGGACACACACACATAGACACACATTCACACACACACACACACATGGACACACACACACACACACATGGACACACACACACACATTCACACACACACACACACACACACATGGACACACACACACATTCACACACACACATAGACACACACTCACACACATACACACACACACACATGGGGATACACATACACACACACACACACACATGGACACACGGACACACACACACACACGGACACACACACATACACATAGACATACACACACACACACACACACACACACGGACACACACACACACACGGACACACACACATATACACACACACACACACATAGACACACACACACACACGGACACACACACACACACATACATGGACACACACACACACACATACACATACATACACACACATACACATACATACACACACACACACACACACACACACACACACACACACATCTTCTACCTTGCACTCATTATTCCACAGCACTCAGGTTCAGCTTAGATCTTTGTATGTCTATGCTCTACTAAAGCAGTCATAGGGCAGAAATAGCAGGCCCAAGGAGTGTGTGAAATGATTCTCAGGAGTCTGAATCTCTCGGTTTAGTTTAGAGTTTCCTTTATGTTTCGGCAATTTCAATCATGTTCCGGAAAAAAAGGTAACTTTCTTTTTTTGGATGACAATTGATAAGAAATAAAACACAAAGTTCAATTACACAACACTGCTGTTTGTAAAACCTCTTTCTCAATCATTGTGTTAATTGTCGTGTTTCTTGATATAGCTGTGGCAGTTATATTATTTATGAGTCAAAACATTTCGGAACCCTTGAAGACGGCGGTTAGAATGATGGATGTGCAGCGCTGTGGAAGGTATTAGCTACTGTACACTTCGTATTATTATGGCTCACAGAGAAAGAAATGGAGACATTGCTTAGAATCACAGCTTAAAATTGGAGCAAATGATACAGAAAATATTGTTGAAACTACTTTGCATAGCACAAGAGCCACGTGTTTGTGAGTTGTAGAAATTTAGAAACAGGAGGGGAGGGAAGCTGGATATTACACTAATGGGTTGACAGTGAGCTTTGTGAAGATCGATGTGAAGGAAAGTAGGTTATAACTCTTTTAGCCATTCTTAGTCTGCACTGTTTTAAAGTTCAGAGAACATTTAACGTTCGCACCACACACCACAAATAAAAAGATAAGGCTTAAACTGATCAAAACTTTCTATGATTTAAATACAGATTAAAACAATATATTTCATCCCACAAATATATACCATTGTTAGTCAATTAAAAACCAAATGATAAAATAGAAAATATGAAGACAAAAAAGCTATTCTATTATGAAATAAAGGAGAAAAGGAACAAGAGGAGGAGGAAGAGGGAGACAAAGGGAAAAAGTTGCTGCCACCAGGAGCACTTTTTTTGTGACCCAAATCTGAAGCTGTGATTCACTGTGACTGTTACAGCCCTTGGCCTGGAGTGCCAGTTAGAATAACTCTGGACATTAGATAAACTTTAGTTTGGGGGCATGGGGCTGGTATTTTAATTCTGTTTTTTTTCTTTCACTTTTCCTGGCTTCAGTTTGTTTTCTTGAAAGAGTATCTCATTCTGTGTTGCCCAGAATCACTTAAACTCCTGGACTCAACTAAATTGTCCCCCTTCCTCTGCCTCCTATTACCCCATCAAAAGACACAGGCCACAGGGCTGGCTCCCATGTTAGCGTCTTTGCCACAGTGAAGAACAGGGTCGCAGGCCTCACCTCTCCTGGTGAGCCTGTCAGTCCCCTTCCTTGGCTCTCTTCTTTCATCATCTCGATCACATTCAATCCCCTCCTTCATCCTCTGACCTAGTCAGGCATCTCCAACCTTCTGACCGTGTGATGCGATGTCATCGACAGCATTCATGAACTATGCAGTCGAGTTCTTTTTAAAAACCTCATTTTTTTAAGTAAGCTCATGATTCTGCGTGGGACCACATTCAGACTGCAGCCGCTGGTTTTCACAGCAGTTTCTGCAACACTGGCACCTTGCTCTCCTTATGAAGTCGTTTCCAAGCTTCACATTTACGATATCATTTCATGTCCCCAAACTTAGCTGAACCTTTGTTACCCACTCATTGCTGTTTCTGTCAGCACGACTATTTCACTTTGACTACTGGTTTATGAGCTGTATGAGAAATTTGATGATTTCTTTGTCTAAAATTATCAAACCAGTATTTGATTCCATGAGAGGTATTGAAATTAAAACTATAGCAGCCAGTTGGGGGTGGGGTTGGGAAATCCAGCAAGATGAAGTTGTTCTCTGCCAAGCTAAATAGCCACAGCAGAGGCCATCTTTGTTTCAGTGGAAAGTGGGGCTCTAAATTACCAGTAATACGTCATCAACTCTTACAGCCCATCACAGAGGCAGTGCCACCAGGCTGCTGCAGTCAGCAGGACCTGGGCTGTTTATGGTGATGGGCTGATCCTCAGAGGAACAGCAAGGCATCACCAGATATTTACAGACCGAGTCCACATAAGGAGACTCTGTCATCAGATTTTAGAACCTAATTGGCTGTGCAAAATGACTGGATTTGATGCAACAAAAAGTCAGCTTTGGAACCAAGGCTTAATTCAGTGGGTAGAGGTGCCTGCATAGCATACACAGGGCTCTGGTTTGATCACAGGTACATATAATCCAGGCATGGTGGCACAGGCCTGTCATCCCAGCCTTTGGGGGGTAAAGGCAGGAGGAGCAGAAGTTCAGAGTCATCCTTGAGGACATAGAGGATTGGAGGCTAGCCTGGGCTACATGAAACCCTGTCTGAAAACAATCAAAAACAAAGCAAGGAGAGGAGAGGAAGCCAAGTTCCGTATACCAAACTCACTTTTAAAGAAACATAAAAATATATATCCCTTAGAGTTACTTTAACGGCAAAATGATATACTATAAGGAAAACATGTACTCATAAGTGAGTGTCCTCTTCTCTGGCCTGCTTTCACTCCACACAGGTAATGGCAATTTCAAAAGGCTGTTTGAAAAACAGCCTTCTGTCTATTTTCAGGGCATTAATAGTCACAGACATGCATCGTGTCACATCAAGCTTACAAATATTCAATTTTGCTGTTTGAGCTTATTTTCAAAGATTTGCCCTTTGTATCTCTCTGTGTGTCTACGTGTCTGTACTCGTGTTCAGAGTGCTCATGCACACAGAGATCAGAAGAGGGCATCCATTATCCCTTGCTATATTTCTCCACCTCTTCTTTTGAGGCAGGGTCGCTCCCAAACCTTGGTGGTTGTGTTTTTGAGGCAAGCTCTGTCCATCCATCCTCTTGTCTTCATGCCCCATACCTTGCATGTGGGGTTATAGGTGTTTGTGGGACATCTGTCTTTGTACGGTGCTGGGATTTGAACTCTAGCCCTCATGCTTATACAGCAAGTGCTCTTAACCATGGAGACATGCTACCAGCCCCTTATTCGTTTTTGTTATACTTAAGTATCTACCTCACTTGTTTAGTTATTGTATTCTTAGAAGTTACTTTAATCAATATACTTGAGATGAATATTTAACTGACCTAGCCTTTGTTACTATTACTTAATATAAGGGACAATAATTCATTTGATCCTGTGCATTTATTTGAGGGATAAATTCAGGTAAGTGAAGCTTCTGGTCTAATGCTGGAAATTTGCCCATGATCCTTGAGATACCATTTTGGAGTTGAGTCTCTGACAGTGCAGCACACAGGAAGAGTATGGAAGTTAATGACAAAGGTGTCTTCAGTACTCTTGTACCAGGAATGCTTTGGTTGTGATTTCTGCTGGAGACACAAACTTCTATGTACCTAAAATTTTTGACTCTCCTCTCGGTGATGCTGACAGAAAAACAGCGTGTCTACCCAGACCGTGTGCATTTAAAGTTTCAACACACAGGGTCTTCACACAAATCAGCAGGTGCAGAGCTGGCGTTCCACCTTCACTATTTTGCAAATTAACTGAAAACCATGGTCTCCCTTTGATACCTTCACCACCTTTACTTGATGAACAGCGAGGATGTTTTCCTCATACAGTGTCACCTCAACTATTGAAATCATTGCTTTTGTGTCCCTGTTCAGGGCTGGGCGAGGACTGTATGGAATAGACAGCATGCCTGATTTACGCAGGAAAAAGACATTGCCCATTGTACGGGATGTGGTGAGTTGCCCCTGCTTGATTCTCACTGGATGCATGCCTCGATGTCGTCTTTGTTAAAATCTAAAGCCTTTCTCATTGACTACCTAGCCTACAAGTGTTTCACAGACTAAAATATACAAGGCCAGAGACTACCCAGCACTAGCACATTAATTATTCCTTTAAAATGCATCTGAAGAAAGGAATTACTCTAACCTTTGAACTGCTTTTGATATTACTAGAAATTGTAAGATTTTGGTAAAAGCAAACTTATGATTGAGCTAAAAGAAATAACACGGAAAACTAAATAAGCTGTTGAAAGTGGGTGTTGATGTTCAGTACTGTGGAGCTATACAAGACTAACTTACAAAGTTTAAAACTTACTTTAGGTGAAGAAACTCACTTCAACACAGTAGACTCTAGACTTTATAATGGAAACAGATTATGTTAACCCTTCCTCTAACATGTAATGGTCAACCCTAGCTAAATTACTAAGTTCCTCCATTAAAAGAAGATTGCAGTTCCTAAGTCATTAAATTTTGTGCTAGTCCTGAACATGACTTTGAAGAAGTCACTCTCCTGAAAGGAAATATTCTGAGACCACTCAGAAATGCCAGAACTGACCATGGGACAGTGGTCTGTGTTCTATCATTAAAAAGAAAATGCCCAGACCTGGAGAGATGGCTCAGTGGTCAAAAACACTGATTGCTCTTGCAGAAGACCAGAGGTCTGTTCCTAGTATCCAAGCTGAGTAACTCACAACTACCTCTAACTCTAGTTACAGGGGATCTGTCACCCTTGTCTAGTCTCTCTGACCACATGCACACCATGGCATGTACACACAGATACACACAGATGCACACAATCAAAAAAAATCTTAAAAAGAAAAACCTTCAGAATGACAAATACTATTGCTATATCATCCAGACCTCTTACAGGCCAGATGTGGTGGCACTGTGACAGCAGTAATTAAGAGCCAGAGTCAAGGAGATTACAAGTTCTGGGCCAGAACAAGTTAAATTTTTCTATGGGCATGTAATACTCTTAACAGTTTAATACCAAAAATTACTTTATGCACAAAAAATAATTTCCCCTTTAGCATCAATGTGCATAATTTTTGTACCAGCAATGTTTAGTTTTGCTAAGAAAATCATATAAAGGCAATTGCTTTAATTTTAAAATGCAATGTGTTGAGGCTGGAGAGATGTCTCAGTGGTTAAGAGTATATACTACTCCTGCAAAAAACCAGAGCTTGGTTCATAGCACCCAATTCAGATGTCTCACAGCCAGCCATAACTCCAGCTCCAGGGGATCTGACACCCTCTTCTAGACTCTGTGGACACATGCACTAAGGCACATGCATGCACATGAGCATGTGTGCATACACACACACACACACACACACACATACACAATTAAAAATAAATCTCCAAAAGTTAATTAACTAAGATGATGAAGGTCTTACAATGAAAAGCATGGCACATTGGTGCAGTTAGCTCAGATTCTTTTCAGGATACTGTGGGCATTTTTTTAAAACTGTTACACTGAGGGAACATTGTTATGATTTTCCCATTTCTCATATGCTTAATTATTTAAATTTTGTTCCCTTTCGCTCCTGGAATCTTCAGGCCATGGTAAGTGCTTTTCAATTTATTTCATTATTCTCTGCTGTCCTAAAACACACACTGATTTTATTGATGAGGTAAAAAGAGGGCAAGATTGGTGAAATAGAGATACTCAGGAAAAAGAATTTTAAGTTCCCATACAAATCTGTAATTCTAGCACTTTGGGATAGAGAGGGATGAACTGTCCATGAGTTAGAGGCCAGCTTGATGCATACAGTGAGTTCAAGGCTAGCCAGTGCTGTATAGTGATACATACACCTACACACACACACACAGGCTAGGGGGTACTGTTAAATTCTCCAAAATTTAACATCAAGTTCAGTACTAAGAAGCTAAAATATGTATACAACAAAACTGAACAGAAAAGAAATATAAGATGAATATAAAATTAAGAACAAATACTTCATGCTGGTTAGTTTTAAGTGTCAACTTGACATTGCCTAGAATTATTTGGGAAGAAAGTCTTAATGAGGAGACAAGCAGATTAGGTTAGCTTGTGGAAATATATGTGGGGACATATATTGCTTTGATTGATAACTGACAGATGAAGATCCAACCCATTGTGGGTGGCACCATTCCCTAGGTAAGGGGGTTTGGACATATAAAAGAGGAAGAAGCTAGCAAACCAGGCTGCAATTATTCTTCTTTGCTCTTGAGGATGGGTGTGATGTGACTAGCTACTTGAGTTCCTGCCTTAACACTCCGAAATGATAGACTGTAACCTGGAATTGTAAATCAATTATTTGATTCCTTCCCCAAGATATTTTATCCCAGCAGCAGACATGAATGAGTATGGTTATTAGGGTTGAAGAATACAATTATCTTGGGTGAAACCTTTAGAAGTAGCCCTCTGCAGGCCGACGCAGCAGATAGAGATGGACATAGGGTAACTTACATACTTGTGTGTATGTAAAACTTCAGCAGTATAGCTTCACAACCCTGAGGGTATTTCTGAGCAGATGGGGCTTTGGGATGCATTAGTCACACCTGGCTTCCCTTTGCTCTTGGTAAAATGGCATATTCATATCTCATTTGGAATTTCTGTTTCCTCACTTCCTCTGTAGCAGGGCTGTTTGTGATGGCATAGTATTCGGGTAGGAAGCAGGTAGGGATGGCTCGGTTTTGTAAGAATGGGAGTGAAAAGGACTTTACTGCTATTTAAGATGACGTCTGCCACCAGCTAAAACATCACTAAAGCAGTGAGGAAAAGGAATCTGAGTACCGTGCTAGGCACTCGCTCACTGGATAAGGGTGTGCGGGAGAATGTGTCCACACTAGATATAAAGAATGTTCTAGGAAACATGCCAGGAGTCATGCAGTATCCGTTGCAGTTCAGAGCAGCCCTCAAGTCAGGCTGGTGATATCAGTGCTCATTTCTTGACAGATTGTGATTGTCTCTACCCTGGGGAATAGCGAAGTTCTAGCCTCTTGCTATCCCAGAAACTTATAAGTAGTCACGTCTCCAGGATGGACTTCAATCTTGTCAAGGGGGAAACATCGCATTGGGCTTGGCATCTCCAGCTTGACATTCAATGAGTTCCAGTCAAGGTGGATGGATGACAAAGCCCTTTTCACTAAAACAGTAACAGGCAGCATTGTTAGGTCTTTGCTTTCTGGAATGCATACAAGCCACCATCTCCATATATTAATCCATCTTAATCCTGTCTATTTCAGACCTTGGCTGCTCGGAAATCTGGTCTGTCCCTTGCAATGGTCATCAGGACATCGCTGAACAATGAGGAGCTGGTAGGTACCTTGCCAGTTATTAACTATATTGATCAGACCCTCAGGAGCATAGCTATTCTATTTGAGCTGCTCATTTGCATGCTTAGCTTAATGTCCCAGGAGCGACTAGGAACACAAGGAAAGCCTGGTTGCCCCAACTATACTTCCCCAGAGCTCCAGCTTCACTAACAGAAGATGATCACACACTTGCTGTCTTTATGACTGTTATTTTACCCTGATATCACTTATCTGTTTAGCTTCCCCAGGAAAACTCCCACAAGTATTTTATACTGAACTTTCCCTTAACTTAAGGCAGCCTCTCCCTTTTGGTTGGATTGCTCGCTTCTCCAACACTTATTGTGACCTTCATAGTATGGTATGGTCAGGAGTGAATGCTACTAAGTTCCATGTAATGAATACTGTTATTTTATGCAAATTATGCAAATTCTCATCTGTAAAGTGAAGTACTAGCTAAACAGAGAAGATTATGAGAATAGGTATGTGCTTATCGTCTGGCTAACACAGGGGCTTAATGAATAACACCAATGAGCTACTGCTCTGTTCCTTACTATCATGGATATGAAGATTTGCATTAACTTCTCCACATGGACTCTGATGTCCCAGGGGACAGTAGTGTGTGTCTTTTGTTGTTATCATAAATTCTCCCATCACCATTGCTTGAAACAATATGGGACACAAAGTAGACGTTTTATAAGGTCTTGCTGAATGCAAGAACCATCCTGCTTAGAAGACACAAGAAGGATGCCAAGATCTAGGTCAGCGATTCTTAAATCTGGCTCATTAGAAGCCCAGAGGGAGCTCTAAAGCCTGCTGATAGCTGGTCACTCCCAGCAGTTCTGGTGTAATTGGCTTCAGGTACAGCCTGGGGAAAGAGGACTAGTTAACAATGTGTGCCTTGGCCATCAGGCTGCTGGGACTCAGTCCTGCTCCCTCAGATAGGGATTTGCCTGAAATGTTTCAGTGTCCTTCCTTACAGGAACTAATATTTCCAACTTCTCTCTGTCTATCATCCTCATAGGCAAAAATTCTGTGAACATTTCATGTCTCGTTTTTAACTGTCATTATACTTGACATTTACTGACTACATATTTCATATTTTTCACTGTGCTGTCATTGACTTCTTGCATCTGTAAATTCTTTCCTAGATCTTTCTATCAGAATGTACCTCCTACACACACACACACATACACACACACAGATACATACACAGACACACACATGGACACTCACACACACACAAACACACACACACATACACACACACACACAAACACACACACACACACACACACACAAACATGTAGGTGCGCAGTCAGTGGTGTGAAGGGATGAGGAGACCTTTGCTATTCCTTGCTCACATTCATTTAGCCTTTAATGCATTCACTCCCATCCAAATACTAACCAGACCTCTCCCCACTTAGCTGCACAGCAGAAGAGAATGGGTGTTGCACAGGGAGGTATGACTGTAGTCTCGATACATTTTCTGTTGTGGCACAGGATTACAAAATACTGTGACTGTATTCTTTGGATCTTTTTTCTTACCTATCAGACTTATGATATTCTATAATATTTTAACTTTAACTTAGATACTACATGAAATTCTCTGCTTCTGGTATACAGGGAAAACTCTTACTGAATCTCAAGCATTTGGTCATTTTATTCTGAAGAAATGAAGTTGAAGAAATTTACTAAGAATTTCTGTATTTTTTACTTTATATTTTTAGATACAATATTCTTCTAGTATTATAAGTCAGTGTTAGAGTATTTACCTAGTCCTAGGCTCTAGAGTCAATCCCTGATAAACAAACAAACAATAAGCAACACCACACAAACACACACACACACACACACACACAACCAAAAAATGCCTATCCCCAAATCCTTTGGCTACTACATTGTACCATTTCATTTGAAAAGTGAACACTTATTCCAGTGAACAATAGAAGTCAGTGGGATGCCTCTGCATTTCCCAAGACCCCAGACAAGGAACACATATTCCCATCAGAAGTAAATTACCTATCAATCTATTTGTCAGCAACCTAAAACTACCACTCTTCTTGTTTAAAGGAGCCCTGAGCAGAGATCTTATCTGGGGGTGTTGGATAGATGAATAGACTGCATTAGCTCCCTCTCAAATCCACCAAGCTCGTTTCCCTGGGGCTCCTGTCTTGAAAAGTAATGAAATATGACTCGTGTAGAGCAGGCATATTAAATGTCACTCCTGAAAAGCCATCAAGTTCGGTCATTATATGGGCAAATGACATAAATGCTGAAGTGAACGATTTCCACACTGCCTCTCTGAAGTCCTTCTGGGCACTCTCAATGAGAAAGCATAGGATGTTGCCTGTGCATGAAAGGAATGATCTGACTGCCTGGGAACAGCAGGCAGTGGCATTTCAGTATTACAGAGATAGTCAGAAGTGCAATCACCTCTCCCAAGAAAGGAGCAGGCTGTAGTGATACACAGGACAGTCTTCCTCTGCACACAGGAATGCCACCTTGCAGATGAGGCATACATTCCTCTCTAGGAGTGCTGACCTGGAAATGAGCAGTGGTGACACAGTTTAAAATGAAGTCTTATTCACAAATATGTCTATTGGCTTGGCTTCTTTTAAGAGAGAGAGAGAGAGAGAGAGAAAGAGAGAGAGTGTGTTTGTGTGTGTGTGTGTGTGTGTGTGTGTGTGTATGTGTGGTGTATGTATGCAGTGCCTGTGAAGGCCAGAAGAGGGCAGAAGACTCACAGGAACTGGAGTTTTAGGCCATTGTGAGCCATACAACATGTTTGCTGGGAACAGAACTCTGGCCCTCTGCGAGAGCAGCCAGCACTCCTAACCTGGGAGCTATCTCTCCTGCAGTGTCCTCTCTTCTTTATCAGCACAGCTTTGGCTTGAGGTTCTTGAGGCCCCAGTTCCACAGCTTACTAGTTCTAAGACCTATGACAAGTCACAAACACTCTCCTGGCCTTGAGTTTTTAATATGCTTACTAATATAAATGTGCACGCAGGTACCATTCATGTGTGCATTTATATTCATAAATCAAAATAGCCTTTTGGTTTGCCAGACCTTTGAAAACTTGTGATTAAGTATTCTGCATTAAACTAGTCTCAAAAAGAAGCTCAGGAGCTTCCCTTTTTGGAGATCTGGGACAGTTTACATGAGTAAGGTTCCATGCCTTGCAGGCCTGGCCAAACTTGGCTCAAATCATCTGAACTTGTTGCTTATCTTGAGGGAAGGCTATGTGACTTCTGTATCACGTCATTTCATATAGCAATTGCAACCATGTTCTTTAAACACTTATTCTTGTCCTGACTTTGATCATTTATAACCATGTCAGTTATGGAAGGTTGTCTTTTCCCTACTGTTATTGTTATGGCCAATGGTAGAAATTGTCCTCAGGTCTCACACACACTAGGCCAGCACTTTGCCACTGACTGACAATCCTGACCTCCCTTTTCTATGCCTTAGAATTCAATACCATCTAACTGATTATAGAACTAAGATTTCTTTCTTTTTGAGGCAGGGTTTCTCTGTTGTAACTCTGGATGTCCTGGAACTCACTCTGTAGACCAGGCTGGCCTCGAACTCACAGAGATCTGCCTGGCCTCTGCCTCCTGAGTGCTGGGATTAAAGGTATGGGCTACCACTCCCCGGCTATAACTAAGATTTGTAAAAATATGTGTCATTATAGTACAAGTATTATCTATTTGCATTTTCTCTATTTTATAAAATCAACACTGTAAGAAATTTATCTTTGCCTACTCCAGAGGGTTTTTTTTTTACTCTTTTTCATTGTTTTCCATCAATTATTTTCTCTTATTTCCTCCCTCTCTACCCTGTTACTTTTATTTTATTTCATTTCATAGTTTGAGACAAGATCTTATTCTGTAGGTCAGGCTGGCATCAGACCCACAGCAACCTTCCTGCCACAGCCTCCCAAGTGGTACAAGGGTGAGGTACCACACACATGGTGCCACTAAATCTATTCCTAGCTATTTCTGGCTCATTCTTTACTTGTCTTGTACTCACCTAGAAACTGATTTCCTCTTTCATAGAGTTGAATGTATTTTCTATTTTAATAGCTTTTCTTAACTGTACAAAGGGGATATTTATGACATAGAGGAAATAAGTATCAAAAATTATACACTCCTGTGAATAGTCATTTAGACAATAATTAATGAATGGCACCTGCATTCTTTTAATTTAAAACCTTGTCACTGTGTGATTTTCCATGTCTCTACTTGCTTGAACCATGCTGTGTCACATAGGACAATAGGGTGCAATGTCCCTAAGAGCAATGGTTACCCCCTACCCTGACACCCACTGAAAACACATGACCCTTTTTTCATGGCCTCTACCAATTGATTTATTAAAAAAAAAAAAAGAATCAATCCCTACCAAGGAGGTGAAAAAATTATAGTCTCCATATTAAAGTGGTTATAGCTTTTCCTTGTAGAAGAATTCACACAAGGTTTGGCTCCTTACATTTGGCAAATTGGTTTTATCTGGCTACTTTAAATATATATGTGCATACACACATGCATGTGTGTATAAATTTTCTTGATTGAAACATATAAATTTGATTGTATACATATATGAATTTTCTTTTAAGTCTTGATTTGAGAAAAACTGATATTTATAATACTTGAAAGATCTCCATGAATTTTTTTTGGATTATATCCCACATAGGAACAGACAGCATATACTACATTGTGTTCATTGGCCACTGTATCTTTTTCTATGCTCTTTTGAGGTTATCCCCAAATTCCCTATGGAGCATGATAATTATTATCTCTTATGTCGTAATAGAAATTGCTACATAATGAAATAGTATAAGTAAAAATATAAATAAATTATTTTACCATCGTTCCTTGAGTGTGTATGTATATGTATTTTCATCTTTTTAAAAACTCTATTAAAACTTTACCTAAACAAGTATTAAGACCTCAGGTCAGCTTTCTGTGATAGCTATGCTAATGAGATAGTGCCCTCTGAAATTGTTTCCATTTTTGCACTCCTAAACTTAGAGCAGTGGTGCATCTTCCCATTTCAAGGGTATTTCAAAGGTCACACTGTATACAATGTTTGCTCTGTGAACTTTGCTGATGCTCATGTCTATAAATAGCAAATGAGTGCCAAGGGGCAGTCATGCATTTCTTTCCTGAAAAGTATGCACTAAGTGCAGGAACATTGTTTCAATCAAGAATCATGCTTTTCTTCAAGCCATCATAATGAGACTCTTCCGTTGGAGTATGTAAAGTTGTTGATTTACACAATCCCAGGAGGGAATCCCATAGAATGCTATGAAAATAGACCTTCTTCAGTGGCTAACACTGTAGTGGGAGACCAACGAAGAACATTACACAGAGGCAGCTGAGCTTTGCTCCTGATGTATCTCTTAACATTGGCAGATGGCATACCGACAATGGCTTATGACAACCACTCGCTGCTTCTTGCAAGAAGCCTGATTGCTTTATTTTTCAGAGTAATTTTATATTCTTCTGGCACTTATAATAGAAAATGCTATTTATTTCTGTTTAGTATCCTAACACTTAAAAAAATTACATATTAAAGTAACACACAACTTCTTAGCAGAGATTTTTTAAACAAATGCTTGTCTAGGATACGAACAGCCTATTCACTCTTCTCGGCCTCAGAGGCTCATCAGCACATGAGACAGTACTTACTCTCATTTCAAGAGTCTAAGGACTGTCTGCACACACTAAAACATTCTATCTTGTTAAAATCTGTTAAACAATATAAAAAATAATATTGTTGTTTTTCTACTTTTACATAGATAAAACAATGACATGGCATATATCAAGCCAGCCTAACTCAGGAAGGAACACTGAATTTTATAATCTTTTCAGTGTTAATTTGATAAATTATTTTATTGTACATGTGATTTATTATAATTTAAAATATGCATATCTTTTAAAATGCAGTGTTTGTTGTGAGAGATTTCGAGTTTTAAAATAGATTAGTGATAAGCCATTACTCAAAAAGTCCACTTAAAATATCACATGCTTTCATTAAATAACACTGGCTAATAGTTTGGTGGGTTTTTGTGAACCACCAATGCCTATTATAGTCATCTGTCTTGACAGTAGCAGTCACTGTGGGAAACCTCACATTTAACTTTTATCTTCTGCAAGACCTTTCTTATGAATTAGTTGATAAAATCTTTTCTAACTAATGTGTGTTGAAAACCATTCCTTGCAGAACAAATTACGTTAAGCATTGTTCAGACAGGAAAATGTTAGCAGGATCCCCCCATCCTGGAAGAGAGGTCTGGGCAGAATCTGAAGAGGCATGAGGATGTTTCCAGAGGGTTGTGGCTAGCACTAAAATTCTTTCCACATACCTAATACGTTTACTGTGAGCCAGCTAAGGCTAAGATTAGTCGTGAAAATTAGTGTTTTGAGTTAATAAGACAGGGGCTAGATTAGGCTGTGAGCACTGCTCTGGTGGAAAGATATTCATCCTTGCCCTCCTGGAGTGTATGGGGCACGGCCATCAGCGGGTAATTACAGCTACGGGGAGCTGTAGAAAAACCTTCATGAGAGTGGAGCTTTGTCCAGTCTGGAAGATTATTGGGGAACTCTTTAGTTTAAATAATTGGGCCTTAGAATAGAAGAAGGAATGAGAGAGCAGACTGCAGGTTAAAAATCATTACCTTCACCAAAACCAAAAGGTCCTCTTTCTCTCCCAAAATAGCAGTTTCACGGGGATATGATAAAATAGTCTGTTTTATGCTGAAATTTTCCAAATCCACTGACTTCGCTTGTTCCCACTCTCATCCTCTCAGAAAATGCATGTCTTCAAGAAGACCTTACAGGCACTGATCTACCCCATGTCTTCCACCACCCCACACAACTTCGAGGTCTGGACAGCTACTACACCCACCTACTGCTATGAGTGTGAAGGACTGCTGTGGGGCATTGCAAGGCAAGGCATGAAGTGTCTGGAGTGTGGGGTGAAATGTCATGAGAAGTGTCAGGACCTCCTCAACGCTGACTGTCTGCAAAGTGAGTACTTGGGCTGTAGACGCCTGCTGTGTGTCTTCATACTACACTTCCATAGCCCTGTTCATCAACATATCCTATGTTCCTCCTACCACCGACACAAATGAGACACAGATGGCCTGTCCACTCGTATAGTTGATGGTACATCCCCTGTTTGTGTTCAATTTTATTTTGTTGTGGTAAAACATTCTGACCAAACATGAGAAGAAAAAAGTTTGTTTCATTTTACAGATCCCAGTCTAGCAATAAGGGAAATCAGCATGGGAACTCAAGGAGGAACTGAAGCAGGAACAAAGAAGAAGGTTGCTATTGGCTCACTCTCTGCATTATGTTTAGCTAACTTTCCAAGAAAGCCTAGGACCACCTGTCTAGGGAATGGTGCCACCCAAAGTGGGCTGAACCCTCATATATCAGTTAACAATTAATGTAGTCTCTCACAAATATGTCTATAGTCCAATATGATCAAGGCAATACTTCAATGTAAGTTTCCTTTTCCCAGGTGACTTTAGGTTTTGTTAAGCAGACAAAAAAATCTAATCATAGCATCCTCAGAGGGAAGAACTAGGAGCTAGACACCACTGGAAGCCTCATAGGGAATCCTCAGATTGAAAGTACATCCTCAGCAAGAGTAGAACTCAAAGTTACCTCCAGTCTATTCTGCTAATAGTTATGTGCAATTGTGCCTATATAATTTGTTACCCAAACTGGGGCCAGGGCACAGTCCTAAAATTAAAGCAATGGAATGCTTTTCCAATTCTATGTGTTAATCCCTGATGGAAGTATCCTTCTACACTTTCTACATGGACATGGGAATTGGAGCCATTGTTTTTAAATGTTAATGGCAAATACAGCTTGACATATGTCCCTGATGTTGTTTTCTTAATTTCACACAACATTGTTTTTCTGAAGTGAATGAATACAGGTAATAAAATTTACCTCAGAGATTTATTAAGAAGGCTGCATGAAATAGTTTATGTTGACTCTAAGTATACTGTAGGCTGTATGTGGCTAGGCTCTTTACCCTTTGATAACATATAGCTGTGGCTTCTGAATAGACACCACTCACTGTGATTTTCACGACAATTCATCTTAATTTTTATTGTTTAAAAATTATTATCTGATAGCAGATACAGAAATGCCTTCATTTCATATTCTTGGCTACCTGTAGTTGACTCCACACCCCTGAATTTATTTGGTAATTCTCTTTGAAAAGGCTTTACCAAAGAAATCTATTTAAGTGTGAGTATTGTTTGCAGTACAATTCCTTTCACGACTATATATTGTCTTCCTCCTCTGTTTGTCATTTATATGGATGCAGTCCGGGTAAGGTTTGTGGGTTGCCTGGAATTGAGTGAGGCAGATGAAAATGTCAGGCCATTTGGAGCTTTGGTCATAGCTGGCTAGCTTCGGTCAGTAATGGATATAGATCTTCCTCGTGTTCTCTGTACATTAACATTGCCCCAACACAATCAGGTCAGACTAAAGCTATGTTAAGGACAAACAATACTAATTTTTAAAGACACATTTAATTTTCTACCCACCTACCCCCTTATTTGTAAAGACTGAAGCAGAATCTCATGTATCCCAGGCTGGCTGTGAACTCGCCATGTAGCTAAGGATGATCTTGATTCCTGATTCTCCTGCCTCTACATCTTACATGATGGGGTGATAGATGTATACTGCCATGCACAACTCCTTTGAACAAAAACCACATATGATTAGGAATGACTTCGTAAAAGAGGGAGTGACTCAATATTATTAATCCAATTAAATTACAAAATATTATTATCCAATGAAAATTGATCTAGAGGATGGACAGATGGCTCAGCAAGTTAAGAACATGTGCTGCTTTTCCAGAGGATCTGAGTCTGGTTTCCAGCATACACATTGGATGGCTCATAACCATCAGTAACTCCAGCTCCAGGGGATCCACTCCCTTTACTGGTTTTCCATGTGCACTAATGTGCACATAAACCACACATGTACATGAACACATATTTACAAATAAAAAATAAAATCTTTAAAACTTAACCCTTGAGTTTGAAAGTGAAATTGTAAATAAGAATTTTAATAAATTAAAATATCATAACAGTAGCAAATATAGGAAGTATTGCCATCTAAAAATAAATGTCTTGAGTCACTTAGAGAAAAAATAAAGTGGTTTGGGTCATGCCTCAGAAATGGGCTTGTTCCTATTTTAGTCTTTCAGAGTAAAGACTCTCCTATCCATTAAACTCTAGAAGCATTTCCATGTTCTACTTCTGTTTCCTTAACCAGTATTTATTTAAATTAAGAAAATAATATAATTAAATTTTCCACTGTAATTAGTCATTATTCATTAAGATGATCTTATATTAAGGCAATGCCCTACAGACATATCCTAAAGCCAACCTACAGTAGCTAATGCATCACTGAAACTCTTTTCCCAGGGCATTCTAGAGTATGTCCATATCCAATTATATGTATAATTAAAGCTATCCATCACATGTATAATTTTTGTGATAACTAATGTGGGAGAGGTCAGCCTACCATGAGCAGCACCATTCCCTAGGCAGGGATCTGTGAACTGTGTAAAAGTAAAGAGATTTAACTGAGTACTCTCAAGTAAGAAAATAACCATGGATGTGTGTATTCATTTCTCTCTGCTCTTGACTGAATTTAATGTGACTTCCCTTCTGTGGTGCATTGGGATGTAACCTGGAATTGTGAGCTAATAGAAAGTTTTCACTTCTATTTTTTAAAAAGTTACATCTAAATTAGAAAAATTATAAGAATCAAAAATATCATAGAATAATCAGGCCAGATATAGACACCCCAGGGGGAACACCTGACTCATTTTTTAATAATAATCCTGACTTATTTTTCCTCTAAAATCAACATTTTCACTCTGATCAGAATGAAGTTCTGCAAATATAAGTCTTTATCATCACAACTTTTCCTAAGAACTAGCAAGAAAATTTTAAATTCTCCCTCCAAAATCAGTTACCTTTTCATAAGAAATGTCTCTTCTTTCGTTGTTTTAACCAAGAAGTTGGGGTTAGTTTGCATTTTTACCTGCCTCCCAGGTGCCAGGATTACAGGTGTGAGCCATCATGCCTGGCTCAAAATATTTCCTTTGATCATCATCATGATATATAAAAGATGTAAATATAGAAATCATAAAAATCTTCAAATAATGTGGGAGCCTAAACTAAGCTTCAGAGCCCCACAACAGAGATGTTTTAGCCTGTATTTAACCTCTGAGAAGTCCAAATGCCACATAAGGTCACATAAAGTCAGAGAGTCTGTTATCAATGTTCAGCAAGCAGGTCCTGTGAGGTGTGCCGTCCGGCCTCCCCCATTGATGCTGTACCACACTTCTGTGTCCCAATACAAGTTCTTTTTAAATTCACAGAATTAATAAGATCCAGCTATTTCTGTTGTTTTTAAATTGGATATTGATTCCTCTCTCTCTCTCTCTGTGGTCCCATTACCAACATTCGCAACCCCGATATTTTGAGAAACTCAAATAAGTTGAATATATTGAGCATCCCCCATGGATACGGGATTTTTTTTTTCTTGGAAGGAAGTAAACAATATTTACTTCTGTATAACTTAACACACATGTAAGCTCCAGAATGCTTAATAAATATGGGATAAACAATAGATAAAGGCATAAAATATACAGTAAGAAGTAGCCAGGCAAGAGAGGAGGAACTAGAGGAATAGCTTGGTGATTGTAAGCAATGACTGTTCTTGTAGAGAACCCAGATTTGAATCCCAGCAGCCACATGGTGTCTCAAATCCATCTGTAACTCCAGTTCCAGGAGATCTTATGGCTTCTGACCTCTATGGGTACCAAGAACGTGTGTGGTACACATACATGCATGCACATAAAATTAAAAATAAATAAAATTTTAACTAGCCTGGGATGACTTGATGATCATCTTTCCGTATAATCATATCCAGTTGGAGACACTAGATGAGTAGATTGAAGAGCTCAGTGGACTATTGAGCTCAGAAGTTCTGGTATTCTGTCATGAACTGAATATTTCAATTAAGGTTACAGCTATTACAAGGTTTCTGAACCCACATACTGATATTCTTTCGTAACTTCTAAATAAATAGGTAAATTGGTCCAAACAAGCAAACTAAAGCCTCTGAACTTGATCCTCGGAGCTTTTGTGCTATTTCATTCTTTGCCAGCCTTGGCTTCCCAGGGTTCCCCTCCTGGGTCATCAAGGCCTATCATGTACACTCAGCCCAACAGTTTGTCCTCTGCACCACCAGCCCTTGTTTCCACCCACAGTCATGCTGAGTTTTCAACAACACAAAGAGAGAAAATGAACTATGGAATAAATCAGTTCAAGTAACAGTAGAATCACCAGCTGAGGTACCTTGGGGCGATGATGGATACAGAACTTTTACACACTCAGGTCAGCTACAGAAAAGGGAGAAGGAAGAAAAGTGTGCCCACAGAATGCCCCGGAAGCGTCCCTGCAACACACACACTACATGCCCCAGGATAGTATTTACAGCCCTAAATTGCTTTCAAAAGGCCTGACCTCCAACGCTGTTGCTACTATAATTTTGTTTGAATTAAGTAATGCTTTGACAGTTTCATAGATGTGTATAACACACTTTGATCTTGTTCAACCCTATTACCATCTTTTGTTCCTCCCCCATCCCTCTGAACTTCTCCTTCCCAAAATGCCCCCTTCTACTTTCTCTTTTGTGTATGTGACTACTGAGTTAAATTAGGACTGCTTGGATGAGCATGGGGGTTATTTACTGGACCAAAGGCAACTGACCAGAGGCAACACCACACTCACACAAAAAGATAATTAATACCCCTCCACACACACACAACTATTAGCTACCCATAGCTCCTCATAGAAGGGAGTTGCCTTAGGAACATCTTCCCCTCCCAGGTAGGAATATTGATATCCCATCCAGAGCAGGTCTCCTGCAGGTAACCACAGATGCTCTGAGTCCACAGAAGCAACATCCAGGTCGTGATCTGAGTGAGAGTTCAACAGCTCTCCTCCTCACCCTCCAGATCTTGAATTCTTCTTTCCTCCCATTTCTGGATGTGCTAGAATCTTTGAAGGGAGTGATGTAGACATCCCACTTAAAGTCCTCCATGACCTCATTCCTCATGTAAAAGAGAGTTAATAATACCTGTCCCCACCTCCAGATACCATTCAGAAGGAGATTCTCTCTCTGTATGTATGCTTGTGTGTGTATGTATGTGTGCATATATGTGTGTGTTATGCATGCATATATGCATATGTTGACAATTTACTGAACCTTGTCTGATTGGTACTATCTATTGCATAGATAGAAATAAAACTTCAAACCTTTTAGGAATAAGAGACGTGATTCAAAACAGATAGTTATTTTTAGGCTATCAAACATTAATTAATAAGCAACATTTATGAATAGTTTAAAAGAAAATTATGCAGGGTTAACAATTTTCACTTCCCCCACAAAGGAAATAGCACACCCAACTCTCTTAAAGCCAGAGAGGAAAAGTCAAACAGAATAAAGTCATGCCTATGGCACAGTCATGATGCTAATTTTAGTGAGGAAATGTCAAGATTAAGACACATAAAAGTATCCATGGAGAATTATATGTTATTAAATTTGTCCTAGAACCTAGGAGAAAGTTTAAAGAAAAAAAAAAGAGCAGGTGGCAAAGTTGAAAAAAAAACTTTAGATAGAAATTTTATTCTCCTGAAGAAAAATCAATAAACCCCACATACTTCCCTTTCCTGGCTTATAATGTTTTCACATTAGTCTATCCTGCACTCCAGAGCCAACCCAACATCACAAAGATGAAGTGGGTGTTGGACCCAGCTGGCTTTACTTCTAGTTTAGCCTTCGGTGCTATTGAAGCCAATGGTGGCTACATCTGTGGTGAACAGAGCTGGAATGAAAGGAGAATTATTCCTCTTCAGTCCTATGCAGCATCTGCGTTTTGCTGTGTGGGGAGCCCTGGTGCTCCTGTGTACTCTTCAGCCCCGTTATGGAGAAGGTAGCAGCAGTCAGTTCCTATGAACAAGGAATATGAGGCCACCGTGAACCCTGTATGGAGCACTGTTTCTTCAAGGCCTTTGTAGAACCCATTATTTCAAAGCCATTGACTTTATGAAGGACATGGAGACCATCCTGAAGAGTCCCCAGGGTCCTCTTTTCTGGGTTGAGTCGATGATGTCTAACCTTCGGGGTAGACTGTACTGTGTGTATGGGATAAGTGACAAGAGGAACAGCAGAGACTGGAAAAATCTGAGAGCCACTAGAATGTCTTCTTCCTTAGCGATCCCCAGGAACAATGTGTGGGCCTTTAACTTTCTTTGCTCAAGATCCTGATATTAGCCATTGTACTCACAGCCATGGAACGGACCAGGTTTTCATAGGACAGCAAAGAACCTGTGGGTGCAGACTCTCACAGACCTAGCCACACTTGTCTCTCTATTATGCACTGTGTGCACTTGAGAAAGGGGCTCTAAGCATTGTAGACAACATTTCTCATCACTGCAAGGAAGCATATCTCAGAGTGAACCACAGGCCATCTCAGCAATATGTATTAAAACACAGTGTTACGGTGTAAAAGGTGTTGTCTAGACTTAGGCCAAATCTATGACACTGTATCTTTAAAAGTCTTATCTAACAGTTGTATAAAAATCTTATCAAGCTAGTGTGACACAGTGGTGTTAAGCCAGGGCAGGAGGATCACTCGAACCAAGAGTTTGGGCAAGCCTAGAAGATATGCCAGCAATCAATTAGATGACATAAACTCAGAAAGAAAGAAAAAAATTCTCCTCTCATGTGCAGATCCTAGCCTCTGATGCAAACATGCAAACAAATGAAAGTGAGACTGACATCCAAAAATCTAAAAAGGAGACCAAAAGAGGGTAATTATGGGTAATGAAAAAGCATGGGGTGGGGGTAAAGGAAACGTGAGACATGGACAAGGAAAGAATCTGAAAGAGGGAGGCTACAAGGAGAGACCAAGCGGCAAGAGGATGGCAGAGAAGGGGTGCAGGAGAACCACATAAACACCCTTAGTTTAAAATTTCAAATGCTGATAAGATGGCTCAGTGGTTAAGAGTGCTCACTGCTCATGAAAAAGATCTGAGCTTGGTCTCTAATACCCACATGAGGCAGTTTTCAACTGTCCACAATTCCAGCTCCAGGGTATCTGATGCCTCTTCTGACCTCTCTGGGCACCTACGTTCAGATGCACACATGCGCGCGTGCACACACACACACACACACACACACACACACACACACAATTAAAAATAAACCTTAAACTGTCATAATGATATCTAACCCATTATATACTGATTTTAAAAGGATGTATAAAGAAAAATAAATCAAAACATCTCAAAACAGAAGCCTCGTCTTGAAGGACAGCAGGCTAGAGTGGAGTGATAATTCTACCTACTAAAGAAACAGTGGCCACTCATCTCAGAGTAGACACACTTGCTGTCTGGTGCTTAGCATAGCGATAATTTGCTTTTGTCTGTCCACCTCATTGCAGCATCTCAGGGAAATAGGTTGGAGATGGATCCCTGGGACACGTTTATATCCCACAGGGAGGCCACATGGTGGAACAGTAAGTCTTGGGCAGCTTCCAACAGCAGTGTGAACAGCTTGTACAGCTACCTTACTGGGGGTCAAGGGGCATTTAAGGAAGAACCTAAGCAGCAAGAATCCTGTGTTTAAAGTTTTTCACATTTTTCTGTTTCTTTTACTATCTGAATAGAATGTGAAGAAATCAAATGTGATTAAACACACACATACACACACACACACACACACACACACACACACACACAAACACACACATACACGTGCACACACACAAGCACACACACACATGTACACCTACCCTTACACACACACATACACACACTTTTTCTTCTTTAGTCTCTCCTTTATGTTTTCCTTGATGTATTTCAAAATTGAGCACATTTTAAAATTAGTAATTTGTCCCCTTAAGCCATTAAGATATTTTTGTTACTCTAAACTGATTGGGGAATCTCAAAATTACCAGTGAACCCCAGTAACTCGTCATGATTTTGTACTTTATTATTATTATTATTATTTAATGAACACATTTCCCAAACTCATCCTAGAAGCCTGCATTTGCTGATCGGATGCTAAACTGCAGTGGGATGTTACAGTCAGAGCCAGAGGGGCAGGAGGAGTTCGGGTTTGGCTTGGTTTTGGAGGCAGATCCACTGACAGTCAAATTACTTCTTTAGAAGGTGGCAGTTCCTTAGGAGGGAGAGGGCCCCTGCCCACATGCCCCCATTTTCATCTCAGAGCCACCTACAGGGATGGGAGAGATGCTCCATCACACCACAGCTCCTCCCGTTATCCAGGCCTTCATTTGCGAGAGCTGTGGGTTATGCAGCTTTGAGTCTCCAAGGAGGGGGTGGCCCCTGGGGGAGTCGCAGGCTTGTTCCATGAAGAGAATGAAGGCATGTGAAAGAAGGAGGGCTGGGGTTATCTCAGATACAAAACAACTAATGGGAAGGGTGGGAAGATGTCAACTCCGTGCCCACCTACATGATTCCCTGGAAAGAAAACAGGCATCCAGAGAGGACCACCCACATGATGTCACAGGAAAAGGCACGTTTCTATGCTAGAAACTGCTAGACAGCAAAAGCGGTATTCAAATGCCTCAGCCCTGACACCCCATGTGCTTTCCCTGGGTCTATTAATATCAAGTGTACGTAAGGGTTTCCAGATGTCTAAAAACACACAACAAACAAACAAACTAATATTCCCAGTTTCATTGGGCTTTAATGTCTTCCATCTTTAAGCACCGTATTGGCCCCAACTGGCTCATAGCTATGGAGACAGCAGTACTTCTCAGGTACTGGGCATAGTGCTGTTTGTGAGCACTTCAAAGGAACTACAGGACTTGAAGTCCCGACATTGTTCTTAGGATGAAATATTTTGATAGATGGCTCTGATCTTTGCCTGTTTGATTTTCTAAAATCCCACATTTAATCATCATTAGATGATGATGACTATCATTATTTATTACTCTATCTACCTGCTTTAGCTTAACCCTCACTTAACATCACTAAAGAAGATATTACCACTGTTCTCTTTTGCCTACGGATGAGGCCATTAAGGCTTAGGGTGAAGAACTGTCTATGGGATTGTGGTGAAGAGCAGTTGGTAGAGTGCTTGCTGAGCAGTAGTGAAAGCCTGGGGTACGATAACCTTGAACTTCATAAAACCAAGCACAGCGTGCCATGCTCACCAGCACTCGGAGTGTAGAGACAGAAGGATCAGAAGCTCAAGAACGTAATCAGCTACATAGCAAATTGAGGATAGCCTGAATATATGAGACCCTATCTGAAAAGAAAGGGAAGGAGGAGGGAGGGAGGAAGGAAAATGGAAGTAAGGAATAAAGGAAGGAAGGAAGGAAGGAAGAAAGGAAGGAAGGAAGGAAGGAAGGAAGGAAGGAAGGAAGGAAGGAAGGAAGGGAGGGAGGAAGGAAAGGAAGAAGGAAAGGGAGGGAGGGAGAGAAGAAGAGAGTGGAGGAGGGGAGCAAAGAAGTGGAGAGGAGAGGGAAGGGAAAAGAGGAGAGGAAAGGAGAAGAGAGGAGTGGAAAGGGGACTGAAGGGGAGTACCTTTGTACCTTTGAACTCTATAACAAAGAACCACAAACCAGATGATGATAAATATCAGAACTTCACTTCTCACTGTGTCAGCCCACGATTTGTCCCACTGCTAGCTATTGACATTCTGTGCTCTGCAAGGACAAGGGGAGAAGGGCTCCCTTGGTCCCATTTTGTGAGGGCACTAGGTACCATTCATCAGGGCCTCACTCTCAGTACCTGCCTTTGCTCCCGAACCCCCTCCTTCTCAAAGGGTCACACTGGGGACTGGGTTTCAGTATTGACATTTAGAGGAGGACACAAGCATTCCAGACACATCAACTGGTGACTGGCAGGTGAGGGCTTACCCAGACACTGCTAACTACATGCCCTTGTACCTTACTGCAAAGTGATCTTCTTAACACATTCCTTCTGTGTGTAGTTGGGTGTGTTGTCCTTGTGTTGCACTGACTGTGAGACACATGTGCTTAATAGGTCAATCAAGTTCAAATTCAGCAGGCTTAGCTTTCTGGTGACAGGCACACAGCCTTTGTTTTCTGCGAATTCCAAAACAGGCCAAGAGCCAGGTGTTTTCTCTTCATAACTGCATTCTTCAGCATTTTAATTATTTTGCATTGAGGGGACCACTCCCTCTAGAATTATGGCCCATGGCACAGTCTGCAAGGAGAAAGTGATTCATTGAATTGGCTGTGTTTGTCTTTTTATTATTAATTCCTTCAAGAACTAGTGTGGCTTCTGTATTTAGTAAGCACATGCTAGTTTCCAAACAAGGTGCTAGATATTAGGCTATACATTTAGTAGAGCACAGCTCTACCAGACATACACATGGGTAAGTGGGTCACTTGTGAGTGTTAAAACACATGAGGGCAGTTTGAGTGTTTACCAGTTGTCAGTAATTTTATCACACGAAGGTGCTAACAATACAAATGGGGTTTATGTGTTGCTCCTGTTTTCTGTAGTGTAGGAGAGACAGTGTGATTGTTACATTGGAGAGGACTGTATTTTCTGTTAAGGGGAAAATAAAATTGTATTCTGAGAATAGAGGCAATGCACTGGGAAGGAGACCCGGGGAGTACAGAGGAGTTTAGAACACCTGTTGAGCAAACGAGGAAGGAAAGGGCCCAGGGACAAAGGAGAACACTGAAGTTTTATACGTGTATAAATGTAAATAAATGTAAAAACACAAGAATCTATATATACATGGGGGGTGAAAAAAATGAGAGATGGAGAGGGAGACGCAGGTGGAAGCTGACTTGGAGAAATACTGAAGTTGTGGAATAGAACGTTATAAACTTCACATGAAAGCGTGCGTCATTCAAATAATAAGGAAAAAGTAAAGAAAATGAGAAGAAGGTTGATAGTCCTGTGAAGTTATATAGAAAGGACTCAGTTTCCCTTTGTGGAATCTGTTCCCTTCTGTGTAAGGTTCAAGTCTCCCCACACAGGAGTCTGCTCCCTTCTGTCTAAGCTGATTTTCTCCCAGTTCTGTTGTGCAAAATTGTGCCGCCCGATCTGCCCGGTGTGTGGTTTTAAAGGGGTTTAAGGAGGTCTCATTTGGGCAGCGCGTGACATGTGACAGAGCTCTGCAGCGCGCCCTTTGATCTCAGCTACTGTTGATCACCAGTTGGTGTTTTACTAAACTTCAGAAAGCTACCAGAGTATTTTGAAAGATTTCCATAAATGCTTATTTGCAGTTATCACTGATTACTTTGAAATAAAAAAGAATAAGTACAAAGACTGGAAATTTGTGACAAATTGTGGCAATTAAAAAAAAATCAGTCTGATTGGAAAATGAAGATGTGAGTTTGATGAACAATAGAGCACTTGGAAAGGGCTTACTGATCAGCCACCAAATTAATTAGGAGTTTGCGTCTGGAACTCTGATGTGAGCCCTTCAGAAACAAAATGTAAACGCAGAAAAATTTCAAAGCTACGTATCTTCTCTGGAAATGACAGATAAGAGGCTTAAACATAAATTTCTGTCAGCCTTCTCTCCCCAAAATTGGTGATTTCAGTTCACAGGTCTGACTGATCCGTACATATTCAAGCAGAAACACAACTACAACATCAAAAGGAGAGGTGAGCGATTTCAAAGATAATTGTCAGAGATTTGATTCCTTGGGCTAAGAAATCTCTTGACGTCCTAGCTTTGAATCTAGTAGCTGCTGCTTGTGTAGCATTTACTCTGTGAGTAGTACTCATATGAATTCCTCCTGAACTTGCCCAAGCCCAAGGGCACTTAATACTATAGGATTCGAGAATTCTTTCTCACAGCCTCTGGACTAACCAGGAGCCATGACCTTAGCAGCCTGCTGGGTGTGTGGGTGGAGATGAACATCTTGCTGCTTCTAACTCTTAGACTATCTTCATGTAACTGTCACTAAGCAAATTTCTTTAGACACATTGAATCTTGCAGATATTTTCAACCCATCTCTGATGTTTAAGGAATATCCCAATACTTTGATCCAACTATGCCCGTTAGGTAGTGCAGCCACACAGTCCAACCGAACTGGATTTTACTGAGTAAGAATTATGCACTGTGTAGTCAAGCTGTTACTGGCAAATTACAAACATGCTTAATTACTTAATGGCACATAATTTACAAATACACAGCTGTTATAGGGCAGGCCTCAACAGATGATTAGGGTATTTAGATTGTTCTTTAAAGTACAATTCATTCTTTTTTAATCTTCTCATTTAAACCTGCTTTAAGGGCTGGTGGGTGAGGTGGCTCAGCAGATAAAGGTGCTTTGCCACCAAACACTCTCAATGTGAGTTCAATCCCCAGGACCCACGTGGCAGAAGAAACAAACAGACTGTGACATCTACGTGTGTGCCATTACATAGGCATGTGCATAGATGTATACACTCACATCCCAGGAGGCCACAACCAACAGAGAATGCCAGTGGTGGTGGTGGTGGTGGTGGTGGTGGTGGTGGTGGCTGTGGTGGTGGCTGTGGTGGTGGTGGTGGTGGCTGTGGTGGCTGGTGGTGGTGGCTGTGGTGGTGGCTGTGGTGGTGGCTGTGGTGGTGGCTGTGGTGGTGGTGGTGGCTGTGGTGGTGGTGTTGGTGGTGGTGGTGGTGTTGGTGGTGGTGGTGGTGGTGGTGGTGGTGGTGGTGTTGGTGGTGGTGGTAGTGGTGGTGGCGTTGGCACGGTGGTGGTGGTGGTAGCGGCGGTGGTGGTGGTGGTGTGGAGTTGAGGAGTTGGGGGCCATAGACATGGAATTTTGGGAAATACCAGAAGCATTTATGAAGCACAGACTACCCAGAAAGTTGATATCAATCACAAAACAAACAAAAATGGCACGAGTTTCCTATAAATCAAAAAGATTTCAAATGGAAAGCAAAAGTCAGCTCATTTGACACTGTAAATATGTTGGTAAGGATTTCATTGAGCTGCCTGCTAGGTGCTGTACCATCCAGACCAGTGGTTACCAAAGTCTTCCCTCAAAGAAGAACTTGAGGTGTATTTTACGCTGTGCTTCAGTATGTAACAGCTGGGATGGAATTCTTTCAATTTAAAGAAAACTCAGTGTTTTATTATAGTGCATCCCACTGAGAATAAGTTGGATTTGGATTATTTGGTTTCCAAGTGGGATGTAGCACCTATGGCACTGAACATGCACATGTGTCATGTGATACACGAGACTGCATGACTTCTTCCTGTTTTTAAAGAATTCAAACCAAATACTTATGGAACTCCTTATCTACTCTAGTATTGTGGTTGTGTGGGGGATGGAAATCTACTCAGTTGCCAATAATGCTAGTGAGGACTAATTATTCTCAGTGTAATGATTCATTCTCCTGATGTTTACCGGAAAAGCTGCCCCAGCCCCTCAAAACTGAATCTTCGACACTCATGCATCTCCTTTTGAACCATAGCAGAGGGACTCCTGTTCGGCCACATAGCCACTGCTTTTCCATTGCAGGAGCAGCAGAGAAGAGCTCTAAGCATGGTGCTGAGGACAAGACGCAGACCATCATCATGGCCATGAAAGAAAGGATGAAGATCAGGGAGAAAAACAGGCCAGAGGTGTTTGAAGTTATTCAGGAAATGTTCCAGATCTCCAAGGAGGATTTTGTGCAGTACACAAAGGCTGCCAAGCAGAGCGTGCTGGACGGGACATCTAAGTGGTCAGCAAAAATCACCATTACAGGTAGAATATATTCCTTAAGTGTTTTATTCCACATAGCGGTTTTTATGTGTCTTGGGAATCACCATTGATAAAGAATGATAGGTAAAATACATAGATTTTTAAAAATCTTGTCCATGTTGACAAATCTACCTATTGCTTCAATTTTCTCAAATATATCCGTGATGATTAGTGTAATTTCAGTCTGCATTCTCCTAATTTATTCATCAATAGCCTAAAGATTTCAAAAATTAGCTTTTCAGTTGCCCACCATTGAATAATGACAGTAGGGTCAATAATCTCCTCATGGAGGGTCACTGTTAGTGTTTTTCTTTAACAAGAATCATTTTACTAACTACACACTCATCCACCTGATCCTTAAGCAAAGACCAGGGATGGTTTAAATTCTTTAAATTGAAACTCTAAGGTTGGCGCTTTGCATGATATTAACATATACATTGGAGCTGGAGAGATGAGTTAGTGCTTGTGAGCACTTGTTGCTCTTGCAGAGGACCTGAGTTCAGTTCCCAGTACCTGCATGGGGGTGCACAATCACCTACTACTCCAGTTCCAGGGGATCTGATGCCACTTTCTCACATCCATGAGCACTGCACACATGTGGTATGCATACATACATGCAGGCAAAATGCCCATATGGATAAAAAAAATCAGAAACCAGAAACATGGACCAAGATTCTTAACTTTCATTTCACTACATAATAAAACAAATTTACAACTATTACTGTATGTTTCTAGGTATGTCCAGCATGGTGTTTTGAAATATAAATACAATTCAGAATGGTTAAATGTAGCTAGCAAATTCACACAGTATGTGATATCATCATCATTTTGTCCTTAAAGCTCATGATACCCATTCTCTGTTTTAAGAATGTGGTGCATGGCATTTGCTGTAATTGCCTTGATGTGTAATATGTTTCTTGAAGTAGGTTCCTCCTACCAAATAATGAAGTAGATTATATATTTACACACACACACACACACACACCACCATATTATATTTCCCTCAGACATCAGACCTCAACAGCTTCTTGCACACACTGTTGAAGTTGTAGGCTTGTTCTTGCTTGTATCAGGTGCTTTCACTTAACGCAATGTCTTCCAAGTTCATGCATCCTGCGGGTAGTGGCAGGATTTCATTATAAATTTCTATTAATAACTTAACCAAAGTCCCAGTCAGCATGTATCAAAATGCAATTTATGCCTAGCCAACAGTACATGAAAAGAATGTTAAAATGTTCGTGGAAGTGCAGATTAAAACCACAGTGAACTACTACCTCACACGTGTTAGAATGCTCGTCATCCACACATGAAAAATAAGTGTTTGTCAGAATGTGGAAATAAGCCCTATACACTACTACACTGGTGAGAGAGAGAAAATAATACTATTATGATGCAGTACATCAATAAATTTCCTATTCTTAAAAATCAAAATAGACTTCCCACATGCCCCAACAGCCTCCCTATGGAGTATCTACCCCAAAGACATGAAACCGCTATCTTAAGGAAATAGCCATACTTTCGTGCTCACTGCAGTGCAGTTCACAGCAGCTACTGCACTGATTCATCCTAGGTGTTTATCAACAGATGGATGAAGGAAAAGTGGTAGGCACACAGATGCAGTGCCCAACAGGAGAAAGGACGAGGGGTGACCTTACAGCTGATGCACATACACTGTTGTAAACGTTTCTGGGGCTCTGTGGGCTGCGAGAACAAGAGTAGTGAGGACCGATCTGCAAACCCAGGACGGAATGAGAGAGGGTGTTTTCTCTAATGGCTTTGTTTCTGGAAGCAGAGTCAGACTGAAGCCTTTGTTTCTGGTTCGTTTCAGTGGTTTCTGCACAAGGCTTGCAGGCAAAAGACAAAACGGGGTCCAGTGACCCGTATGTGACAGTTCAAGTTGGCAAAAATAAAAGAAGAACAAAAACCATCTTTGGAAACTTGAATCCGGTGTGGGATGAGAAGTTTTACTTGTAAGTATGTGTTGTAAAGCTGTCGCAGAGACAAAAGGGTTTGAGGATGAGTTTAAGACAGGCTCGTGAAGATGAAGGAAGTCACTGTTGTGTCTTAATCTCATGCAGAAGTGCTGAAAAGGGAAACTAGAATTTTAAACTTAATATTATAAAATGTCTTACTTACTCTTCAGAAGTACATGAAAGTGTGTATGAAGGTGCACAGTTGGGGTGGCATTGGAGGAAAGAGGCTTAGTGTCTAGGCTAACTTGGTATGTGACTCACTGGAGTCCATGGGCTGGACCAGCACTGTACTGCATCTGAAGATTTGTGACTAATGGCACAGAGGTATTTGGAGCGCCACCTGCTCCACCCATCACAGTGGAAATGGGGCTAGACCGTTCACAGGAATTGGCTGTGACACCTTCATGGCTTTTTCCTGTCTATGAGTACACACTCTTAACAGCTTGCACCTAAGAGCAAGAAATCATTTTCTCTGCAGGATTCTTTTCTTTCCATTACTCTTTTTGGGCAAAAAAAGAGAGAGAGAAATTATATTTCTAGTCATTATCTGGTACAAAGCCACCAAGTTTTAAGTCTCTTGGATCTCCTTTACATGCTAAGTAAGCAATCTAGGATCTGTTTAAGGATTTAACAAGTGGCGTGTGGGGTTTCGTGGTTGTTTGTTTGAATATGGACCAGTGAGCAAGTGCTAAGAAATTGGTTTAAAAAATCATTTGAGATTGTGTCAGTATAGAATGAGTGACGAGGTTTGGATGGTGTCTCCTTTCAGAGGGATGGGCCAGCTAATGGCTCACCCTTTTTAAACTGAAGACAAGAAATCAATGGGCAGTTACGAATTGAGATTCTACTGGAGCCAAATAAATGAATAAAGCAGGTCAAGAGCAACAAGGGAGAGAGGTGGAAACTGGCCATTAAGGAGAGCCAAGACTCAGGGCTGAGGCTGCTGGACTGCCACAGGAGGCAGACAGGGTACAGCTGGAACCTGCAGGCGCTCAGTGGAAGCTGTATATGCAAAACTTAAAAACCACCTTGGCAAAGACACCATAGACAGCCTGAGTCTACACTTAGGTGAATAGTTAGCTTCCGCTGTATGCCTGCTTCTGTGAAATCATCACCTCAGACAAGATGGCGAGCTAGTCTCTTACTCCTAAAAGGCTTAGCATGACCCACAGACATCTTCCCCCTGACTTTCCTTGTGCCAAGCAGAAACCAAGCCAGGTTCTGATGTGGCATTGTTTTTCTACATTTTTGCATATGTAGAATCGTGAGGTATGTACCCTTCTTCCATAGAGTACCATGTGCTTGGCATATGTATTTTGAGTTTTAGGGTGTATCACTAGTTCTTATTTTTTTTATTGCTATGTAGTATTTCAGTGCCCTTTTATGTTTATCCCATAAATATATAAGAGTCTTGGATCTAACCTACCCTTCTAGTACTTATTAAGATAAAGTGTTAAGGCTGGGCAGTTGTGGTGCACATCTTTAATCCTAGCACTCAAGAGGCAGAGGCAGGTGGACCTCTGTGAGTTCAAGGCCAGCCTGGTCTACAGAGTGAGATCTAGGACAACAAAGAAACCCTGTCTCACCTTAAAACTTTTAAATCTTAGCATTCTGCCTTGTATACAGTGGCATCTTATATAGTTTTACTAAGTATCCTTCTAACGACTGAGAATTGTAAGCGTTGTCCTGTCTTGTGTGGTCATATGCTATGTCTCTTCTTTGAATAAGTGCCTATTCAAACATTTTGGCATTTTTACAGAGTTTTATAGATTTTTAGTTGCATTTGCTTTATAGTTTTACACTTAGTCCTCGATGCACACTTAGGTAAAATTTAGTATGGTATAAGTTATCCCTATGAATATTTATGTATTTGTCATTTTGAAAGCATTGTTTGTTCTCAGCTAAATTGCATCTGTACCTTCGATGAAATTTAGCTCTGCGTGTGTGGGTGGCTGTATTTCAGGACTCTTTGTTCTACTCTGTGTGTCTGTTTGTACTAAGGATGATGGAGCATTGATGGACCAAAGCCTTGTTAATAAGTCTTAAATTAAGAAAGCATTAGCAGTATGCTGTTCTTCCTTTTTTCAAAGTTGTGTTGACTATGTTAAGACCGCTCTATTATTTCCATATTAATTTCAGAATCAGTTTATCATTTTCTTTACAAAATAAAAGCATGGGCAAGTCAGTGCCAGGTAGAATTTTCACTGCTGAAGAGCCCTGTCTAAGATTCTATTATTGAATCAAATGGGAATGACACAGAGAGTATCTCAGCCTCACTACTACCTTATAAGGAGGCATTCTTGCCTTTGATAATTGAGGTCCTAGCTGTGACTTTATTAAGGCTGCTAGTCTTCAGTTAGGAAAGCCATCTTCTACTGCATTCTCTATGTACAGAGAGTTTTGATGAGAAATCAAATGTTGGATTGTGCACCTGCTCTTTTTCTGTGTGTATTGACATGTCCATATGGGTTAGATTATCATTTTGTAAAATTATTTTCAAGATATATTCCATTGGTGTCTGTGTTCCCATCGCTCCCTGCGGGAAGTCTACTGTGGCCCTCGTTTTTATAGCACACATGCTCTTTCCTCCTTCCTGCTGCTTTGAATATTTTATTTTGTCTGCTCATTTGCATGATGCCGCTGTGATGTGGTATAGTGCCCTTCTCCTTGCATATCTGCTGCTTAGGATTTGTTGAGCTGCTTGAGACCGTAGATATGAATTTTCTCTCACATGTGGAAAAAATTCTGGTCATTATTATTTGTAAATATTAATTCCGCTCCTAACCCCAGTTATGAAAACTCCATCCACACAAGCCTGAGTTCTCTGGAAGCTTTCTCACAGTTTCTTGATGCTTTGACTTGATCCAGTTTAATTTTGTTTGCTGTGCAGAAAGGTTTCTTTTTATTTATTTAATTTTATGTTTTTGTATGCATGACTACATGTATAGATGTGGATCCATGTGACTGGTACCTGCGGATGCCAGAAGAGGACTTCAGATCCCCCGGAACTGAAGTCACAGATAGTTGTGGAGAGCTACCATGTGGATGCTCAAAACTGAACCTGGGTCTTCTATAAGAGCAGCCAGTGCTTTTAATCACTGAGCCATCTCTTCATCCCTATTGTGCAGAATGTTTGCAGTGTGACATAAATTCATATGTCAATTCTTGCCTTATTTCCTGAACTACTGGAGTCCTGTTCCGTAAGTCACTGTCCGGGCTACTGCCAACTATGTTTTCCTCTGTTAGTTTCAAATTTTAATATCAAAAATGTTTTATTTACATATGAGGCAAGTGATACGGATCAAATTTCAGTCTCCTACATGTAATTATCCAGTTTTACTATCACCACTTCCTGAAAAGGTTATTTTTATCTAACATGTGTTTTTGGTCCCTTTGGTGGCAGTCATTTAAGTTAAAGTGTCTGTGTTTGTTTCTGGCCATCTAGCCCATCCTATCCCATCCGATCCCATCTCATCCCATCCTATCCCATCTCTCCCATCCCATCTTATCCCATCTGATCCCATCTCATCCCATCCTATCCCATCTCTCCCATCTCATCCTATCCCATCCCATCCCATCCTATCCCATCTCTTCTATCCCATCCTATCCCATACCATACCATCCTATCCCATCCCATCCCATCCTATCCCATCTCTCCCATCCCATCCTATCATGTCCGATCCCATCCCATCCCATCCCATCCCATCCCATCCCATCCCATCCTATCCCATCTCTTCTATCCCATCCTATCCCATACCATCCCATCGTATCCCATCCCATCCTATCCTAGCCCATCCCATCCCATCCTATCCCATCCCATCCCATCGTATCCCATCCCATCCTATCCTAGCCCATCCCATCCCATCCTATCCCATCCCATCCCATCCCATCCCATCCCATCCCATCCTATCCCATCCCATCCCATCCCATCCCATCCCATCCTCCTATCCTAGCCCATCCCATCCCATCCTATCCCATCCCATCCCATCCTGTCCCATCATATTCCATCCCATCCCATCCCATCCCATCCCATCCTATCCTATCCCATCCTATCCCATCCTATCCTATCCCATCCCATCCCATCATATCCCATCACATCCCATCCCATCCCATCCTATTACAACCTATCCTATCCCATTCCATCCTATCCCATCCTATCCCATCTCTCCCATCCTCCTCTGTTCCATTGATTACACCTGTTCTTATACAGTGTCATGTTTTGTTACTATGGTATCATGGAACTCTGCCCAGTGGGAATGGCATTGCTATTGTTATCTTGAAATCTGAACAGCTCTGACTAACTGCATAAGACCCTCTTAAGATCTAGCCTATAAGCATTCACTTGTAGAAGGATGAGTGAGGCCATCAGATGTTCACTTGAAATTCCCGCTACTAACTCTTCCCTTTGTCCCCGTTATCCCAGCTGCAGGTAATCCTGCCCCAGCTGCACATAGTCTTGGGACAGAAGAGTAAACAGGGGTTAAATGTTGACTGTGGTTGGAGACTCCAGTAGACTAGCTTTTGTGAATGGTAATTTAGGGTAGACAGGGATTTTTGAAAGATGCAGGTAGTTTTGAGTCATTTAAGTAAACTCACTACATTCCTTGGTCCACAAAGTTGGACTTGATGGAACACTTTGTTGGTCTGTCACTGAGTTGGTCTGTTGTCAGTGCCATATCTAGGATGAATAGATACTTGTTCACATCTCCCTAGAAAGAATCACACAACACATGCCTCTAGGATATTTTGAAATCAGGTAATGAAATGGCTCTAGTATTATTTTTGCTCTGAATTATTTGACTAGTGGTATTCTTTTGTTTTTCTTTATGAGACTTCTGATTTTTCCCTACTTCTATGAAGAGAAATATTGGTATTTTCATGGGATTACACAGAATTGGTTACTTTGGCTGTGTGGCCAGTTTTACAGTATTAATTCACCGCATCCATGAGCACATATTGTCTTGCATCTTCCAGAACTTTCTTCCATTTCTGTATTATTCTCCAGTTCTACTGTGGAGGACTTTCACCTCCTTGGTTGGGTTTTTTCCCTCATTTTTGTTTGTTTGTCATCAGGGTCACCATCAGTGGCATTCTTTACTTTTCCTTCCTCAAGGGGTGTGTTATGGTGTGTAGGAAAAGCAACTGGTTTTTATATGTTGATCCTGAATTCTACCTCATTGAATTTTTTCCTTGTTTCTAAGAGTCTGTTAACTTTCTAAGCCGATGCCATTGACTGCCGATCTGAGAATTTCTGTCCATGATTGCCTAGCTTTGTCTGAAGGGTTTTGTCAGTCTGCAGCAGGTTTTTCTATTTGTACCCCTTTAAATCTGTAGTGTGTCTTGGACAACATTGAAATATCACTTTGTCGGTGGCTGGTTGTTTTGACATTCTGTGAATACTCTTACTCTTTGTTCCAAAAAGAAGTTTTATAAAAAGTTTTCTCTTCTTTGGGTCTTGCTTTAAACTGTATTACATAGAATTGAAATATAGGGTTTTAGGATAATCATGATGTTCCCTAATAAGGCCAGAGTCTTACGTGTACTCTGCTTACTGAATCTTGAATTCTCAGGTTCTGTAGTCAGCTCAGCCCAGTGGAAAACTGCTCCTTTTGGAGCCCTGAGTGGGTGCTGGGCTCTGTTGTATACAATCAACTCACTGTTCTTAAGCAAGCCTTGAATGATGTCATCACAAGCATGCCCCTCATCATTTTTCAACTGACTCTGACAAGGAATCCTCAGCAGGCAGTTGGAATCCTCCTCCTGTTCAACTCTCTTCCACACTGTGCCCCATGACCTCCAGCTGCCTTGTTCTTCCAGGGTTCGAGCTTTGTCTTTTCAGCTCAGAGAGTCAAAGTGACTCTACATTTCCTGAGCAGTGGCCGGAACAGTCCCCTAAGAGAAGAAGCTGAAGTAGTCGTGATCATGAAGCTTACTTGGGTTTTGATCTTTCAGAGGTCAGTGCATTGACTAAACTCCATTATGTTGAATATAAGTGGTCTGTGTGCCTTGTAGACCTTTGGGTTCATTACGTAGGATTTTATCCTTGTTAATCAGTGTTGACTGAGATGAAAGTCTGAGAACCTGAATTTAAATGATAAACAAATGTGAAATAAAACAGTTAGGAGAGCCAATACAGAGCATGCCAGACCCTCCCCCGCCAAAAAAAATTCTGAGAGATTTGATATGCAGGTAGCCAGTAGCAGTCTTAGAAATAAAGAATCCACTCAAACATTCATTGTCACATTTAATCTTCTAAAGATTCCCCCATGAGAAATCAGTTGAGTAACGATGTGTGTTTTTGTAGGAAAAGTATCCCCATCATCAGGACCATACAGATGGTCTAGATACAGCAGTGGCCAGTGATTACACCAAGAATAATGTCAATCCCAGGCAACCTAGAAGGCAAAGGATAAGTAGCCAGAAGTGTATATCCAGATTCTGGGAATCCTGGCAGCACAGCAGGAATACTCTCATGTGAGAGAGTTCTACCCTGAATAGTGGGGCCCAGTGAGGAACAGAGCATGTGGGGCTATAACACTGCTAAAACAGAATGAGAGCAGAGGCTGGGCAGAGGGCCAGAACGGTTGTTAGGTCAGTCACTTTCATTTTGTTGACGAGAAAATTGAAGTTCAGATGGCTTATAGATGAGCCAGTTCTAAAAAGCAACCCCCCGTGGTGAAGCCAAATAAAAGACATAAGTGAGGACAACCAGATGTGCCTTTCCCTACATCCAGATTCTCCACTTTAAAGTGCTGTTACCCTCAGAGAGGCAAGCTAGCACAAATCTTGTAAGAAATGAAAATGAAATCATTGTTCAACTTTCAGATTTGGTTATAGAGTTTGATTGTCCCTCTGTTAAAGGCACTTTGATGCTTTCTGGAGACTTTTATGATAAGACATTTCAATTTCAATTTTGTCACTTCTTGTACAGCTTACATTGAGAAATTTTAATTTTTAAGAGAGAGAGAGAGAAAGAAAGAGAGTATGTGTGTTTAAGTTTGTGAGACTAAAACCAGAAATGGGACAGGAGGTATCACAGGGGAAGATTAGGGAACGACAAAGAGAGAAGAAAGTGTAATGGAGCATGGATAATAGGAAGACAGAGAGAGGATGCTGTGGGAAAAGGAACAGAACCAGCAAGAGGAAGATAGGAAGCATAGAACAAGGTGTGCCTGAAAGGCCATAATGAAATGCAATCTTTTGTATGCTAACTTAAAAACGAATTTTTAAAAATTGTGTGGATGGCATGTGACTTCAGAATGGTCCATTCTGGAGAGTGCTTCAGAGAAGAGAGGCACAACTCCTTAAGCCCTTGCGGAAGCCTAGAAAATGAAGGGCTGTGCACACATCTCTCACTTCCAAAAGCCCATGTAAAGATTAGTTATGATAATGCAAATTATAGTCCTTTGGAGATGAGAATGTCTTATAAAGTTAAGGTGCTCTCCATCTTGGATCTTTGCTAACCATTTAGGCGAACACTTTATGATTAACTGTGACATCTGATTCTAGTTTCCCATGCTGCAGATAATGATATCTTCTGTGCTTATAAATCATTCCCCAAAAGGGAGAGGAGAACGTTTCTCCTGTTGGGTTACAGGGAGAAAACAATGCTGAGGTGTGTTCATTTAATGATAAACGTGAAAGCTAAGGAACTTACATCTCATGTGTATGTTGGTGGGATGTTTCCAGAAGATTTTCTAGTCTTCATGCCCCTTTTTTTTCTGTTTGTTTTGTCTTTTTGTTTTGTTTTGCTTTCAAATTTCTGAAACAGAGAAAAAATTCTGTATGGAATTCTTCCTAGATGGGAGGTAGTTATAAGACTGTAGGAGGGATTCACTGTATTGTATCATCTCTTAATAATGAATTCTGTTAACAGGAAGCCTAGTCAACACAATGCCTGTGGCAGGAAGGCAAACAGATCCCCTTTACTGTGGTGTTAAATAGGAATGGTTTGCAGTTTACACATCTTGCTCATACAGTTCACTGGAAGACCAGCTCTACTCTCTTCACAGGAGTCACTTACACCTCACCTACTTGTCTTCTATGTACACAACACTGTATTGGTTTAAGGAGAAATTTCACCTTTTATGAAACATCTGCTCTACAAGATGATAAGTCTGACTTTTAAAAGTCTTCTGAATCTAACACCCTTCTTGATGTCTAAGGAGCCCCTTACACTCTTCAAATCATGAGAAACTGTACTATTTACTTTCCTTGTCGGTGCTGAGACCAGATGCACAACAAGAATCGACTTGATGGATGCCTTGTTCATTCTAGCTTACAGTTTGGGGGTAGACTTCATCTTGGCAGGAAGGCATGGTAGCGGGAGTATTGTGGCCACAGTTAAGAAGCACAAATAGGAAACAAGGACCACTTCCAAGCACTCACATCCTCCAGTGAGGCAACACTTCCCAAAGGTCCCACAGCCTTTGCAAACAGTGCCACCATCTTGGGACCAAGTAATCCAACCCACAGCCTGTGGTAGACACTCCACATTCGAACCACTTCACTTAGACACACAAACATCATTCTCCACTTCAACTCAGTGTTACTGCAGGAGGCACTGTACCCCAAGAGTCCTTTGAACTTGTAGCAGTGTTGTTCAGAGAAGCAATTGCCTTGGCCCTTTTGAAATGTCTGTCAACTACATCACTTCCCAGACACCCCACTGTGGTAGCAGACAGAGAGCCACAGGCTGTCACCAAGCCATGTGCTTCTCAGGCAGGGATGAGTATGAATTAAACATAAATGATACTCTATTCGAGATGGTTTATTTAAAACTACAATTAAATTAAAATGTCTGCATACCACAGCAGATTAATATTTTAAAATGGCAGGTGGAAAGCAATCAAGATTTGATTTATCACCTGGACCACTCTCACAGCCCCTCCTGGGACTGGATGGGAAAGGCGACATTTCCTTAGCTGCCTGAGCTAGCTTGCCATGATGGTATCTTCATTAGCCTGTCACTTGTCGTAGAAGATGGTTTTATGTTCGTTCAAAACAAGAAGGAGTCTATTCACCCTGTACAGGCTAAAATTTTTTATTGTTTGTTTTTGTTAACCACAGACTGCATTGTGAATGTGCCTAAAATGGAGACACAGCAACCAGTATTGCCTTTCACTTACCAGTGAGGTTGGACCTTTGTTACCACTCTGTACCCAGTAGAGACAATACATAGGGGTTTATTTTGTCATTGTTTTGCACTAGAATCCATGAGTTTTGTAAGGAGAGAAGGATATAGAAAATGATCTGAGTTTTGTGAAACACAAACTTGTGGACCCAAAGAAAATTAATGAACAGGAAACCATGAAATTAAAAAACAATACACTCCTAAAGACCACCCTGTGGTGTTCCAGAGGCAGAGATGGAGGAGGCCATGAGCTCTGTTTAGTTTCAAACTGAAAATAAAGATGACTGTGGTGGTTCATCCATGATCCCAGCACTTGGAATGTGGAAGCAGGAGGATCAGGAGTTCAAAATCAGTTTCAGCTCCATAGTAAGTTTCAGGCTAGCCTGGACTACATGAAATCCCATGGAATTCTAACAAAATACTCCAAGTCTAAGGAGTTTTACTGTAAGAAGTCTTCCTGTCAGAATGAAAGAGCCCTCCATGTGAATGACTCCGGGATGAGATTACTCTTATTATCTGTTTTGTTATTTGCATAAGGAAGAGTCAGAAGCCATGAGGTTCTGCTAGTCACCCATTTGTGGATTAAAGCAAATCTCCAAGAGTGTAATATATCTTGTAAGGGCCCTCAATCATCCTGAGAGAGCACACAGTGTTTTAAAAACCCAGGCACCACCCATCCATGAGTTTGCCTCTTTCCTCCACTTCTTGATGCTCAGTTACTTGAAAGCAGAGAAGGAAGCTCAGTATCCTGGTACTTTTCTAAACACACTGGGAGTCTGAGGATCCCCACTGACTGACCTCCATGTAACATGAAATCCAGATTCCAGGGCAGTTTTCTTCCCAAGCACCAGCTCCATTACCCTCTACATAAATCATTCATTGGGCATATCTACGGGAGGCATTGTCTGAGGTGCTATAGACATAAAGTCAAACAGGAAAAACAGGTGCTTGCCTACCGGAGCTTCATTCTGGTTAGAACACAATGATGCAGACGTTGATGCCACAGCCAGGCAGAAAAAGTTAGGGAATGGAACATGGGCAGTTTTGCCCATATAGCCTTCAATATAGGGCTTTCCAATACAGTACAGTCAACCTACCAGGGGCTACATCCTTAAAGAAAACTGACTCTCCCACTCCTAGCAACTACCAATTATCAATAGCTTCTCAGCTAGGGGTGAGACTCAGTGCTCCCTTCCCCTCTGAGTGCAGGTATTTTGTCTGTCATTTCTGCCTGGTAAGGACACTGTGGCTGGGCTTGGCAATATAATAGGCATTTGATTCTAAATAAAGGATGTTTAAAGCAAAGTCCTATTTGAGAACTAGATAAAGGGGTTCTGGGTCTGTAAGGAACCCACTGAAGAAATATTAATGAGTAAGGAGAAAAATCTAAAGCACGGCTCACTGCAGTGACACTGGATGAGAATCCATAAAAGATGGGAGAGAGCAAACTCAAGTGAAAAGTTTGTTGGAGAAAGTAAGGGTCATTCTTTCCCAAATTTGTTCAAAATTTAAAAATGTAAAGCCAAGCATGAGAATCTTGCAAACGCTGTACAAAAGCATATACTAACTAAAGCCAATGAAGGGAAAGCCTTGAAAATGGCCAGAAAGAAGCCTACGTTACATACAGAGGAATAAAACTCTGCTAATTACTGGATTCTGTGAGACCTGAATAAGCAATATTGTGAAGTGGAGCCTTCAAGACTGAAGGAAACCTGTAGAGTTCAGTGCTGCATCCAGAGAAACTAGCTTCTAAATGCAAAGAAATCAAATATAAAATGAAGACTTTTCAGATACAAAGGACCAGGAGAGTTTCCTTTCCTGAAAGACTTGTTAAAATACAGATACATACACATCCTTCAGGAAAAGAGAAGTGTAAAGGAATGCTTTTCCAAGAGGCTTTTTGTTTTGTGCCGTCTTCCTTATGGTTACATGCCACTTGGACTTCTGGGAACAGCTTGAAGGGAGGTATATAAGAGAGAGTGTGTCCATTGGGAAAAAAACAGTTGGGGTAGAGGCAGGGAAAGAGTGAGCACAGAGTTGGTGTCAGGGAAAAGCGAGTTCCAAAAGGTGCTGCTGATAGGGAAAGCAGGCAGAAACAAGTCTCAGATAAAAACAGATAGTTCTAGAGAATAAGAAAGAAGAAAATTGCTGGGAAAACTCAGACACAGATAGACAGCTAGAAGAGGCTCAAAGGCACAACAGCTGAATATATATATACACACACACATACATATATGCATGTAACAAAAATAAATGAAAAAAGAGACCATGAATTTGAGGTTAAGGAAGGGTATATGGGAGGGTTTGGATGGGGGAAAGATAGTGTAGATATATTATAATCTCAAAAAAAGGAGAAAAAATATTGGGAAAAGAGAAATAATCCCAAATGAAAACGTATATGTCTATAAAGGCATGAGAATGAATGGCAACTACTGGACACAATAATTACGGTAGCAAATATAGCAGACCATTGGGAAGTCATTTGGATCTATTTTGTTAAAGTACTAAATGTGACTTTCGAGATGATTTTGTGGGCAAAGGCACTTGCCACCGAGCCTGAGGGCCTGAGTTCAATCCCCAGGACACATATGGAAGGCAAGAACCTGACAAGTTGTCCTCTGACCTCCACATTCACACTCTGGTTGATGTTCTCTCTCTCTCTCTCTCTCTCTCTCTCTCTCTCTCTCTCTCTCTCTCTCTCTCTCTCTCCCACACACACACACACACACAACCCTAATAAAATTCCCAAAATGTACCAAGTCTTTAAGTGAAAATAATTATTCAGAGATTTATATCACATATAATTATTAAAACACATCATAATACTTGCACAGTGTTCTGGACAACAGAGCTAGAAATGTATTATTATAAGTTTTATACTGTATAAGAAAAGGTGTATTTTAGATTATGATATACTTGAAAATACATGAGATTTAAAATAACTGAGAAAATTATTTTTAAAAACTCAGAATGTTATGGCCGAGGAGATGACAAAAGTGCACAAAAGCCAATGGAGAGATACTCAATAAAATTTGTAGAAATTAGAAATGAAACGGGCAGCCCCATGATGCCATCGCTATCCCCGTGCTTTGCTCTCAGCCTTCAACGGCCCCTGGCAATCTGCTTCAGCTCTAAACTTTTTTGAATACCAGGCAAATCCCTGTGTCATAGGCTTTAATGATCACATTACTGCAGATTGAAAAGATGCCCATTATCCTGAAACCACACAGGCACAGTGAGGACCCCAGCCTTTGGTTTTCATCCTCAGCAACTGCTTCTCGCCACGTGTTCCTAGAAGGAATGTGATGCTATCAGAGCCTCTTCACAGCTTGTGGATGGAGCTTGAAGACTGAAGAATAAACGAAGTAGAAATCCCATCCTGGCACATAGCTGGCGCTCTCATGTGTGCTGCCATGTTTTCATATGTTAGTGTTGATTTATGAGTGAAGTTCTGAAGTCAGCTGGGATGGAGACCTCCTTACATAATATTGAATACAAAGTCAGTCTAAAATTTTATGTTATATTCAAATGAAGCTTTCTGATGTTGGTCTCCTACCAATGACAGTATCTTCCTCATTAATCTGCTTTATTACTTCAGCCTCAGTTTACAATTCTCTTGATAGCACCTCTCTTGAAAGTCCCAAATATGGTCTTCCTTCTTGTACTCATTACCCAGAAGTTATTTTGGTGAGCTTAGATGTTCATTTTTAATTGAAAACTCCAGAACATTTTCTTGCATGGTGATATCATAATTGTACTGTCAGTCTTCTCAATAGCCTGCTATTTCTCTTTTCTGTTGCTTAATGAACTCCCATGCTGTTCTTAGCTAGAAGTGGGGAGCAAGACAGAAGACAGGACTTATCTTGACTTAGCTAAAGCACAGAAGTGGAGGGAAGAAGTCCCCTGGGCTTCACCTGATAAGATCTGATCCATGCTGCTTCTTCACTCTCTCCCCGCAGAGCCCAGAATAACACTGAAAGCACAGTAAGAAAAACTAACAGCAATTCTGGGAGAAACTGGCGTATCTCCATTCCAGGGTGCTAGCCTAAACCCTTGCTGGCACCAGGCAGTTATTGTTTGATAGGACTCTACTATGCAGAAAGATGTTCTGGGAAAGTTACATAAAAAAAAATATAGCCTTGGTAATACAGAGTCTGTATTTAAAATGGTTTAAAGCATGCTTTAAGTTATTGTTAAGTTATTGCTTATTTATACTTTGCTTCATCCATTTCTATTACATTTACTTATTTTTTTAGAGGAGGTGGGTGGGTGTAGGCATGGAGGTCAAAGGCCAACTTCTACTCTATGGGTCTTTGGAATCAAGATGAAGTCATCAGCCTTGGCAGCAGGTACCTTTCCTCACTGGACCATCTCACCTTGTTTAATTCTAAAAGGAAACTGAAACAAATATCCCAGGATTGTTTTCAGCTATGTATTCAAGTACAGAGATCGAAATGAAACTAAGTATTTTGAAGCAAAATTTGTAATTAATTCAGCAGTAATGTTGTTGACAGAAAGGTTTATTTTTAGAAAAGCAAATGGCTGGTGATTTTGAATTGGCTTTTCTGAGAATTTCAGAGGTCAGTGTTACGCTAGTGTCGACCCTATATACAGCCAGTGGCCAGTGCTCAGCCAGAGAAAGCCAGTCCTCTGACTTGCATTTATGCAAGGGAAAGCACATGAAATTGCTAATTCTTGAACCCTTAATGGTGCGAAAGTGGTAATTCAAAATGACTCAACTCAGTCATATCTTTTATTAAAATGAATTTACCTGAGTTACCATTCTTTTAACCATCTAGAGTACGGTATTTGCTGCATATTTAAAAATGAGTTGTTTCTATGTTCAATCAAATTGGGTTTTGTTTTCATTACAAAACTTTCAGAAGACTGGAATCTGTTAAAACAAGAATATAGTAACTTTCCAACTCACATGTTTGTAATCAGATAGGTGTGGGTGTTTGTGTGTATGTTTTAAATTTTAGTTTTTATAGAACTTAACTTTGCCTTCTGATGATAAAGAGAATCATTACAGATGTCAATGTCAACTTATCAGGTTTTATTGAATGTTTTATACCATCTGTACAGGGGCTTGGAATTTTGTTGTTTGTTTTTGCATTGTCTGTTCTCATTTTGCATAATACTCTACATGTGTCTAGAGAGAACTGAAGCCTAACCAACATTGCTGCTTATGAATTCTGAAGCAGAATTGCTCTATTCCAGATAATTGGTTAAAGCTTACCTTTAAGTAGAAAAGTAATTGGAATGAATTTCCTAAGGCTTTTTGTCTGTTACAATTCCTTAGTGATTGGTATGAACCTTTTCTCTAAGCCTGCATCCGTGTCCTGGTGTTGCTGATGTTTGGGATGAAGGGATATTAGTTAATAGTGTTTACCTTTCAGATTGCCCCTCCTGAGTCAAGTTCTGTGCTCATATAAAGTCTAGCTAAGAGACTGCACGGTTATCACTGTCTACTAAGGATCCTACCATCATTCAGGGTTTCTTGGGAAGATAGCTGCTTCCTTTTCTAGCAAAGACACTGGGGGATAATTTAAGACAAAGGGAAGTTGGGTGGCTACAGAATTGAATGCTCCTGCCAGAGATGAATTTCAGCTATTTGTTTGACTGTTTTCTCTGGTAAGAAATATTCAAAGCTGCTGAGAAAATCTCCTAGAGATGAGAAGAGGTTTTATGAGGTTGTTGTTGTTGTTGTTGTGCTGCTGCTGTTTTAAATGCATTGAGAAAGGGAAAATCTCATAAATACCATGTGCATGCACACACACACACACACACACACACACACACACACACACACACCCTTCATAGATGATGGATGTTTTCCCTAAAGCATAAATACAGTATAAAAAGGTGGTTGTGCTGTTATCTGACTTAAAAGATTCAAGTGTGATCATTCTTATTATCAGAGAATAAAGAATAAGGTGTGAGGGTGAGCACATGCTCAATTTCTGGAGGATGTCTTGGTAGCTTGGGTGTATATGTCTGTAGACTCTTATAGGTTAAAAATTAATACGCATACCACTCAGCCTATAAAATTCACTCTGAACAACTTGACTAAACCACTTTCAGCACATGCATAGGGCTGTTTGTGGCAGAGGAATGGATGCCATCTAAGTACTGCTTAACTGCACATGGAGGCTGATATAAGCTAGTTAGGGCACGGTAGAACATTAATAATGAAAAGGCCTAAAGGTCCTCCAGCAGACGGATGGATAATGAAAAGGTGGTTATCTTCACTTGGTTTCTGCTGCTGTGGTACAACACTGGACAGAAGTAACCTAGGGAGGAAAGGATTTATTTCAGCTTACAGTCCATCATGAAGAAAGTCAGGGTAGGAATTAAGGCAAGAAACTGGAGGCAAAAATTGAAGCCTTTCTTCCCTGCTTTTTCTATCTTGAAAAACAGCACCAGCAAAGTTTGAGTTTCCTCATGGATGGAGCCCCTTCTGCAATTTTAGCTCAACCTTTTAGCTCCTCCTTGTGGATCTGAAGCTGCTTCTGGGCTCTAACCATCTCCCCTCTTCATCCTTCCAAGAGACATGTGGCAACAGTTTTCTTCTCTGCTCACTTCTGGGGTCCTTTGTTCTTTCATTTGGGTTCAACCATGTTGTCAGACTGTGAGAAATGTCCTATGTTAAATTCCCTGAATGTTTTCTGGAATTGCGTGAGTCTAAAAGGAATTATCACATGATGAAAAGTGTATTAATTCATTATTTTTCTTCTTTAATTAAGTTCTCATAATCAGGGAAACGTCTCTTCCTCCTGCTCTGAGGTGACAGAGGAGTAAGGAGCATCCCTTTGTTCCTCACTACTCATATTTCAGTTAATATGACTCATAAGATACTACTGTATATCGTGAAACAGTTGTTAAATTGAACTGCTGGTCTCAACTCCAATGATCTCAAGCTATACCCACCGTCATGCACATGCTGTTTCCTTGGTGGTAGGCTCAGAGCCATAAACCAGAGATGTAGAAATTATGGCCTGGGCCCTACTCAAATGGAAAGCTCAGTTTTAATCCGTGCATACTGAGTGAGCCAAAATCTAGGGCATCCATCCATCCAGCAATGAAAACCTCATCAGAAAATAGAGAGAGAGAGCAACACCGAAGCCTGTGTTTCCTTCACAGAAAAGGTCCAGTCCTCAATACAAGGTCTTCACCAAAGAAAGAGCAGAGGGGAGCTGCTGGAGGGATGGATAAATGGTTAAGAAATGTTGGATGTTCTTTCAAGGAACCAGACTTCAGTTCCCAGCACCCATATGGTAGCTCACAGATGCCAGCAGCTCTGGCTCCAGAGGATCTGATACCTTCTCCTGGCCTCCTCAGTCACATGAGGAACACACACACACACACGCACACACACGATAAAAATAAAATAAATCTTAAAAAAAAATGAGAGAGCTTTACTGGTTGAAGTGCAGAGAGAAAGCTCCCCTGCTGCTGTGGCCTTTCTGTCTATTGAGGGCACATTATTCCTTCCTGACCAGAATGCTTTCCGAACTTACATAAAATGATAAGTTCCACAGGCTTTCAAAAGCCCACCTACCATTCCTCACTTTTGATCTTCCTCTTCAACAATAAGGCTAAAAGAAGTTATAAAAGAGCCAAGCTATGGAAACAGAATTTATGGACTTAAGGCAAACTGAATTGAATCCATACATGACATTTTCCTAGGAGCAGCATCCTTTCCTGGGAGCTAAATGCTTCCCAGGATTCATGGAACTCAGCAACAAGAGAAAGTCGGAAAAAGAATTCTCCTAGTGAGAGCGGAGACTGAGAGAGGCTCACACATGTACTTAACAGAGGTTTACAGTTAGTATAGACTTCCCCAGTGATATTCTGTGTCACGCACATGAATTCATGGACACAGACAGGCACAGACATGCAGAAATAGGCATACTCACGCAGACGCATTCAGACACATAGTCACACAGAGACATGCATACTACACACACACTACATACACACACACACACACAAAGACACACAGACATGTGATTCTTATCAATATTCTGAACTAATTTTCAACAATATCTTATATGCCATTTTTAGATAAAACTATAAAATAACTAGTATAAAATATTTTATTATTCCTACTTCAGTCAACTCATTACAATATGTATATGTTTATAGCTATCTGTCAGATATTTATATGACATATGTATGTGTATTATTTCATATATCTTCACTCATATGGGTATATCCTTATGTAAATACATATATAATCGCATATGTACTCAAATATAAACTAAAACATAGCCATGCATTGCTTAAAAGCAAGTATTCATTCTGAGAAATGAGAAATGAGAAAGAACTTGTGTTCTCACAATTCTGACCTTATAAAATATATACGTAAAACAGTATTGTTGGAAGTTGCATATGATTTTTGCATTGATATTCTCTGTTCTGGTTGAGATTTTTGTCAACTCAACATAAATCTAGGAATATCTTGGGAGAGGGAATCTTAATTGAGAAAATGCCTCCATGAGTTGGGCTGTAGGCAAGTCTATCTTGATTGACTTTGGCTAATGATTGGTGTGGGAGAGTCTATCCTGCAGGGGGAGCAATGCCATCCCTGAGCAGATAATCCTGGGTTGTATAAGAAGACAGGTTGGGTGAGGGAACTCTGAGAAGCAAGCCAGTAGGCAGCACTCCTCCATAGCCTCTGCTCTAGTTGCTTTTGGTCATGGTGTTTTATCACGGCAATAGAAACCCACTAACACATCTACAAATCATTTAATCAATTACTTATGTTTTGGTAAGAACACTAGCTAAAATTCCCTTGTCTTTGTACATTTTATAACTTCCCCTTTGCTCTTAGACTCAGAATATTTTATAAATATGGAGTTTGTGATTATGAGGAATAGTTAACTATAATTAAAAGCCTAACAAGCATTCCGCACAGCATAAGCATGCATTGCCTGTCATCCACTTAGAGTTAATAACAGATTCTGATTTTCTTGATTGGACACAAAAGCTCCTGTGACTGAGTGACTTGCCTGGGGTCACATTACTAGTCTGTGACTCAACTAGAATGTGAGCACATAGTTAGGGAAAGTTTTCCTTCATTCTATCAGGTCTAACTCATATTAAACTTCTAAGTAGATACAGTGGATATAAACCACACTGTATGTAACAGATCTTGGATCATGGTGCTGTAACAGAACAGCAGGGAGCAGCATCTCCCACTCCAGATGCTGTATAGGTATAGAATCTTACTTGCTTCTCATCACAACCAAAGACTTCAAGACTAGTGAGATACACTTTTCATGCCTCAGACAAGCAAGTTCAAACAAAGAATATATCCCAACACTTAGAGCAGACCTGTTAAATTCATCTTCTATTAATGTCTAATGAATATTAGACATAAATTCAGAGTGGAGTTTATTTACAAACTGATACATGCAGTCCTAGTTTATGGACAAGAATTATGTCATGGGTTGCAACTTGCAAATAATACTTAGTGGGCTAAGAAAGGAAGAGCATGGTCCCTCTTGTGCTATTTTTCCTATTCACTCAATATGCAGGTTCTGAATAACTTCTTGGTGCAGGTTTTAGGGTTTGGATGCAGATACACACATAGTTTCATAACCCATTTCTTCATAGAACTGTATGATCATCTTCCCTTCTGAACATTTTTCCTGGGCTGACTCTTTTCATAGCAAAATTGATACTAGGGTATTTATATGACCATACTAAGTTATCTTTACTCTTTTAATAGTACAAAGTAATTGTCAATTGAATTTTAGAATTGATAATATAACTGTATATTATTAAAGATTTTATTCTGCTGAGATGGCTCAGCAGTCAAGAGTACATGCTGCTCTTGTAGAGGACCCAAGATTGGCTTCAAGTACGCAGATCCAGTGGCTTACAACCCACCTGTAACTCTATCTACAGGGACTTGAGGTCCTCTTCAGGCTTCTGCAGGCCAGCATCTGCATTCATATACGCAGACCCATGCCCACAAGTGCACATAATTAAAATATTTAAGTTTTAAAATTAAAAATAAAGATTTCACATTTTGTATGTTAGAATTATTAGATTTGGAATGTTACTTTACTTTTTCCCAAGGAGGAAGCATTAGACACAGAATTCCTAAAGGTTTGAGGTCCGTGAAGTCTGACTCTGAGGTTAGAAGAGAGTATTCAGGGCTGGATATCAAAGATCTTTTGTCTTTTGGGCCTATGATATGTGACTACTCAGTCTCTTCTCCATCAGTGTCAGTCATCCCTTCACTTCCTCTTCTCTTTTAAAGAATGATACTATAGTACTGACATAGAAACAGATATGTATACAAAAATCAAGCAAACAAACTAACAGATGGTCTATATATAAACCAACACAGCTATGGCCTCCTAATTTTTGACAAAAGTATAAAAAAGTATACACTGGATAAAAATGTATCACCTGTTCAGCAAATGTGCTACCAAAACTGGATAGCCACCAGCAAGAGAATGTAATTATAACCATCTCTCACTCTGAAAAAAAAGTCAGTTCAAGATGGGTCAAAGGCCTTGATCTAAAATCTGAAATGCTGAAACTGCTAGAAAAAAAACATAGGAAGAACCCTTTACTCTATAGACATAGATAAGAACTTTCTGCACAGGACTCTAATAACTCAAGAAATAACCCTGAGGATTGTCAAATAGGATCATATGAAATTAACAAGCTTCTGCACATCAAAGAAACTATCAACAGAGTGAAGAGACAGACCATACGATAGAAGGAAATCATTGCTTGCTATAGTTCACAGTTAAAATCTAGACTATATTAAGAACTATAAAAATTAAATTCCCCAAAATATTAATTAATAAGTGGGCTAATAATCAGAACAGAGTTCTCCAAAGAAGAAACACAAATGCCCAATAAACATATTTAAAGGGTATTCAACATCCTGAGCAATTAGGGAAATGGAAATCTAAAGTTCTCATTAAAATCTCACTAAAATGAAATTCCGTCTCGCCGGGGTCAGAATGGTTACTATCCAGAAGGCAGGTGATCAGTGCTTACGAGGACCTGGAGAGGAGCCCTGCTGGTGCGGGGTATAAACTGTTATGGAGACAAGTATGTAGATTTCTCAAAATTAAAAAAATAGAGCAATCATATGACCCAGCTATAACACTCCTGGGCATATACCCAAAGGACTCCATATCCTCCAAAGAGATACTTAAACATCGATGTTTACTGCTGCAGTATTCACCATAGCCAGCAAATGGAAGCAGGCTGTTATCAACAGACAAATGGATGTGGTACATATATGCCGTGGAGTTTTATCCAGCCTTAAAGAGAGTAAAATTATGAAATTTTCAGGAAAATGGTTGAATCTGGAAATTATTATATTAAATGAGCTCACATAGACTAAGAAAGATAAATATCATATGTTTTTGGTGATACAAGGTCCCAGCTTTATATTTTTATGTGTGCATTATGTGAATGTGAGTGCAGGTTATGAAAGGGGGAAAGGAGGTGAGACAATAGAATACACAGGACACAAAAGTAGAAAAGGAGATACTGTGACAGACGTTTACAAATGCGGATGAGGGAGAGGGGCAGGGAAGATAAACACAGTTTACAGTCATAGTGGTAAGATTCCTTGTTTTCATTTTCATCAGCTTCTATATCAGCATTTTATACAATGAATTTACAGTCTACAAAGCTTAATAAAACTTAAGCATAAAATTTGGGGGCTGTTCTCTCTAACTCTTGTAATTAAATATTCCTGTTAAGCAAAGGTAGGAGAATGGCATGGTGGCTCACTACTAAAATTATACACTAGACTGGGATGGGCTGAAAAGAGGCTGAGGCAGAAGGATCCCAAGGTGGAGGCCAGTATGGGTTGCAAAAAGGGACCGTGACTCAAAAATAGATGGTAGATAGATAGATAGATAGATAGATAGATAGATAGATAGATAGATAGATAGATAGATAGGCAGGCGAATGCAGGAAAGTGTTTCACTACATTGCCACTGAATTTTGAACTTATTAATTTGTCTTTCCACTTCAATAGTTTTAAAGAATTCAGATATAGAAAGATGAAAGATATTGATTCAATAACAAATGAGAAACCAATATTTTAATGAAAACAAGTTTCATAATTCAAAGTAAATCACCAAGAGGAAGTATAGAAGCCAAGTCTCCCATCCTATTTCCATCTAGTGGGTCAGAGTCCAGGGAATTGGGCTGTAAGTTGAAAGTATACTTACTTACTGAAAGGCAGCTTCAGAATAGCTCTTACACCTCATTCCGGGCTGGATATTTTTCTCTGTCTCTGACCTCCTGTCCAGCATAAGTTGAAGTAAGATTGCTTACAATCTCTAGAAGATGTTTTATAGTGTAATTACTGTAGCAGAAAGCAATGAAGAATAAACTAAGAATTTTCAGTAGTTCTTCTAGCTATGTTTGGATATAAGCACCCAGCTGATTTTAATGCAGACATAGAAAGAGACACATCGGTTCATTTCTGTGTAACCCACTTCTCATTGATGTGTCTTCTACTGGGTCCTGATACCAGACTAGCTAAACTGTTACAGAATCCTATTTGGAAAACCTAAAAACATTATCTAGGAATTCTGCATATTCTGCACAAACATGATCTTTTATGAGGACCTTGCTGGCTATCGCCTCTTCTCTGAAATAGAGACGCCGCGTGGGGCACAGGTAGTGGGTGGGCCAGTACTACCTCAACTGCCATTGGAGTTTCTGTTTAAACATCTGCTTGCCAATGCTCTTCACAAGCAAAGATCAAGGGATGAGATTGGGAAGGAACATGGCCACCAGTAATCAGGCTTTACTGATGTCATGACATCTCTTAGGTAGAAAAGGGCCATCTCAGAACAGGATAACCTCTGCTAATTTGCATTACAAGGAATTTTTCTTTTTGGTGTAATCATGAGAGAGACATATTTGGATGTTATGTAGAAAACAAAACTAAAAATACTTTCTATGGGAATATTTGCAAAATAGTAATAAATAATGATAAAGAAATTAGTCATTTTGGTTTGCTACCAAAATACTTTTGTCACAATAGTGATTGGCTTCAAGGTATTATAGCACCTATCTATGAGAACGCACACAGATAGTAATCTTGTTGTCCTGGCTAGTTTTATGTCAACTTGACACAAGCTCTAGCCATCTGAGAGGAGGGAGTCTCAATTGAGAAAATGTCTCCATAAGATCCAGTTGGAAGACATTTCTTAATTAGTAGTTAATGAGGGATGGCCCAGCCCATTATGGGTGGTGTTATCCCTGGGCTGGTGGTCCTGGGTTCTATAAGAAAGCAGGCTGAGCATGCCATGATGAGCAAACCAGAAAGCACTGCCCTTCCACAGCCCCTACATCAGCTTCTTGATTTTAGATTTCTGCCCTGTTTGAGTTCCTGTGTTGACTTCCTTCAGTGATGGAACAGGATGTGGAAGTGTAAGCCAAATAAACACTTTCCTCCCTGACTTGATTTTTGGTCATGGTGTTTCATCACACCAATAGTAACCCTAATTAGGACATCTGTCGAGAAAAGGGGTGTGTGTGTGTGTGTGTGTGTGTGTGTGTGTGTGTGTGTGTGTGTGTGTATTTAATTTGGAAAGATATAAAATGCATTAATCCTAGGGAACAACACCAGTCCTTTAACAATGAAAACATGTAAAGCTGGAAATTTACCTCACTCTTTAGGGCAAGAATTATTTTTAACCAAAGGAAAACTATAGAGCAAATCTCTTCGTTGTAGTAGTACTTGGTTAATATTAATGAAAGGTTTTTGCGAGAAAATATCTTATTTTCTATTGCAAAAAAAAGAGCCAAGTCCATAAATTGGAAAGTAAGCCAGAAGCTCTGGTTATCTACTTGGCCAGACTGTAAATAGCTGCAAAGGGTCAAGTTTATTAAAATCCTGCTTCCCTCTTCATTCTGTATGGAAGATGGTTTTCTCTTGTGTGCGCTGTTTCTCTTGTTTTCAAATTCTGTTCATTATGGATCCCTATTTCCTTGAAATGCAGACTTCTGGGAGTCAAACTGATGACACATATCAGAAGTAGCTATGGAACTCCACAGACTACACCCACCTTAAGTGATATAAACAGTTCACCAATTTATCTTAAATCATTTAAGATATTAGTGAACAAAATCAATTTCCTAGGTTTTTTTGTAATGTTAATCTTCTGATACTTTATTCAGTTAGAATTTCTGACTTTATTCTGAGTGGTGAATGTACTGGCAAACGGTGGCTTCAGTGTTTTCCAAAACCCACATTAGAATCAGGCATGGATTTTCACATCAAGCTCCCATGGCAGCTTGAAAGTTCCAAGACTGAGGTGTTGGAGAAAGCTCATCTTGTATCCACAGAGCTGGGTTCAATTCCCAGCACTGAATAAACTGTGTCGTTGATCACACCTGTTACCTTAGCACTGAGGCATCTCGGGGGAGGTAGGAGGATCAGAGGTCATTCTCAGCTTGGTAAAATCACAGAAGGACCTATGATAGCCATGCTTCCAGTCTTGAACGTGTGAATCTATTACATATCCAACAAGCAAAAGTGCAGAGGTCAACAGTGAGCAGCAGAGAAGAGCAATAAATAGACAGCACATCAAACCGAGTACTCAAAAGTACCCGGCAGATAAGACTGCAGCTCCTTGATTGAGAGAGCAAACAAAAGGCAATGCCCTCAAATCAGGGCTTAGAAATATCTAGCAAAAATCAGCTTTGGAGACAGTCTGCTAGAGTTCCGATCTAGAGTCCCAGATGGAGCAAAGTGTCCCCTCAAATGAGGCTTCCAAACAAAGGAGCAAATAGCAGCAAATAGAGATGATCTTGCTAAATTGAAGACCATACTCATCCTCATCCGGCAGAAAAGACTGCAGAAGCCTTGAAACAGTCATGCTGGAGTTCTAAGGTCAGAGCTCCCAACTGCTTCCTTAGGCAGGCATTTTCATGCGGTGAGATAACAATAGTAATCCCTGTTAGAAATGGTTCACCTGCCAGCTGTTCTCAAGGATATCATGGTTTTACTCTTGAGCTGTTTTGCTGTTTTCTCTGCCCCGCTACAGAGTCATGGGGCTAATCTGACCCAGCACATAGTCTTTGAAGGATACTTGACATGAATACGCTAGGGTCTGAAGTAAGGGTAGGGACAACTCCTCCATAGCCAGCTTTTCACTGAGTTAAAACAGCAAAGGAAAAATAACAACATAATGTATGTTACAATAGTGAATTTGAAGCTAGCCTGGGATACATGAGAGCCTTTGCTTAAAATATATATTTATATATTTCAACACGAATTCCAGATATAGACCCTTTAAGAATAATATAGAAACTTGATTGACTCATTCCAGTTCTTCCCATCATGCTGTTTTCAAGTCTTTGAAAAGTTAGCACATACTTCTGACCTGAGAGTAAAATGAGAAAGGAGACGAAGCAACCACAAAGGAATGCTGTTTATAGATGGACTGCAAAGGTGTGTCAGACATCTCTCCACGATTTCAGGGTAGGGGACAGGGGCAGGAAATTAAAAAAAAAAAATATGAAAGGAAGTTATCGTACATGCAAACAGCCTCTGCTTTCACCCTCCACGTACTCAGTGTCTACTTTCAACTCTCCTACACCCAGACTCGGTGAATGGATACTCTCTTCTGTCCAAGATCTCAAAGGGAAATCCTCTTTACTGTGTTATTTCCAAGTCTAGTCTTGAGTAAGCCTGCCCTGATTCCCAGAAGGATCTAGTTGGCTTCTTTGTACATCTTGTAACCTAAATTAAGGACACCTCATCTTCCTCCCGCAGTCCCAGTGGGTATCTGTAGAGAAAGAAGAAGGGAAAACAACTCAAACCTTCTCACTAAGTAAAAAGGAAGATTGGAAATCATCACGCTTGATGGTCCCCGGCAAATAAATAATTCTGCTGAACAAATGCATGCATGCCCCCTGCATCCTATAGCAGAAGTCGTTTCTTAGCCGGTCAGTTCACAGCCCGGCATTTCTTTCACGGTGAATTCATTCCATCCATTCCCCTCCAAATCCTGGGGTCTACGTCTGCATAGACTCACTGCCCCTTTGGACGGATTGTATTGAGTGGCAGAGAAAGAAAAGGGATTACCCCAAGTAAAAAGGCGTGTGGTCTTTCTGTCGCTGTCAGTTCAGCAGTTCAGGATCACTTGAATTGCAGCTGAAGCCAGACAATCCAGAGGCACATTTGACAATTCTATTTCCTGGAAATTTTACTAGACTACCAGTAAATGGGCCCCAAGACCATTTTATGAGTAAATAACCATATAAGCCTGGAAATTGTTTCTCTTAGCCATTGAATCCACTGTCTTAATTCCTCTCCCTCAACCTAATGCTCAGCAGCCTCCGGTGAAGAGAAAGAATGTATCACCTTTAATCTAATCTTTGCCACTAAACACTCCATCACTGTCAATGAGAAGAAACTTAGGAAACCTGGGAGGGGAAGGAGCTAAAAATGTCCTGGGGCAGTACTTGATCTCTGAAGTTGCACTTAGAAGCTTCTACGTACACACACACACACACACACACACACACACACGCACACACCTTTGGATAACTGAGCAGCCGGCTTTGTGCAGTCTTGCTGTGTTCCATATTGCAATGTTCTCAGCCAAGTTACCTGGCGGAATACAGACCAAGGGAGCCTCTACAGGAGCCTGTGTCAGTCTAGCCCTTGCACCTCTGCCCATAGTCTTTCTGGCTCTAATGTGAGTGTCCATCTACTATAACACATATTTGAAAGTGAAATGATTTTTAAAAACATACGCAACATCATGAATTATTTCAAATGCCTCAGTTGGTGGGCTGTGAACTTTGTCAATATACCAAGCCCAGCTGGGCCAGCTATTCTACTCTGATGCCTCACAATGCCCTGGCTCTCCATCCTATGGTGATTAAACCTTCAACCTCTGTCCTGACATCTCCTCTACAAGGTTACTCACGTATTTTAAGATTAGTACTTGCAGCTCCTGCACACTTTGCAATTGCCACTGTGGAATGAACACAGGAAACAGGATAGAAAGCTGATTGTTTTTCTGGTTTTAATTCTGCCGCTGATTTGTGCATGTGGGGGATAAGTGCATAATAATATTATAATATAAGCTCCAAAGCTTCAGAATACTTATTCTAACTGCGCATTTTCTCTCACGTGTGGTTTCTAGATTCTGTATAGCTACACAGAAGCTTATGTATGTATAGAGCATGAAGGGAAAAGTGAAACTATTTAGGGGAAGAAATGGGAGGGGCCAGGGAGGAAGGAGAAGGTACCAGGGAATGAGAAGGCAATGTGTTCGACAAGTATTGTATGTACTTGCATGAAAATGTCCTTATCTAGCCCAGTATAATGAAATAATAAATAATAAATGGAGACCAACCACATAACACTGAAAATGTTAGACTGGCTTAAAATGGTAAAACCAGAAAGCTTAAATGTGTATCAAAAGGTTTAAGCCAGTCACCAAAAAAAAAAAAAAAAAAAAAAACCTATAAAAGATAAAACTAAAAAAAAAAAAAAATCCCAGAAAAGAAAAAGTGTAATACTGGCCAGACATGATACGAAAACAAGAAATGTGGGACACATGCTGGCTGTGAAACTGTTTGTAATGCAGAGTGGAAAGCAGAGAGGATTCTGGGAGGAGCCATACATGAGTTCTCCATGAGTATTGCAGCTTCACTGTACGTCTAAAGCACTTCTCATGTACAAATGCAAAGGAGAAATAGAATCATTGAGAAGTGCAGAGACCCCGGCTGTCCTCTGCAGAATCACGAGTATAGTTACAGGAGGCTCCTCGCTGATCCCTTTGATTTACTCCGTGTCCATTAATGTCACAGCATCTACCTTGACATTAAAGAAGGGAGGGTTTGTTTGGATGGATTATCTAATCTCACTAAGTCTCAACTATGTCTGTCACATTTACAGATGGAAAATTGATGATCAATAAGGGCTGGGCTGGGTGGATAGGTGGGTGTAGGGTTGAGGGCATTTTGCACTTGACATAAATCATTAAGAAAGAAAAATCATCAAGGCAAAGAAAAAAGCTTCACAGTAGATATGTGGGCAGTCATTTATAGCTGTAACTCGACCAGGTACCCCACCCCATCTCCAAAAGTTACAATTAGAAAATCTAACGCAAGTGTTGTCTTTTCTTGATCTTGCTATATTAATATTTATTCACACTCATACATAATTGTTGTGCATATGTACACATGCATTTGCTGTATGGAAATATGTAATATATTAATATCTACATATAACTGCTACTTCTATTTCTGTGCATTAGTATCTTATTCATATCTTTAATGGTTGGAGAAGTCTTACTATAGTTCCTAACAAAAGCTAGAACTCAAGAACAATTGAGACTGGATAATGTGACTTGAATACAGTGCAGAAATGTTTGCCAGTCCCCATTACCCACATATCCATATTTACCAGTCTTCATGTTTCCTGCACCTGCTTAATGCAGGTGAAAAAAAAACTCAGATCTCCATTTCCTGGGCTAACATGAATTCTAGTGATGTGCTTCATCAGAAGGAGGCAAAGGGGGCATCTGCCTGCCGGTGTGATGGTGTCAGTGTGAAGCTTGTGACAATCATAACCAGTGTTTTTCCTACTAATCTGAAGCACATTTGGATCATTTTCTACAACTCATGCATACACATTGGCCACTGTGTTTTCATGCTATATAGAATTTTTTTTTTATGGATAGCAAAGAAATTAACATCTCAGCAAATTTTAATATGAATTTTTAGCCAGGAACCAGTCATTGCCCTTTAGATACCAGACAGGAGGCGACTGAGCTGTCACTCACTGACTCGGCCTGTCCTCATGGGTTGATGCAGGGCTCAGTTAGCTGCACAGCAAGGTGGATTCCATTTCCCTTCCCACTATGTCTACCACATTTTATTAATAAACCATCTCTCAAATCTGTACTTTTATGTACACATTTCTAAGAATGATAAAAAAAATGTGTTTACTTAAAGTATTCTAAAGGGATTTTACTCTTGTGAAACTTCAAAGATGTAGCGAATATTTATTGAAAACGATTGCTGGAGATTGTCAAAAATACATTTTTGAACAAATAGCTATAAATTAAAAATAATTTATGGGACCATATAACAAATATCCAACATGAATCAAACCCTGTCTAGCACTCTGGTAACAGTTACAAAATATTTTCTCAGTGTTTCTATAAGTAACTCTCAATGGGTACTCTCAGCCACCATTTGTAGAGAAAAGATCCACAGAACTTGAGCCAGATAGGAAACAGTTCTCATCCCTGTTAAAAACCAATAGACCATCCTCATATAAACGACTCATTGTACACCTAAGCGAACATGTACTTTACTCTGCATACTGATGCACATGTGTAAAAATAAAAACGTGTAGAATGCGTGTAAAGGTATAAAAACATAAACTGTTATAATACCAATGAGAGGGTTATTACATATTTTAGAAAATGGAATCTCTGATAATACCACTCCACAAGCCACACTCCTGAAGCCTGTCTCTCCTCCCTGTTATTAGACTTAGCAAGAATGTGGATAATTCAAATGTAAACAGACACAAAATATTTGATTCAAATACTTGACAGTTTGTTTGGGAGGGGTGTTGTTTGCCCACTTTCTTTCAGTTTTTCTTTCTCTTTATTTATTTTATGAGTGTTTGTCTGCACATAAACCATGCAAGTGAAATGCTCACAGAGGCCAGAAAAGGACATCAGATTCTCTAGAACTGGACAGCTGTGAGTTGCCACCCGGGAGCTGGGAATCAAGCCTGGTTTTCTCCAAGAGCTGCAAGTGCTCTTAACTGCTGGGCCATCTCCCCAGCTCCTTCTTTTTCATTTGTTTGTTTGTTTGTTTATTTATTTATTTACTTACTTACTTACTTACTTACTTACTTACTTATCCATCCATCCATTCATTCATTCATTTTTATGTTTTTAGACAGGGCCTTCCTATAAAGACTATGTCCTTGAGCTTGAATTCACAATCCTGTAGGTGCATGTCTTTATCTTGAATGATCTTCATGTCCATGATGAAATTTCTCAAAGTTTAGGTGTTTTTCTTTAGTAAAGTTCTGAGTAGCAGCTATAAAAACAAACAAAACCCAAAAAACTCTTCATAAATTAGCACCTAATCTATGACATGCTATTTCACTGCATAATAGAACATGCAAAAGATATTATATGCAAAAGAGTTAGGAACTGAGCTGAGCTAATTACCAATGATGCATTTTCACTCCTGCACACTGTCCTGCCCATGAATAGCATCCAAATCTCTGGCCTAAAAGACTGAATGCTAATCATGCCTCTAAGTTTATAATAATCCTAAATATCCAGTTATGATCATACTTTTCTGGTCTGAAACCTCCCACATTAAGTCACAATTATGAGCTACAGTTTGCACAGAGGCATGTATGTCATACTCCAAATGTGACTCGTATTTGCACTGCATGGTTTTGTCTTAAAGGTTAAGGGAAGCGTGTGACACTGTCAGTTGTTAAGCAAATGTTGCCCTGTGAGCTCATTTTGCAGTCTAGTAGAGACATGGGTGCCTTTCTAAATTAAGCGGATGTTTAATGCATTAAATAAAATATGGAACAGAAAAAAATGTTGATTGATTATATTGAAATATAGTTTTAGTACAGTATAAATTGAAGTAATATTTCAAGTTTCCTTATACTCTGAATGTTATATTGTAAATGCCTATCATTTTATTAGTGACAAAATATTGCTGTGATTTGTTGCCTAAATGCAAGACTGGGGAGGGGGTGGGAATAGTTTCAGTTTGTTTTCAAATGCAACTTCAGAGATGCCCAGAATTTCCCCCATAAACCTCAGGTTAAAGATGCCTATAGTAGAGGTGACGGGCACTGAGAGTCGGGGAGCACGCTGTGAAGCCCGCTACCCACTGCTACCTGACTTACTAAGCTTTAAGGGAAGTGACAGAGAGCAGGTGACTAGCTGATCCTCAAAGAATGGTTAGTCATGACAGAGAAGCATGGGAGAGCCCGAGAAACGCAGCGTCAGGGAAGATTGCACACCTGAGGAACTGTCATCAACAAAAGGAGATGGAGAGAATGTGGAGGTCAGAGACACGCTTGAACACACAGGCTACTCTTAAATCAGAGGGATTTTCTAATTACATTAGATTTCACAGTATCTTCTGTGTATCCTGGGAGCTATGGTTTAGCTGTGAAGTATGTCACAGAGAAGACTTGTGGTTTTGGTGAGCAGGAACTTGATCTCTAGCCAGTGGCTCTATTGAGAAACAACTGGATCATGAGAGCACAGCATCATTAGACCATCAGTGAGCTCATAGCTGAAGGGGCTGTTCTTAATAGGATGTAGGGCTAGGTTGGAAGACTACCCAGTGGAGCCATGGTTTTAGAAGCTGTATCTTTCTCTCTCTCTCCCTCTCTCCCTCTCTCCCTCTCTCTCTCTCTCTCTCTCTCTCTCTCTCTCTCTCTCTCTCTCTTCTCTCTCTCTCCTTCTCTCTCTCTCTCATGCTTTACCTCCCTCTGTCTTCTCTCTGAATCTGCTTCTCATTACCCTCAACTGGGTATCTCTGTTCCAAGATCTCCACAGAGTGACGCTTTGCCTCACCTCAGGCCCAGAGCAATGGGTCCAGACATGGACCGGAACCTGCAAAGCCATCAGCCAAAAGTTTTGTCTTTCCCCCTTGTAATTTATCTTAGGCATTTTGCCACAGAGGACAGAACCTAACACACTGACATGACCAGTCATGTACTTGCCATTTCCTACTCTAACCACTTTCTGAATGTCCGTGGCAATAAAATTAGTTTATGATTCTGATGAGGAATTTCTGGGGTGTGGATATGTTGTCCAAGAAAATGTTGCAGTGGAAATACCTAAGCCAGGATCTTTACTGCATGCTTGACTCTATTGTCTCAGCTACAGGCAGTAGACTGAACAGGATAGAATCTTGCCTCTTTGTTGTTTGGCTAATCACACTTTTCTCCCATATTCCTGCATTGGGTATGGGCAACACCCATGGCTGGAAGGGGTCGTGGGGAATCCTCATTTATAATGAAATGGTATCTCTTTATGAATTAGTCAGGCTTACAGTCATCTTCCAGCACCGTGTGCCCTTTAGAGTGGTAGCCCCCGGTCACTGACCTGTGCGCATTTGTTTTCAGTGAATGCCATAACTCGACAGATCGGATCAAGGTCCGAGTATGGGATGAAGACGATGACATTAAATCCAGAGTCAAGCAGCACTTCAAGAAAGAGTCGGATGATTTTCTGGGACAGACAATTGTGGAAGTCAGGACTCTGAGTGGCGAGATGGACGTCTGGTACAACTTAGGTGATTATTTTTATATCTACTTGAAAATGAGTTAAAATTTGAGAATATCTCTGGCATGGGTTACATTCTCCTATAGTGAAATACTGAATGTCTTTGTAGATCATTTTGTTGGCCTCTTAATTTGGTTAGTTTCATTAGTAATGAAGGGTAATTATTGATTAGAATTTAGTTTATTGAAAGACATTGTTAAATCTGGGATGAAAATTTTAGAACACCCAAGGAACCAATAAGATGTCTTTTCAGAGGAAAGTTTATATCAGTCTTGATTTTAGATTCATAACATACATCTTCAGAGACATTTGCCTAATGTTTGGGGAATCTGTGACTGCTCTTTGATTTACTTTATTTTGCTTCATTATTGAAAATAATGAAGGACTTGAGAAGTAAAATTGTAATTGGAGGGCTGGAGAGATGGCTTATCAGTTAACAGCATTTTCTGCTCTTCCAGAGGACCCAGGTTTAGTTCCCAGCCCCAATGTCACGTGGCTCATACAAATCTGTCACTGTAGCTTGGGGAGATGCAGTTCCCTCCTCTGACCTCCATACACAACCACACACATGCACATAAATCAAAAATTAAAAAAAAAATTCAAAAGAAAGGCTTTTTATGTAGTTGGGATTTTTTATCAAACAGTGATATAAAAGTGAGTTTTCATTAGCAAAGCCAAGATTTGATGTAGCTTTAACGTGGGTTCTGACCATGAAGACATCAATAATAAGTTTAGCTGACATGACACGTAAATGAAATTTTATTATGGAAACAGGAATAAGACAAGTTTGAATTTGACTTTTCCTTGAATTAAAAAATAACCTGGTGTCTTTACTGATGACTTAATAGTAGTACAAATTTATAGTAATTTCAGTTTCCATAAAAGATGTGATCCAAAGATTTCTTAATGACAGCCTGTGAAATTAAATTTTTGAGAACAGGCTGATCATGAATCCAAAAGAAGCTGACATAGCCCCAGGACTGCAAAGAATAATTAAATATTTACAATATACTTTATCAACCTACAGAATGTTGGCTTAAAATAAAAAATAAAAAGAAACTACAAACTTTTAGTAATATAATAGTTGTCAAAATAAAGTCTCATTGAGTTAATGAAACTCTGAATTATGTAATAACTAAAAGAAACAGGAAATTTAACTTAATCTAAACACAAATGATTCAGCTATACTGGGAGCTCATTCCCAAAAATAGTTGAAGCATTTTAATTAAAGAACATTGGTATTTCTCATTATTGGAATCTAAGCTTGAAACTAAGTTAAAACTCCCACACCTTGTTTAAATTATTAAGGAACTTCACATATGAAGCCAAGATACTAAAGGAAGAAAGCTTCAGTTTTCTGTGCAATACTCAAAAATCATATTTTAATTAGAACTTCACTTTTGAATATTTTTTTCCTATAATAAAATTACCATCCTCTTGAACTAAAGCATAGAGTTATACATCAGAACAGAAATTCTAGTATTTTATTATTTGGATCACACACACACACACACACACACACACACACACACACACACACACACATATACATACACACACACACACATCTGGTTATAACTGGTTTGCTAGGGAGCTTAGTGTGTTCTTTGGTTAAATGGCCACCCATCTTTGATGTGAAACTGCTCTTTAAACTGTGAAAGAAGCAAGCACTGTGATACTGTGTAGAAAGCCTTTCCTTCAGCACCTTCAGCTGCTCAGGGGACAAAGGGCGCTTTTCTGTGTCATTTGCCTTAAGGAAAGGAAAGAGGGGGGAGAAAGACAGGAAAGGAGGGAGGTCAAGAGATAAAGGATTAGTTTGCATTTCTTAGCTCTGTGTAAAATCCCTCAGTATGTTCAATCCTCACTTTGCCCTTTCTTATCACTTGGAATTCACCCTACCACACAAAGCCCTGTGGCTCAAGTAGAATCAATGGCTCCTATATTTGGGGAATAGCTTTAACTCTAAGCTTCCTGGGAGTTCTGGAAAGTGGTGGGTGGCAGGAAACCCCAGGCTTGTATTTCCCTTACTGCTAGCTGAGAACTGCATATATGTTGAGAGTAAAGGTTCTCCCAGCCAGGTCTTTTGGGCCAAGATTGTAATTCTATTTCCCTAGAAGGTAGAGGCAGAAGGATCACCAGTCCAAGTCCTGCCCGGACAGTTTTGCAAGAACCTGTCTCAAATTTAAAAAGAGAGAAATTGGCTGAGGATATAGCTTAGTGGTAGAGCTCTTCTCTTTCAAATATGAGGCCCTGAGTTCAACTCCTAGGGCTGAACAAAACAACAGGGGTTGGTGTGGTATCCTAGCCAGTGAGCAAACCCCTGATGATTCTGCACTATTGAAGAAAGAATTTTCACAACTCATTCCTGCTAGACAGCAAGGATGAAAAAGTCAAGAGACATCCCACACGGCAAAGGCAAGCTTCATGATCTTATGTGGCTAAAACACAGATATGTTTAGGAAAAGGGCCAATTAAAGTAATCTCCAGCACTCGGTTCCTGTTGTTTTATTTGAATCCTATTTTTTCTTATGAGTGGCAACCTTCCCTCTGTGCATTCCCTCTGTGAAATGGGTGTCAATCTTGGGCTCCCAACTTATATTCATACTCTAGGAATTTTGTGACTCTGTGTTTCTCTCAAAGCTCTGATGTGTGTGTGTGTGTGTGTGTGTCTCCCCCGACTCAAACCCAATTATTGAATAAATTGATTGTATTTGTATTCCATTCAAATAATTAATACCACATTAATAAATAAACACAGGCTGTAGATAGACCACATGAAAACTGCTTTCATCTTGTTGCTAGCCGGAATTTGGTTTATCTTTTGAAGTACAGAAAAACAAGAGGCTGATGATGAGAAGGAGTTTTCAAACGAGACACTTTCCTCATGAATTTTATGCTCCCATTATCTTGCTTGTAATTGCCACACCATGTATTTAATTTTACTGTATAAGGGCAGGGGGTTCTTTGATCTTCTGTCTGAATTCTACAGGCAGTTTAACAATTATAATGGCACAACAGGAAAGAGTTGTCTGTAGGAGTCATGGTTATTTAGTCATTTATGATATTGAAAAACGACATGTTTCCTAGGTAAACTTGTGTGTATGTGTGTGTGTATGTGTGTGTGTGTGTGGTGTGTATACATGTACATGAATGTATTGTGTGCATGCATTTGTGTGAGTGTGTGTACAGATGTGTGTGCATGAGTATATATATATGTACCTCTGTGTGCATGTATGTGTGCTTTGTGTGTGTGTGTGTCTGTGTCTGTGTCTATGTATATGTGGCTAATTTAGATTTATTTTCATCAGTCATATTTTTTAAAGATCCATTATTTTTATTTTATGTGTATGAATGTTTCATCTGCATATGTGTGCATAGCATGTGCATGCCTGGTACCCATGGAGGGAATAAAAGAGCACGAAATATCCTGAAGGTAAAATTAAAGATGGTTGTGAGCTACCATGTGAGTACTGGGAATTAAACCCAGATCTTCTGTGAGAGCAGCAAGTGTTCTCAACCATTGATCATCTCTCCAGCCCATAAATTTGTTTTTAAACAATTTTGCACATATGTGTAAAGCATATGAACCACTTTCACCCACCAGCTTATTACTCCATCAATACACACTCTCACACAAATCTCTCTTTCATGTTCATGTCTATGCTTGTTTTGTGACCCACTGAGATTTATCGGACCAGTCCATGTGCCCATGTTTTTGGTCTATCCTTGCAGTGCGGGTAGCTGTGCAGTGAGTATTAAAATAAAGATAGTGGTTCTCCTCTCTCCCACAGTCTCTCAATAGCCAATAGTTTTAAGATAAAATATAGGGCACCATGAGCCCCTTTCCCTTGCTTGACTCATTGCTGATAGGACCAGTCTTGGGTGTGCCCAGTGCAGGTCTGTATGGTTATTGTGAGTTAGTATGTAGGGGAATTTGAATTAGAATTATGCTCTTGTTGAAATAACTGACCAAGGACATATTTGCTTTCCCTCAGAGAAACGGACAGATAAGTCAGCTGTGTCTGGGGCCATCCGACTGAAAATCAATGTGGAAATTAAGGGCGAGGAGAAGGTTGCACCATACCACATACAGTACACTTGTTTGCATGAGGTAACTAAACGAAACTAATTCCTTTCAAAGTAAAACGTGGGCGGGTTTATTATGAATCACACTGAAAACCTCCTTGGGTGAAAATTATACTTTCTCCAAATGTCCACTTTTCTAACATCCAAATACCCAAAAGGATGAGATGAATCTGAGAAAATGCCCCCGGCCCCACGCTCAGGGAGAGGAGAGAACGCTTTCCCGATAGCAGAAAGGCATCGGCCAGATGGCTGTCCTGCTTCCGTTCCTGTCACTGTGATAAAATGCCTGATGAAAAGAAACTGAGGAGAATAAAGATTTATTTCGTTTCACAATTCTATGTTACAATCCATCACTGCCGGGGAAGTCGGGGAAGCAGGAACTTGGAGCAGTTGCTCACATCCACAGTCAAGAGCAGAGAGAGAACAAATGCGTGCCTACTTCTGCTCGGTGCTCTCTCCTTCCCACTCAGCCCAGGGCCGACCTGTGAAATGGTGCTGCTGACATATAGAGTGGGTCTTCCCTCAAGTCAGCCGATTCAGACGATCCCCATTGACATGCCCAGATGCCAACATGACCTATACAATCTCTCAATTCTACACTGTGTCGAGAAGACACTAAGCTAACCACCACGACACCATTGCTTTTTTTACACATTAATATTCCTAAATACATTTATGAAAATCTATACCTTTAAACCCTCAACACATGTAAAGATTTGCACACCATTTTGCCAAATGAAGAATGAGGAACGGTGTTTCAGTTGCTCACACAGTAAGGAGATGCAGGATTTATGATTCATTTTATGGCCAGCACACCGAAAGCATCATGTCAATGAACGACATTCTGTTTTCTGACTAATAAAAAGTAATCCCTACCACAGGCTTGGCCAGGAGCTCTGGCCTTGGCATCCCAGCAGAGAAGAAGTGTGCTTTATTCTCTACTTTCTAGAATATTCTCTACTAGTTCAGGAAATGAGAGCTGAGGAGTCAGCTCAGTGGGCAAAGATACTCACTACCAAGTGTTACTGCCTGACTTCCATTATGTGGGATCCACATAATGTAGGGAGAAAACCAACTCTCACAAGCTATCCTCTGACCTCCACGTTCATTCTGTGTGTGCTGTCCTATTACCAAAAATAAATTTAAAAAGAAATAGATAGTTCTATAATCCATGAAAGGCTACAGCATCTATACTTGTTAGTCACAAAGGGGATTCAGTGGGTAATCGTCCCAAACATTTACTTTTTTAACTAAGTAACCGGATTTTTATTTCAATACATTGTATGAGAAATGAACTTGTAAATCAACTGAATTGTACAGAAAAAGAAACAGCAAATAAATTAGACCCATGCTTAAAACAGGTCAGCACTGTGTTCAAACTTAAGGCTATCATGGACATATCAATACCACGGTCTTCTTTAAAAGGCTGAAGTCTTTCAAATACAACTTTGCTATGAACTGGTCCAGGGATCGACAGCAAATGGGAATGCTCAGCAGGGGTGGTGGTCAGGGACACGTTCCCTCGGTGCTGCTTTGATGATTTTATCCACATGTAGAGTCACCTCTGCTGCTTCAGCTGCCCAAACATTTATTTTTAATCTCCACTCTTCTCCTGGTTCTTACCATTATGTGTCTGAAGCCTCATAGTATCATTATGTGACAACCTTCTATATGATCATGGCCAACATCCCACCTCCCAGCCAGGACACTAATTTTCTCAAGAGTTCGCAAATGCAAAATATATTATCTCATGTAGAAACATTTACATATAAACATGCTTGCTTCCTTCTGTAAATGGTTGGATGTGTACACACAAATGAATTATTGATTCTGCAGACTCCCAGAAAAAGGCAAAGGCAGATTTTGCATAATAAATCCAATTGAATATGATCTAAGATATTTCCGTTGCACTCAGAGGCCGGTGACATAGAAGGGTTGGTAATACAAGAATACGCTACTGACAGGCATAGTTAAATATTCCTAGCCTGTCCTGAGACATCCCTGAACAATTGTGAACTGCTTGCTTTCAGAACCTCTTCCACTACTTGACTGAAGTGAAGTCTAATGGCAGCGTGAAAATACCAGAGGTCAAAGGCGATGAAGCCTGGAAGGTTTTCTTTGATGATGCCTCCCAAGAAATAGTGGATGAATTCGCCATGCGTTATGGGGTTGAATCCATTTATCAAGCTATGACGTAAGTACTGTAGGATGCTAACGTGGTCCCAAATCTCTGTTAAATCCACTGGGAGGAAAGAGGAGATTTCATCTCAATTCTTTATTTTTTTATGTATTTATTTATTTGCTCTGTGTGTGTGTGTGTGTGTGTGTGTGTGTGTGTGTGTGTGTGTGTGTGTGTGTGTTTTCCCTAGTGTGCCTGTAGAGGCCAAAGGACAAATTGCAGGAGTTTGTTCTCTCCTTGCACCATGGAGAGTTCTGGGACTCAACTTCAGGATATCAAGCTTATTGAAAATCATTTTTACCTACTGAGCCATCTTGCCGGTCCTCATCTCAATTCTTTTAACTCAAGTGAAATTGATCAATCAGAAAATTTCGTTACATTGTGCATCTGCTGCCAAGTGTAGCAGCATGATATTAAGAATTAGAGAATTTGCCATCACACCATTCTCCCACTTCAGTTCTGATTTTGAAATGGGGACCCCCCTCCACCACACTTCACTAGCACTGGTAGCATGGGAGACTTAGAAATGCCTACCCAAGACTCACCACCAACTCAGATATTCTGAGAGCAGGGTCCAGCAGTCTGTTGTAATACCAATGTCTCTGTGGTATAAAAGAAAAGCCTTGGCATGCCCAGGATTTTACAGCTCATAGTATCTGAAACGTGAAGATTCATTGTAATGTCACAGGAGTCATTATGTGAGAATAAGCTGAGTCCTTCCTTCAATAAGTATATTATTGCTGTTATAAATAAAGCCAAAATGTTTGTAGTACTGGTAGACCCCACTGCTACAGTGACTGGGGTAGTGTGTCAGCTTACACAGACACCTGTTTCTAACAGATGTATCAGCTAGAACTTAGAATTGAGGCCCCTCTTTTCCCTAGTGGTTGTTTTCATACATGGTCAATGTTTGCAGGTGGATTTACTTTAGCATCTTTATATAATATGTAATAGTAACATGTTTATAGGCATATGTTAATATAAATGCATATATTAGCAGCCGGGTCATAGTCTCATGAAATGAATGGGAGATGCTCCAGATAACCAATTAATTCTATTCTTAGAAACGATAGACTTTATCCTCCTTTCACTTCTGTTGCTGCAATAAAATGCCCTGATACAAAGCAGCTCCGGAGAGAAAGGGTTTAGTGTAGTTTACAAATACAAATCCAGAGTACAGACCTACATCCTGTCCTTACATCCCACAAGGAAGTCAAGGTAGGAATAGCTTGAGACTGGTCACATCCACAGTTCAGATCAAAGAAAGAATGAATGAATGTGTGCTCGCCTATTTGTGCTCAGCTCGATCTCTCTAGTCTTACACAATTCAGGATCCCCTGCCTAGAGCATGGTACCTCTCACAGTGGACTGGATCTTCTTACATCAGTTAAATTAATTAAGACAATTTTCCACAGACCAACTCAATGTCTACAAACCTTTACTGCGACTCTCTTTTCAAGTGATTCTAAGTTGTTTTAAGATAATGAAACCAACCATCATATGTAATTTGAAGCAAAATCAGTGTTCTTGCCCGAACTATAGAATTCGTGACATTTAATCACTGGCCATAGTTCTACAACAGAGTTATTTAAGAATAAGTGCCTCTTTAAAATGCTGAAACACTGGGGATAAGATGTCCTAGTGGCTAAAGTGCTTGCTTCACAAGCATAGATGGCTGATTTCAAATCCTCAGCACTCACATTAAAGAGCTGGTCATAGCAGCATGTCCTATAGCCCTAGTAAAGGGAAAGTGGAGACAAAGGGATCTCTGGAGCTCAGTGGCCAGCCAGCCTAGTCACCTTGAGAGTTCTCAATCTAGTGAAGGACTCTGTCTTGGAAAATAAAGTGAAGAGGGATTGAAGAACACACCAGATGTTGAACTCTGGCCTCTTCATGCATAGGCATTCATTCACACCTACGTATATTGTCCTGAACACACACATTAGTAGATGGTGTTTCTCTTTACATAATGCCCTGGTACTGAATAATAATTGTCATACTTGTATATACAAGGGATCTTAGAGGTAATATAATAGAGGCTTCCTCCACAATCTAGAAACTCAGTTTTTAATCTCTCTGACTGATCCCACACACAAACACACACTTCTCCGGCCCACATCTTGCAGCAGAGACTCACTGTCAGGGCAGTCTATTTTGCACTCCGGCAGCTGTAAGGGAATCAGTGGCTTTGACATCTGTGTTATCCCATGCCAAGTGCTATGTAACCTATCAGAACACATAATATAAAATTGAACTATGGTTACCAATGTAAATGAGCTATTAATATGGAAAGACTTCCAAGCAAAGGAGAAAATCCAGTGGATTTATGGCAAAAGATCACTGAGTGCTGACATCAGAGTCCTTCTTTTCCTATTCTCCATATTCTGAGAAAAACAATTACAATATTGGTAAACACAAGGCAGCTGAAAGCAGAGTCAGCACCACTCACCCTTTCACAGGGGTCGCCTAAGACCATCTACATATCAGATGTTTACTTTAGGATACATAACAGCAGCAAAATCATAGTTATGAATCAGCAATGAAAATAATTTTATGGTTGGGGGTCACCACAACATCAGGAACTGTATTAAAGGGCCACAGCATTAGGAAAGTTGAGAACTACTGTATGTATTCTCATCTCTCAAGCTCAACCATAAGTTAACAAACTCTGGATTCTTGTCTGATAAGTGACCTACAGGTCAAGGGAGTACTTTCCTATTTAATTACTAGTTTGGAAAATGATAAAATGGCTTAATTCTTCTGATTTTTCCTAGCATTTTCTTTTGATACTTATAAACTGTATGCTTAGCCAAATTACTCTATCACTGCATTATCTTTCCTCCTTATGGAGGAAATTATTTGCTTTCTCTTAGGTGCATTCATGCTTCTTTTGAAAATAGACTTGGAAATAGACAAACAAGGGGAGGTGTGTATTGCTCAGAGTCTGGGCATGTCCTTAGATTTTTCTCTTTAGTTCTCAGAATATAGAGGAAGTAGACTCTATTCTGCTGGTAAATAATCTGAGCTTTAAGACTCAGCTTCCCAGTCCTCTACCCCACATCCTGCTGACTATAAACACACTCCCCTTTACCATAGGCTACTTCTTATCATGTACAATTTATCAGTCCCATCTGTTAAATAAAACTGTACCCTTTGCTCTGGACCAATCACAGAAACAGAGATTACAATTTTCCTAGTTTAGCTAGGAGAATTGGAATATTCTGTGCACATGTGGCAAGACAGTCATCAATCCACAACACAACACAAGCATATTTCCAACTTACAGCAGTAAAACCAAGGAGCACATTGTTCCTTCTGTCCACGGAGCACATTACTCTTTGTGCATTGCCACTTAAGGTCACGCATGCAAACTATTTCCATCACAATAGTGTGCCTGGTAATTCTCATTTGTGCAAGAGTTTCTTATGATGTTCTAATACCTCTGAGAACACAAATGAAATTTCATTAGATGTATTGAGATGATTGGTGTATGTAGTGTTTTATTAGTCCTTGTATGTATGTGCCTGTGTGTGTGCATACATGTGAAGACAGGGGGTCCATGCTAGGTGTCTCCCTCCATCACTCTCCACCATATATTTTGAGACAAAGTTTCTCACTAAAACTGGAGCTCAATTATTGGCTATGCTGGCTGGCCAATGAACTCCAGGGTTCTGCCTGCGCAGCCTCCCTAGTTCTGGGGTTACAGATGTGTGCTGTTGCACCTGGCATTATGTGGGTTCTGGAGATAAAAACTCAGATCCTCACATTTGCATGGCAGGCTATTTACCATCTCCCCAACCTCTCTGGAAGTGATTTTTTTTTTATCAAGCTAACACATTTTAACTGTTTAATTAGTCTTTATTTCACTATAAAATAAAGTCAAAGCTGTGCTTTGGAATTCTGCTGAATTAAAGTCATCCTCTGTGATGCCAAATGAAAAGAAGCATTGGGTCGTGGCTTTTTAATTAATTAATTAACTAATTAACTACTTACTGTGACACACTCAAATAGCTTGCACCTCAGTGCTGCTGTCACAAACTCAGCTCTAGACCAGAACCACTGAATTACAGTTCACCCTAAATTTTGTCTATTTCAGCTGCTAAACCCACACTCATGCCTTCTAAGGAAAATGCTGGGCAACTGAATTGTCTGTTGATTCACAAATTTTTATTAAGCGTCTCTAAGAGGAAGAAACTGTTCCAGGAACAGAGGGCACAGCAGATCCACATTCAGGGTCAACATTCTAGAATGAATCATTCATTTGATCAGTAGGCATTTCGTATATATCTAGATATATAAACTTATGCAGGATGCCTTTAGCATATGAACATTATCATAACAAGATACCATACAGTGGATGATTTATAAACAACAGGAGTTTATTTCGTACAGTTAGAAAGACAGCAAAGTCCAAGATCAAAGGCTTTTGGTGATGGGAATTTTCCTTATTCAGAGGTGTCTGTAATTTTGTGTGTTCTCACAGCATTTTCAGTGTACAGGGTCTCTCTAGGCCACTGTTTAAAAAGCAACTGTTGGGTCAGTCACGAGAACTCCACTGTCTCCCAAAGACCTCGCCTCCTCACACTGTCAACTCATAGGAAAGCTTTCCTCATAGAAATATCTGTCCTCATGGGGGAAAGAGTCAGGCCGCAGCCACTAGGACTTGATAGTAGGGATGGCTCTTGCCTCTACTGGGCTCCTAGTTTAGAAAAGAGAAGAAGAGCTGCAATAAATGTAATAAATATACTTTTGTGCTGCATGCTTATGCAAATGGATGGGCCAAATTCCAGTAAGTAAGAGGAAGGAAGACAGAGAGGGAACAGTTGCTAAGAAAGGAGTAGCTGCTAGGAGGGGAGTAGCTGCTAGGAGGGGAGTAGCTGCTAGGAGGGGAGTAGCTGCTAGGAGGGGAGTAGCTGCTAGGAGGGGAGTAGCTGGTAGCATTCTGCTACATCCCATTCTCCAGCTCTTTGTGATCTGCTTGTTCCCCACCCCTACTCTCTTCTTCCAAACCTTGTAATTGAACTCTAGCAATCCAGAGCTTCCATTGAGAAGTTATTATGCTTTGAATCTAAAAAGAAGCAATTCAAATATATTTGAATCCTTCTTTAGTGAGAGGCTGGGGCACTTAATGCTGATCACCTGAGAAGGTGTTAGTCTGAGTCTTGGGCAACTGCTCTGTTTTCAGTGTATTTCTACCAGTTTTGCCTTTTGTTTTTCATTTTCTCACAGAAGTCTTTTCCAAGAATCTAAGATTTGTTAGCATTGTGTCATTCTAGATACCTTTGTTCTCCTCATTCAAAAAAAAAAAAAAAAAAAAGAGAACAAAAAACAAAAACAGACAAAACAATGATCAGGTTGAAGGGACGGGTCCGCTGTTAGAGCACCTGTTGCATTTGCCAGCGACCTGAGTCTGTTTCCAAGCGCCCACATCCAGTGGTTCTCAGCTGCCTATAACTCCAGCCCCAGGGGATCTGACACTCTGTTCTGATCTCTGTGAGCACTGGACTCATGTGTACAAGCACCTACATATACATAGATAAAAATAAGTCTGTTTTAAACATTGGTATGCTATACCCTTAAAACAAAGGCATGTACAACCTGTAACACCCACAGCTTTTGTGACTAAAAACAACTTCTCCTGAAAGGATATGTAAATTTTGATGTTATTCTTATTTTGCTCCTGTTGTGACATAAATCAGGAAATAAGGGGAGTCTGGAGACCGAATTGGTTACAATACAACCTTAGTTACAGTTTTAAATGTTACCTCTTGCTTAATTGACAGGTAATATTGTATTCACCATGTGTAGCCTTAAGTAGACATGCATTGGTAATGAGACATCCATGTACTGATCTACCTTAGATAGCTATCACCATGAGAACCTTGAATATATTTTCTCTTAGCAGCCATTAAAAATACAATACGGGGGCTAGTGGGATGGCTTAGTAGGTAAGAGCGCTTGCTGCTCTTGCAAAGGACCTGGCTTTCATTCCCATCACCCACAACCTGTGAGTGTTGTCTTTCTAAAAGCAATGCATGAAATATGAGACTTCGTCTCCGGAGTCGGCCTTTCCCAGCCTTCCCTCACCCTGTCCGCTAATGAGCTTCACACCCCTTTGCCCATCTCTTATTGCACAGCTCCACTGCAGTTATGGAGTAGTATCCTTTTCAATGTATGTGGGAGGAGTAAGAGTGGTAAATGAGAAAAGACTTCCCTGCCTCAGGGGATGGTTACCACAGAGGAGAGTCTGATGGGCAGCTCTGCTGGGAAGCAGCTATGCCCAGCTCTCTTCTGCAGAGACACACAGTGAGCAGTTCCTAGACATGCCGTCCCTCTTCCTGTTAGCCAGCTAATACTTAAGAGCTGAGACATCAGTCAGTCATTGGGTGTTTCTCAGTCCAGCCAGCTGCCCTGAAGTTAGGGAAAGTTGCTCCTCGATGCTAGAAATGACTGATTGGTACTCCTGATCTCCAGGGCTGGTAGGGTTTGACGTCCTTTCTGGTCTTGATGGAACCCTCTGAAATATTTAGAGGGTGACTCCTGTGCCTCTACCTAGTGCCCATCAGACCCTAGATATTACCTCATTTCAGTATTAATCAGGGAATAAGATACTTCTGTCAGCTCTTTGAGATGAATACTTGCCTCATGTTCCAGTTGATTTAAAATCCTGCTCTCAGCAGGGCGACGATGGGGTGTGGTCTTCACTACAGCATTGTTGCCATGCACCACAGCCAGATGCTCCTGAAGTAACTGGATATAATGAGCAACCGTTCTGTCAAGGTCGAGCACTCATCTTGTCCCTCTTAACTCTGCGAAGATGCCTTCGGCTCCTGTTGCTTTGCTTTCATTAAGAAGGAAACATTGTTCCATCCCTCGGGGTGGGAAGTCACTGTATTAAATAGATTTCATTAAGAACAACAAAACTGCAGGCACATTGGTGCAACCACAGTGTCCATCCCAGAAAGAGAGGAAGGTGGTCCTGAGGAAGGAAGTGAAATCAATGTATTGAGAGACATCTTCCATTCATGCCCTTGAGTAGATGCCATAATGGAACCTGAATAGTTAAGTCTATCTGCAGGCCACATTCACTACAGCATAATTCATCAAAAAAAAAAAAAGGGAAAAAAACCCTCAGGTAACTTCTTCATCATTAGACTACTTGTCTCCCTTCCCTCTTTCAAACACATCCTCCTAACATCTCACACCCAGAGCAATCTCTTAAAAATACAGTTCTGATGGCGTTGCTTCCATTTCACATAGAAGGATTATGGCTTTTAGGAGATGACATTTTAACTTACATTTACTTCATGAGAACTTGAGCTTCATATGCTAAAGTCCTCTAATGTATGAAGATATGGCTCACCTAACATGTGATACAGAATCCCACATGAGCCCCCAGACATACCTCTGGCCATACTGGTCTAGAATTCTCTCCTAGCAGTTGATGGCACTGACTGCACCCAGTTGTGCCTTCACTATGTCTTGGTTGGTACTATTTCATTTCCCTGAGCACATGCTTTCTCAGTGAAATCAAGTCATATGGCTTGAGTGTCTCTTAGTCCTCATAGCCCAGCTTCATTTCAGGAAGTCTTTCCTGGGCCTCTCCAGGCTGTAGTGATCCTGTTCTTGTTCATGACGCTGTCTGGCTCATGATTCCCCTCACATTTGCTTCTCACTTGTGTGTCTGAGTCCATGCTCGTCAGCAAGTGGACTCACTGCTGTGGACCAGAGCGTACTTCAAACCATCTTCTAAATATCTGTTGCACTGACCTCCAGGGACATCCCTACCACCACCTGGCCTCTCAGCCTAAGCCCCTCCCTTCTGACTGTTCTTTTCCCTGCTTGTGAATCGAACCTTTGGGACTGTGTACTGTACCCTAATCCTGTCTCCTCTAACTTATGGCCCACTCAAGCCCACTGCAGAAAACAGCTAAAAGAAAGCAAGCCTGAGAAATATGGATGCATGAGTTTGTCTTAATTTTTATTACATTTTATTTATTTGTTGCAAGAATGTTTGCTGTGCCAAGTGTGTAGAGGGTAACTTGCGAGAGTTGGTTCTCTCTTTGTGGGTCCTGGGGATAGGACTCAGGTCATCAGGCTTGCTGGCAAGTGCCTTAATCCAGTGAGCTTTGTTGCTGCCTGGTTCTACTATTCTGAATCCAAGAACCAGGATGCTCTTGTGACACCCTCCATTTCAAAATGGCACACTTCCGGCTTCAGAGTTTTAATAGAGTTTATTTTGGCAATTGGCTATGATGTCATGTCTCTACTTCTTCCTAGATATGACGATTTTTCTTTTACCATCTCCCAAACTGTCATATTAAGGCATTTAATAATCCATAACTCTTGGCCAATATTTAGAGTCTAACAAATCTAATTTTATGAATTGGGGAGGATGGGCAGAAACGTGATGGCCTCACTTTGAGGTTTTAAAATTTCTTCTTGGAATAATTTTTATATCATTTGTGGTATTCTGTGTGGATTAAGTGCATTACTGGTTAACTCCAAGTCACCAACACTGTGTCCGTGTAGCATTAAGGATAGAAATAGGACTTCTACTTGCAGTCATTTAGCCAAGCCAAACCAAGATATGAATTCTCTACTTCATGTTTCTAGTGTCTTCTTTCCTCTGCCTGTTGCATATCTCTGCATTTATGCCTGCCTGAAAGCTGTCTTGTGAATTTGTCCAGGTGGCTTTATCTGTGTCTGTTCCTGTGCGCCTGCCTGTTGTGTGACCGTGTCTGTGTGTTCGTGTGTGTCTGTCTGTAAGAGTGTCATGTGACTATCTGTATATCTGTAAATTCTGTCCCTAACAAAGGCCTTTTTTTTTCTTTTATTGAATATCACAGAAAGCATCACATGAGAAGGAAATGGGATAGTTTATAAAAATTTTTAGCAATTTTACAAGGAATGAAGTCGCTAACTTCATCTGACTCCCAAATGACCCAGAGAACAAACAGTATTACAAATGCCACTGTTAATCAACCAATAGCCAAATGTTGTATTTAACATTATGAAGAATATTCATTTTGGAATGTTCCTTTCAACCCCTGCATTTGCTGCTTGCAAAAATGGTACACATGCATTGTTCTGGGTCAGGGGCATAGAAGAGAACAGAACTTAAGATTACAACTATGCATTAGCTTAGGTTGTAAAAGTTGATCATGCGGAAAACCCAATCAGGTAAGGTGGACTGTTACCTTCTTTTCTTCAAAGCAGGTTAAACAAACTGGCTGAATACACAGTAGCACTAGCAGTCTTATATCTTAGGTGACTTCAAGATGTGTTATTAATTCTATCTGTGAAGTGCAATCTCACAGATTCTCACAGGTTCCAGTCTTATAAGAGACATTTCCATAATGTTGCATCGTTACCATATTAATTTTTAAAAGTTTCAATTACAGTTTTTATTTATTTTGTGTGTGGTATATGTATGTATAAACATGTGTGGGGATTCATGCGTGTGCCACAGAGCGTGTGTGTGGAGGTCAGAGGATGACTTAAAACAGTCAGTTTTCTTTTCCCACCACGTGGGTTCCAGAGATGGAGCTCAGCCTGTGAGATATGGGCAGCAAGTGCCCTGACCCACTAAGCCATATCACTGGGTCCCATTTGTGGTAATTAATTTTAATAAGCTCAGAAATAGCAATTTAAAAGCATAAATGCATTGATGTTCCCAGGGTCAGATGACTGAAGTCGTGTAAGTCTTGGGACATACACTGTTACTTCTCATTCTCAAGAACCACAACTTTAATCTACTCTCATCCTCTAGTGTCATGAAAGAGGGGGTAGAAATCCAGCCTAGCTGTGAGCTAAGCAAGGGCTCAATCTTCAGGACTGACGCTGGCTTGCTTTGTGGGCTGCCATGCAAGACATGGCCTTACGTACATATAGCCTGTTTGGGCATTCAGTAACACATAATAAAGAAGTTGCCTAGGCAGGGGATAAATGACTAAAATATCTGAGCAAATGGGGTCAAATTATATAGGAAGATTCTTTCTGCTGTGTGTGTTTATTTATCACATTTATCATAAGCTACACCTTCAGTTTGCCAATCTTTTGATAGAGTTCATGTAGATGGGTTTCCCTGAGAGAAGAAACAGAATAGTGCAGTAGATGCCTTTGATGTTACAAATGATTCTATTATTCAAGGTTTCGACTGAGAGCCTTTGTGCACCAGACTGGCATAATTCCACTTGTTTGTCTAATTGAATCCTGTCTGTAACAAAGTGCTTAGAAAACAGACTTGCTGATGGAAGCCCTTCAAGCCTGGAAGTGCCACTCAAGTCAGGTGTGAAGCTGACAAGAGGGATCGTTTGAGTGAAGGGAGGGCCTCTTGCTGCAAAATAGAAGGCAGACTGAGGAACAGACACAAGCAAATGAGCGTTTGGGTGGGGTGTGGCACTTTAGGCTCTGAAATAATTGAAGGCAGGGTTAGGAGAGGAAGGGTGACCCTGTGCCCGAACCGTTGCTCTAGCATGCAGATGCTGGGACCCGTGCCTTGGCTGTGAGCGTCCAGCACCGGTGTAGTTCAAGGAAACTGCACTTATCCCCAGGAGAAGCCACTTTCTAATTGAGCTTCTTCACAGGTGTGAATGTAAAGTTTCTCAGAGGCTGGATATGTCTGCTCTTTCAGTCAGAAACCATGAGAGCTTTTGCTCCTTTTCATAGATGTAGCTGAAAAATGACTTAATGTTGACACGAGAAGATGGGCTGCTGCGTGAATTAGCTTCCATTTGAAAGGCACTTTATGTCTTGCTCTTTTTTTTTTTTTTTTAACATTTCAGGCACTTTTCATGTCTGTCTTCTAAGTACATGTGCCCGGGAGTCCCCGCAGTCATGAGCGCCCTGCTGGCGAACATCAACGCCTTCTACGCTCACACAACTGTCTCCACTAACATACAGGTTTCTGCCTCTGATCGCTTTGCTGCTACAAACTTTGGGGTAAGTATAATTATTTTCGGAATTCTAAATTTTCGAGTGCTCTATGGGAGTTAGATTTTTGAGAGACTTTGGACCCCAGATATTCTCTTCCTTCCCACAGTTCCCCATTAAATTATATCTAGAATGTAATGAGTCCCTATAACTTAATATGAAAAAGAAAATAAATGATCCAGTACCCTAGGGGAAAAGGATGTCAATATTTGATCAAAGAAGGAAAGCAACTAGAATCTTACTGTAGAGGAACAAGGATTTGCCTTAAAGAGTGTCTTGGTCTAGTGTCCTGCAGCTGAAGGTTCATTCGAAATAGCTTTAATGAAAGAGCTTTGATAGACAGCAGGACTCCTCATTGATTGACTCTCTGAGTCTGTGATGATGGTTTGCAGTAGGAGAAGACACACTTTTAAGAGCGCCCTGGGATTTTATAGGACATGCTGCATGTATACAGATTTGGGGTTCACTATATTTAGATATAGCTCCGTGGTAATCTGGGTGCAGCTGTTTTCATGGATACTCCCTTGAAGGAAAGAGCGTGGATCTGTGAAGATCTGTACCTACCAAGTTGCCCTCCTGCAACAGGCAAAGGTGTCAGGGTGTGTTGGAAAGTAGAAACATGGAGGTTCTATTTGTTACTCACTGTCAACCAGTGAGATGTGACTGACACTGGTCAAATGGAAATGAGATGTAAATCAAGAGCCAGCCCAGTAAAGTTGGGAAAGACAGGATTAGAGAAGATAGAAATAGGAGGACAGATTCCAGAGCTTTCTAGGCACAAAAGCAGCAGAGTGGACAGCACTTGACATCTTTGAGGATGGAGCCGGTGAAGAACTGAGCAGGACACAGGACAGATTCCAGAAGTCTAGCCAGGGTACCTGGGAGGCAGCAGTGATGGTCAGTAATGCTGTTGGACATGTATTCCAATGTCCTTTTCTGTTTCATAAAGAAGACTAAAATTCATCGAAGAAAATACTTCATAGGATACCACAGTTACTTCCTCAGCCTCCCTCTGCCTTTCGAGTCTCCACCAGCATTTCCAGTCAGGGGATACTTCTGAATACTGAGGATACTCTTGTTGGCTCATCTGTTATAGAGGTTAACTATGGGGTTTGTGTGTAATACAAACAACTGAAGGGCAACACGTAGAAAGCCCAAGGCTATTCAGTGGACTCAAGTTCTGTCCTTTGCATCCAAGCAGAAGAGCATACATGTATTGTATGGGGTGAATTCTTAAAGGAAGAAGTGAGTAACATTTAAAGCAAATCCAAAGAAACATGGGTACCAGAGGATAACTTTCGGGCTGTGGATAATGGTTCTATAATGGCTATTATCAAGTCCCTTCTGTCATCCAGACCCCAGTCTCTCAACCTGCTCAGCGAGGATTTTGAGTCTAACTCTGACATTCTTCCCAAATTTAAGCTAAGGATCAAATGAGATTTAAGAATTTAAGATTTAAGAATCCATAATCTAGTGTGCAAAATATGAGGATTCTAGAATTATATAGGTATGAGGAGTTTGCCCCTCCCAGCTTACCTACGGTATAAACAATACACTGTCACATGCTTGTTAGATGGATCAACTCTTGCAGAAACAGGGGCAAAAGAACATTTTGGAGTCAGTTCAACAAAATACTGTGATGGCCAAATTCCAAATCAAGAAGACTTTTGCAATAAAAGTGTCACCTTGGAAACAGAACCTGTTGTCTTGGGACTTTGCTTGTAAAGTAAAACATGCTGTGCTATGAAATGGCTCTGCATCTATTCTGCCTGTGTGCACTGTGGAGAACAAGCCAGGCTTGTGGAACACGAAGCCCTTCCACCTCTGAGAGGATGCGGTTACATGATTAACATCCGCCATAAAAGCCACCTGGAGGAAAATTGAATGCTACGCTCGCTTACTTCACACTGACCCAGAGAGAAGAAAACACATTGATTTTGGCACATTTCACGTTTCAGTAACAACATGCTTATAGCAAACTTCATTTTGTAAATCAAATAACATCTTGTAGAATAGAAACAAAAAAAAAATGAAACATTTGATCAAACCACAACTCGATTAATTGGTGGTCGGGCATGTGGTTGTATATTTTCCCTCACTGTGAGGTATAATCTTGTTTCCTAAGCCAAGCGTATCACCTATACTACCTCCCACCTCCACTCTGGAGTACTGGGTTTTTACTCATTTGAAGACTAAAGGAGAGAATCAGGTAACATCAGCAGTTATACAGTTACTTCTTTAACCTTCTTTAAGGTATAACCTAGATGTTTCAAATCCCCCAAAAACAGGTATCGGAGAAAGGTTTCTTCAGTCTGAGCATGGTGGCACACGTCTTTAACCCTGACACTCTGGAGACAGAGGCAGGCAGATCTTTGAGTTGGAGGCCAGTCTGATCTCAACAGAGAGTTCTAGGACAGCCAGAGCTACATAGAGAAACTCTGTCTTGAAAATAATTAAATGAAGCAAATAAAGAAAAGGAAAAAGAGAAAGCTTTCCCCGGAGTCTTACTCACACTGGGTCTGTGCCCTACCACGGAGCTCCATCGGCACCGCGCGTTGCTACCGCGTGTTCATTTCTTTGCCTGTTTGTTCTCCCAGCGTATTTTGGCAAGTCCTGTGAGCTGCCGTGGCAGCTGATGGAAGAGATGAAAGACACATTTTGATTTTTACTCTCTGAGGTTTGGACTCTAATGGGATAATCACCGACATGTGGAAAATAGACACAAATCACTCTCACATGTAGTAAGTCTCGCAGAAATTTATGCAATATTTACAAATGCATGGAGACTAGAGAATAACAAACGACTGATCTCCGGGGACTCCTAGAAGCATGACAAAGGGATGATGGATTGGTAGATTTGACAACTGAGAGGTACCAGGAAAACAACCACAGACTTAGTACGATATTTTAGTAAAAACAAGGAAACCTGAAGATAAAAAAAAAAAAATAAGTTGAAAAGTGTACCTAAGGGTCTGGAGAGATGGACCAGCCGTTAACAAAACGGATTTCTCTAGCAGAGGATCCGTTAGGTTCCTTGTACCTGTGTGGGATGTTTTGTGGCTCACAACCACCTGTAACTCTAGCTCCAGAAGGATTCCATGTCTCTGGCCTCCTCAGGTACCTGCATCCACAGGCACATACAGGAAGAGATACACACATACATATAATCTAAAAATAAATAAATCTTTTTTAAAGTATGTATAGGGCAGTGCATCTACTTAGCAGAGCAGATAGAATAAAAGAGGGATACGTAAGAGGGAGGTAGATAAGAAGACTGATGTCAACACTAAGATATTTGGACTGTATTTTTAATATGCAGGGATGGTGGGTAGGGATTCTGGTGGAAAAGAACCAGTGTGCAGCGAACACTGCAGAGAAGAGAGGCAGGATGCATCTGACATAGGTTCAGTTGTGGTGTGGACACTGTCTTAGAAACTTTAAGTAGAAAAACACTTGACAGAAAAGTAAGTGCTTGCAGTATCATCTGAAGGACTTCAAGGAGCCTCCTCCATGGTCAGTTCAAATGTCTTGATTTGCAAAATAAATGATAAGCTTTCATAACAACAAGAACGTAAGGAACAGGAGAATGTCTGTCCTGTCGTGCCTTTCCAAAATCCCCACATTGGTAACAAGAGACTGGAAAGCCAGTGTCTCCCTTACTTGACCAGTTGCAGGAATAGGCCAAAAAGCAGGTACAGGCACATCTCATATCTCCTTCCAAATATGGTGGCCAGTACACATACAACCGATAGGCAAAAGCTAAGATCATTATGGAAACTTGTTGAGAAGGACTCACAGAATAAAACCATTGGTGTTGAGTCTCTGAGCTGCAGGAAACAGTGAAAGCAAAGAGGAGAAAGTAAACCCTAGTACTGGTCACTGACAGAGGTCTAGGGGTCAATGTGCTGAAAACCCTGGTATAGCAATGTGATACCAAGTCCAGCCAGTAGCAAAATGAAGTGTGAGACAGAAGGAGAATACATGTAAAGACGGTTTTGGAAAATATTATTTTCTTCAAAAAAATTTTAAAGTTGTGTGTGTGTGTGTGTGTGTGTGTGTGTATGTGTGTGTATGTGTGTAGTCTGTGTATGCACTGTGTGCATATAGTACCCACAGAGGCCAGAAGAGGGCATCAGATCCCCTTAACTGTTTTTACAGGTGGTTGTGAGCAACCTAACATGGGTGCTGGAAACCAAAGCCAGATCCTCTGCAAGAGCAGCAAGTGCTCTTAACCCTCCAGCCCCATCATTGTTCCTTCATGACTTACTAAATAATTCATGTAGGCAGATGCAATTTAGTTCTTATTTGTGAAACTTACGTAGCTTTACCGAATACTCTTTGAGAAGAATATAAATTTTTCAATAGGAAATTTGTTGCAAAATTAATATTTGTGACAGACATCATTAGCAGTACATACTCCATGAAAGGAAACTGAATGTTTTCATTCACTGCCTCATACACTACAGAGAATCAGCCTATGGATGCTGACTGTATACTATTTGATCATTTCTTTATATGATGAACATTCTGAAATATTTTTACAGGAAGAAAAGAAAGACCATTCAGTCTTTCACCAAAGAGTAGATCATGATCTTTAAATTCTAATCTAGAGGAGTTTATTGTCACAAGGCATTCCTAGTGCTGCACACATTTTAATGGCTCTTCTCAGATTTGGTAAAACATCTATTACATTTGTGTCACAAATGATGTAAGAATTAAACATGACTTATGAGGAACAGACAGTGATGATTTTAGTCAAGGCTATTTCAATAGAGGGGCTTCAGTTGCTACCTAAGTCCACTGTGGTAGAATGTGGGAGGATTTTCATAGGCTGGTATTGGAAAGGATGCTGTAGGGACCATTAAAGGAAGGATGGTCCAGTAGGCGATGGCCGGCATATTGAGATGCTTTGAGTTTGCAGTTTGCTGTTTGTGACAACCAGTGTAGCCCATCCAAATGCCCAAAGATAGGCTCCTTCTGGCTCAAGGAGCCTGGGACACAGAAGTATTCCTTCCCAGAGCATTGCAACTCAAAGTGATTGCTCCCAGAATTTTCAAGAAAACATGCATGGTTTAGAAAACTAGACAGAGTTTTTGTATTGTTTTTGGGTTTTTTGTTTAGTTTTATTTATAGATTTGCATATCAAAGTGACAGAAAAAGAGTAAACAATTTCAAGGTTTATAAGCTCCAAGATAGGTCTTAACCCAGAGATAGGAAGAACCATACGCAAAGATAAGTCAGACTGAGAAGAACCTTAGGATGTCCACTACACAGAGAAGGCCATGCCAATGTTCTGCATGTTCTTCTGTGAGAGACCCTAGGATACTTAGAAATTAATGGAAGATGTAGTATTGAAAAAAATTACTGGTATTTAATAATTTTACAATGTATTTATTAATATCAATATTAATCTCAAATCAGTAAGAAATGCAAAGATATCCCCAATATGTTTCTATGATTAATATAAACTGAATAATACAAAATTACTAAGACCCCTTACATATCCTATTTGAAATGTTTGTCTTCTTAATGAGTTGTTGGTTTTGAAGGATCTGGATGGAGGAATTGCCAGTCCATATCAGGATGTTCTTGATCTTATGTCTGATATTCTTTCACAAGCATGAGACCACAGGAGTACATAGGCAGGATCTCTCTACGAGGTTCTGAATCAGGTGAAGGCCCCAAAGTTCGAGCAGCATCAGCTGCCATCTAAGCAGCCACACATCGAATGAGACAGTGAGATGGAAAGTAGAGAAAGAAGCTAAGGCTGTGCAGAGGCTGGTACCCCCTTCTAACAGGAACTTTTCTTCCCACCATTCTCAGGATTCTGGGGGGAGCTTTCTAAGCAGGCACTCATGAGGTAGCCACCGCCCCCCCAGTCTTTCCTCTGCTCATGAGCCCAGTGCCCACCTATTAGTTTTGTATGGCCATGAGTTCAGAATGATTTTTATGCTTCTCTAAATGGTATTCTAAAAATCAAAACAAGATTATGATCTTGTGATACATGAAAATTGCATGAAATTATAATTTTGCTGTTCATCAATAACATTTCATTGAAAAATAACCATGTCCAAAGCAGCGGTATATTATCTAGCAAAGCTGTCATGCCAGTGTCAGACTGGAATAGTGGCAGAATGCCCAAAGTCAAACATATTTACTCTCTATATCCCTTCAGATAGTTTGCAGGCCACTAGCCTTTGTATTTTAATCACCTAATTAAACCCAACATTTGATAAATGGTAATACCTATTGGTATCATAATTTTGCCTACAAGACATGTATGGCCCTTTCCCCTACTACAAAGGGCTGAATAATGTGGCCATTCCCAATGTGGTGCCATGCCCCTTGGGAAAAACATGTTTTTAATCACCCGTCTCTTATTTACTCCTCAGATCGCACCATGCATACAGCAGACCCCCTCTGCTGTCTCAAAGGCGATCTCGCTCTAGTTAGACAGAAATACGGTAAACAAAAATTACATCTCAAGATGTCCCTGCTGTTTAAAGAATCTCTTTGAAAATTCAATCAACAGAATGCTTTCAATTTTGCTTCATCGGATGTGATTTGGGATTCTGTGACAACAAGCCCAGCAGATTTCTCTTTCTGGTTTTCTTTCCTCCTTGCATATAAAATGTCCAGCAGAGTCCTGGAAACCAAGGTGGGGAAAAGAAATATGAGAGTTGCCTCAATCAGAATTCTGATCATTTCCACAATATAGAAGCTCACAAGCACAAGTCTAGCTAAGTAAGATTGCCACTCATAATCTAAGTCTAGGGGCAAGAAACACTAGGTAGTGTAGCTCAGGGTTGTAATCTTTTAAAAAGGTGGATAGGGGCCAAGGAGATGTCAGTGGAGTGTTTGCCTTGGAAACACAAGGGCCTGAGTTTGATCCTAAAACCTATGTAAGATGTCACATGTGATGGTACATGCTTATAATCTCACTGTGGTGTTTAAATGAGAATGGTCCCATGGACTCATGTTTTGCATGTTTGGTGGGCAGTTGGTGGAACTGTTTGGGAAGGATTAGGAGGTGTGGTCTTGTTGGAGGAGCTATGTCACTGGGGATGAGTTTTGAAGTTTCAAAAACCCATGCCACCCCCAGCTAGTGCTCTTTCTCTGCAACATGGTTGTCTCAGATGTAAGATCTCAGACACTGCCATGGCAGCCTGCCCGTTGGCATGCTCCCCACCTTGATGGTCATGGATACACCCTCTGAATCTGGAAGCCCCCAATAAACTCTTCTATAATTTGCCTTGGTCATGGTGTCTTATCACAGCAATAAAAAAGTAACTAAGACAACCAACATTAAGGAGGAAGAAACAGGTGGATCCCTGGGGCTCTTGCAAGCCAACCTGGTCCATTTGGTGATTTTCAGGCTAGCAAGAAACCCTGTCTCCAAAAACAACAATAATAACAAATAATGGAGGGTAAAGAATGACGAATGACAACCAAGGTTGTCTTCTGGCCTCCACACATGCCTGCACACACACGTACTCAAACGCAGACACACACACACACACACACACACACACACACACACACACACACACACATACACATACACACATACACATACATGGATAAATAGGAATAGTACAGACATGAGAATTCTAATAATGTATGGCGCTGCTACTCTTACCATTAACTTAACCTCTCACCTTGTAGGTATGAACTAGGCTTTACCATCCAGTATGTTTTTTTGGCTAAAGAGAATCACAAAAAGCAAAGGAAAATAAAACCAAAAGCTGTATCAATAAAAAAAAAATTCTTTAGCAAATTCTAGTGGCATAAACAGATTCTGCCAAGCATTCTTTCTGGAGGTTTTCAATAATTGACAAGAGAAAGCTGATTCTTTCCTCCTTAGTAAACTCTGTGTGTCTCATTGTCCAAGACTTTGCTATCTGCACGGCCATCCTCTAATAAAGCCTGGGAAGGTAAGCATTTCCTACCGGGCACATTTACCATTTGAAATTCTCTTATTGAAAAGCAGTGCAGAAATAGATGCTAGGCAGTGGCCAGCTCAGCCAGCCCCACTGGGTGGAACTGGATCAGCGATTTGGGGCAAGGCACAGTTCAACAGTCAGGTCAGATGTCTTGATGATCTGTGCCAATCACAGAGGTCAGGCACAGCTTCCAGAGATGTGACACGAATCCAACTGACTTTTACAGTCACCCGAGTGATTAACTTTACTGTGGCCCTGAACTGTTTGTCATAGCGACTCTCTCATCTTGATTTTTCATTTCGATGGATGGAAGAGGAGGAGCAGTAACAAAGGGCACTATAGCTTCTGTCTCCCCGGGAGCACGTGACAGGCAAAGGGAAATCTAAGATGTTAAGTTCCTCTGCATGTCTCAGTAGCTTTGCTGGGCAAGCTAATCTTAGCCTGATTAACAAAGTTCTAGAAACTTCTGGAAGGCAAAGTTTATACCTTCTGCTTCCATGTTTTTCTTCACAGGAGTCAGAATAGGGGTGATGCTTAAACATTGTTCACTATTGTATGATTCTGATGATGGCATTTCACTGAAAATTCTGAACTTTTAATTTAGTGAAAAGTCATCAGAAGTCTTCAATTTATGTTGCTAGTCATCTATGACTCTATTAAGATCAGTAACTTTAAAGACTAAGAGTTACATGCCCCACACATCTATTTACCAAATTAAAGAAAGCTTCTATTTAACCAATACTCTGAGAAATGCACTTTGGCATTTATGACTACTAATGTAGACAGAAAACCTTTACTCCTAGTCGTTTCTGCATCTGCATTTCTGCACCCACTCACTATTTCGTACTACGTAAGAAAACTAAAAGCCAGAACAGTAGAGTCTACTCTGTAATGTGTTTGTTCTAATTTCCAATTAAATGCAAGGTAGAATCAGCTAGGAAGGGAGTGTTGTTGAGGGATCGTCGAGAGCTGGTTAGACTGTAGGCATGTCTGTGGAGAGTTGTCTTGATTACATTAGCTTATTCAGGAAGACCCAGTCTAAAGGTGCGCAGCAGCATTCCATGGTTTTGAACGTGGGTGGGGGTCGAGGTGGGGGTGAAAAGAGAAAAGGAGAAAGGAAGTTGAGCAAGCATGCTCTCTGCTCTTGACTACGGATGACTGTGGCCAGCTGCAAGGTTTGTGTTACCTGCAATGATGGACTGTAACCCGCATGTGTGAGCTAAAGGAAGCCCTTTCTCCATAAGCTTCTTTCGTCAGGTGTTTATTTCATCACAGCAAAAGGAAATAGAACTAAGGCATCACCTATAGAGTTTGCGTGCATGTGATTTGATGCTTTCCCCTTGTGTGTGTTAGGTATGTTTGACTTCAATCTTATGTTTACTAACACAGCTCCATACTCTTCTCAGCAAATAGTTCTGTGACAAGCACCATCTCACATCGACATAGCCACAGTGGCAGAAGCAGGAAGCAGAGACTCAATTTTTCTAGTATTTGTCGAAATAAATCATAAAACCCTTTAAAAAGCAACCAATATCTTCAGATTACTAAGTCTATGCATGCTTCCCAAAGGAAGATGTCTTTAAAAAATGTTTTCTTGAGACACACACCAGCTATTTTCATTCCCACATGTTGAAATTAGTAAACATACCATTAATTTTCTAGGGGCCCACATTAGTGTGCAGGATTAAAACAAGGGGTGAGCTGTATTTTCTTCTGCTGGTACACTGCAGTACAGTGAGCCTTTACAGAAAGAAATGATGGAAATTCATTTCTCTGCTGAATAACTCCAGACACTCTGGTCAGGCAAATGCACCATTCCTATAGCTCACAAATTCAGAGTGACTTGTCTGAAAAGTAGGAATGGTGTCAGAGATCCAGAGATGGAGTCTGTAGCTGATTAATAAGTTTAATGATATATTAATAAAGACACATGAGACATGGTTAAAGGTACAAGCCAGAAAGACCTGAGGAGCGAGCTCAGCACATCATCTTCCAGCTCCACTGCTCCTCATCCCAGCAGTTTATTCTTATCTTAAAAGCCTCTCCTAGCTCTCCCTTAGAAGTCTATTTTCTCATCCCAATCCTTTGGCCTTCAGGGTGTGTGTACATCTATACTGGGTTGCCACCAAAACAAAAGGGGCCAGGCCACACCAGTCTGAGCTTGGTCCACATTTTTATAGTGGGGTAACTACAGAACCATAGGAGAGACCAGGCTTTAGCTAATGTTGCCTCCAGTCTATTGGAGAATCCAAATGATCTCTTTATCAGCAACTCTATTTCCATTGAGCTAAGAGAGTAGCTCTTATTTACATTAAAAGGCAGGCTGTTTCAACTATAGAAGTCACATCCTGCCAGGCTTCAGGCAACAAGTGCAATGAATCTTCAGTGAATATAACATCTGGAGATACGTTCGAATACATTGCAACAGGAGTGTGAGTCACTGTTATGTTCTGTGTTTTGTGCAGTTCTGTGACTTTGGACAGTTCTTGACACCAATGTCTTTCCATCTCTGTGGAATGGGAACAGTAACTCTCATCATGGCTGAGAGGATTGCATCAAGAGGGTTACTTATCTCCATCTGTCTTGTGTTTTCTTGCTACAGAGGGAAAAATTCATAAAACTGTTGGACCAGTTGCATAACTCTTTAAGGATCGACCTGTCGAAATACAGGGTAGGTACAACATGATTTCCCTTAAGGTAGACCACTGCCTTTTCTCTAGATAATTTCTTGTCCTAGTATCATTACCCATCTTGTAATGGAAAAGTAAACATGCTGATTGCGAGTCCTGACATGTTGGAAGCAATCCTCCAGAGATCCTTTGTTGTTTTTATACTCTGCATGCATGTAAACACTCACAATAACAATACTTTATGCATGTACAGCTCAGTCTTGGAATTTTTAATAACCATCTAATGCAGTGCCCTGAGCTCATTCATCAAGTGAAATGAATGTCCAGCCTGAAAATTCATTTTGAAAATTTAGTTGCAAAAAGTGTATAGTAATAATTGTACATGCTTGTTATGCCTCACATTCATCAACAGTTTATTTGAATATTTTCGTATTTGCATATATGCATCTCTTCTGTGTTCATTTTTAACTAGTTTCCTAATGATGAATGGGTGAATAGATAGATGAACAGATAAATGGCTACATGATAGATTCAGATTGATGATGATAGATAGACAGACAGACAGACAGACAGTTGCATCTTTCTGAGAATTACAAGCAGAATTTTATCAGGGCCCATTTGCATTTTGGAATTAACATCATTACATGAAGACAATCATCACACATGCCATCTTGCTATAAAAGCTATTTCAGGGCAAGAAGATCCTTGATCACAGCTTATTGCTATCATTTATGTACTATGCCCTATTCAAGGTCAAAGATATAGCTGGAAGTCAGTTTTGGATTTTTCTGATGACTGTAGAAAACTTATGTGAAAACAATCGTCAGTTAATATGAGAAATTTCTCATGTTCAAAACCCTTTCTTTCTTCAAGTATCTTCATAAAGGCACTTTGATTTTCCTCCCAAATTCCAAATATCTGTGTTTTTAAGTGACCTGTCTCCTATGTACCTTACTAGGGTAAAAATCATGTCTGAAACCCATCACATTTCAGATCTTGAAATGAAGTCTGATTTTCTACTTTTCTACTTGTGACTGAATGTTATCATCTGTACCATGTTCAAAGTAATTTTTGAAAATTAGACCCATCTTTAGAAAGTGATAAAAAGATTTAAATATATACTAACCACCCTTCTTTGAAAAAGGTATTTCATAAGCAAGAATTAACATTTTAACATTGCAAAGCTGATAAAGTTCTATACTTTTAAAACTTTTTCTTTATTGATTGACAGTTTGATCCAGTGATGTAATGAATTTAATCATGTTTATCCTTTCCTTTCCCCTCTCCTGTCAGAACCCCTTATCTCAACAAGCACTCTCCTACTGCCATGTCTTCATTCTGTGTGTGGACCACTGAGTTTAAACGCGTGTCTTGTCCGAGCGTGGGTGGGAGGTTATTTACTGGCGCGTGGCAGCTCGTCAGTGGCTACCCCATTGAAGAAAATGGCACCCTGAGGATGAATAGAAGGGTGTGGCTTTCTAAGAAGAGCAGAATATTTCTAACTCTTATTTTTAATGAGTGTTCTGTGATTTAGAGAAAATACATTTAAGAACACTTTAGAATATTTTTAACTTTTATACAGCCACCTTCTGCTTTTATTTTTTTTTTCTCAGTAAGCTTACTATGAATGTGCCCACTGGAGGTTCAACGTTAGCAATGCTACCCATTTTTGTTTCCTGTTTAACCAGGAAAACTTTCCTGCCAGCAACAGTGAGAGACTGCAGGACCTGAAGTCTACCGTGGACCTGCTGACCAGCATCACCTTCTTCAGGATGAAGGTATCTCACTCATCCCCACAATGTCTTGGTGTGGCATCAGGACACATCTGTCCCTTGATAGAGCTCTGCTTCGTCCTGCCTCTGGCCAGTACTGTCCAGCCCCAGTGTGTAATCCGAGGCTACATGACTTTTCCAATATAGCATCTGTACAAAAAAGGAAAGTTTCCTAGTGACTTTATACTGATATTTTGGGTCAGATTTAATTTCACATTAAATTTGTCTTAAAGGATACTCTGTAGTATAACAATGTTAAGTGAAAATGTTTTAAGTTTTTATTTAATTTTAATTAAATTTCATTTAATTTAAGCTTTAATCAAGCCGTTTTGCTTACTTTTCACTGTAGCAGAAAAGCTGACTCCTGGTCACGTAATGGTGCCAGTGTACAAAGTCAGCCTTGGCAATGCTTATAGGAGAGTTGTGCACTGATTCCTTGGTGGCTATGATCTACCAAACTCTCTAGGCATTTCTATTTAGATACAAGCCTTCTCATTTAATCCCAAATTCTGGACGGTCATAATTTAGGGCAGCAGTTAATTTATATTAAGCCTTTCAAAGGCAGCTTGCTAGGATATGCACTTAATTTTTTTTTCTCTTTTAAATAGAGTACTGTGAGAGTTGATCAGCAAGTTCTGAGATAGCAAACAAAACAACACACCAGTTTTGCCTCTCACGGCACTAAAAAAAAAAAAGTAGTATTTTATAATAAATAAAAAACAAAATCAGACTATCATACTATATTGATGATCAATTAGTTTCTTTAATGTCACTCGGCTTAATATCATGCTCCATTGGTGACTGGGGTAAACAGAATTTATGTCTGTTCTAATCTACTGGTACCAGAGTGCAGAGAACATTAGTGGCCCTGTCAAAGCTCGGTAGGGAAGCTGACTCAGGTATACCAGTTGGCTGCCACTGAAGGGATTGAGAAAGTGGGAGCAGCAGGAGTATCACTCCATTGGTGAACATCTGCCACATCCTCCCCATTCTGACTGCCAAACTCTTCAAAATAGACCCTTCCTTCTACTGTTGCCTGTTTTCTTTTTGAGGTTGTAATTTAATTACAACATTCATCCTTTCCCTTTCCTCTCCCCAAACCCTCCCATAGACCCTTCTCTTCCTGTTCTCTTTCAAATTCATGCCCTCATTTTTCTTTTTGGTTTTTACTAATTGTGTGTGTGTGTGTGTGTGTGTGTGTGTACGCGCGCGTGTGCGTGTTCCTAATATAACTTGTTCAGTCTGTATAATGTTACCAGTATGTATATTTTTAGGGTTGATGGTTTGGTACTGGACAACCAATTGGTTGGGTAAAATCCCCAGCCACAATGTACAGTGTTTCCACCTGCGCTGGGACTGCTAGTGAATCTCTTGTTTGTTCCCAATCCACCTGCCTATATTTTTTTTTACTTTTTATTTTTATATTATTGTTATTATTATCATTATTATTTGGTTTTCTAGATAGGGTTTCTCTGTGTAGCCCTGGATGTCCCTGCCTGGAACTCACTCAGTAGACCTGGCTGGCCTCGAACTCACAAAGATCCGCCTGCCTCTGCCTCCCAGGTGCTGGGATTAAAGGCGTGTGCTTGGCCTTATTTTCTAATGGGAGCGAAGTTGCATCCTATTGTAGACTTTAAATTTCTCCTAATATTTTTGAGTATCTTTCCTTGGCCATACTTCCTATCTGAGTATAAAGACTAAAAAAAAAAAAAAGTGCCCATTTTATAGGTGATATTCTTATGGATGATCTTTTCACTTCTTTGAATTGGAAGATAAAATTATATTTAAATCCTGTACATCTTCTCCCCTCTGTGCTGTCCTCAAGAGTGCCGTTTGCCAACACACGTCTCTAGTTGTGGTCTACTTTATCAAGCTTTTTTTTTTTAATGGGTAAGCCTTTTAGCTAAATCAAAATTGCGGAATGTTTCCTGATTCTCCTAAAATTTTTAACTTACCTTTTGATGGAGATCTGTGTTCTTGTTCTCTCGTGGCTACAGGGGTTTGCCTTTAAGGTGTGAAATGAGAGACAAGTGTCATTTTTCCATAGATAGGCACGACAGCTCGAATAATATTTATTGAAAGTATTTTTCTTCACTGATTCTTCTCTGTGTTATTATAAATAATCAATTGCTTCTGAATATTTTATTTTTAAAACCATCTAAAGATCTACCAGCACCATTCTGCTTTGATTACTGATTCTTTGTGGAGAATCTTAGAATAAGCATCCTGTGCCACTTCCTTCTTTGGCCCTGTAGCTTAATTTAAGGAGATCTTTGTTGAATTTTGTTGCATTTTCTATAAAGACTGACTGGTAATGAAGAGTGGCTTTCCTGATCTGTTAAACCCTTTTCTAACTTAGTCAGAAGACTCTTGTAATACTCTCCATGCAGGTCTCCCGTTCCCTCTCACCCTCTCACCTTCTGACTTCATCTGCTATCTCTGTCCTCTCCAGCTCCTCTCCATTGCTTTGCTTTTCATCGAGTGCTGTCGTGTACTGTGTTTAACTTGTTTGGGCTTTTTGTTTGTTTGTTGTTTGTTTGTTTTCATTACCTATGAAGAAAGGTATTTTTGTTCATCCCTGTTTGTCCATTGCAGTGCTACTGCTATCAGACACACAGTGATTGCTTAGCATTTTTCAGTTGATGAAATGGAGCTGAGAAAATGTTGTTCCTAGTCATGTGAAGCGCTTCTGCTTGGGTGTTTACAACCATGACCTTTTTCAGGAGGCTGCTGTCTGAGAAACCTACCATAAATGTGTGTGTGTGTGTGTGTGTGTGTGTGTGTGTGCGCGCGCACGCACACATGTGCATTCTATAGGAGTTCTTTTTAAAATCATTTTTACATGTATTTATTGAGAGATGAGGTGGACATCCATCCTGTGGCACACGTGTGGAGGTCAGAGGATAACGTGCAGGACTCAGTTCTCTTATCTACCGTGTGTTCCAGGGATTGAACTCGGGTCATCAGGCTAGGCATCCGAATCCCTTACCCACTTAGCCATCTCACCTTCCCTATTTAAAAGACTTATTGGCCCGTGTTTCTTAAACACAGTCAAATCAACTGTATGCAGTCCTTAAATGTAGTTCACATGGTTTCACGGGTTTGCAGCAATCTGCTGTATTTAAGAAAATGATTTGTCTGTCAGGTCCTGGAACTGCAGAGCCCCCCAAAAGCCAGCGCTGTGGTGAAGGACTGCGTCAGGGCCTGTCTGGATTCTACGTACAAGTATATCTTCGACAATTGCCACGAACTCTATTCTCAGCTAATAGACCCGGTAAGAGGAGATGTGCGGCTTTATGAACACTGCTGTTCTGGTTCTGATGTCTGTTCCAATGTGTTCAGAATAGCAGAAAGTGGGGACGTGTGCTCATTTAATTTCACATTAACCACAGGTTTGAGAATCCCCACCCCGCGTCTTCACATCTGAACATCATTTCCCTACACTTGAGCTAATTCACTCCTCACAATAGCTTCGTATGTCAAAGGCAGATATTATCGCTCATGTTTCTCAGGTGCATAATTGAGTTTAGAAGAATTGAATGTCTTGCTCCAGTTCACAGAGTCGGAAGCAATTCCTTTGAGGGAAACCTGACATTAGGCCAGAACGGTGTCAAGTGGAAATGGGCTCCACTCTGTTTTTCTTCTTCTTTTAGTAAATGTCTAGAGCAAAAGGAAACAAAGCTTCCATTGAAAGTTCAGAGGTTGTGGCTGCAGATGTAGCTCAGTTGGAAGGCTGCTTGACTAGCATGCTCAGAGTCTTGGGTTTGATTCCCAACACTGCAGAAAACTGGCATGGTGACTTCTGCCTGCAATCCAGACCCTTGGAGGATGGGGTCATTTTTAACTATTTATTATGTTCAAGGCTAGTTGGAGTTGCATGAGTCCTTCTGCCCCAAAATAGAGGAAAAGAAGAAATATTCAGTTGTGGAAACAGCTACAATGTATTATAAAGCTCTCCTTCAAAACTTTTTTTGTGTACTCTTCTATATTATTCTCTAAGGTTTAGACTCCTCTTTTCACCTTCCCGAGATTAGAGAACCCTTTATGTACTCCTTTTACAGAGCTAAAAGGGTAGGCGTTACAACAGTGGTATTTCCAAATCTTTACTTGAACAATAAAGGTCATGGGATACATAATTTGCCAACACAGACTATAACCACCACCAGAGAACATGGAATTCTACAGCTGTCGCCTACCAAAGAGTTATCCACATGTGGCATAGCAGGCCACATCCCACAAGCATTCTGTGTCTGGCAGGAGCTGTAGTTAACGATTCTTGCTCATAAGTGCACACAAGTTAAAACCCTGAGACTGATTTCAATGTGTGCTCTGATACTTAAACACTGGAATTGGCGAAGCAAAGCCTCCATCAGGGTTTTCTCCTCTCTAAAATAGACGGAATGACTTTCAGAATTTGGTTGTGAGATCAAAAGGAGACCTGGTCCCAAGCACCTAGAAAATCAAAAATCAGTGTGGAAGCATCAGTGATGGCAAATGTTTAAAAACACACAAGATAGAGCCCAGTGAAATTCTCTTACCATGGTAATTTTGTTAAAACACAGACCTACGTTTTGAAAGGCAAATGTGAAGTTTAAAATTATATTATTAGGAGCTCTGAGCCAACTAAAGGAATCCTGCATGGTTAAGTGTGATGAATTTTATTCTAAAAGTTACCATTTAAAACCTTTCAGTAGCCAGGCAGTGGTGGCTCATACATTTAATCCTAGCATTTGGGAGGCAGAGGCAGGTGGATCTCTGTGAATTCAAGGCCAGCCTGGTCTACAGAATGAGTTCCAGAACAGCAAGAGTTACAAAAAAGAAACTCTGTCTCAAAAAAAAAAAAAATACCTTTAGTAAATACAGATACTGCTGCCTTCATCATTAACTTGAATTGATTTATAGAGATAAATATTATATAGAGGTATATGTGTCTTTAGAATAAATTGATTTTTTATTCATGAGCACCATAAATGACATGATGATGTTGCATGGATATAGGTAGATTCAATGCTAGACACACTTTATTAGAAAAATCTTATATTTAGTGGCAGATTTCTTCTGAGGATCCCCACTTCAGAACAGTGTTGAAGAGAAGACATAAGATAAACACACAACAAATTATCAAATGTCCAACCAAATATGTACCTAGCTTGGCTTTAACCATAAGTGGACTACCTACACTGAAATTGGTGGTTAGCACAGGCTGGTAGACTCCCATGCTCCAATCTCTGCATGCTATTTCTAGAGAAAATGAAAGGATAATAGAATCTCAGGAAGAAATTAGTTGGTCCTTTTCTTTAATTCCCTTGCTGCATTTGTTTTTCTCAAATAGGCCACGTGGCTCTCCATTGCTGTGTTCTGTTTCTGTACTGTTCTTTCAAACGTCTTATTGAAAATGCACCCTGCTCTATTGCTTTTCTTTAAAAAAAAAAAATCAGTCTTTAAGATACTGTCTTTGCTTGTTTGATTTATTTTTTTAGCAGGAGTGTTGTAAAGATAGTCAAGGAAAAGCAATCTAAATTACACGGAAAAATTGCTTCTGAGATTTTGTCCTATGTAGAAAAAAGAGTTAAAGCCATTTATAAATTCACAGATATACAATATTTTTGTTTTGCTTTTGTTATGTACCAGATATTGTAAAAAAAATACTGAAAGAGAAATAAATAAGACAAACCTAGTCACTGTCATTATGGACTTACAGTCTAGCAGGGAGATATTGAAGCATAATTACACCAATAACTAACAGAGCTTCAATTTCCAGGAAAGGAAACACACAATGTAATGTTAAAACATGTAAAAGAAAAAGCCACCAGACTCTGAAATATGGGGAAAAACTGTTAACTTAACATTTTTAGTTAGTTGCTGCTGAAAGCCTGTCTCCAGGAAGACTGGATTAAGTACACATTTGAATAATAAAGCATTGTACTACCTTCATTTAAGATCCCAATCTGGGGACTGGAGAGGCAGTTCAGTACTTAAGAGCACTTACTACTCTTGTAGAGCATAGTCACAACCATCTGTAATTTCAGTTCCAGAAGATCCAATGCCCTCTTCCGGCCTCCTTGGGCACTGCACTCATGTGGTGCATGTACATACATGTAGGCAAATCTTTTTTAAGAATCACAGCATGGTAGGTTCTACCCATCAAATTGACCTCTGTGATTGGACTCAAGTTACCCTCAACCCACTAAAACTGTCTTCACTACATTACCGGTCACACAGACTTAGCCTAAACCACTCAGTCCTCTAAGTTCACATAGCTTCCAGAAGCATTTGGTGTCCTTGACCATTCCATTCTTCCTAAACACTTCCTATTCTAAGTATCTAGTTACCACCTTTACCTGCTTCCTTCCTATCTCAAAGGCTGTTCCCCTTTGAGATTTGGCCACAGCCCTTCCTCTCCAAGGATTTTGAATGTCACAGTCCCTCCAGTGCTTTGCCTTTGCATCTAGCTATACAGAGTGATTCAGTGCAGAATGTCAAACACCTAGCCAGTCCACAGAATTCCTGAAGGATAGCAACTTGTTGAAAAACAGGCATTGGATCCAGGCTAGGATGGAGAATCTTGGCTATTTCCATCATTTTTTAAGCAGCTCTCATGAGACCTAGATTAGAAGAGGTTACCCTGTCTGCCTTGTGTCAACACAGAACCCTGTCCCTGATTTATCTGACACTAGAAATAATCTAGGAAGAGCTGAAGCTTTGAAAGGAGACCTATTTGAATTCAAATTAAAGTTCCCATCAATTAGGAAGCAACTGAATCTTGGGTAAATTCTTCTAAGCTTTGATTTCTTCTTCCTTTGTTAAGAGGAATAATGTTAATTACAGTTGTTGTCAAAATTGCTGTGAGAGCTAAATGAGGTAGAGTTTGTGAGTTGCCTTGCTCACAGATGCCCAGGAGGTCATCTCGTGATTTATCCCAGCAAGACCTGCCTTGTTCTTGAATTAAAATTGGGGATGGGACTTGACATTAACATGCATTGAAAGGTAAACTTTGGTTCAGTGTTTGCTTTGTGGAGCCTCATGGTTAGTTATATAGGGGTGATGTTTACAACACACAAAATCCAGTCTTCTGGGCCCACCAGGCTCCCTCTGAAATGTAAAAGGTGGTTAACTCCCTGTCCGCTCACAGTGAGTCTTTCAGGTATTTGCAAGCACTGAAAACTGTTCTGTAATTTAGCTTGGCACAAGAGCTCTATTGAGATCACCATCTCTGCAAATGTGCCTTGATACCCTCTCCTGTCCAGTGGTTTAGCTTCTGGCACAGGTCCCTTTCATAACTGGTCACAGCAGCAAGGTCACACAAGCTAATTTATCATCCTCATGTGCAGGGAAATCTTTACTTCTGCCATCTCAAGGAAAGCGAGCATGAGCACCCCAAAGTTTTATATAAAATGCAGCTTAAGAGAACTTAACTGCTCTTGCAGAAGACTGGAGTTTAGTTCCCAGCAGTCACATAGGGAGGCTAATAACCACCTGTACATCCACTCCAGGGGACCTGATGTCCTCTCTGGCCTCTACAAATACCACATTCACACATGCACACACACAAACATATATAATTAAAAATAAAAGTAAAATCCTCAAGATCAGCTGGGCATTGGTGGCTCACACCTTTAATCCCAGAGGCAGAGGCAGAGGCAGGCAGATCTCTGTGAGTCCGAGGCCAGCCTGGTCTACAAAGTGAGTTCCAGAACAGCCAGAGTCAAAACAGACTCAAAACAGGACAAAACAGAGAAACCCTGTTTTGAAAAACCAAAAAAAAAAAAACTTCAAGATTATGATATTTATCACTTCCTACATATTCTTTCAGAAATAATACATTTAGATAGGCATATTTGTATATACATTTAAATAGACATCTTATGTTTGTGTATATATCTCCCTAGTTTATACAAATTTTGGCATACTATGAAATATTGTTCTGAACATTATTTCATTTGCTATGTATTTTAGATGGGCTGATAATTAATGCACAAGAGTATTCTTACATTTCGTATCTGCATAGTATAGTATTAGACAGACACTTCATAATTTATTTAACTTTCTCTGTTGATGAAAATTCAAATTATTCCATGTTACATTACTTAAAACAATGCTGAGGAAGTCTTATAATATATGTGTGTATATATATATAATATAATATATATGTATATATACATATATATGTATATATACAGTTATATATACATGTATATATACATATGTATAAAATTGTGTAACTTGTAAAAAAAAGTATATCCCTTAGATAGAATTCTAAGAGATATATCTGACTGATAGAACACATATTTACTATTTTAAGAGATACTACCAAATTACCCTCCAAAGAGGTTTTAAAATATTTTAGGTACTTCAGTAATCTATACCAGGATGTTTTATCTACAAAGTGGCAAATATAGAGGTCTACCAAACCTGATGTCCCAGGCTATCTGGACTGCTCTAAAAAATAGGCTGCATAATTAGTAAACCAAAGAGTTTCATTCTCCATCCTTCTAGAGACTGACAAAGCCAAGACTGTATGACCCTGGCAGGTTCGATGTTTGCTGAGGCTGGCTCTCTCCTTTCCAGGCTTCTCCTCCTTGCTGTGCCTCTCTTGCAGAGGAGCGAGGCTGCTTCCCCCTATCCCTTCCATAAAGGTACTGTCTCATTTATGAGGGCAAATGCTTCTCAGCTTGATAGCTGCCCTACAGGTTCTCCCTAACGATGCTTCCTCACTGAATAATTCTGGTGGACCCTAACAATAGCACCATAGCAATTGTTCTGATTTTTCTTAATTTGTAGATGTGGAAAATGCACATAACTGGTGAATCTTATATGCATTTATCTTATTGTTGATGTTTAAACATGTTTCATGTGTTAAAATTCCAATACTTGACCAAAGTTTATGACATTTTTTCATCAGTAGGATTTTACTCAATATAAAGAAATTGGATTTTTTATTCTGATAAGGGCTTCAATTAGAATTTCTTTAAATTATATTTATCAGGGATTTTTAAAATAATTTTATACCATCAGTTGTATCAACATATAGCTTACTTGGAAAATATGTCACAGTGAGAACTACCATGCTTGCTCTAAGTTTATTTTTAAAACCTGGTCACATTTTTTTCTGTTTGTAATGTATTCATGTGCACCTTTTTAATGTTTAAATGACTTACCTGGAAGTTATTCTGATATGAGTGTGATGAAAGCATTGCCTTAAATTAATGTTCCATTGAAAGTTTGGAAACAAAAGCATGAATTATAGAAGAGAATTAAATCAACAAATAACACTTCTGCCTTGCCTTCCATCCATCCTAGGATACAGCCTAGAGAACAGTGGGGAAACTTTCTTGTTTTCTTCCCCCATCCAGCAGGCCTCTCTGTAAATTGGTTTCATGAAATATTAAACTTGAAAATAGCTTTAAGCTCAGCATTAGGAATAAAGTGGCTTTTCAATTCTAGGCTTACAGCTTGAAATCCTCTTTAAAAGAGAAAGAGCCACCTATTTTTTTTTTTTTTTTTTTTTTAGAATTGTAAAATTCTAGGTACTTTTTGTACACTGATAAATTTTAAATGGTAAGAGAGAAATTGGAAGTTCTCACTTAACTCATTTATTGTGTGGAGGGGGGACCTCAGAAAAACACGTTAATTGGCAAGTGTAAAATTTTTAGGAGAAAGTCATTTGAGAAGCCAGAAGGAAGTCTGTGCTGATGATCCTCGTGTGTCTTCAGGGGACGGTCTTGGTGTCTGGGCACATCCCCGTTGTTCTTAGAGCACCGCTGCTCTTCTAAAGCAATTCTGATAGGAATTGTGTTTTCTTTTTCAAAAAAATATTGTTATTCCTTTCTTGATTTTTCTCAAAAGCTGTGCAGTCTTGGCTGCGGTAATAGTAGTGGTGTCCCAAGATGCTGTAGTTTTAAAGGAAAGATAAGCATTAAGAGAAATTTATACTCAATCAGCATACTAGACCCCCCTCATAATTCACTCAAATCCTGACATTTGACCAAGGGAAGGCAAGGTACTAGGGTTACATGTTGCCATGTAAGGAAATACATTAGTCAGCATTAAGCTAGGGGTATAAATGTGTGCCTACATCACATCATCTTTATGTGCCCCACAAATGTGCCAACCACCCCTAAGCCCCTGGCCTCTTCCTGTTCCAGGTGAGGATCAGGCTAGTCACTCTCTGGACCAGAGCTATTAACACACTTAGCTTCCAAGTTCATTTCCTATGCGTTGTTTGCAAAGTGGAGTCAGGAGTCCATGGCATCAGCAGCTCCTAGAGACTGTTTAGTAAAGCACATCCTCAGCCCCACCCAGAAGCTCCCAAGGCAGAAAGATTGGAGGCTAAGGCTCACCAGTTTGTTCAAGCAGCCCATCAGAAGAGTCCAGCCTTCTTTGAAAATCATGGATCTTCTGTGTGACTCAGAGAAGTAGGCAGTTGTAACAGTGGGTGGAGAGTGCCCTGGGAGAGAAGAAATGGGGTGCGTGGGAGCACGGAGGGTCACAGTGCTGTGTCAGTCGGCTCCCTAGTGCTTTCCAAGAAGACAGAGTGTAATTGAATAAGAAGGATATATTGTAAATGGCTGATGGCCAAGGTCCAGACAGTGTTAGAATAAATGAGTGCACATCTGTGCACAATCTCTGATGTGCAAGAGGGTTTGATGCACCCAGGAAGCACACCTGGAGCAGCTGTTGCCAATCTCAAGGCTGAGCTGACCATGAGCCCCAGCAAGAATGAAAGTGCTACAATTCATTTGACAAAAGTAACAGAGCAGCGAATCCCGTGGGAACTGAGACAAGGGGTCCCTTTCTCCTGACAGATAAGGCCAAGAAGTGAAACGGACGTGTAGGAAGCCAGGTTAAATAGTTTGGATGTGTCCTGAAAGAACTGTGGAGCCTCTAGGAATTTTAAATAGGAGCTTTGCGTGATCAGATTCATATTTGTAAAGATAGAGCCGACAGCAGGAGGGATTTAATTGGAAGGGCAAGATTGGGAGCATGGAGAGCAGCTCACAGGCTCTTCGGGTGATCTTACTCCATTACGGGTCCTAATAGAACCCGATTTAGATGATTTGTTCTTTCTAGAGTAATGTGTTTACAAAACTATGTCCTAGCTCTGTGTATGTGTTGAAGAAGGCTAATGTACACAGAAGATAAACATCTCACCTCTGAAACAGGGATTTCCAGTTTGGGGATCCTTGGAAACTATGGTTATTTACAGAATGTATGATGAAAATAAGTTATTTTGAGGGTATTTAAAGCTCCGACAAGAATCATATATTTTGTGTTGAAGCAAGTTAAAATTTATGTTTCTTTCATTGGGGCTGAAATTTTGTCCATTTGGAACAGGTAATTTATCTCTTAATGCTGCTGAGAAACACCAGCCTGACCTTCCTTATCAGTGAGCATTGTGAAAGTGAGAAAAAGAGCCTTTGCTTAACTGACACAGTATAAAATCAAAAGAAATGGGATCCGTGGGAGAAAATAAATGCATGTCTCTTTTGTGGTTAAAGACTCCAGAAGTGGCACATCATCTGTTATTGATGTCACAGACACGAGTGAATTAGGTGGGCACCCAGGCATTCACCAGAAAAAAAAAAAAAACCTAAAATGAAAACCAAAATTGAATTGCATGAAAATAGTTCAAATTTTAAGATAAAAGTCCTATTTTATTTGTAAGTAATTTGTACCAAGATTCCTCTGGGCCTGGAATCTAGCAGAATTCCAAGGTGTTCTTTGTTTTTTTTTTTCTTGGACATAAAGGGCCTGCTGGGGTTTAGTGACATTCTATACAATTTCAAATTCAATTCAGTATCAATGTCAGGGGCTTCTGTAATTTGATTGAGCTGATGGCAGTTCATGCTTTCAGTGAGGGACAATAAGATTTCAATTTAATAATACTTCCCATGGGACCAAGCCCAGATGAATCTAAAGCAAACACTTAAAACTTTGGTGGAAAACATGGTCCTATATTTAAGTTTCATGATCACCTGCCAGGAAAGAGATATATGCCTGATCATACTTACTGTATACTCTCGTTAAGTGACTTAACAGTTTTGTCAATATAATTTGTGTCTAAGAAATGCTAGCAACACACTTAGCTAGTGATTGGATTCTCACTGATGGATAGTTATATGGAGTAGGAGGCCATGAATTCATCTAATTATTGCATCCTGGAGCTGGTGCCACTGGACATCAATACAATCCAACTGGCTCGTCACCACCGTGCAGACGCCTCAGTACTTACATTGATATTGACTCTAGCACTGTGCCCCTGGCACTAGCACAAATTGAGTTGCAAGGACTCCAGTTACACACCTTTTTAATTTTCCTCACCTTTGCTCTCTAGAAAAGATCCTTTTCAGAGAGCTAGCCTTCTGTCTCAGCTCTGTAGAGGTACAGAACCTGGCCATGTGCCTGGGATGCCTGCATGAGCTGTTGTCTTTCTTTTACTCTTTCCAGTCTCTTTCTGACTTCATTGGATGTAGACTCCACTCTGCGATCCTTCACTATCCATCATACGTCCACTTCATAGTGCTCATTGTACCACTTAGAAGTGTCTTCCGTTCCATAGTACCTAGGGGAAGCATTTCTCTCTGCTACTACCCATAACTTGGTGTTAGGAAATACTTTCCTTTCTTCAGTGACTTTAATATATATAATGTATGTATGTAATATACATTGGACATATTCCCTATGCCAGTAGTTCTCAATCTGTGGTTTGTGACCCCTTTGGGGTTTGAATGACCCTTTCAAGGAGATCCCCTAAGACCATCTGCATATCAGATATTTACATTACAATTCACAACAGTAGCAAACTTGCAGTTATGAAGTAGCAACAAAAATTATTTTATGCTGGATAGTTGGGAGTCCCTACAACATAAGGAACTGTATTAAAGGGTCCCAGCATTAGGAAGGTTGAGAACCTCTGGCCTATGCCCTGCTCTTTTCTCACCTTACCCACTCCCATGAGTCACCTTTGTTCTTCTGGATAGTTTCACTTTCACCTTATGTCTTATATACATACAAGATTCTATGTATCTATATACAATCTAGGATTAATCTTTTCAGGTATGATTGAAATATAGAAATTTATATACATATATGTAGATACACACACACACACACACACACACATCCCAATGAATTTGGAGATAAATAAATACCTATTAGTCCATCACCACCACTTCCAAATTTTCCTTTTTATTTACCTAAATGTATTTCTCCCATATTTGCAAGATATCCTATGCATTTGCTAGGAATCTGGGAGAGCATCAATGACCATGGTAATTCATGATTTTCCACATCAGCCATTATTCCTAGGAGAGTTGAACTTTGTGAAGAAGCTTCCTAGTTAGTCTTCCTAGTTAGCTTCCCTCTAATTAGTCTTTCTAGTTAGTCTTCATATGATAAACATCCTACCTAGGCTTCCATGCCCTGGGCCAACCCCAGGGAAAATCCTGACCCTACCAATAACCCATGTTGATAATACAATGGAAATAACTGTGAGAATTTCCCAGTTACACTGTGTTTTTCCTGGAGACGTAGTGCTTGGACCACTCATCTTCTTCACTGGTAAAGCATCCGAGCTTTAGAAGGGATGTGGACACAATTTCCTATCTTGGAGATACTTGGAAGTAAATGGTTTCTCTGACCTTGCAGCATGATGGAGGGAATTTGTGAGTAATTCATTCTTCCATGGCAGACGATTTTCAGTACTACCTGTGTGTGCCATCCCAGTCCCTGTTTTATTAATGATCCCCTTTAAGATTAAGCATCTCTTTCCCAGATACAAAGGGCTTTAATTTGATTTTAAAAGCATCTGGTTTGTTGTAATTATGCTGTTGTTCTGAATGAGTTGCTGAGGCCACGGGTGCTGTTCTGAATCCACATTTTCACCTCATGGACAGCAGATTCTGTTTCATGCCATGGCAGAATGTCTCAGAGAGGCCAGCGACTTAGCTTGCAGGTGTCTACCTCCTCGAGATTTCCTTTGTGGCTTTACTGAGGTGGATTTTAATCCTGCTTTGTATTTCGCCTGAGATTTACTCTGCTAGTCCAATCTCAAATCCTCAGGATGAAAAGCCATCTTTGTCCAAAAGCATTTTATTGTATTTATTTATGTCACAAGAATGCCCACATTGACACACAGAATTGTGTGCATAGCTATTGAGTTAGCTGTAGTACTCCTTTAGTGCATTTATCTGTGGGAAGTGGGGGTGTGTGGATGCCTCAGTGCACATACAAAGCTCAGAGGACAACCTGTGGGGATCGGTTCTCTCCTTCCACCACGCGTATCCCTGGGACTGAATTCAAATTCTCAGGCCTCACAGCAAATACCTTTACCTATTGAGTCATCTCACAGGGCCTGACTGTGGTTTTGTTGAGATACGTATTTGATATATAGTTAACTAAATGACGAAACGGTATCTATGAAATGACTTTAGAAGTGTTTGACTCAGGGTATTAGTTATAATTGAGAAAGTCAGGGTTGGCTAGAAGAGAGGAGTCTGACACAGTGAGGGAAGAGGAAGCTTCTTGGCAACATTCCTCCTAAATACTGTCTAAGCTCTGGGTGTTTTGTTATAGCAACAGGCCTGAGTGTTCCCAGATACCCTGACATAAAACCCACAGGACACATCTTTCTTGTTTTTCTGAGAAATGTCTGTCCAGTCCTTAAAACATACTTAGAATTCTCTTGTCTGGGTGCTTAAAATACACCCCACTATCTAGTGGATGTAAGCTCTAATGTCCCTGTTGGAGCAGAGCAGGGCACTACTCCATGAGACCCAGCTGGATCCGAGATTGTTGGCTCTCCCAGCAATACCTTTTCATAGGAAATCTCATTGATTATCAACAAACCTCAGGGGGAAACATGATCCTCAACTTGCAAAGTTTAAGTGTGTACAAGGGCACCTGTTACTGGCATTACTGTTTACATACACAGGCCCATTCATATTAAAACTGCTTCTCAGAACCTGTCAGAACAGAAAGAACCAGATGACCAGCTAAGCCAAGCCTCACACACTTTATAGTCTTAGTGATCCAGACAGTTCTTTCTTGTAGCTTGCATCTCCCTCTTGCCTTGCTCGTGAGCTATAGTGTTCTCTCCACAACAATGCTCATATTTCTCAATCTTGCCTATTCCCGAGCTCAACTTTAGGACCACATTTTCCATAACCATTTCTTAATAATCATAACAGTGAGTAATTTCACCAATTCTGTTTGGTATTTTGTTCTTCTTCATGTTATTTTTGCTCTTTAAATTACTGTTATTTTGTTCATAGTATTATATGTATTATGGGACAACTCAGCTCACCTGTTATGTGACAGATCCTTTAGAGTGAGCATTTGAGTCTGCTTTGTCTCTGAAAATCTCTTTCCTCCCATTGCTCATACAGTGTCTTGCAAATGGTATCTGCTTGGTAAACATGAGGTGGAATGCATGATGAGGAATAAAGCCTTGACTGTTCAGCTTCTAGAATAAAAGTAGAAATGACCCAACAAATGGCATTCTTACAAAGGATGCTCTTACCATTACCTTCATCCTGGAGTCCCTTTGAGTACTAGTCCCAGTTAAGATCAGGGAACCTGTCCTTACAGGGTACACTGAGTCAGGTCACGTCCATGCAATAGAACTGTGTTTAATGCTGGAGAAGACGTGTCCCTGCCCTGCCATGCCCATAGCCACTAGCCACCTGTAGCTAGCAAGCACTGGAACCAGGACTAGGGAAATGGAAGGATCAATATTTTAAAATCCCATTTAATTTGAATAGCCACATTTGACTAGTGGCTGGTGGCACTGTGTTTGAAATTTACACTCTGGAGCTAGGAGCAGCAGACGACACTCACACTGTACAGAATGAAAAAGTACCTCCTCTGGGATGGTACCCCACTGAAGTCTACTGGGCTAAACTCTCTGAGCTGTAGGAGCATGGTCAAGCCTTAAGCTCTGTATTCAAGGGAGTTTGCCTTGCTCACCCTGATCCTGACCTTTGGGTAAATATTCATAACCCAGTGTTTCTTACTTTTGGGACTTCACCTTGTGTTGAGGCCTGGGTGACACTGGGGCACCATGAGTGCGGGGGTCCTGGCGCTCCAGCTCTGGCCCACGCGAAAATGGGGGTTCTTTCTTCCACGAAGGATGGGTAAACCCCAAAGAAACACGAGACAGTCTTGGTGGCTGCTAAAACTGCACGAGGCCCTTTTATTAAATGAACTTGGCGCAGCGGCGGCTTGGGACAGGCGCGGCGGCTTGGGGTGGGCGCATGGGCGGGAGATGTGGGCAAGAGGCGAGAGGGCAAGAGAGAGAGAGACCCCCCCATCCAGGACTTTTATTGGGGTCCCCTGGAGCCCTGGTCTTGGGCTATTTTGATTGGTTCCTCAACCTTGTCCGTCAGGTGTGGGGGTAGCCGCCTGCACCTGAGACGCAATGGTGCCTGGGTATTCTGGGGAAGAAAGAATCCCTGCTGACAAGTGGTGGGGAGAAGCTGCTAATAACTACTAACTTAGGGGAATTTTCTGGGTTTTATATTTCTTAAATCTTAGCTTTATTGCAATTTACTTCTGGATAGCATGGCTGTGTTCCATTCCAGCCCACAGTAGCCAGCTCAGGGATTGATTTTGCTATTACTATTGGCTTATACAGATCTTATTATTGATGAGAGAACATATGCCACCGTACAGTGAAGACAAAAATGGGGCAAGGCAGTTAGGGAGTTCCAGTTCTCGGCAGTGAATTGCTCCAGGAACCTTGTCAAGCTGAAGCATTTCATAGCCTGGGAAACCTGGGCCCCAACACATGAGCTGACTTGTTCATCATTATTGATTGAATGGATTATTCCTGGGTCTGATAGAATGCCCATTTTGCTATTGTGGAATCAAATTGTCTTTTATCTCTTCCCTTTCCTTAAATAGTCTTGAGAATCCGATTATCTTTCTGTAACCAAATCGAATGTCACCCCCACCATGAAGGAACTCCTGGCACTTTCTATATTCAGTTCTCCTAGCTGGCCTACATTTAAAGTGGACCTAAAACATTGAAACTTAAACACCTTATTTGACTTTTTCAGCATCGAAACTTCTTCCTCCTCCCCCAAACATAGAGACGCCAACACGTAACCCATGTTCATTTTCTTCATAACTGTAGCTAGAGTGCCTGCTCGGTTCCAAGTATTCACAGGACGTGCAGAGACTCTATTCATCAAAGGGGAGTTGTTTCACAGAATAGATCCAGACAAACAATTAAATGCACAGTTGTGGGGAGGGGCTGTTATGACTGCGAGGCTCTTGCTTCAGCCTGAGACAGAATTGGTGCTCAGTAAATGTTAACTTTAGGATTACCATCTCTATCATTATTAAGCTGCAGAACCCACCTCATAAAAGAGAATGAGCTCATTAGCGTGGCATTGTTCTCCTAAGCAATGGTGAAGCTGCTCGTGAGCGTTAATAAGGGGAAAGCATTAGAATTGCTTCTATTAAGGAGGGATCATCTCACGTGTACGTGGAAAGACCATCCAGAACGGCAAAAGAAGAGAAAGAATGCATTTTCTCTAGTTACCACCACAGGTAAACTTGAGCATCCCTGTGTTTTATTAATTCTATAAGTAGATCGACACAGATCTTTTTCTTTTTTTTTAAGTTAAGGACTGTTAGCTGTAGAAAAGCTGAATTTTGAATGCTACCAGGCACCTGTTGAATGATTCAACATTCCTTTCCATTTCATCTGGGCATGCTAAGGTTGAAGTGAGTTGCTTAGGATATGGTTAGCTCGGAAATGTTATTATCAGCGAGTATCCGCTTTGCTGACTTCTTTTCCTTTTGTGCCTCTGTACTGCAACTAAGCATGAGATCCATGTTTACAAGAGTATTGGTGATTGGTCCTCTGGATCACTATTCCCAGAATGATACTAAACTTCTAAGTAATGATTCCAACATTAATAACAAGCTGCCTAAATAAAAGAATGCACCAGAGAGGCTGGAAAGATGGCTCAGAGGTTGAGAGTGTGTATTACTATTACAGAGGACTTGAGTTCTATTCCCAGCACCCACACATGAGTGTAACTCCAGCTCCAGGGCATCTGATACCCTCTTCTGGACTCCATGGGTACCTGCACTCACTTGCATATCTACAAATCCATAGACACACACAATCGTATATACAGCATAAACATAATTAAAAACTCATTAAATTTTTAAAAAGAAGAATGTACCACAAATCATGTGTTTTCACCAAGAATTGCTAGATCTGAAAAGAAATTCAAATAGATGTTATTAGCTATAAAATTAAAGACATGGGTCAAGGAAACACAGCCTCCTGTTTAGTTACAGGTTTATTATCAAGTTGGAGAGATCATTAGTTTCCCTTTTCTGATTTTAGATTTTTCAGAATTTCCCTAATTTATTATTATTAAGGTTTAGACAAACAATGAGGGAATGGCACTCAGTCAATTTAGATTCCTGAAGAGGGCCTGGGAATTTGCTGAGCATGAGGTAGAGGGCAAAGCTACCAAAGGGGTGAGGACCCATCTGGTTGCCATTGTATGTTCCTGATTTCTAAGGTAATAAACTCTGGTATACTGAAAACTTTGGTTAGTCTGGGGTCTTCAGTTAGTTTTGTTATGTCCCCTTCTTCTGCTTCTCAGGGTGATGGGAAATACTAGGTGAAAACTTTCCCATGAGTATACTGCTCACGCATGATGTCATTTGTTGAGCTTGCCCATGCTACTGTATACAGCCATCCCTTGCCACTTACAGTATTTACTATTTTTTACTTCCATTGTGTTCTATGCACAAATGTGGGAAAGCAGCCACATGGTAATGTGTTACACCTACTCAGATACTCAGGGTACCAGATGTGACCCATACCCAATCCATTGACTGACACCAGTCAGTGTGGCTCTGCAACACTGAGAAACAGTTCAGAAAAGCCTGGCTCTGGTGACCGTCCTTGCTACCTGACTTAAACTTTGTAAACTCTGGTCAACCTGAGTGATTTTGCTCACTATATAGAATCAAGAAATGCCTTCTAATGACAATGCAGACTTCTCATTAGGCATAGAGAAAAATAGGACCTGAAACTTTTAAGACCCCTTTCAACTCTACAGCACCAAACACGAGCAACCTGACACTATGTCCTAATGTGCCTGCCCCCGGCACCAGGCTAATTTGATGTTGGATTGCAGCACCTGCATTCAGCGTTGGTCCTCTTCTGAGGAAACCAGAATGTGGTGCCCTCCAGTTCATCATTCTGATTTCTACCTTGACATCTTGTCAGGTTTTTATTTATAGGTCTCAAGCAAGTGCTCCAGTTATTTATACCTTTCTGGGGTTTGGGCCTTCAGAAAGCCTCCCCCCTCAACTTCAGATACTATTTCAACATGGTGTAAGTATGAGAATTTCCCACTGACACAAGGAAACAAAATCATTTATAAATGCCAATGAGTTATAACTATTAAAAAGTTAAATGGTTGTTCATTAATATGTCAAATTTTTCTAGTCAAAGTTTAAATTAATTTTGTCATATAAAATGTACGTGTGAATTGTTTAGAGCATGACATTTGAGGTGTGTGTAGATTGCAGGCTGACAAAATCTAGCTCATTAGGACGTACGACCTCAAATAATTACAAATTTTTATTTTCATTCTTTGCAAAGCTAGGGATGCAACCCAAGGCCTTAGGCAAATCAGACAAGTGCTGGCCCACTGAGCTATATCCCCCTCCTCACTTTCAAGGGGTGAGATCTGGAGATCATCTCTCCCTTCTGTGCTGGAATTTTCTGACTTGATCTTGTGTGGGTCTTGCACAGGTAACCACAGCTCTTGCATCTACTACGTCATGTCCAGAAGACAACATTTTCAATATCAATTTCTTTGCATATTTTCCTTTATTCTAGGGAACTTCATATGCTTATACAATGAAATACGATCATATTTACCCCAGTTTCCTCTTCCAATTTCCCACACACACACTCCCATCTCTGTGTGTTTGTTTATTTCTAATAACACACTAAGCCCAGCAAGTGCTGCCCTTATGCATGACTCTGGGGTAGCCATTGAAATGTGGGACCCTATCAGTGACACATCCTCACAGAAAAGCAATTCTATCTCCCATAGCAATGTTGACTGCCAGTAGCTCCCCAGTAAAGGGTGGGGCCTGGAGATCATGTCTCCCATCTATGCAGGATTTTTATCTGGTGTGATCTTGTGCAGATCTTACATAGGTAACCACAGCTGCTGCTGGTTTGTGGGTTCCCCACCCATGTCATGTCGAGAGGCAGCATTTTCAATATCACGTCCTCTTGCATGAATAAGTCCAGCCTTGAAGTTGTTGATAAGAAGCCTCAGGAACCCCAGTTAGTCAGACTTTCACACAGTGCTTCTTTCTTGAGGGTGGACATGATCTGTCTCTTGCCCTGCTAATAGAACCTACTCAAAAACACAGAACAAAACAAGCAAATCTAAACTCACATTTAGATTACAAGTCAAAGTCAAAGGGTTTTGCAGGTGGAATTAAGTTTCCCAACAGGTCTGAATTGAAAAAAGGAGAGTATATGGTAGGTGGGCTTGACCCAGTCACAGGAGCCCCTTGAAAGCCCCTTTGGGGCTGTGTCTGAAGACCGGAAAACTATTCTGCCGGCTTTAAGAATTCAAGCTTGTGTAAGTACTGTGGCGACAAGAATGAACTTTACCAAGAAGATTCTAGATCCTGTCCAGTTGACAAGTAATATAACATCACAGGGTGCAAAGGAAGCTGGGCTCCTTGTGTTCAATGTCTCAGGTGTAGCTCCTTTAGATACCAAAAAAGAAGAGCAAACTGTGCCCCCCCCACACACAGTATAAAGTGAAATGACTGAAATCTCATAACTGCAATGTGCATCTCTATTTGAAAAGGAAGGAGACGGGAGACGGGACAGTTTCTTAGCTATCCTGTCCCTAGAAATTCTGGCAACATGTCATCAGGGCTTGATCTGGGCCCATTCCTGCTCTCTGTGCTGTTTCATTTTCCCAACTTGGCTCCATGCTGTACTAGTAGCTCTCAACCTTCCTAATGCTGCGACCCTTTCATACAGCCCCTCACGGTGTGGGCGACCCCCAACCATAACATTATGTTTGTCGCTACTCCATAGCTGTGATTTTGCTACTGAGAGGTGTCTCCGTTCCAAAGACCATAAGAAAATAAGTATTTTCCGACGGTTGCAACCCACAGGTTGTGAACTGCAGCTTCTAGCACTTCCCAAGACCCTGAGGCTATACCATCTGGACACACCAAGTGTAATCAAGTCAGAATTGCAGACAAATGGCTTCGAGGAGTGGCTAGACTCTCAGGTGAAGGTCTAATGTCCTCCCCAACACAGCTTCTGAGGAAATGTCAACAGTCCACAGGCCTCTCCTGATGGTCGCTTGCAAGCAGGCACAGCTGATCTGATCATGATAATTGTTTTGTTTGGAGGGCCATACTCCAGAACACCTGTCTTTTAATAGCCACCCCTCCTCAAGTTGTGCTAGTCTAGGCTTTTGGCCATGACCTTGAGGCATCTATCCTGCTCCATAAATGTGACTCATATTTACAGTCTAGGAGCCAGCTTGCATCTTTATTGCCATTAGATGCTTGGAGAATCAAAGGTCTATTTTATTTTATTGTTATGTTTCATGCATACTTAGTTCCTCTCAGTCCAAACTTGATATGTTTATTTCAAATACCTCCGGACATATCATTAGATAAAAACAGCACTCAACGTTTCTGAGATAGGTCCCTATCTTATATTTAAAATGAAAGGATAATGTGACAACGGACTGAAGATACTGATGAACCATATCAGACACATCTCGAATATTCTGAACCCTCTTAGAACTGTTCCTTGGCCCCAGATTCCTTGCGAGGTTTTATAACCATGCTGGTTAAGCACCTTGGGTGTGTTATGCCCTCTAGAGAGCCTTGTCTTCTGAAGGGATTGATGATGAGACTATATCATTTTAAGAGCCCAGGAAATTCTGGCATCGTTGTATCTTTCTGAATCCTACTTAGAAAAATGAAGCTTTTGCCTTTCAGCTGCTCTCTCTCTCTAATTGTACACAGCTGTGAGAAAGCCAGCAGCTCTCCTGGAATTCCCATATCTATATTGTCGTCTGCTGTCCACACAAACAGCAAGAGACAGCACGGCCCACTTCCTCCCACTAAGTGACAGGCATCAACTTTGTTTGGGGCTAAAAAAGAATTCAATTATTTCTCCCTTGTCCCAGCTCCTACCCACAAGTCTTCAGATCCCATTCACTGTCTCAAGAAAATCCCTTGCTCTCTGCCTACTTCCACTCAGCACCCCCACCCCCAAAACATGTCTTGAGTCTTGTCAAATCATTTATATTATACTTCCAGTATTGTGATTGGTTGTTTGAGTCAAACTACTGAATCACAATGTACCCTAAAACACAAAGGTTTAAAAATACAGCTTATTTTGTCTGTAGAGCTATATAATTTTCAAAGGAGTATGTGGCAAATGCCAGTAGGAGGGGCCAGTGGGATGACTCAGCCTTGGTGTCAAGCACTGTCACCTGCTTATAATTACAGAAATTTAAAAGTCTTATGCTATGCTAGAATCTTCTCTATTTTGAATCTTCTCTCTTTCTCTATTGTGATAGCTCACAACTATCATTCCTTTCTGTGCTGGCTAGTTTTATGTCAACTTGACAAAAGCTAGAGATCCAAGAGGAGGGAACCTCAAATGAAAAACTGTCTCCATAAGATCCAGCTGTAGGCAATCCTGAAGGGTATTTTCTTAATCAGTGATTGGCTCGGGAGAGCCCAGCCCATTGTGGGTGGTACCATTCCTGGGCTGCTGGTCTTGGGTCCTATAAGAAAACAGGCTGAGCAAGCAGGCCATGAAGAGCAGCAAGTCCTTAAGCAATGCTCTTCTGCAGCCTCTGTATCAGCTCCTGCCTCCAAGTTCCTGCCCTGTTTAAGTTCCTGCCCTGACTACCTTTGATGATGAACGGTGATATGGAAGTTAAGTAAACCCTTTGCTTCCCAAGTTGCTTTTGGTAATTGTGTTTCATCACAGCAATAGAAACCTTAATTAAGACTTTCTTTAAAAAAAAATGTATTTTTTATCTTATATGTATGAGAGTTTTTTCTCCATATATGTCTACGGACCATGTAAAGACATTGCCCTAGGAGGCCAATGTCCCAAGAGCTGTTGGGTCCCTTGGAGCAGAAGTCTGTGAGGTACCACGTGGGTGCTGGGAATTGAGCCCAGGCCCTCGGCCAATGCAGCTAGTCCTCTTAACCACTAAGCCATCTTGGCAGCCACTGGTTAGGCGTTTTGTTGTTCTCTGTCAGCAGCAGCACACAACTTGATGTCAGAGATCATCCCTAGTGAGTATTAATCTGAAAAATGAACTTTTATAAAAAGCTATAACATTGTAGCACACAGGCAGCTATGTATTTGCCACATAAATAGGAAGATGTTCTGCCACCCCCTACAACTGGGGACCTGTGTGCATTTGGAACCTTGTCAGGTGTGAAGGTGAAATCAAAGACTTTCGCTGTCATGACAGAATACAAAATCTAGCAAATGTCTGGCTGATTGTGGCATTCTGCAGAAATTATATCAAGCATTTTCTTTAAAATAAGGGTTCTTTTTGCCTGGCTTCATTACAAGCTAGTAATGGATTCTTCCTATGAGCATGGAGACTTCATAAGAACAGTGCTGTGAAGATAAGTCCAGGTTCCTAGTAATATTTTCAGTTATTCTGATTTAACAGGCCTGCCACGAGGGCTTTTTAGCCTCTGTGTTTCAGCATGCACCAGGTGATTGTGATGCAGCCGTCCAGTGTTTCAGGATTAGAAAAGTACCAGCTGACAGAAGTTTCTAATGCAGGTTCGTTTCACGACTCAAGATGTTTAAGATTCCCTGTACAGAATATAACTCATAGCTTTCCAAAACATGTCTAATGTGAATGTTAAAATTCATCTTTGACCCAGATCAGGAGAGACAGAATGTTGACTCTAACCTAACTGTCTCAGAAGACCACTCTTAAGGTCTCTTAAGACCACTGCTTTGTCTATGGTGAAGGGAACTTATATTTACCCACAAATGCTAAGTGCTACTCAAGACCAAGACTCAGACAGTTAAGGGAGTCCGAGTCTCCTACTTCATTAAACACAACTGCCCTCCTCTCTCCCATTCATGGGCAGAGCTTAAGTGACTTACCATGTGTCAGTGGAATCCAGACAATGAGGAAAGCAACCTTGGCAGTGGCATCAAAGATTAACAGCAGCGAGAACCTTTGAAGTAGGCAGATGAAAGCTGAAGACATTGAAAGTGGTCTAAATAAGAGAGGTGGTGATCATGCCAAAGGTGTAAGAAGAAGTAAAGGGTATGGGACTGTCTTTCAGAGGAGATCCTACTTATACGGAGCTTTAAGATAATGCAGGGAGACGTCTCTTAACCAGCACTAACGAGAGCTGTTTTAATAACGTGTCTCTACAACTGCATTCAAATGACAGCAGAACAGGGAGAGACAGCTTTTGCTGTTGGTGCACAACATACTGCTATTGTTTTTAGTAAGCAGATACATATATATGTAATGTGTAATATACACATATATGTACATGTATATATACATGTATATCTGTATACATATGTATATATGTATGCATATATATGTGTGTATCTACATACGTGTGTGTGTGTGTGTGTGTGTGTGTGTGTGTGTATAATTTGACTTTTGGAAATTTTAGCAGTGCTATTAACTTTGAAAAATGTTTACCACTCTGAGTTGGCATTGCATAGAAACATTGGCCTGAAAATATCAAACTTGATTTTTTTTTCCCCATTTGTACAAGGGTAATGCAATATTAACTATGTGAGGTCTTATCTATGTGGGCTTGATTACAGAAAGTCAAAAATATTCACTAAATAATGAAAAAGTACTGATGCTACTGTTTATCAACAGCTCTTGAAATTCTCAGTTGTTCCTCTGCCTCTTTGTGTGCTGGTAAATGAGATATGGCTGTTTTCTTCAGAAATTTTAACTTTAGGAAGAAAAGTGATAATAGACTCTCTTCAGAACATTGAATTCATAAGGCCTAGTTTTCTACCTTTTCTGACCTTATATGACCCTAGATGAACCCTTGTAAGTGATCTCAGGATGATACAGAAGTCACAGGAGATGTTGTCTGTGTGAATATTTCCGGACCAAAGTATGGTAGAGAACAAAACAAAGATTCAGTCCTATGGGATCAGCCAAGTGTTGCTTGGAGGCACTGAGAAATGAGGACAAAATTTTCCTTGGGTTCTACATTAGCTTTGACTTTGGCTTTTTCTCTTCTTTGTATTGTCTGTGGAAAGTCCCTTGGATTTCACTTGAAATGCAAGAATCTGGATCCTACTCTTATCTCTGAGCCTATGTAGTTCTCTGCTGTGGTGACCAAGGGGCTCACATCAGGTTAAAACATCTCAACAACTCCTTTCTATGTTTTTCTGCTCCTAGAAAGAAGCTATTGAGTATTTCCTTATCTTGGCAGCATTGACCCCTGACACTTCTTTAAACCAAAAACAGAGATCTGTGTCAATTTGCTTAAGTATAATTAAGGAATCATTAGTCTTTAAGATTGCCAAGATAAGAGATCTTAATGCCATTGTAGACACAGTTGTGTCATTCTGTTTGGGAGCAGAGTGGGGAGTCTGTGAAGAGCAGAGAGAGGAACCTGGAACCTCCTGGATTTTTCCATAGAGTCCAGATCTAGTTTCTCAGAATCCTCAGAGCCACACAGAATTAACTGAGCAAAGTAAATGAAAAGTAAATGAAAGACCATGGTGATATAAACAATATGAATCAGTAACCTAGTAGGAATCTCTAGTACAACAGGGTATGGAAGTTAAGGGGAAACACTCTAAAACTGGAAGAAAAATCAAACGGAAACAAACTCGTCCCTGACTGTGCTTATAATTCTCAAACTGCACATGAGTGCTTGGTAGCCACAACAGTCAGGAACTCGGAAAAGATGAAGAGATTTTGCATTGATGCCAGTAGCTTTGTTACTGAAGGATTTACTTAAGATATGAAGCTCAGAAAAGTTAGCCTGGTATTTTTAGTATACAGTAATTTTTGTCATTTGTGTCTACAAACCAGGACTTGAAGGTAAAACTGAGAAGGAACAAGGAAGGATGTACATTTTCACATGTTACCTATGTGCTTTTTTTTCCCTTCCTTCAGATAAAAACAGGAAGTGGATATTATGCTAGCCCTCAGTTTCCATACTGTTAGGATGTAAATAATGATAAGCCTTTAATATTTGGAAATAATTGAAAACCATGCAAATGCAAATATTGGTTTGAAATTCAGTTCTTTCTATATGTGTGAGTAAATCACCTGTGATCGCATTGTAAGGCAAAGACTCAAAGGCAACCAGGGAATTGGGAAAGCCTCATCCATAGATCACAGGGAATGTCCTGTGTTGATTTCTAAAGACATTCACAGAGGGACACTGAGGCTGAAAATCCACTAATAGAAATGGGTTGCCATTGTGGCTGATTTGAAGAGTAAATGTGGCTGTCTGTGCTTGATCTTGTTGGGTACAAGGGAAAATTTTCTGAGGCACTTCAGCCACTGACCAAAGCCTGACTATTCTGGTTCAGTTGCTACAGAGGCTGTGGTTTGGCTATCTAGAGTGATTGCCAAAGACCTGGGTCAGAGTTCTGTTGTATGAGGTCTAGTCATTGCGTGTTCCATCTTCAAGGCTGACAGGTGTTTTATTTTAACTTGAATTGAAAAGATCCCTCTTGTGGAGCTTTAAGAGACAGAAGAGATAATGGACAGTGAAGGAGAGTCAGCACATCTGTAAGAGAAAAGAAGGCTCTTTCCAGAGATGTCAAGACTGTCACAGGCTGCCTTGGAGCTAGGACACTTGAGAGATTCTCGTCTTCAGTGCAGTCTAAATGTAGACTAAGATAAATGCTCTCCTTTTTTCTGGCCAATAAACTGCCCACCTTGGTCCTCACAGGGATCTTAGATGCCCGAGTATCTAAAACTTCCTGTCCTATTTCCTAAGCCAATTACACAGTTCCTATTTTTAACCTGCAAAGTGCTGGAACTAAGATTTTCTTTATCCCAGAAGTTTGGGGAGTTAAACCACCACCTCAGCATGAAGAGAAGTTACAAACACGTTATAAAACAGCTACACATTGAATGGGTTTACATTAATTTCTCTTCCAGTGTTTAATTATATATTGAAGCTTATTCTTTTTAAGTAACCAGGTTCAGTTCGGTATCACTTTATTCCATTTTCTATCCAGGTTGTTCAGATTCTTAGCACAGATAGGGCTTGTTAGCAAAGCTTTTCATGGTTGTTTAACTGTCTTGAGCTAGAACCATGTATCATCCTTTCACAGGTCTCATCCACACATGCACACATGTAAGCACATAAATTAGGTATACTGTGTTTGAAGGCACAGCAGCTTTGTCTTACCTAGAGTCGTATCTATGTGTTCCAGAGCCATTCACTTGATTTCTAGTCTTCCTTCCCATTGCCAAACTAAATGTGCTATCAGGCTGTGCTTTCACTTAGACTGGTAATAAGGGGATGGCTCATTGAAATGTAGCTAAATTTTATGTCTTGGTAAATATTAAAAGATAAGTATGCATAGTCATTTAGCACAGGATGGCTGAACTTCTGGTCCCGACGGAAGACATAATAACCAGATACAGAACTGAGTTCTGTCGCATCTAATACACAATTTACATCAGACTCTTTCTTGAGCCACAAACTGAGGTTTCCAGATATTCTGGACATAGCAAAATGACTTAGCAAAAGTAGTCATAGAAGCTGTCTGTCTTTCTTATTTGTATTCTTGATGGAAATTGTCTCCCTGTACATTTTTTGTCTAACTTTAACAAGCAAATGTAAAATAAGCACCTAAGCACCTAAGAAGGTGCTTATAATAAGTATAATTCACCTGCATGTTGAAAAGAATTGTGTATATTGAAAATGAAATTTGTATATGAAACATTTACCACTATTGTACTCCCTAACCTTAAACTGAGTTCCGACCATCCCAGTCCACATTTAGCTTTCTTAAGGTGGTCCTTAAAGCATTCAGACAGTGTGGAGAACTGAGAAGTTGAATAAAGACGGTTTAAGTGAAAGAAGAAGAGAGTGAATAGGCAAAAACGTAGTTAATCAGATTGAATTGTAGGCAGGATTCAGGTTACGAATCATGTAGCAGGTGTGAGTTGGAGAGTTTTCCATGGCTCTGTAGCCAGGCAGCTTTGAGTTTCTTAAATTACATTCATGGCTTTGGACAAATAGTTAGGCTTGAAAAATATCTGTCTGTCTTACTCCCCTAGGTCTGTTGTCTCTCTGTCTCTGTCTCTGTCTCTCTCTCTCTGTCTCTCTCTCTCTCTCTCTCTCTCTCTCTCTCTCTCTCACACACACACACACACACACACACACACACACACACGCACGCACGCACGCACCTACACACCTTTATACACATAAGCTTTGATTTCCATCTGTGAAAGAAGCCATATTAAAAGAAAAGTTTTTGTGGACTTGTAGCATCCAGAGAGAGGAGTGGCCTACATTCCAGAGCCTAATAAAAGGCTGATGGGAGCTAAACTCTAAACAAATATGTTTAAATAGAGGATTAAATAGAGGATTATGGCTATTGATTTCCTCCACTCAATGAAGAAAGGAAACCTGAGTTCAATAGCTTGCTTTTTGCGTGATCTACACGTGTTTTCAGAATTGCTTCTCTGATACTCTTGTGGACAGGACAGTCACATGCAACTGAAGGCTCTTGTTTCACCTTCTCTTTTGCCTATCACTTGCCTTGTGAACAGAGTAAGAAGCAGGATGTTCCTCGGGAAGACCAGGGACCAACCACGAAGAACCTGGACTTCTGGCCACAGCTGATTACACTGATGATCACTATTATCGATGAAGATAAGACCGCCTACACTCCTGTCCTGAATCAGTAAGTACGCTGGATGTAGAAGTTGGTTGACTTCATTCTACTAACATTGAAAATGTATCACCTAGAGCTATATTCTAATGAAAGCAAAAGTTTTTTTTTTCAAAATTAAACCATAAAAATAATTTTACTTTTATCAGTAAACATCAATTCAGCAATAATAAACATTTTTATTTAAACTCCAAGAAGTATAGTTGTTCGGTTGTGGAGTCAAATATTTCCCAGAATTTGACTTTCGTTTAATGCAGAAGCTGTCCTTTGTCTTCATTTTTACAGTGTTACCAATGAAACATATCCAGAATTACTGTGGAGAACTGTGTTTAATATTTATTATTGTCTTTGCTGGCTAAAACAGTCTTGATTATAATTTATGTTAAATTCAATTGTAATTGCAATTACAAGAAAAATAAAATATCCCAGTTTGACTTTTTTGCCTCTTAACTACACATCTATAAAAATATTTTTTTAAAAAGCATTATTTAGCATTATTTTATGTGTAGGAGAGTTTTGCCCGTGTGTACGTATATGCACCAATAGCACAGAGTGTCCATGGAGACCAGAAGAGGGCATCAGATCTCCTGGAGTTAATAGACAGGTAGGCCACCATGTGGGTGCTGGGACTAAACCCAGGTTTACTGCAAGAGCAACAGTTTTTCTCACTACTGAGCTCTCTCTCCATGCCCTTGTCTATTTAATGTTTTTAGCCCACTAAACCCAATTAGACATATGGGCTCATCCACCAGGGCATGAGAAAACCACCAGTGGTCACATCTCTTAAAAAAAAGAGCACTGACCCTCCCTCCCCATGCAGCTTTCGAATGCAACAGTTCCTCAGCTAGGGGTGGGGTCTCTGGAGCTCCTCCCTCTTGCATACTGGAATTTTTAGCTGGTTTGATCTTATGCAGGCCTTGTGCAGGTAACCACTACTGCTGTGAGTTCCTGTGTATAACAGCCATGCCATATCGACAAGATAGCACTGCAAAGCAGCCCTCTGGCTCTTACAGTCTTTCTGCTCCCTCTTCTGTGATACCTTAGCCTTGGTGTTTGTGGTTGGTATAGATGTCCTATCTCCAGCTAAGCCCTCACAGTGGCATTCTCAGAGCTTGGGGCAGTAATGCATCTCTGCACTAACCACAACTCCTGCAGTAAGAAGCTTCTCTGACCAAGGTTGGGGCAGCACAAGTCTATGGATATAAACACAAATATTCAGAGGGCAGTTGATAAGGTGAAAGTTGATAAAGTGTTGAAAAGTAAAAATAGGTTCTCCCCTAGGGTCTTTGACTTTCCTAGTTGTAGGTTCTAACCATGTTTATAATGCCAGGCATGAAATCCCTCCTGTGGAGCAGGCCTCAGACAGAGAGTCTTGCCACTATTACACTAGTAAGCTCTTCTTGCCTGGAAGGCTGGTGTGGTGGTTTGAATGAAAATGATCCCCATAAGCTTATAGGGTGTGGCACTATTAGGAGGTGTGGCCTTGTTGGAGTAGGTGTGGCTTTGTTGGAGGAAGTGTCACTGGGGGGTGGGCTTTGAGGTTTTAGAAGCTCAAGCCAGGCCCAGTCTCTCTCTCTTCCTGCTGCCTGCTGATCCAGATGTAGAACTCTTAGCTACCTCTCCAGCACCAAGTCTGCCTGCATGCTGCCATGCTTTCCACCATGATGACATGATGACAGTAGACTAAACCTCTGAACTCTAAGCCAGTCCCAGTTAAATGTTTTCTTTTATAAGAGTTGCCCTGGTCATGGTGTTCTTCACAGTAATAAAACCATAATTAAGACAATCAATATTGGAGTATGCAGGGTCCAGGGTTGGATTTGACCATCAATGTCTTTCTTTGCCCCACCCCTACCAGCAGCCTGGGTAGCACTCTCTAGCACTGTGAAAACTAGCCACTAGGGAGAATTTCTTGGCCAATTCAAGATTTATCTCTCTGTGTTCTATTACTAAAGTGTGTAATATCTTCAATAACAGGATCTTACTATCAATTATTCATCTCTCTTATGCCTCAGACTCCTCCTATTTCTGAACTAATAGTTTGATCTTTTATATGTAATAACTAGAGTATCTACTTTCCCTTTTTATTGTCTCCTCTTTGTTCTCCAAACCTAGCCCTTGTTCACACCTTTTTCTTCCTAATGCCAGAAAGCTTTGAAAATTTCCAGCTATAGACAGTTGTCTCCTTAATTCTCTTCTGTTAGAATGACAATCTCATAGCTATAACTAGTCTTCATCTCAGCTCTCAGTGTGGGTCCTTCATTTGGCTCCTGTGTTGATCAGTTGGTTTTTTTTTTTTTTTATTAATTTGATACCAGCTAAAGCAGTGGTTCTCAACCTTCCTAATGTTGGGACCCTTTAATACAGTTCCTCATGTTGTGATGACCCTCAACCATAAAATTATTTTCGTGGTTACTATAATCTTGCTACTGTTATGACTCATAATGTGAATACTTGATATGCAGGTGGTCTTAGGAGACCCCTGTGAAAGGGACTTCTTACCCCCAAAGGAATAGTGACAGATTGAAAACCTCCAAGCTAGAGTCATCTGGGAAGAAGGAACCTCAATTAAGAAGATGCTTCTATCAGGTTGGCCTGTAGGAAAGTCAGTGGGGCATTTTTTGACTAACTGTTGATGTAGGAGGACCCAGCTGACTATAGTACCAGCTCTGGGCAGGTAGTCCTTAATTGCATAAGAAAGCAGGCTGAACCAGCCAAGGAAAGCAAGGTAGTGAACAGAGTTCCTCCATGGGTTCTGCTCAAGTTCCTGCCTCAGCTTCTCTCAGTGATAATCTGTGATATTTACATGTAAGCTCAGTAATTCTGGATCAACGAGCAGAGCAATAGAGAGCAAACAGGGAACATACATGCTCGCACACACACACACACACACACACACACACACCAGAGTGTATATTTAGTGAAAATGTAATTTAGTTCTGTTCTGCATTAAGACTGTATCAGAAAGCATCCAGTATAGAAGTAAACCAATTTTGAACATTTGTTATTTATATTTATATATTCTATTTATAAAGATGTGGTCCGTTCCTTTAACTTTCTCAGAGTGAGGCAGACCCAGCATATTATTTTCAAGTTATACATTGTAAAAGATTTCATTTGTTATGAATATGGTCGTGATATTAAAAAGTACAGATAACTACACAATGGAAAATATCTCCATCACTTCAATTTAATAATCACTAGATTTTGTTACATTGCTTTTCTTATATGCTCTTGCGTTTTTGTTTTCTGGCTGAATAACCTTAAGCTCATCTCAGACATCATGTGATTTTATTCTCTGTATATCAGTACCCACCTCTAGAAATCATGGTAGTTTGGGGTCCGCTGTAATAGCACATCACAGCCTGGAACAGTAGTGTCAGCACCTGAGTCTTGCAGAAACTTTGTCTTGTAGTGAACTGCTCCTGATTGCCTTACACAACGTCTTTTTTTTCTTTTTTTTTGGTATGGTTTTGTTTTAGTCAGGATTCAAGATTCAAATTAGATCCACACGTCCACACGTTATATCATCATTACAGGTCATTATATCTTGGAGTCTGCTGAAGTGGTTTTTTTTTTTTTTTAGTTATGTTTCTATTTTATATGGGGAAAACTACAAGCCTCTCAGATGCCAGCCGATGGTAGACTTCAGCAAGCACATGTGACTGAAAGTTCCACAGAGCATGGCCTGTTCCTTCTTAATGAGCATATTTTTCTTCAGACATACTCTGCACCTCACAGCAGAACTCCACACTTAATGGGTTCTAATTTTATCTGCCATGACTAATGAATCCGAATTATCAAATTTAGCAGATTATGTTTTCCTGATTCCGCGAAGATATTTGCGAGATAATAAATTGGTTTGTTAAATTGTTGTGTCTCATAAGACTCAATATCTAAAACATTTATGCTCTGTATTAACTGCTACAAATTAAAAAGAGGAGGCAAACTCCTTCCATTAATCCTTTAATGAAGGATTGCTTCCTTCATTAAACAGCCCTATTATAAATTATCAATTAAGTTAAACTGATACTTTACTGAAAATGCAGAAGTGGCTTTTATGTGGAAGAATTTAACTTATATATAGGAAATGTCAGGTTAGTGTAAGAAGAGTTACTTAAATATACATATATATATGTGTGTGTGTATATATATATAAATATATAAATAATATATGTATGTGTGTATATATATATATATATATTTGATGGACTATGAATATTTGCTGTACCATATTAATTTAGATTTAATTTTTAAATATATACATAATGACCTCTACATGGGTGAGGCTAGCGTTATGGTTTCATTTGTTGCTTTGATAAAATACCCTGACAAAAAACAGCTTAGTAGAGAAAGAGTTTGTTTCACCTTATAATTCCAGGTTATAGTCCTTGCTAGTCAAGAAGTCAAGGTGGCTGGAACTTCAAAGAGCTGATCACATCACATTCACAGCCAAGAGCAGAGAGATATGTATATATGCATGCTCACTTGCTTGCTCATTTGTGCTCAGTGTGATTTCTTCACTCTTATTAAATAGTTAAGGACCCCTTGCTAGGGAATGGTGTTGCCCATTCTGGACTGGGTCTTCCTACATCAGTTAATATAGACTTGCCTACAGACCAATCCAATGTAGACAGTCCCTCACTGAGACTGTCCTCCAAGGGAATAATAGATTGTATCAAGTTAAGTATTAATGTCAACCCTCTCAGTCAGGAAATGGTGTAGAGAGTTGATAACCACTTTCTTTCAGTCTTATTTCTGTCACAATTTTTGGAACTATTTCTAATTAGCATAAGAATGGCTGGTGGGTCTGCTGGGAGTTCTGAAGTCTTAAAATCTGCTTACTTCTGAGTACATAAAAATTCCCTCTGCAATCCATTAATTTTATTATCTTATTTTTTTTCCCTGAATACCAAAAAAAAAACAAGCAAATATAAAATTGGCTTCAATTCACTTTCTATGATAATTATTTTTTCAATTAAAAATCAATAGGTAATACTTTCTGTCTCTCTTATGGTTAGGATTTTATTACCATCAACAGCAAATGTTTGTTGACCACTCATAATGAACAAATGAGTGAACAACACATTTAAATATAAAATCCCACCTAACCCTCCCAGTGGCCCCAGAGAAGCTTATACATTGGGAATTTGACAGATGAGGCAGTGAGTTTAAAGAGACTAGTAACTACTAGGTAAATCAGTTAAGCAGTAGAGGAAAAGTCAAATCTCTGCCATTTGGATTATGCTAAGATTTAGCCACAGGATTTTACTGCTATTGTTTGATAGAGGAAATAGCCAGAAATACGTTAAGCAAAAATGTATAGATTCCATCACTATCCCAAACTAAAGACAAAAACAATTCAACTGCAGAGTGTGTTGAAAGAAAAACTGCTTTGTAAATACCATTCCTTGGTTCTGAGAATGTAGGATGAATTCAACACACAAAATTTGGTTCAAAAGCAAGAAAACATAATTTCCAAAGTCTATGAAGAAAACAATACCCCCCCCAAAAGTATCATAGGCATGTCATTACTTTATGACCTCTGAAGAGCATGAAAGAGGCTAGAAAGATGGCTCAGTGGTTAAGAGCACTTATTGCTCGTCTAAGGAAACCAAGTTAGGTTCCCAGCATCCATGTTTGGACGTTCATAGCTGCCTGTAACTCCAACTCTAGGACTTTTAATTCCCTTTTCTAGGCTTATGGGGCACTACACTCATGTGTACACAGACACACAGACACACATATATACATGGTTTAAAATAATAAGAAATAATTCTTAATACTAAAAATATTGAAACTTTAAATCCAGGAGAAAAAAGTCATTGACAAAGCCCATAAGGAAAGTGGAGTGACTCTTCTTGAGAATGGTGTCTTAGGGTTTCTGTTGCTGTGATGAAACACCATGAGCAAAGCAAGTTGAGGAGGAAAGGGTTTATTTGGTTTATACTTCCATGTTGCTGTTCATCAAAGGAAGTCAGGACAGAACCTCAAACAGGGCAGGAACTTGGAGACAAGAGCTGATGCAAAGGCCATGGAGGCCTGCTGCTTACTGGCTTGCTCACAATGGCTTGCTCAGCCTGCTTTCTTTATAGCACTCAGGACCACCAGCCCAGGGATGGCACTGCCCACAATGGGCTGGACCGTCCCCCTTCAATCACTAATTAAGAAAATGCCTTACATGTTTGCCTACAACCCAATCTTATGTAGGCATTTTCTTAATTGAGGTTCCCTCCTCTCAGATGACTTTAGCCTGTGTTAAGTTGAGATAAAACTAGCCAACACAAATGGATTTCCTTTTCTATTTTATTTTTATCATAATTATGAATTTTTCTTCCTTTTCTTACCAAGATAGGAAAAAGCAACAAAATCATTTTGGAAACTATAAGCTTCCATTTATCACCAGGCTATGCTTTTGCTGTTAAGGTTTCTTCAAAAATATTCAAGGAATTCACATATATATAGACATAGCAGTACTTTATGGTAGCATACTTTATAGCAAGGAGGAGAAGCATAATATGGATGTGTTCCTTCTGTTCATTGGGGTCCCTGCGAGAGGATTGACAATAGTGAAGTCTATAAATGTAGTTACTGTATGTTTTATAGGACATGAAAGCATTTCTTGGAAAGGACAGTGCAGTGTTTAGACCTGGATGCTTCCAAGGTAGAGACAAAAAACAGAGAGCCATAGAGGAATATCACTGAGCAGTATGAGCCAAGTGCAAGCAGAGTTGACTGGGAGGGACAGCAAGTATTCCTCATGGCTTATGTGTATCTCAAGAAATGAATGTCCCTTCTCTCTGGCTGTAGGGATGGCCCTTCTCACCTGTCATTCAAGGGCCTTCTGACCCCTCTCAGAGCAAATTCTCAAAGTCCTTTATACACTTGATATTTCCCAAATTAATTTCATTTAAAACAGTGTTTCTCAACCCATGGGTCATGACGCCTTTGGCAGTTGAATGACTCATAGGTGTGGCCTAAGACCATCTGCAGCATATCAGATATTTATATTACGATTCATAGCAGTAGCAAAATTAATTATGAAGTAGCAACAAAGATAACGTTATGGTTGGGGGTCACCATAACATGAGGAACTGTATTAAAAAGTCGCAGCAGTAGGAAGGTTAAAATATTCAATATTAGGATGGAAGAAATAGCTCAGCAGCAAGAACACTTACTGCTCTTCTGGAGAGCCCAGGTTCCATTCTCAGCACCCACTTCCAAAGGCTCAAAACTGCCTTAACTCCAGTTCCAGGGGATTCAACACCCCTTTTGTCCTCCATGAACACTCAAACACAGAACATGCACACACGCCCGTGCACACACACACATAAACACAAACACAAATTTGAAAATATAATACACAATAGCAAGGTGTCATATTTGAGTATAGCATGTCCCAAGTCTGAAAGAAACGCTTTGTTTTTTGTTTTTGTTTTGTAATTCTAGACAAAAAATTGAGATAAACAAGGTATTATTCTCAGTAGTTCTGACGCCTAACGGTAATATCATAAAACAGTGCTAAACTAAAGCCTGTGTCAAGAGGAAATATGGAATACGGAATTGCATAGTTAAAGCATTACCACTAGCTGTTCGGTCTTTTCTTGATAACTGCATGTTATTTTGCATCATGGACATGATGGTGATGGAGCCAGGAGGCAGGAGTTCAGGGTGCAGAGCAGAGGAGTGTGCAGTGTGGCAGCTGGGGTGTCTATGCTGTGTAAGAAACAAAGCCCTTTAGAGAAATGCAAGGCAGCTAGGAGGAAACCAGATACCCAGAAAGACTGCATGCTCACACTTAGTTACAGCTTGTGGTCTGAATCAATGTATTTCATAATCATTTTAATTTAAATGTCTTGGAATGTTGATACAGTACCCACAGAAGACAAAAGAGGGTGTTGCATTCCCTGGGGCTGAAGTTACAGTGGTATTTGTGAGCACCTTATATGGATGCTGGGAGCTGAACTCTGGTCCTCCTTAAGAGCAATATTTGCTCTTAACCACTGAGCCATGTCTCCTTCACTTCTTTCTCTTGCCATCTGACCCAGAACACTTCTTTTCGTATTGATATTGCCAATTTACTTATCATGTAGATTGTGTGTATTTTTCCAGTGTAGCTCTATTTTAAATGGCCATTTCATTTACATTGACATTTGCCAGGATGGAGATTCAAGAATGTCCATCATCTCCCTTCAGCCAATTTTCTTTTTTAAGATTGGAAACTGAGCCTTGATAGTTTTCATATGACTGTGAAAACCCTGAGAAGTCACAGTTGATTTCTAGATTGTTTTGAAGCTTTCTGATTCAAGCTTCTAGATTAAAAACAATATTGCCAGAGTCACTTGGGGACTCTCATCTGTGAACGCTGCAGCCTCCAGCTGCTATGCACAGCTTCTTGCTTCTCACATAGACTCAACTCATCATCTCTCCAGCTCAGCTATGAATGGCTGTACCAGGGTGCTCTGCATCCCATGCTCTTATTCACTAATCTTCACTCATGGCTGCAGTGTGTGCATTTTAATTGTAATTGTGCTTCTAGATACTGTGTCCTCTCAGGAGTAGAAAGGAGGATGAAAAGCCCCTCTGAAAGTCTGGTCCACTCTGCTCGGCTTCTTGCTCCTAGCCCCTTAGGGTCATCTGGGCTTCTGTGGATTTCTGGCCTCAATGCTCTTTAATTTTCATTGAATGGGTATTATGTACATACTCCCAGTTTTATGCCTAGGTACTTAACACTTTTTGTTGCCATTATAAAGATGCTGTTATTCTAATTTAGATTTCTAATGCCTTGTTGCTAGTATATCACAAATACATGATTTTTATGATCTGGGACCTTATGATGGCTTTTTATAATACTTGGCTAGGCTCTTTCAATGTAGAAGATTTGGGTTGTTTTAATTTTGTTTGGGGTATTGTTTGTTCTTAGTTTTGAAATGGAGTCTTACTATATTAGCCCAGGCAAGTCCAAATTTATAGTATTCCTTCCTCAGGCTCCCCATTACCAGGACTATAGGCTGTGCCACCTTACCCAGTGGCCAGGTGGCTTGGTGGCAGCATGTTGAACATTCTCTGTGCAGAGTGTCATGCTATCTGCAAATGCAGCAATCTCTCCTCTCTACTGGTCTTCTTTCTCCTGCTTCCTTTGCAGAATTTCAGAGCTTCAGTAGTGTTTAATAAGAAAACTGAGAATAAATATACTTGCCTCAATCCCAACCTTGCAGTGAGACCATTAAGCATGAAGTCAGCAGGTGCTGTTGGTGTGGTTTCTTGAGACAGTATATTTCTTGTTAGACCAAATTGCCCTTGAACTTGCTTTGTAGCCCAGGCTAGTCTCCAACTCACATTCTTTCTGTCTCTTTCCTCAAGTGCTGAGATTATAGACCTGTGTCATCATGCCCAGTCAGCAATATGTTTTTATAGATTCTTTTAGAAGGTGAATGAAATTCACTTCAATTTTAAGGTTCAGAAAATATTTAATATTATATGAATGGATGTTGGAGTTTGCCACATACCTGCATATGATGATGCAATGATCATAAATTTTTTTCATTCAATCCATTAATTGATAAATTACATTGGTTAGTCTGTGAATGTTGAACTAAACTTGTACTTTAGCAATAAACCTTCCCCCCCCCAGAGGAATCTTATATTGTCTTGTATATATTGTAAGGTTGAATTTGGTGAGTGATGGAGAGGTGTTCAGTGGTTAAGATCACTTGCTCTCTTGCAGAGGATCTGAGTTTGACTCCCAACACCCACATCAGGTGGCTCACAACTGCTGTAACTCAACCTCCAAGGGATCTAGCATCCTTTTTTGGCCTCTCTAAGAACCTGCACACACAGTACACACACACATAGAGATACATAGAAGTACATAATTAAAAATAAATCTTTAAAAAATATTGAATTCAGGTTTCTATTGGAGATACTTAAAGTGATGTATATAAGAGATATTAATTTATAGTTTCATTTTTGTCCCTTTTGTTCAGACACTATAACCTGATATGCTTTTACCTTAGTTCTGATTCAAACAAAAATAAAAATAATTAAATATAACTATCCATTTTCTACTATGAGCCCAAAACATTCATTACATAATTTACAATTTTACTTCTGCCTGTTTGCAACATAAAGATTAATATAACACAAATTGAGTGATATCACTATCTATGCACAAATAAAACCTCTTAAAATAATTGGTCTGATTATTTTTATGTTGATAAAATATATTGAAGGCTGGGAAATTATAAATATATATATTCATTAATAAGAGTTCTAAGTTTCAATTTTGGTAAATAAACCTATAAAGGTATATCTTAAAATATGAGTGGATATTACGAGACAAGCTGAGATGTGTCTTTCAGTCAGCTGTGTGTTGATGAACTGTACTGTTCTGAGTGTGGAAAGTATAATTACAGTAACTGCCCATGTGTTACTCAAAGTCATAGCAACAGCATGTGTACTTAGGTAATGCTTTCTAGCTTCAGTGAGATTAATTTACAGGATTAATCTTCATAGATTTGGATTTAAAAACATACATTTGTATGCTTTGGTACATCTGTGTATCTACATATGCATCATGAGTGTGTGTGTGTGTGGTGTGTGTTGTGTGGTATCTGTTATATGCATGTGAGGTGGGTCTCTCTAGTGTTGTATGGTGTGTTGTGTGTGTGAGAGCTGGGTGTCTCTGGTGTTATGTGGTGTCTGTTGTTTGGGTTCATTTGATCTACACTCAAGATGGGTGCATGGAAGACATTATTTGATAGGCAAGTGGAGCTGTCTTGACCCAAACACTTCCATAGACATCCTGGGGAATCCCTGGACTCTGCTACTTTGGTACCAATATAATAATGTCAATTTCCCACCACTCAGTATTGCTTTTAGTTTATATTTTGGCAGGTAGCCCACCACCCCAGGCTATTAATGTCAGTATAAAGAAATTGTATAAGTGAAAGTATACGTGAGTAGGTATGAACCATGTAATGACCACTGTGGTCGTGGGTGACATGAGGCATTTGGGTTTTCAGGGATGTTATTATTTTTGACACACTAACATGATGTGTTTTGTTTTAGGTTTCCTCAAGAACTAAACATGGGAAAGATAAGTGCAGAAATCATGTGGTCTCTCTTTGCTCTCGATATGAAATATGCACTAGAGGGTAAGTCCAAACATGTATCTGTATTTTCTAGAATACGTATAAAAAATTAAAACAGCAAAATATGGATTATTGTTTTAGCCTAACTCTAAAGAATATTACTACATAGTGGAAGATAAAGGCCACAAAGTATTTCACAGTTCTGAAGAACACGTTTTTCACCTATGTCATGGTATGTGTTTCTCCTGTAGAGATGTGCAGAGGCACAAGTGGTCTGTGGAAGTTTTTCCTCAAAGCAAACCTTTACACATGAGGGTAGGAAAACAATACTGTTTCAGCTATTTGTCTCCATGGACTCAGAAATAGTACCTATAAATAGATGTGGTTACAGTATGACCAGTGCTCTCACAGAGTCAGTAGGAAGGGTGTTGACCAGGAGTTCTACTCTCAGCAAGTGCAAATCAAATAGCCAGAGAAACACAGCCTTAGGTTAACTATGTCTATAAAGGTTGTCTGAGAATCCTGTCTACACATAGAGGTCATGGTGGGACCATCAACCAGACAGCCGTCATTGACCATGAAGCCTAGTGGAAGCCTTCTTGAGACATAATCACAAGTGTATAGTGAGCCAGAGAACACTAAGTGATTTCCACCCCACTCAGCATGAAGTGGTGCAGAAGGGCATAAGCCATGGTTCCTTCCTTCAGCAAGACAGTGAGGAAGAGGTTACAGGTGCAGCTGTGGGCAGACATTTACCATGTGGAGAGGGCAGAGCTGATAGCAACGGAGGTCTGAGGAGGACACATCTAAGGTAGAAACCCCACAACCTTCCAGGAGCTGACAGTAAGGAACATTTCCTTGGCAAAGGCCTGATTAGGAAACAGTAGCAAAACACCCCCAGGCAAAAGACAATACAGAACTAGAGTCAGCACAAGGGCATCTGAGAAAAGAAAGTTCAGTCAATAGCAAGAAGTAAATTTAGAAAGACTGGTGGGGATGAGTTTACAGGGCCCAACGGGCCACACAAGGAACTTGACTGTGCTAAGAGAAATGGCAAGGGCTTGTCTTATTCAGATGTACAGCCTAGGAAAGTATTTAGCCATTTTGTAAGACTGACTGATGAGATAGGACCAACTCAGAGTTCATGCTCTTTGAACCACTGTTTTTCAGCTTTGCTAAAATGTAAACTTGATGCCATCAAAACAAAACAAATAAACAAAATACTCAGATGTTCTCCTTATTGACAAATGGGATATGTGGTAGCTATATAATAATTTGGTTTTCTAGTAAATCAGAGTCTGCCACCCACAACCAGAGAGCTTTATCTAATCTTTAAAATCACACTAGTGCTGCTCACAGATATGGACTCCTTAGTATGAGCGAGGTCTTTCTTTTCTAACATGTGACTGACCCACCTGGCTCCCTCATCTCTCCCACCTCCAGTCATGTCCTTTACAACACTCTGATTTGACTCTTTGGGATCTGAAAACACTCATAAGCATCAGACAGCAAGCAACAGTCCACTAAGACTCCCCAGATTATGTCTGTTTCCATGGACCTTCTCCCTGCACTCTCCAGCCTTCCTTGAGCTCCCTTTGGATATCTAAAATTTTACAGAATCAGCAGTAGAAGTATCAGTTCCCTCTGTCCAAATCAACTTCTTCTCGGACTTTACTGTTGTAGCCCTTGGCACAGTATTCATTTAGTGACCTAAGCCAATCGAAACTCATGTTCTCATCATGACCAAAGCTCATTCTCCATCAGTGCTGCTCTCTGCCTAGGATTCTCATCCCACTTTCTCACACAAACATGTAAGGTGCTTCTACTGTTACACCCTCAGATGAGACTTCCTCTAACACAATAGTATATCTATATGGTCTATAATGAACTATAGAAATTACTCAATAACTACTTAAGGCCATCTTAAGTCAATAGAGCCATAGAAATAGCCATGAAGGACATGCTCATCTGTGGTCTTGGGGGCATGCTCATCATTTTGTTTCCCTGTCCTTACCTATACAGTCAAAGAAGCACATTGACTCAAAGGATCAGGTAGTAGGGAGAGGTGGCTCCACCCATGCTCTAGAGGAACTGATGATTTAGATCCATTTCAAGGTGACACTATCTGCCAGTGTGTCCCCATGTTTGCTGGTTCCAAGAGTTACTGAAATATATTTATTTTTATTGTTATTGTAATAAGTTATTGACCTTATTACATATACTTCTTTATCACCTTGACAAACCATAGTGTCATCTGAGAGGAGAAGCCTCTGTTGAGGAATTGCCTACATCAGATTGGCCTGTGGGCATGCCTATAGAGGATTGTCTTGATTGCAAATTGAAGTAGGAGGGCCTAACCCACTGTGGGCGGAAGTATCCCTAAGCCTGTGATCCTAGGCTGTATAAGAAAACTAGCTGAGTATGAACCTATGAATGACCCAGCAAGCAGTGTTCCTCCATAGTTTCTGCTTCAAGATCCTACCACAATTTCCCTCAATGATGTACTGTGATGTGGGAGTATAAGCCAAATAAATCCTTTCCTCCCCCTGTTTTTGACCAGAGTGTTTTACCACAGCAACATAAAAGAAACTAGAGCGATTATTTGTACTTAAAAAAAAGTACCAAGGCAGATGTAGTGGTGCACACCTTTAATCTCAGCATTGGGGAGGCAGAGGCAGATGGACGTTTATGAGTTCAAGGCCAGCTTGGTCAACATAGTGAGTTCCAGGACAGCCAGACTATGTAGAGAGACCTTATCTCAATTAAAAAAAAAAAAAAACAGCAGTTTTAGACAAGTAAATATAATATGTATCCAAAAATATAAAACTTGAGATTTTAATATCTTTGAAACAGTTAAATTAAAAATGGTACAAGTAAAAATTTCTTTAGCTTTGATCAGAAGATTATTAATTATCGGTTCATAATTTCATACTCAGTACAAAAGCAGTAACCCTAAATGCTGAGATTTTATCATCAAAAAGTAGTCCAGGATCAATTAATCAATTAACATTTTATGGTTTTCATAGTCATTAGGAATAAGAATCTTCTGAGCAAGGATTTTTGCTTAACTTCCCAAAAACAGATATAATTCACCTATCATATGATCCACCCACTTACAATATATAATTCAATAGTTTCGCCATTTTACATTTTACATTTGTGTGAATATTTTCAGGAAGGTGTATGTAGTAACACAGAGGAATAACTTGGGTCACATATCTCTTGTTATATGGCAGGGCTTTATGTTGTATCCGGATTGGATTTATCATCTTGTATTCAGAAAATCTTAGTAGAAATTCGGATATGCATCTGTGTGAGAGATGTAAGTAGGACAATCCTGTACAAAGAACCCTGAAGACAAAACTAGAGTCCTTTGCCATTGCAGCGGAGCACCTGTGGGATTGCAAACTGGGAGGCAATGAAAGATTTGAGAGTCAGGGCACATGATGCAGAGAGTTTGATTACTTACTAATGTATGGGTTTGAGCAATTGGCATGCAAACACTCTAAACATTAGCTTCTTTTCTAGGAAATGGATGGTAGTAGTAGGTTAAGGGTTTCTGTAAAGATAAAATTGTGTGTGTGTGTGTCTGTGTGTGTGTGTGTGTGTGTGTGTGTGTGTGTGTGTGTTTACCACATGCATGCGAGGGATGCCCCAGGAGTCCAGAAAAGAGCATCAGATCCTCAGTAGCTGGAGTTACAAGTAGCTGTAAGCTGGCTAACGTGTGTATTGGGAACTGATCTCAAGTCCTCTGGAAGAGCAACAAATGTTGAGCCCTCTCCAGCCCTGGAATGAGTGTTTAACATCCATGACAAGCTGTCAAGCGTGGTGCTAACGGAAGGAGAATGGTTCACTCACCACACAAGGGATGAAAGACTCCTCCGCAGAATTTCCAAGGGTCTTCTACAGGGGTTAGTTACAGTAGAGGAAGTCACAGATATGTGAGAAACTGGCTCTCTCTCCCCTTTTACCACTAATAAGTGTCTTCAAGAAACAGCTCCATCTCTTTATGTTGCATGAATACCAAGTAATGGAGTAAAAAGGACTAAGAGTATCTCGAGAATTAGAGGTGTCTATTTAAAGATGGTACCTCAGGCAGGCTATTTTGCGTGTTATTATTCTGCCTGTTTGCCTCATAAACATTGTTAAAATTAATTGACTGTGGATCACTGCTTCAAGCCACTGATCTAGACAGGCTGTGTTGCTCTTGCATAATTTGCCTTGTGGTCAGAGTGTCTGACTGGTGAGCAGCTTGGGTGGAGTCAAGTCCAGAAAACAAAGCTGGCTAGGACCTCAGGACTGGCTGCTTTGGGGAACAGCTTTTTGTCTTTTTTTCTACATGAACTCGTCAGCTTCTAATTAAAAGATAAAATAACTTTATCCTCAATTTTGCCCAGTCTGTTTGAGCCAATGCATTTTGTGTTCATGGTTGGCAGAAATCACCTTTCAAATTGAACCTGCGGTGACTGATGGAATCACTCCAGACATACTTGTTGAGCGGGGCCAAATATCAGAATACTTGATTGTCCTGACCACACACTGGACTTACACCAGCATGAGGGAGGAATGGTTTATCTTGGCTCATATTCCAGAGGATTCAGGCTCTCGTGGTGAGAGAGCAAAATGGAAAGCGTACATCATTACTGCCAGGAAGCAGAGAGAGAGAATGTGGAGCTAGCTGGCTTTCTTCCTCACATTCAGTGTTAGTGTTGGTCTTGCCTGCTTCCTTAGTCTTCTCTGGAAAAGAGCTCAGGAGCACAACCAGATGTCTGCCCACTAGCCCCCGCCTCTGTTTCAATCTAGTCAGCCAAGGTTAGGTTACACAAGCAAACATGAAGAAAGGAAGAACAGGAAGGAAAGGGTATTCAGATAAGATGTCTGATGCGATGCAGAAATGCAGCTTGTCTGCAGTTTCTTCTGAGTATTTCCTGAGACGGCAAGTAGGCCAAGCTTTGATCTGCGGCTCTACTGCCTTGTGTTTACTTCAGTTTGGTGCAGCTTATTAAACTTAGCGATTCTCAGTTTCCCCATTTGCATACTGCCTGAAATCCTACAGATAAAGTGTTGAAAAAAGGACAGACAAACATGAGTTGAGGGGAAGAGCTTCTCAGCAGTTAATACTCAAATATTATTGATAACCTTGACCATTATGGTTTAGTAAGCAAGAACTTGAGAGCAAATCATGACACTCATCCAAATGCATAGATATTCGTGTTTCTGAAACGTTTAACTAGTCAGAAAACTAATGGATGTTGTGTTTACCATTGTATCAATTAAATCTGGTTGCCTGGAGATTCCTAAATCTGAATACTTTCTCTTTGGTATAACACAGACCTGTGTCTTCAAAGTTCTTATTAAGGGCAACTTTTGCAAGATCCAAAGACTGGAGTCAGATGTTAAGGGTCAGATGTTAGAGGGTCAGATATCAGGTTCAAATGTTATGGCCCAGGTGTTGAGGGTTAGATGTTCAGGATAAGGTGTTAGGGACCAGATGTTAGAATAGGTCCACAGGATTCAAGTAGTTTCTAAATAATAATTATATGAAAAACTGCTTAGGATTCCTTCAGATACTGATTCTCAAAGAGGTTCGTGGCCGAGCTTCAAGTCTTCAAATCATAATAAAAAGTTCATCCATATTTGAGAGTGACAAAGGCAGATGTCTGATGTCTCTGCTAAATTCACCACATGTTCAGATCAGCGCTTGAACTAGGGGCTGAAGAGATCATGCCCAAGGCCCTGTGTCTGATCCTCAGTAGGAAAGAGAGAGGGAGAGAATTGAAGAGACTTTCATCCTTGCTCTCAAGAGAAGCATCAAGATTAATTCAGTCAACCTTCACTTGGGAACATAGGGCCCCTCACATAGTAAATGGATTTCATAGTATCCTCCTCCGAAAGTTCCCAAATGTTCCATGTCCTCCCTCCTGCTCCCCCATTCTCCTTGTAATTAAATCAAAAACTGCTTGCTTTGTGTTTCTGGAGTAGGCAGGCAAGATAAACAATGTGTGTGATTAATTTAGTGACTATCAATGGAGACATTTGGCCTTCAGGTCACAGGGAAGTAGAAGAGACGCTCAGGAGGACCTGGGATGCTGCTGTCCACCTGAACCTTTAACTGTCTACTCTTCACCTTAGTATCTAGTTCAGTGGAAGATAATTAAAATATTATGACTCGCATGATGTACTACATTCCTTTGATAGACATCAGAGTAAGTATATAATTAACCCATTTTCTCTGGGTCCAAATGAAAAGATAATAAAACAGTAAAAACAAGGGTAAGCAGATATCTCATCTCTCTCACTAGCAGTATAAACAAATCTTTTTCTCGAACAACGCTTTGTGTTCTGAAATTAAGTGCAGTGGCTTATGAATTTGCTTTCCACAGTGTGAGTTTAAGCAGAATTCCAAGTAAATAGAAATGAGTTTCCAGAACCCTGTGAACTTCTCTGTAGACTTGGCAGGTCCCACGTTGCCTGTTCAGATACTCTTCATTGCTATGTGGTCAATATAGAATACGTGAAGATCTTGACGGATGTTCCTCTTCTGCCTGTTGGGCTCTAATAAGAAAATTCTAGTTACAGCTCACATGCTCTATGTCTCTATCTAGTTTTGAAATAAAGAGCAGTGAGGACCAACCATGCAGGGTTTTTATCTAATTTTGTAGCCTGGTCCCTTGGGCTCCACAGAAACAATTGAGATTCCTGGAATTTTCCATTTGAGATGCTATTTGAACTTAAATCCCAGGACTGAAGAGAGGACTTAGCAGTTAAGAACACTTGCTGCTCTTGCAAAAGACCTAAGTTTGGCTCCCAGCACCCATACCAGCACCATTTCAGCTATCTATAACTCCAGTTGCAGGGGTTCTAACACCCTCTTCTGGCCTCCACAGGCCACTGCAAGCCTATAATGCACCTACAGACAAGTAAAGATATGTCTACATACAAAGAGATTAATTAACTAATTGGTTAATTTATAAGAAGCACTTAAATCATGCTTTAACTCAAACTGCCCTCTTGAGATGGTAGCTACTTGAGAGCCACCATTTTCTGCTTTCTTTCACATATTAAGGTCTTGGGACAGTTCAAGGTAGGGAGCTGGGCTCTCTTCCTCAGTCCCTTATGCAGCTGATCCACTTACTAAGTCACCAGTTAACTGGTTATGATAGCTAATGTCCACTGTCAATTTGATATGATTTGGAATCGTCATGAAATACATCTCCTTTAAGTTGCTCTTGTCAAGCATTTTGTCACAGAAATGCCAAGTGGCTGACGTACTAGCTTAGCATCTTAGTGGGCTCATCCCATCAAAAAGAATAAACTGAAGAGATTTCCTGCAGAGACCAAAATTGTAAACGAGAAACTTCCAGTTCAGATTTCTGAAAAGCTTAAGAACAGTCCATCAGTCACCTATCATGATGTGACTTTTTATCCACTAGGCTATAAACATGGATCATCTCTGTCATTTCTGTAGGATCAGAGCTTCTGGTTAGGATCTTAGGAGTTCTCATGCTGCATGGCTGACTCGCTAGAGGACGCCCTAGGTAGCCATGCCATGTGGTTATTAAGGGGACCTCAGTTCTCAGCAGGAACCTCACATAAACTTGTTGCCTGTCCTTGAGCCTTGGCAGGTAGCTTCTCCCAAAGTGAGTAGTTCAAGAAAAAGGGCCAAAACTGTTGTGTTCAACATGACATAGCTTGGGAAGCTACACCCCATCACTTGTGCGGGACTTTGTTAGTTCCACGGTTCAGTGGCCCATGTGGAAGGGAATGCTATAACTGCCAGGCATCATCTTGGTCCATGTGTTTCTCCTGCATCACCACTGTCTCTAGACCCACAACAGCCACAAATCCATAAACAGATTATTTCTCTTCTACTTCCAAAACACCTCTGCTCCTCCCCTCCCCTTCCCTTGCTCTCCATTCCCTTCAGCAACTCCAGCTACAACCCCTCCACTCTGCTGTCTCAAGAAGCCCTGAGTCATTGGTACATTTCCATTCTAACTGTCCTGCAGTTCATTAGCTCCTAGCATACAGATTGACAGCCATCTATTTAAGTAATGTCAGGTCTAGCCCCACTTCCTTCGTTCTTGCACTGGCTGGATTGGAACTACCTTTATATAGCTTAGGATGGACTCAAACTCACAGCAATCCTTGTGCCTCAGCCTTCTGGGCACTTGGTTTATAGGCTCTTACCACCATGTGCAGCCCTGCCTCCTTCTCTGTAGCTGGTGTTCCTCCTCCTCACTCCCGGTACCCTGCCCCCGGCTTCCCTCCCTGTTCCTGGATAGAGATGCCATCTTTCTCTAGAGTCTGAACTCTTAAAGTATTTGTAAGGATGAAGTGAGACAGCTTTGGGGTCCTTTAGGATTTTTGCAGTTGGTGTACCTTTCACCGTAATCCAAATTTAGATTTTCAGCCTTGTGGACAGAAATCTGTTCCCATCAGCCATCACTCCCCATCTTGCCATGCCAGTGGGACTGTAGACTTGGAATAGATAAGCCTTGTGGTGTGTAAATTCTATCTCAATACAGTGTTTATAAAAAGGATTTGGAAATAGAATTTTATACAAATCTTTTTTAACTGTTAAGATTAAGAGAAAAGTGGAAAAAACTCTGAGAATAACAATTTAAAGCATTCTTTTATAAATCTCCTATGGTCCCTGTGTTTTTAATGAAGTGATATTATTACTATTATTATTCTTAATTATTTTGAAACATGTCTCATGTAGCCCAGGCTGGACTACTAGAGTTGAGGATGACCTTGAACTTCTGATCCTCTTGTGTCCACCTTCTGAGTACTGGGGTTACAGGCATATTCTACCACTCCTAGTTTATGCAGGGTGAAGAATAAACTCAGGGCTTTACACATGGTAGGCAGGTGATCTACCAACTGAGGTACATTTGCAGCCAGATAATTCCTTATGTTTTATCTTATTTTTTTATTTTATTATTTCCTTCAAACGATAAGAGGTGATTATTTTTCACAATCTGTAGAAGGCAGCTCCTTATAAGGAAACTATGCCAGCTAGAATATATGTATCTTTAAAATGTTAGCTATCCCTGGGTAGTTATTCCCTCTCTCACTTTCCCTTATCAAAGTCACTCATACATAGCATAAAACAGATAACTTCCATTCTTAACCAATGCCTGTATTTTAAAATATTCATTTGTCTCTTAGTTATTGTTTATAATTGAATTCTACCCAGCTTCATTACTTTGAGATTCAAAACATTACATTTTTATTTTGTACATGTGTGCCAAGGCATGTCTGTGTAGGTCAGAGGATAACTTGCAGGAATTGGTTCTTTCTTTCCATCCTTTGGGTTCTGGAGGTTTTGAACCCAGGTCATCAGGCCTGGTAACAAGCATCATTATTCAGTGAGCCATCTTGCCAGCCCTACCTTTTATCTACCAGTTCTCATTCTGTTCCTCTATGGGAAATCTACACTGAAACTTTATGTGGCATCAATATTGCCGTTCTGTTCTTCCTTTAATTGATTTCTGTTCACTTAAGGAGACAGGCATTGATTCACCCCCAGAAGTTTCAAGAGTGAAAACGTCATGCCCTTCTGAACAAATGTAACAGATGAGATTTAGATATTAAAATTGAATTTTAATAGCACTTTATCTTTTATTGTTTAAAATGCATATGATATACTGAAGTGTACACTGTCAGTATTTTATTGCCAAAATGATATGACGAATTGTGATTTTTTAAATATAGGAACAAGTGTATACTTGACCTTCAGATGATTCTTAAAAGCACACTTTCCACTCGTGAATATATCTTACCACAAAACAGTCTTGAATATAAGAAATGGAAGTCTCAGATTCAGTATTTGTTGCTCTGTAAATAAGAGAAAAGCAAGTGTCTTTATAGTCCTCCTTTAAGCTACGGTTTATTAACTTCTATTTCATCCAGTTTGAAATGACCAAGCATTGTTACATCTGGTCTTATTTTGTTGTTGCTTTTTACATTGTGCAACTCTTGTGTCTTGATGTCCTATCTCCATTTCTGTGGACTTGACAAAATATCTGGACAACTTATGGGAGAAAGGGACTCATTTGGCTTTCAACTCCCAAGTCCCAGTCCATCCTATCAGGGAAGTCACAGCAGTGACAAGAGCTTGAAGCTGCCAATCATATCACAGTCAAGAGCAGAGAAAAATAGGTGCATGCATGCTCACTCACTGGCTGGCCTGCTTGTACTGAGCTTATGTGCCTCCACTCTTAATGCCATTCCAGATCCCCTGCCTAGGGAATGGTGCTGCCCACATTCAAGGTGGATCCTCAGACCTCAGTTCACACATTTAGGAAAAATCCCCCACAGAAATGCTCATGGGTCAACTGGATCAAGACTATTTCTTACTGGGACTCTATCCTCTTCCCAGGAAATCCAAGGTTGTATCAAGTTGGCAATTAAAGCTAACAGTCATACTTGTTTTAATACTTGATTAGCAAAACCAAGCTGATATCAGCTTCAAATTTTTAGATAACGTGTTTAAATATAAGTAATTATTAAAACCTTATTAATCTTTTCCATCTTCCCTGAACTGAGTCTCAGCTTTCCCTTATAAGTTTAGACATTTTTTAATCTGCTCATTTCTTATCCTTATTAGATTATGAAGCTGTCTGGTGTTTTATGAAGTAATTCAGTATTAAATAGGACTAACAGAAATTAAGGTGCCCAGAGGTTAAATGGCTTGTCAGACCTTATTGCCTATGCCACGTCAAAAATGTGAAGAGTTATCTTGTTTAAATTTGCACTAACCGAATAAAACTGTTTGCATGGGGATTTGAATTTCATTTTCTGTCCATTATAGGGAAGACACAACCCGTGAGGTTAATAACTGCACTCAATGTTCATTATAAGCTAAGAACATTGGGGAGGAGAATGAGCATGCCAGGTGACAGAGAGCTCTCCTTCATCTCCATCTCCGCAGGGAGGCTGCGACATTTCGTAACTGTATTCAGGTTGCAAGTGTAGCCGAGGGAGCACGGTGCTTGGGTTTGGACGGACCTTGCCCACTTAGTGAGGCACACTTCCTGTAGGAATTTCAGATATCATAAACCATATCTCAAGTTCTCCTTAGAGAAATACTGGGCAGAGTGATGCCGTTTTAGGAGGCAACTTTTGTGAAGATTTTGTTACTCAGGGTGGAAGACTGCAGGCAGACTGCTGGGTTGCGGCTTCTTATTTTGGCGAATGTTTGGTTTTGCTAATTTTGGTAAGATTTCTTTTTTTAAAAAATGTGCATATGTCTGTTGTCTATATGTTTGTACACACGAATGAAGGTGGCCACAGAAGACAGAAGGATCAGATCCTTGGGAGATGGAGTTACAGGCAATTGTGAACTGTCTTCACTGGTGCAGAGAACTGAACTTTGACCCTCTGCAAGTGCAGAACATGCTCTTAATTGCTGAAATATCTCTCCAGACTCTAGTTTTATTAGATTTTATTTTCATGAAAAATAACATATAAAGTAGATTCTATTTGGGTTTATGATGCAATCAAATTTCCTAGAATAACTCAAAATTCTATTTTTAATTTAATGATTTGTGTGTGTGTATGTGTGTGTGTACGTGTGTACGTACATGCCCTGCACATGTGTGGAAGTCAGAGGAGAGCTTTTGTGGGTTCTAAGAATGGAACTCAAGTAGTCAGGGTCATGTGATAAGTGCTTTTTACCAAGTGAGCCATCTCACTGCCCCTCAAATTTTAAGATCCTTTTGGCTACAGACCACCATACTGGGAGCCTCCATATTGGAGGCTATCGTACTGTAGAACCCTTCTGCCAATTCTGTTTCATTTTCCTGCCTGAGAACCCAACATGTTTCCTCTATCCTCACAGGAACTCTCAGGCTGTACGTACCTCTTATGTTCCATAGCTGCATGTTTAGAATGTCTGACCCAGTGCTTCAGATACTATGTCACATTGTGTCATGAATGGCAGATTATTAAAATGCATATCCACCTGGCTTTATCACCTGTAAATTCTGACATTTGATGAAATGGATTTCTTTACTATTCCTAAGGATATTTGATAAACTGATTTACTTACAGCAACGTATGTGTAATGTGTAACGGGAGTTGAGTGCCATTGAGCAAGTTTTTAAAGACTATCAATTTTAAAGATCTATTTATTTATTTAATTACTTACTTACTTATTTTGTGTGTAGGCATGTGTGTGCATGCCCCTGTGTGAGTTTTTGTGAAACACAGGCATACAGTGGAGGCCAGAAGAGGGTGATGGACTCTCCGGAGCTGGAGTTACAGGTGGTTGTGAACCTTCCGACATGGGGGACTGGGAACTGGATCTAATCGTCCTACAAGAGCAGTAAGTGCCCTTAACCACTGAGTGATTTCTGCAGCCCCGATGGCTGTTGATTTTAAATTGTATAAATTACTTCCCTTGGTAGCAGAATTTTTGAGAGTTCAGAATATCCTATAGTTATAGTAACTACAGTAACTACATGGTTTGGCAGGTGAGAGAATTGTAAATAGAGCAGAAGAAACTACAGAAACCACCACATGGAGTTCAGACCATGTGACTCTATATCTTCACTACTACTAAGCATGAGGCACTCTGTAAAATGTCAGTTCAAAACCTACCTTAAAAGTATTCCTAAGCTGTCAGTTAATCTACAACTTGTTAATTAAATATACCTAACTATGTCAAAAAGTTACTTAGTCAATTGGCCACTCAATGTGCTAACATAAAATATATTTAATCTTAATTAAGGATTGTAGTAAGTATTTCAAACTAAAAGAGACAGAAATTGTGCCCTTGGAAGGTCATAGTTTAGCCAGGAACCAGGTACTAGTCAAATACAATTATTTAGGCAAATGTGAACATAATAAAGTCTGCAAGAAATGAGACTATTCCCAAGAGGGGTGGCTATTTTATTTTGTCAATAAATGCAGAGAAATATCCCCCAAGGAAGTAATTTTTGTAACAGGTCTACCAAGCTACCAGGAAAGGGGTGACAGTTAGGGATGGGAGAAGCTATTTTAATTTACAAAATACAAAGCAACTAATGCATAGCAAAATATTTACCTTTAAACTATTAATTTTAAATATTCAAGACTGATCCTGAAAATTGGAGTTTGCATTTCTCCACTGTCTGCCTGCAGTGAGCTTGTGTGTGTGTGTGTGTGTTCGTTTGTGTGTCTGTTCACCCATTTGGTGTCTCCCAGCAAACTGATTCCCTTCCTCACCGTTAAACTGGTTTCTCCTTAGATATCTGCTTTACTGCTTCTGCTGGTCATCATTTAGCATCAACTGTTTTTCCCACTGGCAAGTCCCCAGAAACTTCCAGAAGAGGAAACACACGTCCATCTTTAGCTCTTTTATTATGCTCATGATATTTTAGTCACGAAACACTTTCAGGCTGGCAGGCTTGACATACATATTCAGTAGCATCTAAATATTGTTGTTGCATCTATTATATAAGCTGAAAAAAAAATAAACCCTCCACTCAACAGATGGCTCCAAAATTTATAAAACCTATAATTCTCAAAACATTTGTTTTTTTTTTGTAATAAAAATCTAAGTTGATTCTACAATTGATTTTTATTGCTCATATAACAGCCCCTGCCGCTGCCGCCTCCTCCTCCTCCTCCTCCTCCTCCTCCTCCTCCTCCTCCTCCTCCTCCTCCTCCTCCTCCTCCTCCTCCTCCTCCGTTTTCTGCCTCATTATACAGGGCTCAATCACTCCCAGAAGTCAGGCACCAGGTGAAGTTTACCTGTATAGAAGTGTATATGGGGAAAACATTGCTAGGTTCACTATTAAAGGTTATCCAAGAGACGAGTAAGTTTGGTCAGTCCTGTTTCAAACAACAAAGTGGGGAGAGATGCCCAGGTTCATATGGGTAGTCAGAACATGGCTGGGGATTGAACCCTCGTCCTCAGACTCTGTGGTTGTCTAGCTTCTGAATTCCATCTTATACATTTGACCCTTGAAGTCTTTGCCATTAAAAACAGTTCTAAAATGAAATTTGTACGTTATGGAAGTGGGCAGGAAGCAATCTTACATGCATTGTCAGTAAAACCAGTACGCTGCTTTAATTGGTAGGGATAGATGTATTAGAAAAACAGGGGAAGTTTCAGGTGCCTTCCTGTTTAGCTCTTGGACAGGCTATTTGATAGGATTGTACTTAAATCCCTTAGACTCTTCCAGGAGGCTGTGGAGGGGGTGTAGCATTACATAGCAGCCTTTGTTGGCTTTTGGGGTCAAGTTACCCAATCAATGACTGGAACTGCAAAGAATATCTGAATTGTGTAGTCTGTGTTTAAATAAATTCCTTCATGTGTCTCTTCTTGACCCTGATTCTTCCTCTAAAATATGCATAGAAAGGGATTCCAATATAAAACCCATCTGTTTGCTTTCCTCCTAGAAAAAATGCTCATGTCTATTTCCAAACTGAAACCTAAACATTGAATTTTCTAGTTTCTAAGGCTTGGTACTCACCAAGCATAAACACGCATAATTGAAAAATATAGACTTTAAATGGAGACTGATTCCTCTAGTCTAGTCAACACACAGGGTCCTCATTCTCAGTTCCTAGATTTGCATGATCATAATCTTTATCCCATCCCTAAGGTGATAAGTTGAATGCACCTTAATGTTGATACTTTTTTTTCCTTAGAGGTACATACCCCTGCTTTGATGTGTGCCTACCGTTTCTCAAACTCTTGAACTGCTTATGATCCACTTGTCTTTGAGGTAGAGTTTTCTCCAGTGGAGTCTCACTGGGTATATTAACCATACTTAAGTGTAGACCTCATGCCTGGCAGTAGACAGCAACACAAGATGAACTCAATGGTGTTTTTGGAGGCTTTCTGCCTCATTTTGCTCTGTTTGGGCATTTTTTTTCTGTTTTACTTACTGGTCTTGTATATTATGGTTTCTGATTTTTGTGGGGGTGTCTCTGGGATTTGTATATATGTTTTTTTGTGAATACACACTCATTTACTTTGCCTGTTTTCTAAAGAGAAAGACAGCTGACAGGAGAAATATTTCTAGATCCTTCTAGAACTTCAAGAAATCATCAAGTCCCCAAAGCCTTTCTCTTGCCATCTCCTGTGACTTCAGGGTCTCATCACTCTGACCCTGGCATCTCAGACTCGAGTCAGGCTGTGCCTCCTCCTGCTATCCCTTGCCCAGCCTCACTTCTGTCTTCCCTCCTTTCCTCTGCCTTTCATACCCACCTGCCACACCTGCAATTCCAGAGCAACATCTCCATGGAAACCTTAGTAGGTGATGGACTTTACAAATTGCCTCTCTCCCATTGCCTAAGATCTGTCTGAACTCAAAACCTCCCTGTCCCCTCTCTGCCAGGCACAATGTCTTTCAATACAAAACCCTTCACTTAAGCCTCATTCGTATCGACATCACTTCAACATTGTTTAAGTGAACAACTAGCTGGTCTCCATGGTGTCCTCCATCTCCTCTAGCTCTTAGAATCTCTCTGCCTCCTTTTTCACATAATTCCCTGAGCCTTGAGAGGAGTGGCTAGATGAAGACATGCCATTTCATAGCATTCCGAAGTCTCTCACCCTGTGCACATGACCCACTGTGAGTCTCTGTGTTAATTCCCATCTACTGCAAGCAGAAGCTTCTCTGATGATGATGGCTGAGCATGAACTGAGCTGTGGGTATAGCAGAATGTCTTTAGGACTCATTCACCCTGGGTGTACCCAATCTCATTTACAAATAGAATTTTATACAATGGCAGTGCTGCTTTGTCACATTTTGGTATTGTTTCTGAATTTTGAAAGATCCTAGTGGGTTCACCAATACATAATAATCCACCTAACTGTAACCATCATTTTTACCGCTTCGTATTTTTGGATAATCAGGTTGTTAGTATTCTTTAAAGTATAATGGATGATATACACCGAAGGCATACTTGTATTTTTATTTCCTTATTTTGTTTGCACCTTTGGGTGAATTACTAGGAATTACTGACTCAAAAAGGATGAATGCTGTATGCCTTTTGGGACTCGTTGCCAAATTATTTCCCGACGTGTGCATTGCCACAAGCAATAGACGGGTGTTCTTTCAGCCCACCGCTGGCAGAATAGAACCCGGTAATGACTTCAAGTTTGCTGTTGTGTTACTGAACTGAAGCTCCCGTCTTAGACTTTGAATTTATGTGATCACCAAGGAGCTGAGCACTTGTTTCATGCATATTGATTTTATTCCTTCCTATTCTTTTCCTATTGTTCTTGCCCTTCAATGTTGGTCTTCGATTCATTCAATACTGTTTGAAGTTTTGATTTATATGGACTATTTTCAAAATTAAAATTCTCATTTTTAAAACATTTCTCCACATATAATTCTCCCCCAAGGCATCCTTCATTAGATTTGAATTATAATTTTTTTTTTGCAGAGGTGTATTGTGTTGTTTAATCTGTCTCTATTTTGATTCATTTAGCTTAAGTGTTATCCAGGAAAGCAATCCATTAATCTATATTTTGAATTGTATATATACTGTGTTAACACTCTAATCCCTCTAGTCTCTATTTTAGTATTGAAAATGCATTCGGTGGGGCTGGGTAGATGTTTCTGTAGGTAAGATCCCACTCTGTGCAAGGATGAGGACCTGTGTTTGGATCCCCAGAGCCCAGAGTAAAAAAAAAAAAAATCAGATCTAATTAGCTGTAACCCCAGAGCTGAGGGGGGTAAAAGCAGGAGGATCACTGGGGTCTGCTCACCCTCAGCCTAGCTCCCAGTTCATTCAGAGAACCTGTCAGAAGGAAAAAGACAGAGCAGGATACCCAAACCCCTCTTTTAAGGACTCTTTATACACACAGGCATGGACGCGCAGTTGAAGCCTAGCAGTTGAAGGAGTTGGGAACTGCAAGCTGTGACCATGGCAGCAACCTCTCGGGTGTGAGGAAGAAGACTGCAGAGCCTCACACACAGAGAACATGGTTTTCAGTGGATACCAGAGAGATGGAAATGATGCAGGGTGCCTGGGTATCTTTGAGAGCAATGGAGCCTTTCTCAGCTTGGTTGGTCATAGCTCAAGAGGCTATGGTTCCAGAAATTCAGCAGCCATAAACCAAAGTCACCCCAAGTCAGTGGCATTTGGGTCCTTGTGACTTTGAAGAATGAAATTCACAGACACAAGAGATGAGTTTTGAAAGGAAGTGTTTTATTATAAGGAGCTCTATAAAGAGAAAGGCAGAGCTCCTTGGTAGCAGGAGGGGTCCCAGAAGGGTTACCATTGAACACCACTGCCTTGGAGTCAATAAGGTTTTAGGGAAGCAGTTCTCACCCTGTGGGTTGTGACCCCTTTGGGGTCACATGACCCTTTCAGAGGGGTCATCCTGCATACCAGATATTTACATTACAATCCATAACAGTAGCAAAATTACAGTTATGACATAGCAACAAAAACAATTTTATGGATGAGGGTCACCACAACAGGAGGAACTGTACTAAAGGGTCGCAGCATCAGAAAAGTTGGGTGGGGGTGGGGGTGAGTGGATCCTTTGAGTTTCCATCCCAAGTATCCAGGTACCTCCCAGTTCCAGTGACATCACAGTATGGATTCCAGGAAAGGGTGTTCTGTCAAAAGAGGGTAAGGAAAAATAGACCCTTCCCTTTGGCATCTCCAGTCTCTGGCAAGGTAGAGAATTAAACACTTTTTTTTTTAATTAAACACTTCTGACATCTCTGGCCTCTGCCAATGGAAATTTGTGGCTTTTAGACAAGAAATAAGCTGGCCATTAGGGGGATCTTTTTTACCCTAAAACTGCTTAGTCAATTTCTTCCTCGTGTCCTGTCAAAATCTAGGTTTGGATAGGGAAGAAGGTACTCTTCCAAGAGTAAAATGCCTGAAGTAGATGGTTTGAAGGAATGATTTTGTTGGTAGGGAGTTGGATCACAAAGGCATGGCTGAGGTAGGAGGGAGGAACTGAAGGGGGATGGGAAGGCAGAGGCTGAGTGCCAAAGCATTAGATCTGCCATCCGCACAGTTGTTTTGTCGATCTCTCTCTCTCTCTCTCTCTCTCTCTCTCTCTCTCTCTCTCTCTCTCTCTCTCTCTCTCTCACACACACACACACACACACACACACACACAATGAAGATAGCAGAGCTGAATAACACAAAGAGACCGTGTGCTTGAAGACTATCACTCGATCTAAATGTGGTAAGAATTTCCAGAAAGCTGTGACGTGTACAGTTCCACTGTATCCTTAGACCGTACCTGCTTGCCTACCACTTGTCAGTCCTGGGCATTGTCGATGTGCACAAACTTTAAGAAGCCCCTCACGAAATATAGTATTGTAGAGTTACAATGTCCCTTTTTGAACACTTCCTACAGCTGAATGAGCACTTTTTACTGTATACTTTTCTATATTTCTTATCCATTCAGGAACTTTTTGCTCTGTCTTCTGATAGTGTTTTCATCTTTCTCGTTTTTACTGAGACTTATTTTTTAACATTTGAGAATTTTATACATGCATATACTGTTTTGATCAAATCCACCCTCACCCCTCCCCCTCTAATTCTTCCCAATCTCCCCTATTACCTTTTCCTCCAAACTTCACTTGTTCTCTTTTTAACCTCCCAGCATCCACGTGGTGCTTCCTGTATGTGCATAATGTAGAAGGCCTGGAAGTCAGAAGTGGGCAGTAGTGCTGGGGCTGGACTTGAAGGGGATACAACACAAGTGATGTGGGGGCCAGGGAGGGAGTAAAGAAAGGGGATGGGTTAAGTGGGTAAAGGATGGGATACAGGGGGAGACAACCAACACTGAAGAGCTTTGAAAAAGCCAGACAAAGTGTAGAAGCTTTCTAAAATATATAGTGCATTCATCTTAGCTATTTACAAGAAACTTTCTGAGAGCAGAGAAAACTTGTCCAGGGATATCTTTGTCTCCCATGCAGCTCCAGGTATCTTTATGTTGATATCACAGTGATCTGTTAATACAGTTTTCCATTCTTAAAAATAAACATTATAGCTGGGTGATGGTGATGCATGCTTTTAATCTCAGCACTTAGGAGGCAGAGGCAGGCAGATCTCTGTGAGTTTGAGGCCAGCCTGGTCTACAAGAGTGAGTTCTAGGACAGACAGAGTTACAACAGAAATCCCTGTCTAAAAAAAATTAAAAAAACAGTTGATTTTAAATAGAATGTGACAATGATAAGATATCAAATTATTTATTAATTGGATTTTTTTCTTCTAAAAGGCGAAAATTCATTGCACTTGAATTAAATATAAGTTTGAAATTTGCATAGCTATCATTAACACAAGGAAAGGAGAATAAGCTGAAGAGTGTTAAAATTAACCAAAATGTCATTTGAATAACAAGAAAGAGACTTTAATCTTAGTAGGAATCATATGCATATAGAAAGTGTATCACTTCTGGGAAATTGTGATTGCAAATAGAGAATGAGAGGAAACTATTGTGAGTCTAGGTAAAGTACAGAATTTTGTTGAATACTTTCCTAAGGAAATCTATTCAGGACTTATAAATATGATATTTTGAAAGAATCACTTAAAACATATTACAACATTGTTTTCTCTACATCTTGGAACTCATGTAGTGTTGTGGTTCGTTCAAGATTTTATTTAAAGGGTTGGAGAGATGACCCTGTGGTTAAGTGCATTCTCTTATAAAGGGCTGGAGTTCTTCAGTTCCCAGAATCCCCTAAAGCACTAACAACTGTCTGTACTTCCAGTTCCAGGGGATCAAATGTGCACGCTCTCTCTCTGTCTCTCTCTGTCTGTCTGTCTGTCTCTCTCTCTCTCTCACTCACACACACACACACACAAAAATAATAATAATAATAATCCCACAGCAATATCCCTTTGTTGGAATAAAGTAGATGAAATCCCAAAGAGTTATGAATAACAATTATAAATATGTTCAAAGAAATCAAAGAAGAAAAATGAACCTCTGCATTCAATCTCCTTTTAGTGTCACATTGAAAATTAGGGTATACCACATACTGTTCATATCCTACGAACCCCCCAAGATATAGTAGAGTAGATTGAGGTGTCCTTGAGATAACAGTGAGCACAGGATTTTTCCCTCCACTCTTCTCTGCACTAAGCTTGGAGGCTCTATGGCCAATGCTTGTTAGTAGTCAGCCTGCATGTTCTCATTCTGGGGACACAGCTTCTATGTAGAGGGCCATCATATATCTGCCTTGTTTCTGAAGCCTGGGATCAATTGAGGATGCAAATCCCCACTGACTCCTTAACACAGGCCATTAAGGAAACAGTTCCTTGAGGGGGAGCCATAGAATGCAGGTGTCATGTACATAAAATGTTCCTTCTAGAGAAAATGAGCAGACCTGGGCTTTCCTCTGGGTGGGCTTAAGGAGCAGAGAGGAGGCTTGTCATACCTGGAAACCATCTGGGGGTAAAGACATGGCAGGAAGGTGTAGATGCAGAGTCCAGACTCACCCAGGTCTTGCCCACAGAATGTGAGATAGATCAGATCATTCTCTCCTAGATTTTGGACATGGTTATTGCTCAGTTCTATTTTTCAGAGGTCATGAAAGTATCTCTCTCTCTCTTTATCTCCCCCCACCCATGTGTGTGTATGTGTATGTATGTGTGTGTGTTCTTAAACAAAGCTTCAGGAGCAGCTCAGATTGGCCTCAAACTCACTATTGAGTTGAGGATGACCTTGGCTTTCTGATCCTCTTACCTCTGCCCATCTCCCCAGTGTTGAGATTACAGGTATGCTCCACCACACCTACCTGGTATAGGCAGTGTTAAGGATGAAACCCAGGGCTTCATGTTCTATACACTGAGCCCCATCCCAGACATGTGGCTGAGTGTGAGCTGAGGCAGGCTACTGTAAAGTGTCCTGCCCAGAGGATTTTTTTTTTAAGATGATGAACTCAAACATATTCTATTAGCGCTAAACTAATCATAAAGAGAAAGAAAAATTGAACTTATTAAGCAAAGAAATTATAAAGTAAAAAAAGGGCATTTGATAATAAGCTCATAATAGTCAAATATTTAGTTTATCAACTACTTACAAACTATAATTTAAATAAACCTTTTTTTCTTCACTTTATCTTCATGGCCTAGTGGTTTCTTCCACTTCCTTCATGAGTCATAAGAAAATGACAGCAAACCCAGAACTCCAAGGGGAAATAGCTATTTTAAACCTACCAAAACCAGAATTTCTTTCTTTTTGTTTTTGGGTGTCATAAATAATTGATAGAAATTGATTTTTTTTTTCCTAAAAAGGTGTCTCAACTCTGGGTTATTTTAAAATAAGTAATAGCAAATACATAGGAAATCACAAGAAATAAATTCTATGAAGATTTGAGTCTTAATAAAAATATTTTAAGCAATGGTTTTACAGTAAAATGTTACAAACTTCTAAGAGATGCAAGCAATTGATTGCTTATGAGTAGCTTGATATATGACCTACATGTTAAAGGAGAAATCACTTTTGCATTTTATTGACAAGTCTTAATAAAATTGGAAGGCATAAACAGGGCTTTTTATTGCAAAAAAAAAACAAAAAACAAAAAAAAACGGTTGTTTGAGATATGGCAGCAATTTGCCCTTGTAAAAGCCATAAGCCAAAATATGTGCAGCCTAAGACCCCTCCTTCAGGGTGATAGAAGACTCATTCTCAGCAAGACAGAGGGGAAAGATGATATGGCAAAAAGCCATGCCTTTACATATTATTTAAAGATTTAATTATCTTTATTTCACATGCATGAGTGTTTTGCCTGCATGTATGTATGAACACCATGTGCATGCAATTCCCATGGAGGACAGAAGGTATATCCCCTAGAGCTGCAGTTAGATGGCTGTGAGCTGACATGTAGGTGCTAGGAACCCAACCCAGATCCTCCAGAAGAGCAGCCACTGCTCTTGATTGCTGAGCCATGTCTCTAGCCTTCCCTTTGCATATTTTTATCAATCCACCTTCCCCACTACACCCAGCCATGAATTTATGCAAATGAGATAGTGGGGGCAAATTTAATAAACTGTTATTTCCCTTTTCAGAATGTTAATTTTGGAAGGTCAGGGGTGAGAGGTGAAGTTACATACTGGAAAGATCCAGGACGGTCACCATGCTTCGGCACACCTACCACAGTCTTTGCATGCCCACCCAAGCCTGCTCTATCACCGTGGCATCGCACATGCTCTATCTGCATCTACTTCTTCATTCTCTCATAAACTCTTTTCCAGACAGGAGCCAAAGTAATGCTTTGCATGTGTAAGTTAGACGCGAGCTACTCAGAGCTATCCCAGACACAGGAGAAAGGTCTTTCTCAGAGATCTTTCAGACCTCCTGTATGACCTGGTCCTGGGGCCTCTCTGAACTCAACTCAGCACCACCTCCATTTGCATAAGTCACAGGACCTCCCTCAGTTCCATGGACTTCAAACTTCCATTGCTGTTTTAGAGGCTGTCACTTGCTCTGTCCTCTTCCCAACGTGCTTTTCTGGGAAATGGGCAAATAGATAGCACTCTGACTATAGTCCTTTGCTCTGGCTTCCTCTCACTAGAGACCTTCCCTGGACACTCTGCTGAAGAAGGCACTCTGCCCTCATCCCCTCTCTCACCCTAACACTTCCCAGCCTTCCACAGGACATTGAGTAGTGTTTGTCTGCCTCTCATCACTGTATCATAAGCTATTGATAGTCAAGATACATTTTTTCTGTGTTGTATTCTCCCCATGAAGAAAGTACCTGGATTCATAGTAAACAATGCATATGTATTGCATACATGAGTAAAATTCACATTGCAGTCCCCAGTTCTGACTCTCATAAAAATATTCTGCACAGAATCTGTTATTGGGATTCTGATTAAAAAAAAAAAGAATTACAAATTAAGTTGCTGAGATATCTCAGCAGTTAAAGGTACATGCCAGGCAACCCCGAGGACCTGAGTTCAATCTCCAGAACACATGTAAAAGTGCAGGGAAAGAAGTGACCACACAAAGTTGTCCTCTGACCTCCCAAGATCACAAGTCTATGTACCACCCACATCACATACACACAGAATAATGATTATTATAAAAAACGTTTTTAAAGAAAAAAGTCACAAACTAAGAGACATCTGTTTTAGATGCCTTTCCTTGTTCGTAGGTTGTTCAATTCATGAAAGTAGCTTCTTTGGGTGCCTGGATTTTACCATCGTGTTTCACACTGATGCTTGTCTCTGTTCTGAACACTGTTCCATTCCCACTGTGTTTATTTTACTCATGGCTGTCCATCCTAGCCCAGGTGATAGGGACCTACACTCCTGATGCTCCTGACATGCGGGGCTCAGACCCAGCCTTCTCCAAGAGGAGTTGCTTACTGTGAGCCTTGCAGCCCAGCTTTGTGGTCAGAAGATCTAGGTCAGAATTCTAAGTGGATGTATCAGAGGATGTATTCAGGAGGCAAGTCTACCCACACTATGCAGTTTTGTAAACCCTGGAAGCCTGGGTGTTTTCTGGGCTCATGCTGAGGAAGGTGCTGGAATCCTGAGTGTGTTCATGCTCCTCTCAGCATCCATCTCCATGGTCATAGAGCAGGCATATTAGGTTCTTTTTTTTTTTTTCTTTCACTTCATTTTCTTGTATTTTTTTAAAAAATGGATTTTCAGGAATATGTCTCAGTCAGTGGTCATTGAGAAATTTGACAAATGTGATCTACTTATCTGACTGAGCTTTCCTCTCTGCTTGCTTTCATTTATGGAAGATTTACCTGAGTCCAAGCTCCTTCCTTGTAACATTTTGTATAGTTTTCTATCCTTTGTTCCTCCTAGATTCTGCCTTGCTAATGCCATACCTTACTTTGACTGCCAGGATTTCAGGTGCTACCTCACCTTCAGAGATGCACCAATGTGCTTAGATCTTCTTCAAGCTTATCTAAAACAGCTTAATTTTTTTCACTGTGTGAATGAGAGCCCACAACTTCTACCTATACATATTTACTAAAGAATTACACTAACATTGTATGTGGGGGTGTGTGTGTGTGTGTGTGTGTGTGTGTGTGTGTGTGTGTGTGTGGTTATACCAATCTGGCATTCATTTATTTTAGAACCAAAGTTTCTGGCTAATAAATTTGTGCCTTTGTGAGCATGTGACAGCCAGCAAAGCCTCACAGTCCTTGAACCAAACCTCTGCTTTTTATTTGCTATTCCCTCCAGCCCTGCATCACTACCTACGGGGAATAGAGAATGGTTTTAATCACCAAGGAAGAGGTTTTAAGACTCTATACAAAATATAATGTACACTACCCATCTCTTAGGACAAACAAAGCGCTTGTGTGGTAAATGATATCACAGGAGCACTCTGATGGTGACCGGCATTTGCCTTGTCAGGAAAATGGGTGCGGTGGCATCTATAGTCCCATGGGGTTGAGGCAGGAGGCTCAGGAGTTCAAGGTTATCCTTAGCTACATAATGAATTCTAGAACCATTTACATGACACAAGATCCAGTCTCAAAAAAAAAAAAGCAGAAAAAGATTGGTTATGTGTGTGCCACTACTACCATATAAACCACACATAATCATGTCTCTACATTACATGCATAAACACTAATTCCCTTAAAAGATATATAATTCTGAATAAATCTAATAAACACATTCAAAAAGAAAAAATCAGATTTTTCTAAACCAAGCTTTTTCTCTGTGTAATTTTAAGTAAGTATTTTAAGTATTTTTTTATCCTGCTGGTAAAATATTCATATTTCGCTCTGAAATTCAAATATTAAATTCTGTACAAAATTATTATATTGCAGTTTGGAAAAGCTAATTAAATGGTTTGTTTTGTAAATGTAATAAGCTAGTCCAGTCTTTGTTGCCAAAATTAAAAATGTAGGAGGATTGATGGCTAAACAAATTTAAAAGTCATTCATCTCACATGAGCTCAAGAGAATTTTATTAACATAGTAGCATTACACATAAATAATTGAGTGGGATTCAAGATTGGTTGAAGTATATTTCTGAATCTGATATTATAAATATCTCCTGTCGATATTTAGTAGTGTGTACTGCAGATGTAATTATGGTTCTTTTGAAACTTTTCCTGTGCAAGGTTCAGTTATACATTATGGGGAAAGCACTGAGGAAAAGCAGGCTTGGGTTTTGGATTCTGAAATGCAATGATTCCTCAGTCATTGATGATTCCCTAGAATGTACCAGAAAGCCCCGAGCATGAACCAGGCTGATCGGAAGCCCCCAAGGGGTATTGGGCCACATGCAAACCCTGCATGTTTTTCTTGCATGATTATTTTTACACTCACAGTCTGTATCTTGACTTTAACATGAGCTTAATAAGTCTGAATGGATGTTTTTCCATGTGATGGTGAATCAGTCCTTGGGATGCCAGAGAGAGGTAATGAGGTAAATCCCACCAAGCCGTGGGGCAACCCCCATGCATGCATTTATATACATAAGTGTTAATTTTTCATGACTATAACAAAATATATGAGACAGGCAACATTGTAAAAATAGTAAGGTTTATTTATTTAACAGTTTGAGAGGCTTAAAGACTGTGTTTAGCATTTGCAGGCTCTGGTGAGAGCCTGCTCTAGTTTGTTGCTCATTGCTGTGATAAAACTGACCGAAACCACCTGGAGAAGGAAAGGATTTGTTTGCCTTACAGGTTACAGCCTGCCATCTAGGAAAGTCAAGTCAATAACCAGGCATAGTGGCTGTACTAGTTACTTCCCTGTATCTATGATAAAGCACCAAGACCAAGGCAATGTAGAGAGAGAAGACTTTATTTGGACTTCAAGTTTCAGAATGATAAGAGCCCATCCTGTGCTGGTGAAGAGCCATGGCTGCAGAGGCACACAAGGATGGCAGGAGAAGCAGGAAGTTGACAGAGCTCACTGGGAATGGTTCAAAACAGTGCCACTAACTGGAGACCAAGTGTTCAAATACTTGCAACTGTGGAGGGCATTTCACATTCAGAGCACTACAGGGCAGCTCACTTGTAATCCCAGTACTGGAGAGGAGAGGCAGGGTTCAAGGTCACCTCATCCCAGCTACATAGCAAGTTTGGGGCCAGTTGTGGCTGGCTACCTGAAACCCTGCCTCTAAATAAGCAAACTTTAAATTCATAATTCTAAGAGTTTTTCCATAGAAAACCATGATGGCTTTGTGTTATTCTCTAGGTTAATTCTTAGGGATGAAAATGGATAGGCCCCAGGTAAGAACAAAGCCAGATTTAGTCTTTTTAAAAGGTCAGAGATGTTCTTTCTATCTCCTATCCCTTATCCTTCCTTATTGAGAGACCCAGGGGTGGGGAGGAAGAGGTGCCTGGCCAAGGTGGCCACGGCGAATCAGGCTTTGTCTATACAATCTGAGCTTATTTAAAGAAGTAAAAAACCATATTTATCTCCAAATCATATAGTTTGGGCTTATAGCTCATAAAAATATAATTTCATGTAACAATTTTAAGTCTAAAAATTTTAATTGTTTCATGTACAATTTTATGTAAAATATATGAATAAAGCTAAAATTCATTTGAGTCATACACTTAATTTTTATACATAGAATATTTAAAGTTGTTATATATGTCTATTTTGTATAAAACTTGACATACTTTTTCCATAAGCTCATGGTTTCATTGTGATGTTCTGTACGTACATATGTCGTGGCCTCCCCACTACCATCTTTGTCTTTTCCTCTCCCCTAGCTGCAGCTTCCTGCCCTAACCCTAATAGTCACTCTTCTGCCTTCAGAGATTTTTCCCTTAGGCTCTATGAATGTGAGAAGATATATAATACTTGTCTCTGAAAGTCTGTGTTTTGCATGGCATAACATAATGGACTCTGATTATATCTGTTCTCCTGTAAATAATATGGTGCTTCTTTCATTTTGGTGGCTGAATAAAATTCCATTTTGTACATATACAACTTCTCCATTCATCCGTGGACGGGCACCCATTCTGATTCTGTAACTTCGCCATTGTGAGTACTGTGCCAACAAACACGGCTAGCTCTTCTGTCTGCTGGCTTCATTTTCTCCCTGTGACACCTGAGCATGGTCTACCTGGATCATGTGGTATTTCTATTTTCAGTTTTTTGGAGGACCCTCGATACTGTTCTCCACAGTGATGGTACCACCAGCAGTGTAAAGGAATTCCTTTCCTTGTCTGTCTAGCTCATGCCTTTGTCCTTTTGGTGCAGCCCTTCTGAATGGGATAGAATGGAATCTCTGTGTGCTTTTGGTTCCTGGTTCTCTGGCCGCTGAAAGTATTGGATATTTTTTTATTTTACACATTTATTGATCACTCGTGTTTATTCTTCTGAGAAGTGTCTGTTTAGGTCATTTGCCCATTTATTGATAGACTGTTCTATGTTTCTTTTGTTGGTTACTTTAATGAGTTCTGTGTGTCTGTACGTCTGTGTCAATGTCTATGACTGTCTATGTCTATCTCCCTCCCTTCATCCCTTCTTCAGTAACTTACATTAGTTCATGAAAGGATTTTTCAGTCATGTCTACCTTTTTGTTTAATTGGTCCATTGCATTGGTCTTTTAATCTCTATTTCCACTCTAATCATTATTCCTCCTCCTAGCTTTAGTTTTATCTTGTTCCATTTTTTCTAAGATCTTGAGATATATTACTACACTATATATTTTAGCTCTCTTTGTTTTTTTTAAATGTGGGAGCTCATAGTTCTAAACATCCCTCTCAAAACTGCTTTGTCTGTAGGCTGTGCTCCATTTTCATTTTACTCTGTGAATCGTTCAAATTTCTCCCCTCACTCTCACATTATCAGAAAGGGTTTGTAGTTTTATGGCCCAGGTTGACCTTGTCTTAGAAATTCTCTTCTCATCTTCCCATGTGGCTGGGGCTCCTGGCAGGTGACAATCCCAGTCTTCAGTGGTCAGCTAGTTGTCAAAGAATCAGTCCCAGACATCATGTACATTACATCTCATACTTCTCATCTACGAGCCTGGGAAATGCAAATCACATAGCGTTCATTGTCTTATCCAGATAGCACATATACATGTTAGAGTCACGAAAACCTGAATAATTTCAGTATCTAAGGAAGAGACAGATTTAGAAAATGTAAGGTTGTTAATTCAAAAAATGATACTTCACCAGGCAATAATTTATTGAATTTCCCCACCCATACTTAGAGCCTGACAAGTTAGTGTGCTGCCTTACTCTAGTGCTCCCACACAGCAACATTTTCATTTTGGGATATTCAGCAAAATGTGGACTAGACTGATTGGTGGACTAGTAGTTATCTGTTGGGGCCCATAGTATCCTGACAATGGATGCAGTCTGAATGACAGAGTTCCGGACTCTCTGGCCAGGGGATTTTGGCTCACCAGCTATTATGTCCCTTTCTTCTCTTTGCTGTAATGGCAACAAAACGTCTTCCATCAATAAAAATAATGTCTGCATGGCCTAGTAGTGATATCCAAATTAATACCTGAACTGGCTATTGCTGGCTGGGAAAGGAACACAGCCATTTTACTCAAAAGTAATTGTAATAACCTTGTAGGCCTTTAAGTCCTGGCTTGTGTAGGAACTACCTATGTTTATTGCAAGCACATCATAAAAACTATTCCTAGAGTAGATGTTGGTCTTCCCAGGAAGAGAAAAGTCTTTAACAGATAGAAGCTAAAAAGAGTGTAGTTAGGACATAGAGAGCTAGCATACCTGGAAAATAAATATGCACCAAAGAGCTAAAAAACATAAAAAGCCCTTCTTTGGCGCCAGCATGGCACCCTGCCCTATCTGTTCGAGGCAAATGGAGATATAATTCAGTCAACAGTAATATCCAACCATTAATTGGTCATTGTGTCGAATGCTTTTTGATAGTAAATAATATATCCTTGAAGCTTGCAAGCTGCAGGAGGAAGGATACTTATTAAACTGGCTCCTTTCTGAGATGTGACTGGCATCTGTATGTGACTAACATCTGCATATCAAACTGGCTCCTTCCGAGACATGACTGACATCTGCATGCCAAAACTGCATTGGCTTTTTAAGCTACAGGAAAGGTTTTGTCGGGGGCAGCTTCTTTGGCGTGACTTTCCCCTGGCAATGTGCATTGTCAGTCTTTCTCTTTTTCCCTTTTTCTCTTCTTAATATGTATACTGTTAGTCTATTAAAAATGCTCCTGCATTTCATTTCTAAAGCGTGTTCTATATGTGTTATTTCAAAGCGTGATTGTGTGTGCCATTTGGGTCTCATAGAAGAACGAACTACTGAGATAGTTCATCATTTTTCTGTACCATACGTCCTCCTGCGTGGAGTTTCCGTGAACCCATTGTGGAAAAGGCTGTTTCCACCCGCAGTTATCAGTCACAACCACAGTGATATAGTCGCAGGGGAAGAAGCTTAGCCTACCATCCTACTCTGGGGCAGCAGCAAATGCTGGACCCCAGATAAAAAGAGAAGCCCATGAGCTATTTCTGTATAGAGTGTATAATAATAAATGCATGATTTCCAGTGCAAGAATTTATGATTATTGGTGTTTCAGGGTACTGTTGTATTAATTTCCTATCTATGAATTAAATAAATATTTCTCTTAAAAATGAAGGGACACTAAAGCATCTGAAAAGGGGAATTGTTGCAGAACTGACATTAAAAGGTGAAAAAAAAAGTGGTGAAGCTAGAAACTAGGTTCTAGGGTTGTGCTAGAACACTGCTTAATCCCCTTTTCTTCTGTGTGGGAACACGTCCTTGCTGGACAGTGTCTGGAATTCACCTGGTTCAGATAATTTAAAGGTTTGGTTTGGGTTTATAGTCTCTTGTGTGCTCCATTGGGGTTCATATCACCCATGATCAGGTTTTGGTAAGCAGGGATGGGTTCTATTTTTAATAACAATCCAATTGCTTCAATGTACACTTTCATCATTTACCACAGAATGCAAAGCATGGGGTATTTCCATAGAGAGGCAAAGCTTTCTGCTTCAGCAAGAGCCACAGATTTCCCATGGGGATTCCTCAGAGGCTGCTTTCATCCTGACGAAAACAGACATTTAGGATTTAGTTGTGTCGATTGTTGCCCAACAAGTTAATCTTAGTGAGACAGAACAGAGAAAAACATATTCCAGGGCTGAGGAAATGCTTGGTTAGTAAAGGGCTCACTGTGCGAGTATGAGGCCTGAGTCTAGATCCCCAGAACCCAGGTAAAAAGGCAAAGCATTGCAGAGAGTCTGTAGTCCCAGCACTGGGGAAGCAGAGACAGGAGGATTCCCATATCCCACTGGCCAACCAAACCAAACCAAACCAGTAAACTCCAGGGTCAGTGAGAGACTCTGTCTCGACAGAATAAATAAATGCAATTATGGAAGACACTGACTTTTACCTCTGCCCTCCACGCATGCACACTACACACATGTATACATGTGTGCATATACCTTCATAAGCACATACATATAACACACACACATTCAGCAGTGTTCTGTATGTTTCTCCTGCCCTGTCCTATATGCTTACATCCTGTGAACAGCTTTAGGCTACCACTGTAAGCTAAGCCACATATTAGGAAATTCCTCCAAGGAAATAAAATATAAGACTTAGAAGGTAAATATATATTTCTGTCCTCAACCAGCCTAATTCTTTATGTGCTAAGTCGGGATATGATCTACCCATGCATGCGGTGCCCGTGTCCCATGTGAATCAGCGATTGTGGCTCCTACTTTAAATCATGTTTGATCCCTTAGAATGTTAATTCTTTCTGTCACTCTATTTGGTTAAAAGTAGCCAAAATATGAGAGCCTCCAGATAAATACAAATTTTACTATGCTGTTAGTCTTTCTCCATTTCTCATCTTTTTCCAATTGAGACACAGTAGAAGAGAATATTCAGACCATTTCACGGTATCACATGGCCTGCTCTCATGGGATCCAGGATTGTTCTATTGTTGTTTTATTATGTGTGTATCTGTGTGTGGGTATGTGCACATGAGTATAGATACCTCAGTGACCAGAAGACAGAAATCTCAGATCTCCTGGAATTGGAATTACTTGTGGTTGTGAGCCACCCAACATGGACACTGGGAACCAAACTTTAGTCCTCTGCAGGAGCAGCAAGCACTCTTAACTCCTGAGCCATCTTTCTTGTCCCTCCAGGATTATTTTTTGTGTGCGACAGAATGTTGGATCTGCCTTCAGCAATGCACTTGGCCTGGAATACATGATTTTCTTCTTTATAGAAATACTTATAATAAAGGTCGATTGGAACCTTGTGGCATTGTCTGCAAGCCACACTTTATTAATTGTGTGATTTTATCTGTTTCAGAACATGAGAAGCAGCGGTTATGCAAGAGCACCGATTATATGAATTTGCATTTCAAAGTGAAATGGTTTTATAATGAGTATGTACGAGAACTTCCTGCCTTCAAGGATGCTGTTCCGGAATATTCCTTGTAAGTAGTGATTTTTCCTCTCCTACTTTGTCCTGAATTCACAGTGCTGCAAAATCGCAGCTGAGTTGTAAAGATTAAGAGCTCTTCACACACTCCTCATTTGAATGCAGATACTTCTGTAGTAAGACTAATGTGGGAAGATTTGCATGTCTCTGAAGCCATGAGAATGGTGTGGCATATTTCAAGAATGCCTTACTTAAATATTCGAAGAGAAAGAAACACAGAATAGGCTCTCGTTTAGATGGTGAGATTATTTCCTGTCAAAGTGCTAGAATGCACGGTCCAGGGGCTATGGCTCAGCAGTTTAAATATTTCCCACACAGGCTTAAGAACCAGTGGTTGAATCCCCAGAAACCCTCATGAAATGTCAGTGGGTATGGTAGCTGCCCTGTCAGAGGACAGAGATGGAGGATCCACAGAGAAAGTTGGCTAGCAAGGCTAGCCATATCAGTGAGTTCTGGGTTTGACTGGTTATGTCAAGACAAAAAAAAAAAAAACAAATACAGGAAATGGTTAACATGGAATGAAGGTTGAGAGTTTGGACTATGTGGGCTCTGATACATTGATAATCTTGCTCTTCTAGTGGAGTCTAAGGTATTTCCCCCAGATCAGTAAAAAGTGATATCAGAAAAGCAGCTTTAAACTAGACTGTTATAAGTAGGTCCTGTGAAGCATGCATCAGTCATTAGGCATCATGAGAATTGGAAGCAACAGAGACTGGGGGACAGAGTAGAGATTTAGGAGTTAATGAGCAATGTAATGACAGGATACTAACGGCCTCAGTATAATCTCCCCATAGAGGTACATGAGATGGAACAGCATGGGGACAAATGTTAACTGTCTTCCCCATGAGGGGTGCGTGGGAGGATGTGGGTCACAGGATACAGGCTTCAGTTAAGGGAATATTATCAAGAGAGCTAGTATAAAACAGAGTGGCTATACTTCATCACAGCATATTATATGATTGAAAATTGCTAAGCATTGGGCTGGGGAGGTGGACAAGTAGTCAAAGCACTTGCTACTCAAATGTTGAGAATGGAATTTGAATTCCAAGAACCCATGCACGTGCCACATGGGCACAGAGGCTCACCTGTAAATCCAACAATTAGAGGTTGGGAGCAGAAGATCCCTGGAACAAGTTGCCTGGTTAGACTAGGCAAGTCAGTGAGTTCTGGGATCATGGAGAGACTCTGCCTCAGTGAATAAGGTGGAGAGCAACCATGGAAAACACCTAAGGTCTACATCCAACTCCCACGTGCACGTGCAAAGCATAATAAAATAAAGCTTCTTGAAAATTGCTAAGAACTTTATGTATTCTGACTCCAAGTGTCATAAGTGTGTTGAGTAATGTATTTTTATTCATGTTTTACTTTAGTACAAAGTACTGGAGTTTCTATGGCTTTTTAAACAGGCTTTGTTCTTATTCATTTTATATGCTAACTAACTTGGTTTAACTTTTCCACAAGGTATGATATTCCAAAGCATGTGTCAATAAATATACATACTTTATATAAATTAATAATAAAATGGAATAAATCCATGTGTTTTGTTATTAAAAAGCTTACTAACTATAAAAATAAAAACAAGCCAAGCGGTGGTGGTACACACCTTTAATCCCAGTACTAGGGAGGCAGAGTCAGGTGGATCTCTGAGTTCCTACACAGTGAGTTCCAGGACAGCTAGAGTTACAACAGAAAACTTGTCTTAAAAAAACCAAAAGCCCAAGTAGAATAAAACAAAATAAATAATATAAAAAATAAAAACAAAACATTATGAAATTATGTACTGTATCTTAAAAGCTTACTATTATGTAGAACACTTGAAATGAGAACATGAAGGGTTAAAGACATATAGGAGAAAAATTCTGTAGACAGAATTTGTTCAACTGAAAACATGAGGAAAAATGAATGAAGAAAGAGTTGGACATGCAGTAAATGCTCACAAAGCAATTGCTGGCATCGTGTTTGAGAATAGAGAAGTGAAACAGAGCTGTCTGCCAAGCATCTGATTCTAGCTGTCTAGATTTACAACTTTAAGCTAAAATCACACCCGCTAGCTTACTGAGCACCAGCTACAAAAATGAGCAAAATTAGAGAGCAACCAAGGCAACTGGGAATGAATAATTAGTATACTTGTGAAGGGAGAAGACGCAGGAGAGAGTCTGCACACAGTAGCTTCTCACCAAATCCAGGCTGGCCTTGAGCTCGAAGATCTGAATGCCTCTGCCTCTCCGGTACTGAGATTAAAGGCTAAAGGCGTATGGCACCATGGCCAGCTAAAAACTATCTTAATCCAATAAAATAAGTCCAAAGAAAACAAATAAAAAACAGTGTGAGAACAAATAAGGGGCTGGAGTCATTCTTCAGCCCTTGGGAGCACACACTGCTCTCACAGAGGACCTGAGTTCAGCTCTCAGCACCCATATCAGATGGCTCAAAACTACTTATAATTGCAGCTTCAGGGGATCCAACACTCGCTTCTGGACTCCAAGCACTGCACTCAATACAGAAAGACACACATAAATAAGGTATTTTTTTAATCTTTCTTTTTAAGGAAATGGCTAAAGGAATATGATGCTTATCCATAAAATACCAGTGTTTCTCCTTGAGGTTAAGGCTTACCTGGACTTACCTGGTAAGAGCCAATGTTGAAGACAAGCATTAAAAGCTGGTGAACTACATTACTGTTACCAAGACTTATTAAAAAGATAGTGTTTTAGAGAGTCTGACTTTAGTAGATACAGCTGAGGCAAGAGAACAAAATAGTCTGGAGGTGAACCCACACATATGCCGCTGCCTGATGAATGGGCCATTGAATAGATGGTGCTAGATCAACCGGGCATTCTCGTGAAAAACAGAGCCTTAACACTGACCTCTGACTAGTCACAAAAACCAAAGCAGGTAGATCGCAGGGTGTATCTAAGAAGTTGAAGGTGAAGAAGATGGCCCATTGGAGATTTATGGGTCTTCATAGTTCAATGGAAAGGAATTATAGGAGGTGTACAGTCAATGGGAAATTGAATCTTGAATAGGAGGGAATTGCAGAGTGGGTATTGGGAACTAAGCATATTTGAGGCAGCATGGAAATGCAAAGAGAGACTGAAGGTAAGGAAGATTCATTTGATGGAGTATAACCCTCTAGAAAGGAGGAAAACTCAAAGATTTCTGACCCTGAATCACTCTCATATGAGAGTCATATAGCTGTTTGCCGCATACATATAATGTCCTGAGAGGTAACATGTTTATTATCTTTGTAGGTGGTTTGAGCCTTTTGTCATGCAGTGGCTGGATGAGAATGAAGACGTGTCCATGGAGTTCCTTCACGGAGCGCTGGGGAGAGACAAAAAAGATGGAGTGAGTCCAGACATGGCAGGGATTCACTTGCTTTTTTCATCTCTGAGCAAGTAGGAAATGTGGGGCTCATTGTTCTTAGTTTAGTTTCACTTTAATTCCTTGGTGACCTAAACAGACTTAACACAATTTCAAAGAGCTGGAGGAACTGATTAAATAAAAAGGGAACAAGAGAAATCAACCATCCCTTTGCCCCGAGATTCTTCCTTATTGTGTAAGTCTGATTCTACAAGTTCCCCAGGCTTCTACAAAACCTGTTTTCGTGGAACCCTCCATGAGGAGTAGGTGTGATAAAGAAAGTACTCAGCATCGACCTCTGGCCTCTACATGACTACACACAAAGAGCCATGCTTTAGCAGAAGGAAGTACATTTGCTTAAAGGACCTCAACATGTCTGATTTATGTCTGATTTGTAACTTTTATTTTACTGGTATTTTTAGATGGGCAGTTATGATATTTTCTTCTTAAAATTAGTGTCTTACCAGGGACACTGGAGGCAAAGACCACTACTGATTGTTTTGATTTGCTCTTGAGACAGGTATCATGTAGCCCAGGCTATGTTAGCCAAAGCTGGTCTTGAACTTCTGATCCTTCTGCCTTAGCCTCTCAGGTGCTGGGCTGACAGATGTCACCACCATGCCCTGCCAAAGCTGGTTAAGGAAAAGGCAGAGCAAATCTCTGCACTGTAGATCAGCAGGTCAAAGGTCAGAGAACATGTCTGTGGACAATGAAAATAAAAACAACAGCTCTACCAAATGTGGAAGATTCTTCCACCTATAACAACCTATATCCATGAGAACATTCCCTTTCCGAAATTAGGAATGATTTTCTTTGAGCCTTTACTTCATTTCCCTAAGCCTAGGTTTATATAATACTGTCTGCTCCTCCCATCTCTGTCCCCTGGGTTGGTTCCAAAGGTGCCAGGCTGGACTTCAGTTCTCAGGTTCATAGGCTGCTGATTATGGGGGAGGGTCCCATCCATTGACTTTCACCCCAACCTAGGAACTTGGTGAGAGAGGATACATAGTGTATCAGAATCAGAGTGAATATCCCTCTCCTCCTTTCCTTGCTCAGACAGTCTTTCTTTCTCACCCCTCAGTTCCAGCAGACGTCGGATCATGCCCTCTTTTCTTGTTCTGTGGTTGATGTCTTTGCTCAGCTTAATCAGAGCTTTGAGATCATTAAGAAACTGGAATGCCCCAATCCGGAAGCCTTATCTCACTTAATGAGAAGATTTGCAAAGGTAGGTTGCATGAGGTGTGCCTTCATGGGACAAGCCACTTTGGGCAGCTCTGCTGTGTCAGGAGGTTAGGACTTTGTGCCACTTTGGATGCGACTCCCACTTTAGAATTTTGAAGCAGGGTAGTTGTATTACACTTAATAACTTGGTGTGGCTATACACCTCTGTGACTGAGGGAAACACTGCTCTGGCTCTGGGCTGACAGGTGATACCAGATGTTCATTGAGAAAAGCTCTCTGATGGCCTCAGTTACTCACCTGGCTGCTGCTTTGAGGATGTTATCATGAATAAGAATGCTCTATGACTCAAAAAATAAAACTCAAAATAACAGCGTTAAAACTTTACACCATAGCAATTTGAAATGTAATCTTCAAGCTATCCGATAAGTTGAAAGAACATATACTTTCTGGGTATCATAAATGAAGAAATAAACTTTATGCTCTTAATAAATAAACACATCAGTTTATATTTGTCCTGTTAGAAAATCAAGAAATGCCAAAACCCACTTTAAACTGTGAGATATTTAAAGTCTTATTTTATTGGGACTGTTATAACAAAATATAAAGCATTAGGACCCATGAACAGCAGAAATGCCTTAATTCACAGTGTGGAAGAGTGATAGACCAGGATCTTTGTGTTCATGTGTCTTCTGAGACCTTCCAACATGCCCTCACCGGGACTGTCCTCTGAGCACCCTGGCGGCTCTGTGTATCCAGTTTTTTCATCTTACAAAGGCACCTGCCAATTGTATTATAGTTTCTACCCTAGAGGTATCATTTCAACATAATTACCTTTTAAGGCCTTATCTCTAAACAAAATGGAGACATTCTATCTGAATATTTCTCTCATTCTGAGCTCCTAGTATAAGAGCTCTTGACTCTCGGATTTTGAGAAAACCACTTAGCTTATAACATATGGGCACACTGAGTGTGTGGCTGCTTTTAACCACAAACATAGCATGTCTGTAACTCCATTTGTCATTATCTCCAAAGCACTGAAGTTAAGATCCTCTGTCAATGGGAAGCTCAGCTCTGACCCTGGCATTGGCCCTGCCTCTCAGAAGAAAATTTACATTTTCTTTTAATTAGTAAGGATGTCTTCTAGCAAATAGTATCCTGTTTCACTGAGTCAGAACAGATCATCCTGTGGCAACAATTACATCTATAAGCTCCATGGTTCACAGGGATTTACTTCTGGCTCACAGAGCACAAGACAGCTTAGGTGACCTGGAGAGGACCTCTCCACTGTTGTATAACTCAAGAGCTCCCGCCTGAGAGGTCTGACAAGGGGAGAGCAGGGGTTCTAGAAAGCTCAAAGAGCTAAGTGAGAAAATTAGCTGTCCACTGTGAAAAGATTTTTGAGAGAGAGTAAAAATGACTTGGCCGACAGCTAGGAGCCAATGAAGGATTCCAGGCAAACTGTCAGTCAAATTCTATTACAGTATTAATCTGCTATGAAATGCATCAAACTTGAGTCTTTGTTGAATAGGATGACTAAGAAAACTCTTCGCTTGTTAAGATACTAAGAATGATTTATTTGGGTCATTCCTAGAGACAATTTTCTTGGTGATTATAATTTTTCAATATGGTAAAATCTGCAGAATTATCCTTATAATCCTCAAAGCCCTTTCTCAACTAATAGCTAAATGTTATTTAGAGTTGCTTTACAAGCATGAGGACCTGAGTTTCGATTCCCAGCACAAATGTAGAAAGTTAGGCGAGGTGACATGTACCTGTAATCCAGGACTGACATGCAGAGACAGGAGATTCGGTACTGTCCAGTGTGGCCTGCAAATCTAGTTGAATCTGTGAACTTCAGGGTCACTGAAACACACACACACACACACACACACACACACACACACTGTGAATAAAGACAGCCTCTGAGCCAGAATTCCAACTTACTGATCCTAAGAGCAATGCGATATATGGGCCTACCAGGTATGTTGACATGATATTAGCTCAGGAAATCATAGCACCTTGCTTGATGTTCATGGCCAGCCCCTCCAATATCCCAGCAACAGCAATATGTCACACCAGAGCTTCCTGAGGACAGTCTAGTCATCCTGGTTGATCCTTTAAATGTCACAGATTCTCACTTCACTGCCACAGTCCCACTAGGAAGAACTCCATGTCTTTAAGTCTGGAGCTCTTTGACTAACTGATCACTTGTGGCATTAAAGAACTCTCACCATTTGTGAGACGACTTCTTCATATACACTGTATTTGATTATGAAACAAGATTCACAAACCAAGAGGCTGTCTGTCCCATGAGTACTTGCTCCCTCTCTTTCCCTCCCTCTGTTTCTCTCTCTCTGCCTCTTCCCTCTCTCCTTCTCCCTCCTCCCCTCTCTATACTCTTCACTGTTATCTATTCTACAACTAGAATCCTTTAAAGGGTAAAACCACACCTAGAAACCCTATGTGAGCCTTGCTAAGGACTCTGCTCCCAAACAGCTTTTCTGAATAGTGACTTCCACCATGCCTCCAGTCCCTTAAGACCGTGGTTCTGAAGTTTTGGAATGTGACTTATTCAGCTGAAGATGGTTTGCTGAAAACAGAGGCTGCAAGGAGATGGCTCCGGAGGTGCTGACTGCACAGATCTGAGGCAGGATCTGAGAATTTGCATTTCCACATTTGCTGGCAATGCTGATGACAGTTCCCAGAGCCACACTCAGAGAAGCAATGATTTAGGAGGATGCCCTAAACAGCTGCTAATTTGGAGCAAAGAAATAACGAACAGATTTGGTTCACTTTAGTGAATAAATTAGAATGAATTTGAAGTTGGCCCTCCAATGCGCACTGAGGATTTTCATTCAGGTTTATTGGTGCGGTACAGACTCCCGAGGGCTGTTACAGCAGCTCTCTACAGCTCCATGGGTATATGATCTCCAGCCACAAACAGTATGGCCCACGATTTTCCTCACCCACAGCCCATCCTGTGTTTTGACTGTTAGCACTGTGTAGGCTAGCGAGTGTGACAGTCAGGACAAGTTATCTCCAAGCAGGGATACAAGAGTGGTGTTTTCTTCTGAAGTAGATCAAAGTAGCACATCATGAGGAATCCACTGAGGCCACGCAGATCGCCCTTTCTTCTCCAGAGAAACAGGTTAAAGTGGGCTATTCAAAGAGTCACTTAGCAGGCATGTGAATTTCTAAATGATACTGAACTGTGAAGGGTACTGTTCCATCCACGTCTCACCCCCGGCATGTTATGTCTGAGATACAACAAGCTAGAGCATGAGGACTATGGTATGTGGGGGTGAGTTTAGGGGACAGAGTAAGATAATTGCCTCAGCTTGCACTGTCATTAAGAAACTGTGTGTCGAGAGTTGTGCTCACAAGCACAGAGGAGTGAACACTCCCAGGAAACCCCACGGTTGCTCAGCATGGCATCTAAAGGGAAATATGAGCAGCCTCACTTGGAAGATACTTCTGCCTAATCAGCTGTCTATTTCCCTGGATTTATTGAGCTACTGCTTAATGAGATCTTCTGTTTTTCAAGGCCAAATTTCTAGTTAAACTGACTCTCATTATCGTAGTGCCATGCACTTCTGTAAAGCATCAATCTCCTGTTGACACATTACCCCTAATTCTAGCTTCTTATTGTGAACTTACAAGTCAATAAAACAAGTTTATAGTCAAATTTAGTGGATTCAGTCTGTGAGCTAAATAGGCCTCCCTTAACTCTTCAGACTATCTCTCCCAGTGAATTGTGAACCATTGGGAAAAAGCAAGGAAAATATATTTTTATTTATATGTATGTATCTTTATGGAGATATGCGAATGTGAGTGCAGGTGCTTGCAGATGCCAGAAGGTGGCGTCAGATCTCTGAGAGCTAGAGTTGCAGGTGTTTGGGAGCATCCTGATGTGGGTACTTAGAATAGAACTTGGCTCCTATAGACTAGAACTTGGGTCCTGTAGACTAGAACTTGGGTCCTGTAGACTAGAACTTGGGTCCTGTAGACCAATACATGCTCATATCTTCTGAGTCATCTCTCCAGCCCAAAGAAATATATTTTGAAAGGAGATGGTTTTGGTCTCTGATTTTTCTAAGAATAAATGACATATTTTAATCATTACTATCTTTCTAAGATGGCATCCACAGTTGACAAGTTTCTTCTCCCTGAACGCAAAAGCCGAAGAATGCAAACTCCTCGGTCTATCTTCACACAATTATAACATTTAGTTAACACAGTTTGGTTCATTTTTCTCTCTTCTCCATAATTAATAGAAGCAGAGGTCATGCAGAGGCTCACGAGTAGTTTTAGAGAAAGAAAGGAAGTATCAAAGTTGGTTACAAAAGAGAAGTGAGTAAGCAACATTGTTAGAAAATGCTGTACTACTAAATAACAGTAAAATGATGTGTTGCTGAGTGACAGTAAACAGGCAAATTACAGAGGAGGACAGAGTAGAATAGGCAAGAGCTGAGTTTTCACACATTCACAGTAGCTTGTGATAGCATATAGTATAATTCCTTATTGCCGAAGAGAATCACTGTTGAGTGGTGTCAGAAGAATGTCTAACCTTTCTTATAAATAAGGCAGTGAGGGATGATGGAGACAGGGAGAAAATGGCCACTGCAAATAACTTTGATGTGATAAGAGATGAGATGACAAAACAGACTTAGAAGCCAGAAGCCCTAAGAGAGAATGCCAAGCTGGGAGCATCCAGTGAGAGAGGCGGGGAAGTGTTCAATATCATGAGATATTAAGTCCCTAAGCTGTGGAGAGATTGCCACAGGACAACCCGTGTATCTTCTGAGTCGTGAGAAAATAACTATGTGATAGGGCGGATTGTGTTCTGAAAGGCTGGATCTGTGAAGTGTATTTGAAGTGCTTTTCAGAACTCTGACGAACCGTCCTACACATGCGATGATTTATGATTCCTCTTGGGACATGGGTATGGATTGAGCCCCCCTATGGTCCTCTTTAACTAAAAAGGAGCTGTGTTTGCCTGACCTAGCCTGGATAGTATTTCTGTGAGATGGCACACTTAGCTCACTTAACTGAAGTGCGCTGCGTATTATTTTCTCCCTCAGACTATCAATAAGGTTCTGGTCCAGTACGCTGCAATCGTATCAAGTGATTTCAGTTCATACTGCGATAAGGAGGCCGTGGTAAGTAGAACCGCCCCTGCTCGCGAATGTCCCAAAGTCCAGATTTGTGTTTTCTAACACCACAGAAGCAAAAGATATTGTTAGTGTCTGTTTTCATTCTGGGTGACGAGAGCGAGGGATCTCAGGGCACTGCCTGCAAACCTCTCCAGTCTTTGTGAGTGGGTTTCTGTGCAGGATTGGATGGAGGGGAGAACGCAGTCAGTACTTGCCAAATTATGGTTTTCTGTGCCGTAAGGAATGAGAGGAGAAACCATTGAAAATACATAAAGCATTGAAGCTGAGGACTAGGGAGTTAAGAGCTAAGTGAGTGTTGATATCAACCACTGTCGCTTTCTCACCAACCTTAAAATAAGTATAATTTAGTCTTTTGGTTTTCAAATCAATTGAGAAGAGAATAAATTATACAGGGCAAAGGTGCTTCCTCCTGTGAATTATCCGTATCTCCCTGTTTTGTGATGATTCAGGAAATATTTATAAAACCCAGAGCAGTACTGCAACTTACTCAGCAAGAGGCATGAAGAAAATCAAGATGGACTGAAGGTTTTTGGAATATAATCAGGGTGATTTGGTGATGTAAATGGGAAGTGTTCTTATTTCTGTCCTTAGTATTAAGAGAAATGCCTGGCTACCATTGTGAGAATTTTTTAAAAAGAAAAACACTGGAAAAATAACACAGGATTTTTAAAAGCAAGCTTTCCCTACCCCTTCAAAAAATAAAGATGAAAATGAAAAGCAGCCCTCACTAGCCCACAAGGCTGGTGGAGAATCATGAGCTAGGCGGCAGTGACCCAGCTCACCCCTGGCTGACAGCTCATTGAGAGGAGTCAGTCCTGATGGTTCTTGAATATTCCAGTAGATGCCTCTCTCCCTTTCATTAATATGCTGTCCAGAAATTTGATTACAACTTTCAGACAATCTCAACACTGATTTCCACTCACCTTTGACGCTAGTCCTCTAACAGGAAGACTATTTACTTGTTGGAAGCGCATATTTTCATTTAAAGGTTAAAAGATGATACATGTCTCCAGTGTTATTCTGTGAATCGGAAGAGTGTCTTGTAATTTCAGCAAACACTGTTTTTATTAAGATGGCAAACATGGGCCAGGCAGTGATGTCGTTCACCTTTAATCCCAGCACTCGGGAGGCAGAAGCAGGAGGATCTCTGTGAGTTTGAGGCCAGCCTGGTCTACATAGTGAGTTCCAGGACAGCCAGAGTTACAACAGAGAAATCCTGTCTTAAAAAAAAAAAAAGAAAAGAAAAAAAGAAAGAAAGAATCAAATCCATAAGCAATGCATAGTGGGACATGACTTTAATCCCAGGGTTCTAGGACAACCAGACCTAGAGCTACATAATGAAAACTTGTCTAAAAAAGGAAAAAAAGGGAAAAGAAAGAAGAAAGAAAACCATTGAAATTCTCATGTGGTTTTCCATCATCTGCAAATGGAGTGAGAAACATTTAAAGATAAATATTTCAGGAATAACAATGAAGGTTTATAAGATGGCTCTGTGGGTAAAGTTCCCTTGCTATGAAAGCCTGCTGACATCATTAGAAGCAATAAGAAGAAAAGAACCAGCTCCTGAGAGTTGTCTTTTGATTTCCACACGAGCACCGTGATGCAAGCGCATGCACATATGCACGTGCACACACAGTCACACACAAAGCAAATAATTTCTTTACAAAAAAATACAATCATAGCATTTGATGTGCACGGTTAGAGTTAAAGTCCACAGTTAAACAAAATGGCCACTTGAGAACATTTTTTTATAGCATAACATTCTATTTTATTATTGTTTTTGAGACAGGTCTCATGTAACCTGGGCTGACCTTGAACTTGCCATATCTTGAATGTCTGATGCATCGGCCTTACTTCCTGAGTGCCAGGATCACTGCTGTGCACTCTCAGGCCCTAGGTCACTGTGGCAATTTAAATCAAATGTGGCCAAAGCACATTTATGCCTTTGTCTCCATTCCAACCAATGCCAGGGTATCCTTTTCCAAATCAAGATTTCTTTATTTTAAACAATTTATCTTTTTTTTAAACTCAAAACACTTTAGTCATATAGGACTGTCCCTGGTTTGAAAAAAACTTTAGTATTCACCATATTTGAGGTTTATAATTCTTCTCAATTACAATAAAATAAAATGTGTATGATATATTTATAAGGAAAATCAAAAAATGTACACAAGCAGAGTTATAGCTATACCCATACGTATTCTTTCATCTCTGTAAACTCTTCAGTAAGCAAGAGAATTAGATTAAGATAATGTTCCTTTTAATGGGGATTTTTTTCTCCAATTTTTTTAACACAAGGTCTTGCTACATAGCCCATGCTGGCCTTGAACTTTTGAGTCCTCCTGCCAGAGCCTCCCCGGTTCTGGGGCTCTAAACATGTGCCATGCCTGGATGGATTTATTTGTACATTGATTGATTGATTGATTCTTACTCATTGACTACAGAATTGTTAGATTAAAGCTGTTTTATACTTAGGTTTTAGGAATAATTGAACAGTAATCCAGTTCTTATTAATGATTTGATAAGCCAATGTAATAACAGTGAACTTGGAGCACTTCAAGGTGAGGAAAGGCTTAGCAAAAGAGGAAAGCTTTAGATTTATTTTTGAAAACTCAACTTTATATTTATCTAGTAAACTCCACTCCATTTCCTATTTCTCCATACTCTTTACATAGGATGAGTAGCCGTTGTGCCAAGCGAGCCCACTTTCTATGTCCATTTTAGCTTTTCTAAAAATCAGAAGTGGTCATAGCTGAGTTGGTGCTTGGCTTTCATATAAAGAGTTGGTACTCTAGTTCTGTTCTTTGTGCTGAGAAAAATAGGCTTAAATGCTAGCAACAAGGAAATCACAGGAGAGGCCAGCCAATGTGAGCCCAAGGGGAACAGGCGCTGAAGCCATCTACCCCTGCAGTCTTCTACTTCTCAGCAGGTGCCAAGGTCATACTTTGAATCACAAAAGTTTTGAATCCCCCCTGTAAAACTAAAAATGTAGTACGTCTATAGAATAGAGTACACCTGGAGGAAGGGGTGCTGATGGTGACTTGGGGAGTGGGAGGCATCCAAACTGTGTGTCTGGAGCATCCAACTCAGCAGTCGGAAACTCTGGATCTCAGTTATCTGTGTTTAAAAAAAAACAACATTTAAGTGGCCGGAATCCAGGGAACAGAACAGAAGTTTAAAATTGTTTCCATAAATCAGACTTAGATTGTGGTCACTTTAAGAGTCAAGCACAAAGTCTCTCAAAGGTCTGCGATGTGGTTAAGGTAATAATAAAATCTTTCCACTGATGAGAGCTAACGGCTCTTTGATGTCCCATGAGTCCTTTGTCTGACCTTCTGACTCATCACTGGCTCTCATCCCAGCCACTTGGAAAATGAATCCATTTCCCGTCTTTGTCATCTCCAGCTCTCAGCCACTAAATCTTCAGAATCAATGCGTAGCGACTATCCAATGATTTTGCAACTATGCCAAAACCTATTTTCTGATTAGAAATTAATTCCAAATTGATACCTAGTCTTGTCACAAAATTTTATGTCATCATTGCCCTTTTCGACCTCTCTAGAAACAACTCAAACGCTGAAGTGTACATTCTATGCAAGCACAGGGCAGCAATCTCCCTGACTCCTCAGCAGCGTGTACTGTGTTTACCTTTAGCTACTGACAGAAAAGGCAACTCAATATAAAGTCTTAAAAAAACAAATGCAAAGTAGGTGATAGAAAAGTCGAAACCTAGGAAAGAAAATTCTAACCTAAATGATGGAAAAAGACCCAAATAAGCAAAGAAGAAAACGAGAAGGGAAACACACTTGGTCTGCAGCCGGATATTGACGGGACTTGAGTCAATAGCTTCCTGGCCTGGCTTTATTGATAACTAGAAAATCCATTAAAAAAAAAATCCTTTCTGCAAGTTCTCTTGGATTTAAAGAAGAAATGTTCTTTCCGTTTTAAAACAGCAAAATTAGCAGAAAGTTGAAATTAATTGATTTTCTCAAACTAAAAATTTTACAAAATTGAATGTGGTAGATTTGGGGATGCAGCTCAGTTGGAAGAGCACCTGCAAAGCATGTACGAAGTCCTGGGTTCGATCCCCAGCACTGAAGAAACCAGGCCTGGCAGTGCACACCTGCCATCCCAGCACTCCAGAAGTGAAGGCAGGAGAATCAGAAGTTCAAGGTCATCCTCAGCCATCTAGTAAGTCTAAAAGTAGCCAAAAGTACATGGAAACATTGTGTCAAAACAAATAATGATAACATAAATAAAACGTGGCCGTGTAGAAAATACTGCAACATAAAGAGAAAGGGTGCTGGTAGTCTCTCTCCACGCACTACTGCGTGAGTTTGCTGTTACCTTGGATGCCCCAAAATGGCCATCCATTTCCTTTCCATGACCAGCTGTAAAAGCCATCCTTCAAAGTAGCGGAATTATTACACTGCATATGTAAAATAGACTGCAGGTGACAGCTATACACTGTGCAAGTTAAACTCACTCCGGAGGTGGCATGCAAAGGATTCTCATGTTTGCCTCGCATTCTCTTTCTGTAAGCCCTGCATCCTGATGAACAACATCCAACAACTGCGAGTCCAGCTGGAAAAAATGTTTGAATCCATGGGCGGGAAAGAGGTGAGTGAGTGTCCTCTCCTGCCGTGACCAAATGCCGCTTGGGTGGATGTTAGGAGCATTTTGCTTTGCTATGGAAAGTCTTAGTTTTTAAATTTTTTTGTCACCAATGATCTAGAGTGTTTTTAATCTCTAAAATCCCATTTTTTAGTTATGGCAATCACCATGACAATATTTTAGAAAATGGAGGTATATTCAGGAGCAGGGATCAAGCCAGTCATCCTGCTGTACAATTAAAGTGTATACACATATGCTAATGATCAGTAGGATGACAAACATTACATTTTATACTATTCTGTCATCTTGAAGTTGATGCTTGTTTTAGAATCCATATCGTGGCAATAGTGGGTTTTGGCTGTATCCGTGGCTATATATACTTTTCACACCGAGAAAGCTGCGTCAAATGTGCTATGTGTTGTGTCTGTAATGTGTCGTGTCTCTGTTCAACATCTTTGCCTTGCAATTCCACTACCAGAAGAAGGAAGGAGAGAGATTCTCCTATGAGGTTTGTGATGGCAAGTGTTACCTGCTTCCCCTGGCTGCTGTTCTCACCAGCCATTTGGAGACCATTGCACAGCCTGCTTGCTCTCTCTCATTTGCTTCTTGGAATTAGGCAGAAAGCAAACCATTAGCTCGCACCTGCCTCTTTCTGCTTGTTAAGGTCTTGCCTTTCCTTACACACTGGTGTGAGTGTCTGGGGGTTGAGGAATGGGGAAGATGTTGAGTGTGAGAGCAGCTTGTCTTCCCCGTCTCACCCCACCCACCACCAACAGCAACAAGAAGAAAACAAACCCCTGGTGCTGGAGAGATGGCTCAGCAGTTAAAGGCACTGGCTGTTCTTCCAGAGGACCCAGGTTTGATTCCCAGCACCTACATATCAGTTCACGACCATCTATCACTTCAGTTCCAGGGAACCTGATTCCCTCTTCTGGCCTTCTCAGGTACTACATACACCTGACACATATATATGTGCAGGCAGACACTTCATACACATAAAATGATTGTTTTTAAAAGAGAAAACAGACCGAAGAGGACTGTCTCACAGTGTTTCTAACTCACTTTTTGTATAGTGAGCTAAGCTATAGTGGAAAGCTAGGTTAGAAATCAAAGCAAATTCTAAATGTGTGAGGCTGCAGAGTCCTCAATTAACATCAGCCCTCTTCACAGGCGATGAGCCTTTAAACCTAGGGAGAAATTCAGTTCTCCCCCCCCCCAGTGTATGTTTCATTTTGAATCTTTTCTTTTTTTCCCCCTGAGACAGGGTTTCTCTGCTGTAACTCTAGCTGTCCTAGAGCTCACTCTGTAGACCAGGCTGGCCTCAGACTCACAGAGATCCACCTGCCTCTGTCTCCCCAATGCTGGGATTAAAGGCGTGCGCCATCACCTCCAGGCTTTACATAGCGTTTAATCTTGTAAAAAAATAAGTTCCTGTTTAGCCTCCTATAAGCAAAAAACACCAGAATACACTTGTAATGCTGCAAAACTTTTTTAAAAAATGAGTTCTCTTCTGAGCTCTGCTTCCCTGGTAGTCTCAGTTCAGCTCCTGTGAAATAAAGCCTTGCTCCCTGCTCTGGTGTTTGGGTCCTGCTCCAGGGTTTGGAGCCATCCATCTCATTTTTAGGGTTCTTCTATTAAAATTGATGACCCTAACACTTAGGGATCATCACATGAGATTCCCTTTCTAATTTTCCTAATGATTCATATCCAGCCATTTAAGTTTATTCAACATTTTTGGAAATAGTAAATAAATCACTCATTTCTTATAGGAAATCTCATGTCCAAAATTCAGTGAACTTTAAACATCGGGAATCATTTAAGAATGAAATTATGTACTAAAAGACCTAATTCTAGAAACTTCCCCTTTGTTTTGACTGTTCCACTACTATTCTGTTTGAGCTCTAATGCAGATATTTGCTGAGCTGAGTATTAACTAGACAGATCAGAACTGACAGACTAAAGGCACACGAGGCCTGTGGTTGAAGGAAGCTGTCTGGACAAAGCCACCAGCTAGCATCTAACAAGGAGGCTTGTTTATCAGTAAAAAGTGAATTCTTACTTGTGGTGCAATTACCAGTTTGAAAGGCACCAGTTCTTATTTATATACCAGAATCATATATAAATGCATCCCTTATAATGCACGCTATGCCTATTTATTGAGCTTCTCATGCATAAAATATGTGGAAAATCCAGTTGAGTGATATAAAACCAAGGCCTGGTTTCTCACTGTATAATCTGTCTGGTGAATCACAGTGGCTCTGGTGCCTTTCATTTCCTACCTTTATATATCTTGACCCCTCTTCCCTATATTTAATGTTCTCCTGACCCTCTTTCTATGTAGAGTTTCCCTTTCCTCTTCCCTTTTAATCTGGCTTTTGTTGCTAAGGAAAAGCTTTAAACTGACCCAATCAGAACTGGCATAGGGGTTTGTGAAAGCTAAGAAGAAAACAAGACCCAAACTGAAGGGAGAGTGCAATGCATAGCTTTCCAGGGCAATTATGCTAAGTTAACATATAATTATGTTAAAGTTATAGTTTGCTATGCTCAACTTCCTTCATGACCCAGGTTATGAAGATGATCTATAGATTACTTCCAATATGATCATCTGTGAGTGGCAATATCTTAAAGCCCCAAGTTAAGTTCCTTACATAAATCAAAAAGTATTTTATGGAAACTGTCATGATGGTGGATGGCTGTCATCTCAGAACTAGGGAAATGGAAGCAGGAGGATGTGTAGTTAGCAGTTGTCCTTGGCTATGTAGTGAGATCAAGGACAGCTTGTGATATGTGAGAACCTTGTCCCATCCCCAAAAAATCCAAAGGAAAAAGAAAAAGAGATAAAATTATAGAGTATGACCAGGAGTCACCTTTTACTATAATTATATATGATACTTGATTCAGGCATACTCAACAGCCTTTGAAAGTTTTACCATGTGAAGCTAAGGAGATGCTCAATGGGCAAGACCAATTGGCTACATAAGCATGAGAACATGAATTCAATTCCCCAGAATCCGTGCAAAAAAGTCAGACATGATCACGTTCTCAGATACACACCTGTAACCTCAGTGCTGTAGGAGACAGAGACAGGAGGGTCTCTATGGCTTGCTGACCACCAGCTTCAGGTTCAGTGAGAGATCCTGTCTCAAGGTAATAAGGCACAGAGAGACAGAGTAGGATATCCACTATCATTGTCTGGCCTCCACATAGGTGAACAAGCACATGCACACACACACACACACACACACACACACACATATACACACACACACATATGTGGATCACATGCAATACACGTATACACATATATCATTTTTTCAAGTCATAACTAAGTTCTACCATATGGACTAATGTCAGCCGCCAATTTCTTCTCCTAGTGCAGCTGTATAGAGAATCTTAACTGATACCAGGGACATTCTCCATCCCAGGCTCAGCTCCTCCTCTGTCAGGAGTTTGTTATATTTACCCCTCTATGCTGGGACATGTACGTCTCTGTATGAAAGTCAAATTAGCAAACGATTGCTGTGCATTTGCTTGGAGTAGCCTTAAATGCCATGTGTGTGTTAGTCAGGCCCTCCCCACAGGCTGCTTGCCTTGCACTGTCTGCAGCTGGTGCCTTGCAAGCATGACTGCATGATGCTGCTTTGATCTGAGCACCGCCAGGAAGGCTCTTCCCTCACAAGACAGCCTCTTATCCCTGGTCACAGAAGTGGTTCACACTTGGGGTTTGGTTTTGTGCTGTTTATTGGTGGAAACATCTACCTTCTGCGTGGGTTCCAAAAGGAAACATTTCCAACCTATGTTATAGTCTGACTTGGGATAGAAGTTAACCATTTACTCCACCATCTCTAGACTATGCCACGTGCCACTGTGGGCCACAATAACAGCAAAGCATCATGGGACTGCTCTTCATTGGTGAATGATTGTCTAGTTATTCTGCAATAGATGGAATAACTCAAAATACAGACGCTGTATTCCGTCCTAGTTTGTTTCTTGAATGCAAGTCCACGTGTGTCTATTGCAACTTCCTTTGTATTCATTTACTAACGTGAGCATATGGTCATAGCCCCCGGAGGTGACTTTCAAATGTTCCTTTGATCTGCAGCCTAATCTGCATAATATATGAAAAAGAAAAATAATCCAAAATTCAATTTCTTTGCAGGAAGTCATAATAGATTGGTTTGGATGCTTTTTGTGAACGTTACATAAGTAGATTTAGGAGAATTCTGTCTGTGCCATCTGAATAGAGGCTGTGCTCTATTGTGGTACAACCATTAAAATGGTGACACCTGTGGTTATTCACAGGCTTAGTGACTACTGACAGAACTCCAGACTCTGGAAGTTATTCCTTTTTGAGATACTTACAGAAAAGAAAGCTTTTGTTACGCTACATTCTCATTCTACGTACTACAAAGCAGACCCAGTTGGTGCCATGGTAATATGATTTCTTACTGACATAGCTCAAATATAAGTGAGTTTTCAGACTCACGTCAAGGTGGGGACTTCACTGTACGAGTAAGTTTTGTGTTCATCCATGCAGAACAGAGCCAAGGAATCCGCAGCAAACCTCATGTCTATTTCAACGAGGAACTTCATTCTTGTGTTCCAATCTAGTGTAGCTGTCTTAATCTGTAAGGCTGAGCTAGCAGTGGGCTGCTCCAGAGTGTGATGGAGCAGCCAACTCACTGACATTCTTCCCCAAACCCATTAAACACACGGACTCAGTGAGTCAGCCGAGCAGCTCAAGACCAGAGAGGAAAGCAGAGAACCCACGGTGAGGCTCACTGCCTAAAGCCAAGGGGTCTCCGTATCAGTAGCACGCACTTGAACTTCGTGGTGAGGCTGCGAGAACACACTGCTGAAACTCCAGTCCAGGGGGATTTGGTTCAGTGGCCAAGGGAAGGATTGTGTGATTCTAGTTGACAACAAATTCCCAGGTGGTGATGCTGATGCCGCTGGCCCTGGGACTCTGAACACCACTGCTTTGTGGATAGAATAGAAACAGGGTGATTAAAAGCAGCTCAGGGGCTGGAGAGATGAAGCCACAGTTAAGAACACTTAACTGTTCTTGCAGAGGACCCAACTTCAGTCCCCAGCACCCACGTGGTACCTCACAACTGTCTGTAACTCCAGTTCCAGGGGATCCAATGCTCTCTTCTGGCCTCCCCAGGCACCAAGCATATACATGGTTAGCACACAGACATGCATAGAAACACTCACACACATAAACTAAAGATAGTTTGCTTTAAAGGTTTAGATAAAAGGTTTAAAGATAATCTTTTTTTTTTAAAAAAAAAGGAAAAGATACCAGCTTTGTCTTATCTCTACACCACCCTCCACCAGCCAACTCTCTGTTTTTTGAATCTTGCTTGGTTCGAGGTGATTGGATGGAATTTGGCACAATATATAATAGTGCAGTCAAACACTTGCATTTAATATCAGAATCCTAAAATACAAGTAACTATTTTGCAGTCATATACAAAACTCTAGCCTTTTTAAAAGAACAATATATAGGCTTTTTACTTGTATTTTATGCATGGTTTTACTTATAAGTGCTATTCGTATTTTTAATTTGTAATTTTAAAGATGCTAAGCTCAGACCCTCGGATCTCCAGATGGTATGATTGATCTTGGCTGTCCCTCTGAATAGAAATAGAAATGTCACTTAGTGATAAATTAATGAGGATCAATGTGCTGTTTTTATCATTTTTCAGTAACTATAAAATAAATTGTAGAATAAATTGAATTATAAAGCATATATTAGGCAATTCAATAATAAAACAGAGAATTCAATTAATTATAACTTACTTTCAGTTCTAAAAATTGTCTCCCAGAGCAATTTCAAAACTTTGTAAATTAAAAAGCTTAACTATCCATTGTGCATACTCAGAATTATTGTGCCTGCAGGGGGGCAGGAATTGGGGTAGAAAATAAAAGCATTTTTCATTGTCTTTGGCCCCAAGGAGTTTGCAAAGAACAAGCACTCATAAGGCAGCAATTGAGAGCCAGGCTACATTTTAGCACGTTGAAAACAACACACTCAGAAGCTAGGTAGCATGCTACCTGGACCACTTTAAGCATTCTTCCCATCTCTTCCCCTCGGGCTTGACCCATCTATCATGTAATTCAGAGCACTGTCAATTCTCACTAGGCACCAGAGATACAGCGAGTGCTAAGATAACCCCACTTTAAAAAATGTTGAGTTTATTCAGAAAGCCAGGTAAAAAAAGAGATAAGGGTTCTGAGGGAAAGTATAACAACTCTTTGTAACCTGGGAAATGTCCTTCAAAAGGAAGTTTGAATGCTATATTTTATTCCACAATAAACTCCCAACTTCTAGCATCCCGTTGTGTGAATATAACTTGAAGGTGAGGTGGCACATGGCTGAAGTCAGAAAATGCAACCAGCTATTCTTAGTTTCCTGGCACCATCAAGGAGAAGGGAGCGTTGGACATGCTGGCCTTTTATTTGCAGATATTGCCTGGTTTCCATCTCCTCCTAGCTATCTCTGTAATTAGGGTTTTCAAATTGGATTTAATAGAAAATTAAGAGAACAATGAGCTCGGAGAGCAACCTGAATTGATGTGATTTAACAAATATAATTGAGTCCAGGCCAACCCTCACGTAGCTGGGTTTAACAGCAAAGCTTCTGAGAGTGAGGTATCAAAGAGGAAACAAGGTTGCTGGGCTGGCAGCCCATGTCAGAATGAGACGCAGACCCAGGCAGGGGATGCTTGTTAACCTTACTGCCCAGAGCTTCTGACAGCCTGCAGGATCAGGGAAACACGCCACAGCCAGGAGGGACAGACACAAAGCTCTATTCTAGCTCATCATCTTCCACAACTCACTTCGATATTTTATCACTTTTGATAAACCAATGTGACCAGAAGTAAAACTCTTAGCTTCTTGTACTCTTTATTTTATTTTTTGTGTGTTTATGTAATTAAAAAGGCACAGCTTTCACCTTAAAGGGAGTAAGAGTTTATTCTAGAGCTAAGTTGAGTGACCACGGTTGAGAACACAGATTTAGGGCCCCCCCCACGCCCACACACCCACACACAAATTACATGTTTCTACCTGGGAGCAGTTTCATGAAGTTTTGTGGTTTTACAGAACAAAGAAAGTCACAAATCAGGGCAAGTTTAAAATACACTAGTGGGTACATCCTAGAGATGGTTATAGCAAGATGGGAGAATCTTTTCTGTAGAGCTGAGATGATATTATTAGCTTTTGGGTTATTGGAAGCCAGTGGTCTCCTAAGTTAATAGATTCCAAAAGGATTTTATGTTTTAGTCACAGGATGTTAGTTCTGACACAGAGGTGGGTAATGATCGGCTATTCGGAGGGCTAAAGTGAGCCCAGATGTGGTAATTGGCCTCTGGGCCTGCCACATTCCAACCTCTCCACACCACTGTGCACTCCTAATCAGTCAGTCCATCTTTGAAGATTCAGATTCTCTCCAGGGACTCTTGCTGACAAAGGACACCTAATAAGTGGACATACTTGGGTATAGGGAGTTTTGATGCCTGTGTGCTCTGTAACGATCAAGTTGCAATGCCTAGCACATCCTGATGAACAGTCATCGTTCCTCTACGGGTAGTATGGTCAAATCCTATCCTTCAGTGTTATTCTGAGTTGTGCCATGCAACACTAGAGCTTAGTGCTGCAATCCAAACCACTGCAGTGACCACTGACTGTGCTCTGCCCACCTACCTCCCCTTTCTCTAAACTTCCCTTCTTCCCAGTCACTCCTTGCTTCCTCTGCTAGTCAAGGTAGCCCTCAGACAGCCCATGTGTATGATTCACAGAACACTCTGCCCCCATCACTTTCTGCTCAGTATAACAGCTGTAAGGCTGCAATGGAGATAAACAAAGAAGAAGAACAAAGTGACACTGAGCAGAAAGGCCATGTGTAGAGAATAAAATCCAGACAAAACGTGCCACGTTTCTCGTGTCCCTGACTCATTCTGGCTTTGCACAGCCCTGTAGCTGGTCCCTGCAGGTAGGAACTCTAAGTCCCTTTCCAGCCAAGTTGTACTTGACTATGTGTGCTTTGTGGCACCACTTTCAGGAGTGGACCACTTCAGACAAGCTTCTAAGAGCATTTCTTATCAATTTCCTTAGAGCTCCAGCAGCCTGACACTTTGCCTGAGCCTTGAATTTTCACCTGCAATGAAAGAAATTTGGACAATGTTAAATTAAAAAAAAAAAGTCCTGTGATTATAAGCACAAGCACCTTGCTAGCTGCCCACAAAGCTGAGGGATAGTGTCTGCGATATAGAAGGGAAGAACTAGCAGACTGAGAGGGAATAACTCAAAGATAAACCAGGGAGAGAAGTAGAAATAGACCCAAAATGTGCTGTGTGTTCACCGACTTCAAACTGTAAAGGAAGTCGAAGAGGTGGAACCTCCCTGCCTCCAGGTGTCAAATGCATCAGTTGATCTGAGGTACCGTAAGGTGTGGGTTCTAGCTACATACGTTGACTAGTTAGGGTGGGAGACAGCCACCTAGGCTCTTCAACTCTCTGAAACCAGAGTTCCAGCAAGGAATTTATGCACCGTGACTGATGCTCCTAGCACAGCATCCATGCCCTTCCGGTGGGATAAGGAATATGCAGCAGTCTGCGTCTGCATGTGGTCACTCCTCGAGCTCTTGAGGAGGGCCTCTCTGAAAAGGAACACGGGAATAATACTGAGAACAGAATGCCAGCTCAGAGCTGCAGCATTCGTGATTAATATTTACCATGTAGACCATACATCTTATTTCTGACAACATACCACAGTATCCAATGGGATGCCATCGCTCTATAAGGAGATGGCCCTAATGCCAGGTGAAATTTTCACTGTTTTCCCAGTTGTATTTTAGGCTCAACTAGGCTCTGAAAAATGGAGCTGTTGGAGATAATCAGGCTTTTTAAAACAGAGAACCAGGTCCAGAAAAGATTGTAAAAAGTTGCTGGAAGTCTTTCCCAGCTGAAGGCCAACTAGAGGAGTCAGCAAATACTAAACCAAATTATTATTAAATCAACTCCAGAAAATAGTCATTAGCCAGAATGGATGGTGAAACCAGAAGGAAAAAAAAAAAAAAGATACCACTTGTAGATTAGACGAGAAAACTATTAAGGAACTCGAGAGGAAAAAGGTCAAGAAGATGTTTCAGAGACATGATTGGTGATGTGTAAATGGAAGAAAGATGCAGAAGTCAAACATCTACATTTTATCAAATCAGAGAAAACAAGAAAAGAAATAAGTTAAGCCAGAAAAAGATAATGAGTTTCATTTTTATATGCTCTGATGGATGTGCATGTGGACCATCAGAAGGAAAAGTCTAGCAGGCTCTTGAGAATCTGGAGATATCCAGGCATATGCTGCTGAGGGTGCAGAGAAGAGAAGCGGAGGTTGTTAGCATGGGAGTGGAAGTTGAAGCTACAGACTTGACTGTGGCTGCTCAGCGGAGAGAAGAATGAAGAATAGAAAGGGAAAATTGAAGAGTGTTAATATTTAAAGGGTACATAAAGGACTCGCTGTCAATAGGAAGGGAGACAAACTATGGGAAACAAGACGGGAAAGGAAATGAGGGCTTGGGAGATAAAAGTGGGTGAACAGAGGCTGAGCAGGATAAACAAGGTCACCAGACTTGGCCGTGAAGAGCTCACGCTGACCTATATCGTACACTGCAGTGGAGTGTCCAGAAGCGGTGCCGCAGAGGATTAACGGATGTTTCAAGGATGCAGATATGGAGTGTGGTTTCAGGGTGGTCAAGGAGAGGAAAAGGAGTAGCCAGGTGTTGGTGAGGAGGTTGTTTCAGATAAGTTTGGCTTTTCTTCCATTATTCTGCTTTTTTTATACATGGATATCATTGGAGTATATTTATAGAGCAGGAAAGTAAAATTAATAATAGAGTGATTCAATATGAAGCAACAAGTGTGGTTGAAGGAAGAAGGCCCGGCAGGAGGGAGCGGGTCCTCAGTGGAACAGAGAACTTGTAGGAAATGAGGCTTCAGTTTTCATAGAAATGGTAATAGGCTTTGCATAGCAAAAGATTTAAATAAAAATGTTAAAGAGAGCTAATGCAAAAATAGTGAAGGGTTTGATGCAGACACATTAAAGGATTTGATGCAAAAAATATTAAGGGTTTTAATGTTAAAATATTGAGGCATTTACCCACTAGATAAACCTTGACCTCATTTCCTAGAGATGAGAGGCAGACAACATGGCCTCCCCTGCTGAGCTGTACTTCTGTGGATGGGTAGTGAATAGCACCTTAACACTGAGGCGGGACTCTGAACAGGAAACAGGGCAGCAGAGAGGCCTGTGGAAAAGAATGGCAACAGGGCAGCATTGTACTGTGAAGAAGTAAACAGCACATTAAAGAGCTTTAGCTATTCCTGGCATCTATTTTATAGGTGACTGTAATGCAGTAGCAGAAGCATTTCATTGCTCCTTTGCAGCCTACTATTGTAACTCCAGCAAGACAGCATGATCAATTTAACTACCAATGCTTTTAAGAGAGGAAGAAAGATATATCCTGATTAGATCCACAGAAAGAACACTCTATAACAAAAGAAAAAAGAAAAAAAACAGAATTGCATGCAGATTTGGTATGGTAGCTGAATTCTGAACCAATGTCAGAGTATAATTTGACATGATCTGGCAAGTATCCAGTATTTGAAATCAAGAGTAACTTGACAAGTCAGAATATGTTGCTGCTAATGAATAAAAGATTTTATTTCAAAAGCATAAATATGTTATCAATAGTAAATGCATCTATAGAGATCACACTGACCGTTAGGATGACTTCTGTGAGGGAGCTTGATGGTTCTGTGTATCATCTCCAGGCTCCTTTTCAGGCATTTAGTACATGGAAGTCTTACAGGACAGTGGAAAGGGCACATTGACTTGCACAGTAAGCTAAAGGTTCTATACAAAAGACAATAAAAGAGTTTTTCATACATGGTAATGGGGAAAAGCACAGTTGGTGTAAATGCTAGAGCTACGGACAGCCTATAGTAAGGAATGTTTGGGGGAAAGTTTGCAAAAGGAAGTGAGAAATGATTTGTATTTTAAAGAAAAAAATAAAAATCCAGGTGTGATGGTACATGGCTTTAATCCCAGCACTTGGGAGGCAGAGACAGGTGGATCTTTGTGAATTCAAGGCTGGCCAGGTATACAAAGCAAGTTTCAGGAAATCCAGGGCTGTGTAAAGAGACCCTGTCTCAATAAGAGAAAAGGAAGGGAGGGAGGGAGGGGAAGGGGAAGAGGAAGAGAAAAGAAAGGAGAAGGAAGGAAGGAAGGAAGGAAAAAAGGGAAGGAGGGAAGGAAAAAAGGGAAGGAGGGAAGGAGGGAGGGATGGGAGAGGAGGAGACAGGGGGAGGAAGGAAGGAAGAAGGAAGAAGAAAGAAAAGGAAGGGAAAGGAAGGAAAGAAGGGAGAGAGATACAGGAAAGAGGTAAAAGGAAGGAAAGAAAAAAGAGGGGGAGAGAGATAAAGTGAGCCTATGGAAAAAGAATGTAAATGAAAGCTTACCTACTAACAGTCTTTTTTTGTAAGATATTTTTAATTGTGTTTGTGAGTCTATGTACATGTGCATGTAAGTACAGGGCCCTCAGAGGCCATAAGAGGGAGCCATATCCACTGGGCCTTGATTTATAGGCATGGATGTTGGTGCTGGGAACAAGATGCCGGTCCTCTGGGAGGCCAGCAAGTGTGTTCTTAACCGTTGAACCATCTAAGATAGCTAGTAGGAGCTAGCTGTCTAGACCCTTAGCTGTTGAACCATCTAAGATAGTGCCTGCTAGCTATCTTAGATACATTCTTTTCATAATCATATCTCAGTGATTTAAACTACCTCAATGTCAATTACAATCTATGTAGGACTAGAGTTTATTCTGCACAGTAGAACCAGATTTTTACCAAACTAGATTTTGGGATTCCTCAACCTTCGTATAAAGTACATATAAAATCTGTTTTGGTAGCTTTAATATAAATTCAGAACTTGATTCATCATCTGTAAATTGTTTTATAGTATATTGCTCTCCTCATAGAAGCTTAATTTGGATAGCCAGTCAATTAACTCCTCAAGAATATATGCTAATTTAGTTACTAATTTATTAATTTATTATAAGTATTCTTCTAGGGCTGTTTTAAACTGCTAACAATAATTTTAAATAATAAAAATCCAGTTTATTTCATCTTTTGCTACTCATATAACCAGAATAAAGTGGAAAGATTTACAAAAATATTACATAGCCTTTTATTTTTCCAAAATAGCCAATAATTTTAAAAAATAAACTGTTGATAATTTAGGCAATGGGTTCTGAAACACTAGTCTACCATTTTCTAAAACTATAGTGAGTTTGTAGGGGGAGGCAATTTTCCTACATTTTTGCATAATGAAAAAATGCAGAACATGAGACTGAAGAGATAACAGTTAAGAGCCCTTGCTACTCATCCAAGATGACACAGGCTGGTTCCCAGCACCCACACCAGGCAGCTCACAACAACCTGCAACCTGCTCCATGGGATCTGACACCTTCTCCCGGCCATCCTGGGCCCCTGAAGCTCACGTGAACACACAATGAAAATCTTTATAAAAATTCCGAATAGTAATTTTGCTACCCCCAATTGTCTTATAATTAGATAAATATATTTATATTCATTTTCCTAACATTGCAAAAAGTATGTGTTTGTGTATATTGGAAAGAACCATATTGGCTTTATTTGATTTGGTTATTTGGATTGGATAGTAATTTAAAATAAAAATCTTCTTTTAGGCTTACTTTTTCCTTTGGTCTTGTCACATGGAAGAAACCTTCTATCCATATTTATGTAGACAAACATGTCTATCAAAAATTCCTTAGATGCAGTGGACATGCGGGTGGGAGCTACCCTCATCATATTCAAAGGAGTGGGGAGCCTGGGGGGAAAATAAATGAGAGTATTTCTCTCCCTACAACTTTATCTGAATGAAGCTTGTAAAAAGTTAGTGTTAATGCTACTGTAAAGAAAATAGAGTGAAAGCATCCATTCTACATGTTTCCTTGGAGCTGAAGGGGCAGTCTACCTGTGTCTCCTTTGTTGAAGGTTAGGAAGCTAGAATAGTGTAGACTGATCGAGTCTAAATAGGAATCAGTGCAGAAGAATTTTGGTTCTCTAGAGGGGCAGAAACTGAGCAGTGCTGACAGTTACCTGGATCTGACTTGAACTTGACATCAATGATGACTTTGATAGAATTTGAAAAGTCTCATATGACAGATGCATATTTTGAATGAAAATTCCAATGTGCTGTATTTGGTCATGCTGTTACAATCTAGAGCTACCCAGATTGTGAGTCATGTAATGAATACTTTTTGCAGGTTTAGGGTAATAACCTAGTGGGTATAATGTAAGAATAAGAACCTGAGTTCAGGTCCCTAGCAACCATGTAAAAAGCTAGGTGTGCATCTATAGTCTATAGTCTCAGACCCAGAGAGGATTCCTGGCCATGGTCCAACATAACCTGCTGAGGTCCAGATCAATCAGAGACCATGTCTCAAAAAGTAAGATGGACAGCAATTGAAGAGGACAATCAATGCCAACCTCTGGGCTCTATACAAACATATGTTCTGTATGCACACCCTCTCACATAGGTGTGCATGCACACACACACACACACACACACACACACACACACACTCACACACTCACACTCACATTATTCTCGCTAGCAGTTTCTTAGTTTTATAAAACACTCTTGGAGTATTACAAATTACCATGTCCTGGGAGTCTTCTCGTACACTCACAGGGACACTTCTTTGGATAGAATCCTTGGGAGTTTAAATTACTAGCAGATCTCACCTTCATTTGATACATTTCTTGGGTCTCTGGTTTATATGCCATGAATTTATTTGTTTCACTTTGAGAAGTTGGCTCCATCCCAGTGTCTCTTCATTAGAAGAGCAATTTGTTGAAGAACTACAGATGCTAATGAGAGGAGACTTAATTTCTGAAGGCTCAAAGGAAAGAAGATTGACATTTCAATTTCAGAGACTTTGACATGTTATTCTTTACATGAATTTAGCTCCATTTGATGGTATACATCTCTTAGAAGGTTTTTGTTTTGCTTATAATTCAACTATACTTTTGGTTTGCAAAACACACCAACAGGATAAGCTTCTCTAGATGGTAAATTCCATGTTGATCTTTAACATGAATCTTCAACATGACTCACAATCTGGGTAGCTCTAGATTGTACTAGCATGACCAAATACAACACATTGGAATTTTCATTCAAAATTTGCATCTGTCATATGAATCATTACAAAAATGAATTCCTATAGAAAATAAAGTGCAAATCTTTTGCGTCTCACCTTGGATTATACAAAATACCCAGAGAGAAAATCAGACCAATGCTCTCCAAGGAAACACAAGGGCTTGGGAAATCTGTTGGCCCTACTGCTTAAAAATCTAAAGTTGGAAAATGTATACAAACACCCTGGAGAAAGGACTGGCACAACACAGGCTTAATACCCCTCATTCAGAAGTCTAAAATGCAAAATGCTCCAAACTTGATTTTTTAATTTTTTTCAGTGTCCTGTTTCTCAAAAAGTTTTACATTTTGAGGTGTCTCAGATTTCATGGTTAAAATAACAATTGTGAGCAAACTCTGGGCAAAGACTCCAAAATCAGAAAAACTCTGAAATCTAAAAGATTTCTGGTCCTAGTGTTTTAGATTTGAGATATTCAGCTTGTTCTCATTTATGGTTATATGAAAGACTGAAATATATTTTGAGTCAAAGCATAATTTCAGTTAATCCATACAATGTATCAGGCTTTACAAATTACGAAATTGCCGTGTTTTGGTGAGTATTCTTACCATGCTTTGCATCTCACCACTGTAACCAAGGAAAGCTTTGGCCTCTGGCTCTTACATCATTCAGCATGTAATGTGAATCAATCAGTAATCTCTTTTATGAGACTCCTTACTGGTCTCTTCAGTTACCTAAGCCTTTGCATTTTAAAGACAAGGAAAAAAAATGGGAAGAAAAAGTATGCCTGCATTGTTGTTTGAAGTTGCTATATTGCAAGCACAGAATGCTTCTAAGCAAAGTAGACACAAGCTTCTTTCTTAAACCTCCCAAGTGATGTTGTTTATGGTCTCTCTGCAGCTAGACCCTGAAGCTAGCACTATTCTAAAAGAACTTCAAATTAAACTCAACGGGGTTCTGGATGAGCTCAGCATCACTTATGGAGAAAGGTAAGCAGCTAATTAGTTCATCGGACTGTATCAGGTTTCATTTGTAATGATCACTCATTTTGCTTCAGGACCCGGTCTAACCATCATGTCCTCTGAAAAGCCTTTTGTGACCCCCAAGATCCAAGAGTGGTGCCTCGCTGAAAGATGTCTATACATCCTTCCATTTGGTGGTGCTTGCAGCCACCGGCTCCAGGCTTTGGTGTATTCTTTTGTTTCTCTCGCTTTTCTCTACAAGCAGAAATCTTAGCTCAGCCATTTGCAATGTCAGTGTGGACTGGAGAGCAGGGAGTTGTTGAAGGAATGGAGAGAAAGAGGAAGGAGGGAAAGCTTACATAAGAGGCATGCATTCTGCTCAAGCCTGACATGTCACTGTGCTTGCACCTCAGAAGAGCGATACCCAGCTCCATACCAAATTGCATCAGCAGTACTTAGAGTTTATGATCCCAACTACCCCATGAGCAAGAGTTCAGAAACTATGGGCATCTATGATTTTTAAAGTTAACTTGGCCTCATCTATAATATGCTTCTAAAGAATGAGAAGTTACCTGAGATGAACTTTATTCTGCTCCTCTATGAGAGAGCAATCATTTTGCCATCAATTATTAAAATGGGTATAAATTAAATATATCTTTGAAGAGGTTCATTAATTTAATATAAAAATATATCTTAAATATTAGTTCAATAAATATTTGCTTATCAATTTAAATTGTGTGTTCAGTTTCCCAATGTGGCTATAAAGTTATCTGTAGGGCAAAAGCTACCCACTTGAATACTCCTCTCTTCTATGGGTTCTAGAAAGATAAATGATATGTAAACATTTATGATTACTAAGGCCATATTTAATGAGAAAGACGAAAAGGACTCTAGAAACATGGTGTTTTCTCAAATAAAAGAACGAAGCACAATAAAGCCCCAGACTTAGAGTTCTTTTGATTATCAGAGGCATGTTCTCAATCCCTTTAACCTGAATAGCGTTGTCTTGGTAGAACCTATATTCACAGCCACAGAGCTGGGGCCTCCTGGCTCTGTGAGACATTAGTCTCAGTGCATTGCCCCTGTGCTGGGTTGCTCACGTCCCTCATGAGCCTGCTGACTCAGCCTGACTGTTAATCAGCAAGGTGAAGGCTCTGTCCACCTTGAGTTTGAATGGCAGAGGTTGTTTCAGAGATGTGGGGCTCAGTTGCTCTGACTTGAGGTAACAGTGATGAGCTTTGGCTCAGCCCTGTGGGGCTAGCCTCCATTCCAGTTGTGAATTAATGCATTAACCAAAGAAAAATGTTAAAGACAAAAATGTAAAGACAAAAGCGTTGCCTTCGGCTACAAAAGGCAGCAAGAAATTATTTAGCGAAGTTAGAGGGAAGACAGAGGAGTCTAATAAAGCGAGAACTGCTCGTAAGTTTATGGGAACTAAGATAGCTAAACCGAGCAGAAACTTCTTTTACGTTAATTTCTGTAGGCCATCTAAATCCTTTTGGTGAGAAATTTTTGAATTTGTGTTTTGTTTGAGAGAGAGGAAGGCTGAATATATTAGCAAAATGTGTCATCCCATTGACGCTCCAAAGACTAGATTATATACTTAGATTTGGAAAAGGTCAAGTAGGAGTGTAGCAGTTTTGCTACCGTGCTTATTTGCCCTCTGGCTCAGAAAAGAAAAAAGAAAGTTAGGAAGAAAGAAATATTTACCACCCTTATTGGTGGCCTGAACCTGGGAGAGCAGCAGCTGATAGTGAGCTCAATATCTCAACTCAATATCCCTGAACAGAATTCCCTCCTCTGCTCACCAGGCCTCAACCAATAGCTATACTCTGAGTAAAGTTCCCAGAAGTCTAAGCTGCATGCAATCACAAGGGCAAGTTACATATGGCAAAATTATGTTTTTTTCATAGAGGCACATAAACAAATCATAGCCACCAGTAATGAACAGTCTAAATCAAACTCATTCTTAACTACTACACCTGGGATGGGCACAAAAAGATATTCCAAAAACCATTCTATGTTTTTAGAGAAACTAAGATCACAAACTCCTTCAAAACATCTCGCTACATAGAAGTGTGTTATTTTTACAAGATTAAGCGTGAGGACAGTGTTATTAGAGTATAAAAGAAAAACCCTAGGAAAGGCAAGCTGTAAATCCCAGCAGCTTCTTGGAAGAGGAAGATGAGGACGAGGAGGAGGCAGAAGCAAGGAAGTCAGCCATGTGGTGGGGAGAACTTTAGAGGAAGCATAAGAAAGCCCAAAGTGTTAGGGAACTATGCTTAGAGCAAAGACAGAAAGGAGAAAGGGTAGACTCATGACACTGAAGCTGCAGACTGCAGCCCAGCAAGCCACTGTGCTGGGGAAGCTAAACAGACAATTATTCTGCCTGTCTCTTTACCATGGCTTAATGTGAGTCCACCTTCCTCAGGGGTGGTCCTACCTCCCTGACAGATGACCCTGCCAAAATGGAATGTTAGATCTCCACCTAGTCTGGGGATTCCTTCCTCTTGACTAGAATGAAATAGTTTATTCCTTACTGGGTCTTTACTGCTGTTATGTCATCCCCTGACACAGAAGAACAGGCATCTTATCCTACATACTGAAACTCAGAGCTCTGCAGGACCCAATCTTTCGTTTTTTAAAAAATATCAGAACGAATTGAGTTTGGTTAAGGTCATTTGTGTTATTGAAGTAAACAGGCCACCCATCATGCTTGCCTTGTAAGAAGAATAATTATTCCATGCTGTTGCTATGATACACCACACACAAGTGGGTGGGAAGCCCACGGCAAGCAGCATGATCATGTTGGAGAGTCAATCTAGACACCTTCCTGAGCCTGCTCTCTTGGGATCTGAGGCCGGATCATTACAAATACAGGGAGAAGTCACTCCAAAAGCCAATTGCTTCTTGTGTCATTAAAAATTTCAGACTGCTCCAGGTACCCTTGGCTGTTAGGTTGGCTTTGTGGTAACATCAGGATGGAGGCAAACCCTGGTCTGCAGCCTTTTGTGGGTTCCCAGCACGCTCCCAGGTTGCCTGCCTCTTCCACAGACCAGGTGATTTTATGTCAGTGATGAATTAAAGATGGTCTAAAAGGTTCAAAGCTTGTGCCGCTTGCATTTCTGCTTACACACACATTGTTCGCCCGTTTTGGTTCAATCCATGTCTTTACTGGAACCGTCAGTGCGAGAAGGTGTCTGGAGTTGGCACAAATAATTCAAGGCTGTTTCCTAGGTAGTCTTAGGGGAGTTTTTGATTCCTTGGGTGCCCAAGATGACTGCTGTCATTATTCATTGATTCTACTTTTAGTCCAGCTGGTGAATAATATCTTTTTTTAAACAAAAATAAATAGAAAAAGAGAAGACTTGGTAGGTGAGTTCACTGAGAACTGGGACAGAGAGTTTTCAGGTAAATTGTGGTTTGATTTATGCTAGACTCATGCAAAAGTAAAATGTCTTTGTCGTCCAGCAACACCGTGGACTCGTCCTTCAGATGCCCAGCCCCACGCCCTAGCCGCTGATTAAGATCACAGTCTGAATCTGCTCAGGAGTCTGCTTTTCGCACATTTGTAAACTAAATTCTGTGCGCTCTGTTCAGTCTACCCCTTACCTTAGTGTACTGGCTTGAGAATCGGGGCAAGGGAAGGTAGTTACCGTAGCTACAACCAGCAGGATCATTGATGCCACTGCGGTCAGTCTATCAGGCAGGCATTTCCAACAGTGCTTGCATTTTGTCACTGTCTCAAATACCTGCAAGTGGCCGCGCCCCTCGTAAATACACACATGGCTCCAAAGATCCATGCCTCCCCTGCTTCTTCAACCTTCCTTCTGGACATCAAAGGCCAACAACAGGTCTAGCCATAGGAAAGCCAAATGGTGAGGGTTTTGAACTGGTCAAGATAAGAGCCTGGAGGTGGTTATAAACAGGTGCTAAAGGAACCACACCCTTGGGGATCAGGACATGTGGAATGGTGTTGTAGATCGAAAAGAAGCCCAAAACGAAACCAGCAGCCAAAGACAGATAAGGACTAAAATAAAGGTGGACATAGACTCTGACCTTGATATACTTAGAATTACAAAGCAAGTGTTTATAAGTCACCATTAGAGGGCCAGGAAAAGGAAAAAGAATCAAATCTTTTCATTTTAAATCTACTGAGTCCTTTTTATCTTTGGTAAAACCAAAACTTTAAAAAACGAAATGCTTCACAGCAGGCAGAAATGTTTCCCGAAGGTAAATGCTAAAAATGCATGAAAGGTCTCGTGTGCGATGAAGACATTTGTGCCTCTTCTGTCCATTTACATGTTCTGAGCACTTGAAGCCATGATTGTCACATAGAATTCACTTAGTAAATATCTGCAAATGTTTGTGCATGAAAAAACATATGTATCCAATGTAATTCAGACAGCAAGCAATATATAGCAAAGCTACAAACTTCTATGTAAAATGTGAGGAATTGGTGTGTTTGTGACCTTTCAAATAACATGACCTGTGATATGACTCTTTGCGGAGACTGGCTTAATTTGATGCTGAGGTCAAACACCCCCATCACTACTCAGTAACTGGACCATTTCCCAAGCTTTCTCCTAAGTGGTTTTGTGCTCCCGAATGCCCCTAGGTTCTAGTTATTCCCATCGTTGGAAAAAGTTTAGTAATAAATGCCGAATATATCCACTATTTAAAGCTTCCCCTTGCCACTCTCAGCTTAAGACCACCAGCATCACTGCAAGAGATACAGAAAATGAATAAAAACAGTATAGGGTGATTCTTCCCGACTGTTTCAATCCTCAGTGGTGAGACGAGAGGCAAGGGGAAGGCACTCCAGGGCTGCATTCAGCCAGCACTCACTTCTTAACAGCTTTCCTGTGGTGTCAGGTGTCATTGACATGTAAAATCTGTGTATATTCAAGGTGCACAACTTGGTATTTCCAGATATGGATAATTATGAAGCCATCACCACATTCCAGCTAGCTCACGTGTCTGTCACATCTTCAGGGCTGCCATTTGTTTGTGTGGAGAAAACCTAATTTAAGATCTATCCTCAGATTTTTGTCTATACGATATGACCATTTTAAATTATTGCCCCAATGTTTCTTGAACAAACTACTTGGCGCCAGGCATAGTAGTTTGTGCCATCATGTGTGGATAAGTTCTTGCTCTGTAAGAAATTATAGCCAATGAGTGCAGTATGTAGCAAATAGATAAGTGAGCACATACCATCTGTCGAGTAATGGACAATGCAATTAAGAAAAAGATACAGAGTGGTTGGGGTGGAGACTCGGAGGGCTGTGGCTTCAGTTTGAATGTTCAGGAAGGACTCTGCAGAGGGTGGCAGCTGGGATATGCCTCAGACAAATGAGACCCAGGAAAGCCATCAGCATTTCCATGGAAGAAGGACCCTAGCAGTGGTCATAAAATAGGGTTATCTCAGACCCAGGAGTTACCAAGAATCCTAGGGATGCTATTATGCCTGTCCCACCACAAAGATCAGAGGAGAATGGCAAGCAACGGCTCCCTGAAGTCACCCATAAGCCTCTGTTTTCTGTTGTCATCCTTGAAATGCTTTCAGATTTTTCTATAACAGTCTTTGGAAACTACCGAAAACTTAGAACTTGGGCAGCAAGACTTGGTCTCTATTGTGGAAGGACTCAACAGAGTCACAGTTGGGGAGTAAAGGTTTGTGATAGGTTGGTCAAACAAGCTCATTTTGGAGCTTGTAAGTCCTAAGATTTGGATACTTTGTGCAAGTTTGTGGGTGTTCAGATGTTGGTTGTAAAGAGCCCAGACTTCCACTTGGACAGGTAATACAGTTTACATGAAGTGATGTAGAGTGTGTGATGTAGACCAACACTACACATGTGGATTTGGAGCCAGAGCAATTGCCAAGAAAGGGTTCTTGGGCCAAAGATCAATTTTCAGAGAATCACAATGTACAATATCTAGATAGAGCAGAGTTCAGTTTAAATTTTACATGGTAATAGTGAGTAATTTTTAGCACAGTTAAGTCTCAAATATTATACTGAACACATTTACACAAAAGTATTTATGATCTGAAATTCAACTTTATTAGGCCCTTTGTGTTTTTCTTTGATGGATGTGAAAAGCCTATGTAGTAATAATCAGCCAATTGGAAAGGAGTTGCCAGGAAGACCAGAGAAAGCAACGAGGGTGAGGAGTTACTGAAAATGGGAAGAAGGTAGGTCCCGATGCCCATGGTCAGAGGCACAGCAGCTGTCACCATCAGGGATGGTGTCAACTGAACAGCCAGCATCAACCCACCTGAAGAGCACCCTTGTTATCTACTTTGCATACAGGGGTTCAAAGTATGTGTTCATCGCAACCAAAGATCTTACCCCATTTAAGTATGAAAACAAAGGAGCAAGAAAGACCATTCCATTTAAAACGACTCAGTCCCCTCAAAGTAGAATTCAGACTCAGGCAACTTATCGACTATTCCCTCAGAGTTTCTATTCTTGATTTTCAGTTTCCAACTTGTAATCGAAGAGTGCGTGAAACAGATGAGTGTTGAGCTAAACCAAATGAGACCAAATGGAAACAGCACAGCAAATAAGAACAGTTCGGCGATGGATGCAGAGATTGTGCTAAGACCACTCATGGACTTCTTGGATAAAACGTAAGTTGGCGGCCCACTTCATCCTTTACTTACCACCCAGAATCCCTAAATGTGACTGTTAATTCCATAGGGGACATTTTGGTTTTCTCTGTATAAGGTGACTTTGAAAGAGCTTCTGGGGAGATGGGACTGGAGAGATGGCTCATAGGTTAAGAGGGCATACTACTCGGGGAGAGGACCTGAATTTGGCTCCCAGCACCCACACTGGGAAACTCACAACTGCCATAGCTCCAGCTCATGTGCACGTAGTAATACATAGACACATGCAGAGACACATCATTAAAAATAAATCTTAAAAACAAACGAACAAAACATAGCAGCTGCTGGGTGGTACACACTTTTAATCCCAGTACTGGGGATGCTGAGACAGGTGGATCCCTGGGGCTCATCCACCAGTCAGCCTAGCAAACTTGATGAGCTCCAGCCTCATCTCAAAAGCAAAGGTGGGTAGCATATAAGAAATGACATCCTGAGATTGACATCTGGGCTTCACATGCACTTATACATGTGTGCATGCACCTACACCACACACACACACACACACACACACACACACACATACACACATACAATGGAGTGGGGGGTGGGGGGAAGAGAGATACAAAAAGAGCATCACGCTTTTAGTTTATTAGCATTTGTGGAAACTAGTATTGGTAGCTGAAGCAGAGAAAGGTTTCAAATTTCCTACTCCTCAGATTACACACTGTTTTCCATCCTTTGAACATAAAGACCAAATTGAATCCAAAATATCTGATTTCTCATCAGAGACCCACAGGAGAAGAAAATAGCGCATGCTCGAATACAATGAATTCAGCAAAGCCTGACACAATCGGAGCTCACTTGTATCCAACACAGCTCTAATCACTAGAAAGGATTAAAGAGAAAGCCCAAGCCTTTAGTGCCTTTGAGGTCACAGTCTGTCTGGGAAAGTGGGTTGGCACGGAGTGTTCTTAACAAAAAACTCTGCTTGTTTTGTTGGTTGGTTGATTGGTGTGTATGTGTTTTGTTTCTCCATCTCTATACTCACAGGTTCTGATTTAGTGAGTTTGGGGTAGGCTCAAGGCACCAATATTTTAAAATATATCCTCAACCCCAAACCACTTATTTTAACAACCAGCTGCATGATTCTATAAGTAGGTATACCAACTGAACATCCCTGAAACAAAATTCTTGAATGTGAAATATTCTAGAATCTGAACCCCCAGTTTTGAGGTTTCCAGGCTGGGAGGTACTTCTGTGGCACAGGCTTATCTAACAGGTACCAGGCCTTGGTTTGCTCTCAAGCACTGGAGGAAAAAGATTGGCATTTTGGAGCATTTCAAATTCTTGGGCTTTTGTTTGTTTGTTTGTTTGTTTTTTATTTTGTTTTTATTTTTACATTTTGTTTTGTCATTACAAATATTTCAGAACCCCCCAATTTCAAAATTCAGAGATAGTTGTGTTTGTAGACTGTAACCATTCCAGATGAGGAATGGTTGAGCTGTGCTCAGAACCACAGGGCAGGCAGAAGGCTTGCCAATCTGTTTACTGTGAATAGCCAGCCTTCAGGTCTTAAGAGAAGGAGCCTGCAGAGCATCCTGCAAGCCCTGGAGAGGGCGAGGAACTCTCTTGCCGCTTCCACTTACTCATTAGCCCAGAGGCCTACAATAATCCACTTGTAATTATACTGGATTATATACTATCATCCTATGTGACATTCTTTATCATTCTTAGCAAAATGAGATTGTGTATAAAATCAGGTGTTACAACCTTTCAAAATATGTGGAAGTTATTTAACAATACTCAAGAGAAAGATAGTTGTAGGAGACATGGAAAGTTGAAGTTCTCTAGTCGCATTCAGACTGTGTACTTTTAAAGTCACTGGTTAGAGGATATGCTGGTCAGTTTTTGGTTAACACAAGCTAAAGTCATCTGAGCGGAAGGAACCTCAATTAAGAAAAAGCCTCCAGAAGATGGGGTTGCGGGCAAGCAAGCATGTGAGGCATTTTCTTAATTAGTGATTGATGGGAGAGCACCCAGCCAATTGTAGGTGGTGCCATCCCTGGGCTGGTGGTCCTGGGTTCTAGAGGAAAGCAGGCTGAGCAAACCATGGAGAGCAAGCCAGTAAGCAGCACCCCTCCATGGTCTCTGCATCATCTCCTGCCTCCAGGGTCCTGCCCTGCTTGAGTTCCCGTCCTGACTTCCTCTGATGATGACAGTGATGTGGAAGTGTGAGCCAAATAAACCCATTCCTGCCCAACTTGCTTTGGTCATGGTGTTTCGTCACAGCATAACAGTGACTGAGACAGAGGAGATATTGCAATGTGAGACACTGATTCAGTTTCCGAGGCACTAACAAATTTGGAAGGGAAGAGGAAAAAAAAAGTACATAAATACCCATAATAAGCGACAGAGTGATGATCTTCAGAGAGTGAGCATTTCATTTGATCTGGGTATTAAAGGTCAACAGGATCTAAAGGAATATAGATGGGGAACAGATACTACACGGGTAGAGAAACTTCCCTGAGAAAGTTTTCATGAAAAATAGGATCAACTATATAATGGAAAAATCCCCACGCTGATTGTACGTGCGGCACTTGAAATTTATCTAGCTAACTCGTTCTATATCCAGCCAATCTAGGTAGTTCAGGTTGTAAAATCTGTGTTTTATGTCTTGCATTACGAGGTTGGCTAACTCTGACTACATTAAGGAAGCGGTTACTGGACTCCTCCTGTTGTTTAAAGCAAACAGTGGGGGCCTGAAAGTCTTTGAGGTCATTTTGACTAAATCCCTGTAGAAATCACGTTGTACTAGACCATGCCACTATAAATAAAACATTTCTTAGCATTTCGCTTTCTCTGTGAGATCCAGGCACTTCCTAAAATGAGCTATATGCTCCATTTCCAACTAGCAGAGACCAACAAAGCGCTACTAGCATGCCACTGGTTTTATTCACTTTTTCTTTAGTTCTAGTCTAATCAAGATGAGTTGGCATGCCCTGTACATGAGCTAATCACACAAAACAGGATCAGTTCTTCAGTGTAGACCTTCTGAGGCTGAAAATTCTAAAGCTGAAGTAAAATGGGCTCCAGCTGTGCTCAGAATCGCTCTGAAGATGTGCCATTGGCAGGCTGTGTGCTTAGGTTCTCACTGTGGAGACTCCCAGCACTGACTAGCTAGAGATGCTGCCCTTGACGCTGGCCTCCAAACTCACAGTGGGGGGAGGGGGTTGTTTTAAACTACATTAAGTTTCTATATAAAATAGAACTAGGAGAAATACTTCAATGGAGTGTATATTTTAGTGATCTCCCTGTTTGTCTTTCACATGTCACATACTTTTCAATAATAGGTATCAATTTTGATTAATTAAATACTATTTATTCTTCATTGTTCATGTCTTTTAGGGTAGAAAATGGTCAGTTCTGCGTATAAGAACACCACCAGTGTTGCTATTTGTGATCCCCAAATGCACTATGGGAAGACATGGGGTTACCATGAAATGAATGCCCTACGTCAGCCTTCATTATAGCAGGTCAAATCACTGCCACTAACGGAGTCTCAATAAGCCCAGAATCATGTTGTAGGATGTTTGCATTGCTATCTCCCTCTTCTCTGGACCTTCCTATATGAGGACATTTGTGATGGATAGCACATGATGCTGAAAGATGCGCTTATCTTAGGAAAAAACAGCCTGAATGGGTCTCACTCACTAGCTTCCCTGCTTTGGACACATCTCTAAACTTCTCTGCACCTATGTTTTATTTCTAAAATTAACGTAATCAGGTGAGAAATATGTGCAGAAGACTCTTGTAAAGAGGAGTGTGCACAGCACTGCAGAAACAGCAGCAAATGTTACTCCTTATCTCGAGTGAGGAAAGCTTCAAAGACACAGAGTACCTGTTTGTGTTAGCAAACTCTGGATCCTGCATGAATTGAAAGACACCTGTGTCACATTGTCATATTGGTCCACAGCCCAAGAATGACAGCAACAAATCTTTGTAAGGATGAGGGAAAGGGGAGCCCTTACTTACACATTGCTGATGAGAGTGCAAATTATTCAGCCACTATGAAAATCAGTATAGAACAGTGTTTCTCAACCCGTGGGTCACAACCCCTTTGCGGGTCAAATGACCCCTTTACGGGAGTCGCCTAAGACCATCTGCATGTCAGATATTTACATTACAATTGATAGCAGTAGTAAAATTACAGATATGAAGTAGCAACAGAAATGTTATGGTTGGGGGTCACCACAACATGAGGAACTGTATTAAAGGGTCGCAGCATTAGGAAGATTGAAAATCACTGGTATAGAAGTTCCTCAAAATATAAAAAGAAAAAAGGAAATGAAAGTGGAGTTGCATGTGATCCAGCTATACCTGGATACGCTTCCAGGAACATACCTGAAAGATTCCTAGTCAACATACCAGAGGGACATGTACATATCCATGCTTGTTGAATATCCATGTAGGTGTGTCCATGACAGCTATGGCAGCCCAGCTTCCAGCAACAGATGAAAGGAGGAAGAAAATGTGACACACACACACAAAACACACACAATGGAGTTTTATTCACCAGTAAAAAGGAAATTTTTTGTTTGTTTGAATGCAACCATTTTCCTCTGATATCATTCTCCACAAAATAAACTGGATAACATAATGTGTGGCAAAATATATTTATATTATACGTAATTATATATATTTCCCAGTAATTGTATATATAATATGTTTTCCCATAAATGATTTATAGTATTTGAAAGTTGTAAGGTGCCTGTTGGACGATTCCGGTGTCAGTGATGAATGTCGATATCTGATCAACCTTGTGACCCGGTACATGAGTGAGACTCAACAGTGAATGTACATCTAATCTTGTTGCAGATTAAGTCTTTCAGCAAAAATCTGTGAGAAAACAGTCCTGAAGCGAGTTCTGAAGGAACTCTGGAAGCTCGTTCTTAACAAAATAGAGAAACAGATTGTTCTCCCTCCGCTTACAGACCAAACAGTGAGTACCAAGAATTCGGAGCCTTCCCACACACGACATCCTATTTGGCCGTCTTTTATTCACGTAGTTTTAGTCCCGATGGATATGAATTAAATCCATTTGGGGAAATTTTTTCTTGGTATATAAATTTTTAACAGTGGATGAGCAAAGAACATTTTCTATCTGAATCAATTTTAAAAAATACAAGTAACCATCTAAGTTCACATCCAATTGTCGTTCAAAACTTCATCTCTTCAAAGTAAATCAAGGGGTCTGGAGATGTGACTCAGTTGGTAGAGCACTTGCTGAGCAAGCACAGAGCCCTGAGTTCCACTCCTAGCACCACATACATTTAAGTGCACCGGGGCACACCTGTAATTCCAGCTCTGTGGAGGCAGAGACAGGAGTATCAGAAGTTCAAGTTCATCCTTCGCTACAGAGAGAGTTCAAGGGAAGAAGGGAGGAAGAGAGAAAGGAAGGGAGGGCAGGTCTAACTTCAATCTGTAACCTAGTTACATATATACATATTTTTAATTTATATTTAGCATTACATGCTCCAATACTTACTATATAATACTATATGTAACTTAATACTACTGTGAATCCACAGAGAGCAGGCTGAGGTTCAAATATAGCCACTGTGCTTCTTCTTAAATGCTGTAGCTTAAGAAAGAAGGTCCATCCAGTGCAGGCATATTGGATTTTTTTCAACATTCATCTGTTGCCTCCCTGCTTGGAGATTAATAGAAGAGACAGCTTTCTGTGATTTTGAAGGGCTTGATTGTATCGCATGCAGGAAAATAAGAGAAAACTATAAAGATCAGTTGGCAGTGGAGCTGGACGATGATCAGGTGACCACACAGTGCAGGCTTTTCAGTACACACATACTTAACCAAGAAATTTTAAAAAAAAAAGCTAGCATTTGGGGTAATTGATTGTGTGTGTGTGTGTGTGTGTGTGTGTGAGAGTGAAAGAGAGAGAGAGAGAGAGAGAGAGAGAGAGAGAGAGAGAGAGAGGGAGACACTAAGGAAGATAAATGGATGCAAATAGCAAGCACTTATAAAGTACACTAAAACACATGTCAACACCATTAATAGTGCATGCTTGAATCTTGTGTATCCAAAATGGTACATTGCAGAAAATGTAATGTAAGGTAGGCTAAGATGTAGACGATGATGTTTTCTTGGCTTAACTCTTAGCCACAAACATGTGGTTTCTTCATTTAGAGCCTACATCTGTGGACACCGAAATTATATTATTCAAATATTCAGACTCAGAGAAGTCTTATCTACTATACTAACTAGTGTGTTTACTAATGCCACAGGGAGTTAGCTTTTCACAGGTCAGCAGGGGAGTGGTGACAGTGGGCTGGTGTGTATGTAAACTTCCCAGGAGAGGAAATGAGGGTGGAAGAAGCTCTCGGTGTGGCTACTGCACAGACCCATGTCAAGAGAACCAAGTATGGGGACTCTCCATATGGAAGGGTGCACCCAGAAGAGAGTCCGTGCGTGGCAGACTGTCCTCTGCTGGGCGTGGAGAACCACTTCACACATAGAGCCTCAGCTCAAAGCTGGGCTTGGATGTTCATTTGTTTGACATTATAATCACCCTCCCCCGAGGCAGCCATCACCTACTTTTCAACTGGTCCAAGTGATCTTTTAAAGTAACATATTTTAAAACGTTTATTTAATTTATATCTGTGTGTTTGAGGGCAGGGAGTGCTTGCATCATGGTGCCCTTATGGAGGTCAGAAGACAATTTGTTGGGGCCAGATCTTTCCTCCATTATGTGGGTTCATGAGGATCAAACTTAGGTCATCAGACGTGATGACAACTGCCTTTATGTGCTGAACCCATCTCACCGCCTCACAATTATTTTTAATGGTTCCTCGGTGGAATCTTGCTTGACTTTAGATTATCTTGTCCTCTGTCACTTTCTGCACGCGGTCCATTACACTGTGCAGTTTTGAAGACTGCCAGGTTTTCGAGGATGTACATGTAATGTTACGTCATAAGCACAGTATAGAACATTTCATTCTCTAGACAAGGTCTCTCCTTGGAAAGCATATGATGATCTCAAGGCTCCCTAGGACTGACATCTGTGGGTGTAAAGCTGTTTCATTCTAACACCCATGGCCAAATAGCATTGAAGCTTCTAATTAATGTGTCCTAGGCACTGTACCTGGTACTGGAAATAAGCAGAATACCATGAAAATAATAGCAACTAAAAAATGAGTGGTGGTTCCTGCTCCCTATGACCATCTGCAACTGGTGCAGACTATAGAAGATGGTTCGGAATAGCCCATTCTCTCATTCGAACTTCATTCCCAGTTGCTAGGGAATTTGGCCAAACTCAGAAGCTTCCCAGTCACCTACACCTGCAGATCTGCCTCTGCTGTCTCATTTAGGAGTGCACTGGATGGCTTATGGCAGTAATTTCCAGACTTTTTGTTGTCGATGTTGTTGCTTGTTTTTGTCCAGGACCCTGATGTTCTAGGGGACTCTCCTATAGTGAGTGGAGTTAGGGAGGTCTCTGACAGATGCTACACCATTTCAGCAAGAGAATCCCTATCCTCTTCAGCCTTCTGTCTTAAGATTTTACACACATCTCTTTGGGGACGTGGGGTGAGGGAGTGCCTCTGTAGAAAATAATTAAACTTTGGCCCGAATGCTTCATTACACTGATTACCTATGCTGCTGTTGGTTCCCTAACCCAGACGTAGCACTCCCAGAAGTGGGACAAGGCTGCTGAACGGCGTGCTGCCAGCCTTGCCAGATGTCTCTGTTCTATCTTTAGAACAGATCCATTAATGCACATCCGACATAAAACCCAAAATACCATAATGGAAATAAAGAAAATACTCTACTTTGATCTTGAACTCTACTACTAAAAATCTGGTGACCCGGTCCTCCTTTTCTTTCTCTCTGTGTGTTTCCAGGGACCTCAGATGATCTTCATCGCAGCTAAAGATCTTGGACAGTTATCCAAACTGAAGGTAAGAAGCTAGAGGAGACTGGTTGGTCTTCAGCGAATGACCTAACTATGGCTCCTCGGGTGCCACCCTCCTGCTAGGAATGGCACCTAGCACAGCAGGATGAAAGCATGCACATGAGTGACCATATATTTGCTTTAAGAACTTCTAACTTTTAGGGCTGGAGAGATGGCTCAGTAGTAAGAGCACTGGCTGCTCTTGCAGAGGACCTGGATTTAATCCCCAGCATCCTCAGGGTGGCTCACAATGATCTGTAACTCTAGTTCCTGGAGATCTGATGCCGTCTTCTGACCCCCATGAACACTGCACACATGTGGTACACAAATATACATACAGGGAAACACTCATACACAGAAAGTAAAAATAAATATTTTTTTAACTCTAACTGTGGGAGCAAGTTAGAGGATATTTGCTTTACTGCATTGAACATGCTTTGAATAAAGGTGAAATAGAATACTGCATAGAGCCAGCAAGACCTGGCAAAGTTTTAATAAAGGAAAATGAAATTCATCAAAAAGGACCTTTAACTCTTAAACATGTTCACCTCTCCACTGTAAGTGAGAATTATTTACAAAATAATCTTGCTTTTAATTATCATTTGAGATTCCTAAGGCTTGGAATATCTGTAGGATACAAACTTCTCTGGTTAAAATACATGTTGCTTCTATTCTGTTCCAACGGCTAGGATATAGTATGGGTGGGATTCAGACATGGAAGATAGGTTTGATTTTTTTCTAAACTCTGTTGCACAACAGAATTATGCTAAACACTTAGCTTTCCAATATATAAATGTAATACTTTTAAAACTCAGAAAATTTAATACTCCCTTCTTAGAATTGTGGTGAGATCATGCCACTTCCCACAGTGCCTCCAGCTGGTAGCTCAGAGGTAAGTATCATGGGTATTGTTTTATATCACAACACCAAAAAAAAAAAAAAAAAAAGATAATCAGCTTGCATGATTATTTACTGGGATAAAATATGTGCCTCTAATTTCAGTATCCTAATGTTATCATCTACAAGACATCTTAAAAAGTCATAACCATCACCTAAAATTGCTTCCCACAGGTGCTCAGTGCTGTGGATGGTTAAGACAGAATATGTAAAGTAGATGTCAACACTCAGCTGTTGTTTAGAATCTTGGCTCTTTATCATTTTTACTTACCACACTGGGATTTCTGGATCCTATCTTGCAAAATAGATTAATAAGAGGCTAAACTTCCCCCATATAAAACCATGAAGATCAAACAGTTTAAACCTCATTACAAAAGAAATTCCCCTAACAATGGATCCAGATTCTTTGTGTTTTGAACACACTCTATTACCCAAGGTTTTGTTTTCCAAGTAGCATGTTATATTGGCTCTGTTTGCTTCAAGTGATGAAAGACCATCACCAAAGAGTGAAGTTGTGTGAGATCTGATGGACCAGGCTGACTCTGATTCCCATGATTGGTTGGTCAGGGGTTCTAACCATGTTGTAAGACTCTATACTTCCCTGTCTCTCAGCTCTGCACTTCCCCTGTTTCATGGATCACCTGAGCAAACCTTTTTGGTAACTAGATGGTTGTCTCTGCTTTAACATCCTTTGAACTTCAGATCTTGTCAAAACAAAATCAACAACATGAAAAAAGCAAACAAAAAACACCGTCTCAACTCTGTGTCAGGAATCCCAATTAAAGTCTACTGACACATGGATTCATCATGGCGCTAAAGCAGCAGTTCTCAACCTGTGGATCATGATTCCTTTGGGGGTGAACGACCCCTTCACAGGGGTCACCTAAGACCAACTGCATATCAAATATTTACACTATGATTCATAACAGCAGAAAAATTACAGTTACTAAGTAGCAACAAAAATAATGTTATGGTTGGGCATTACCACAACATGAGGTCCCAGCATTAGGAAGGTTGAGAACCATTGCTCTCAGGGAATGTCTCACTAATTGCTTTGGCCTGAGAAGTGGTGTGTGTCAGTTGGCTTAACTCACATATCCAATCCAAAGCTGGCGATGCAGTGAACACCATCCTAACCTTTCTACTTTGTTTAAAATGTAGATTGGATACCCAGAGAGGCTATGTGCCTTCTGGGTGGGGAAAGAATATTCTTAATTACTGAAGGAAAACTATGCGTAGGGCTTATTACATCAACATTGAGGCGATGTAAAGGACTATAGCAATGACAGGAAATGTGGTCCCATGTAATACTGCTCTGTTATTGGGCCTTTCTACAAATCTTCTATAATCTTATGCAAAATAACAAAACTGCAGCTAGCAAGAAGATCTTCACACATAACAAACAAAGCTAATCATTCCAAAGATACTAGGATATCATTTCCTTACAAATTTTTAAGCTACTTATATTTTTAAGATGTTAGTTTGAAAGTAGCTCCAACTGGAATAATACTAATGGAAAAGTCAAATTAATGGATAGTTTCAGAATTCATATATTTTGAGAGGCAAAAAGGTATAGATATGCAACTGTCTATTTTAAAAGAACTCAAAGATCAAGGAAAATAACAGGAAATAACTGTTTTTCCATATTTACTGATTTTTCTGTATCAGTTACCCAGTTCAATTTTTCTTGATTTTAGTTCTTTTAATCTGATCTATATGATTTAAAATTGAATCACTGGGTATTTATGGAACAGTCCGACCTACACTTTTGTTACTTTGTACTCAGAGTTTATAATGTGTGTGTGTATTATGTAGGGTTGGCATTGCTATTTAATAGGGTCAGATTTACTTGACATAAAAACAAATGTCTACCAATCTTTTTAGATTGTTGTCACAATATCAAAACCACTTAATAAGATACACCTGAATGGTAGGTTAGTCACAAACCTCCTACTTGGACAGCCAGAGACAGCTTTACTTGATTGAGCTATTGCTGGCAACAATTATAGCTTAGTAGAAACAACATATATTACTTATTAGTATCTATTTTGAAATATTAGGAAAAGCAGCTATTGATAAGTATGCTAAACAGAATAAATAGATCACCAAATAGAATAACACAGCTCTGGAAGATAGTATCAATATGTGGCCTCGGGACTCTAAATTTCTCTTAGAAAAATTTTGAATTCTTCTTTTCTCTAATTTCCTGTGATCACTTTCATAAATAATCTTTGAATAATGGCTTGAGACATATTACAGGGAACAATTAGGAAAATATAGTTAGAATCTTAAAACTAGTCCTAAAGTATTAAAATGACCACAAAAGACTGAAAATCTCTACAGCCCAATTTGGTTTATCCTTTGAGGTGCTTCCCAGTAAAGGGCAAACATCAGGAGGCTCTGGGAAAGATAATTAACTGGGCTAGTGTATGTAAAGCATGCTGCATCTGTGATAATTGGGAAGCTAAACTTGGCCCCCTAAATCTCCTTGCTGTCCAGAATTCCTCAGAGGGACAGAATTCAAATAAAGAAATTAATGTGAAAAGCCTTTTACAGATAGTTTTTGGGTTGCTTTATCTTTCTATTTAACATTACAACTGGAATGTAAGTAATGTTTTCCCTTCATGTATGTAAGAGCACCATGTGCATACAATGCCTGCAAAGGCCAGAAGAGGGCGCCAGATCCCTGGAACTCCAGTCAGATGGTTGTGAGCTGCCACGTAAGTGCTGGGAACAGAACCCAGGTCCTCTATAAGAACAGTGAGTGCTGTTAACCATTGAGCCACCTCTCCAGCCCCTAAAGAAGATTGTTTTACATAGAACATGTATGTATGTGCGAACTATACAAATTTCGTTCAAAGGTAGCTAAATAAATGCTTCTGTCAATTTCTGAGCAATTTTTAACCTATCTTCCAGGAGCACATGATTCGAGAAGATGCCAAGGGCCTGACACCGAGACAATGTGCGATAATGGAAGTGGTCTTGGCCACCATCAAGGTAGGATATGGTGTCCCTGGATATTTGTCGAGGCCCCTTCATCTCTCCACAATGAGGACCCCACTGTGGGGTTGTTCCTTTGATAGCCAGATAGATGCTGGCTCCAGCTCATTCATCGCTCTTATTTCATCCACAACACACTTTTATTTTATATTTTTTTCTCTGCATCTCTCTAGAAAATGTGAATGAAACTTATATCATCACATATGTTCTCACAGAAAGAGTATGTACCTTCCCCCCAGTGCAGTTAAACAGATGGTTCAGAAGGATTTTAGGTTAACAGAATTTGTTTTTAGGATCTCTATGCTTCTGGAAATAATTTTTAAAACACCAACCTCCCACTCTCTCTTAGTAATAGAATAAAGTTCCATTTTACAGTCTGCTGAAAACTCAGAAGTCTTGTACTCTGAGGATTAATTCCACATAGCAAAGGACTGACAAAAGTATTGTACCAAGAGTTAAATGTATACTGTCTCAGTGTGACTTGTAAGTTCTTTCTTTCTAAATAACTTGTGTGTGTGATTGTTGGAGTGTGGTGTAATGTTCTGTGTGGTGTATGTGTGTGTATGTGTGTCATGTATGTGGTATGCATGTGTGTGTGATCTCTGAATGTGGGATGTGTGTTGTATGTGTGAGAGAGTGAGGTATGTGTGAGAGAGATGTGCATGTGTGGTGTGTGTATGTGTAACATTTGCTAATGGGTTAGAAAAATAAATTTACTTCCTAAACTATATGTACTGATTGCACTCCTTATCAAAAGAAACATCTACCATCGATAATGCCTTGTATAGTACAGAGCTGCTGTCTGCTTTGTTCCTCCCACCTCATTGTCCTGAGTCCTGCATCCCCTCCCCCTCGCCTGCTGTTATGATCCAGGAGGGAGGTGACTACCAAAAATATAGGAAAAAAAAATCAAAACTAATTTTTTTCTGAAAGTTCTCAGAAACTTAAGAATTGACTGATGTGTGGAGTCATGGGAGTACTCTTGGCTATATAGAAGAAATCGGTACTAGAAAGAAGTATTCTGAAAAGAGAATAAAATTTTAGATTTGAGTTCAGCCTCTCCTGTATTTTACTAGATCAGTTAGTTCTTTTGGGTGAGAAAATGGGTGGTGCCCTGTGAAAATACTGAGTGCCAATCAATGTATTGAGCAATCTATCTCTAATCTCACTGCTCTGACTGGGACCACATGCCCACCATCTATGACAGAATTCTCCCCAAAACTATAAGACAACCTCAATGAACCCCTTCTATCTATTTCTCAATGTCTCAAATATTCTAGCATCTGTGATTGGTACAGATCTTTGATGCACAGCCTCATGGCATTTGCTTTGTTCTTTGGGGACAAAACTCCTATGTGTTGTCCATGACTCTGTAGCTGTCTCCACTTCATTGCTCTCCAGGACTCATCTGACCCTGATCCTCTGGAGCCTGTGGCTCCCAATGCCTTCATCCCTAATTTCTGAGATGCCAATTCCTTCTCTAGGAATAGCCGTTAAGACCATTGTACCTGCTAAGAGATTCTCTTGAGCAGTGGTCTGCCTATCTGCATAAGTTTTTACCTGAATTCTGTCACCAGTTTTCCCAAGCTGTAACCCCAAGGACTTCCATGACTGTCTACATCCAGTCAGAAAACTCCACAATTGAGCCTTGGGAGAAAGATGTTCTTATTGTAGCAGGTGCCACTCGGCTGACTCCCCAAGTCTGCCAAAGGGATGACCCTTCATTCTTCCTTAGGTTGATTACGATCAATAAGCTGAGGAAAGGAATGTTAAGGAAAGTTCTGTGGAGTTTGTAGAAGACAGACCAAACTGGTGTTGGCATTTGCCAAATCTTTGCCATGAGTGCGCATTTCCTCATCTGATTCTCATAAATGCCCCGTATGTTAGGCTGAACAAATTCCTATTACCTTTTCCCCCAGTCCTAGGTAACACCATTATTTGTATTCAAGATCCAGCCTCTGAAATTCCATCCTATACCCTTCTCCATCATCCAATTTCTGTGACAACATCTCAGCAGCATCTTTTGATCATGACAGTTTTCAGACTTTGCATAGTCTGTGTGTTACTTAGAATTCAGCTGCTTATGGGAAGAATAAAACAGCCTACCTTGTCTGTAGCACTGCAATTCAAAAGTCATTACCTACAAGCTCACTGTGTGTGAAAGGATGGTGAATGATGAAGAAGGATGAGGAGATCAAGAGTCTTTGACTTATGAACAAAAATAGCAACAATCAAGAAATAGAAGCACTTGGCCAAAGTCCAGGGGAATGCCAAAGGGTAGTGAATGAGTTCTCTCTGGGTGTCTATGATAATGCTTCCACAGGGAGGGATGCTGGAGTATTTAGGGACTAAGGAGAGAGGAAACTGAGGGAAAAGGCATTTCTCAGGTCTGAGAGAAAAGGCATGAGTGCTAAGAGGGAATGTATCATTATCTTAGTCTGGAGGATAGACCACAGTTGGCCAAGTATCACAAAGCCAGAAAGGGAGATTGGATTGAGGCCAGAATACCCAGATTTAAACACCAAAGTCAAGAATCTCAACTTCAATTTTTCAGAACAGGAGAAACTCTAAAAGCCATGTGAGATTAGAAATTCTGCTCTGATGCATACAAGAGGACTCAAGATGTGCAGAAAATATTTTTAGGCTCTCATGTAATGTCTACAGATTAAAGGAAGGCAGTGCTCACATCTCAGTCTGCATAATGAGTTATCTATGTGAATTTGCCAAATGTATGTTACAAACAGTTTAAAGTAAAAACAGTGATGATGGAAATTTGCAGCCAAAATAGTATATGGAACCAAAAAGGAAACCTTCCTTGCAGATGTGTGAAAATTTTTTTCCCATGTTCCAAGACATCAGTAAAAACAAACTGTGAGCTTCAACAGTGAAGAGTCAGAAGGAGTCATGGGACTTTGTTGGGATTATAAAAAGTGTCAGGACCAGCCTGACAAGTCGGAAAGTAACTGAATGGGGGGGTGGGACTGAAGGGACTGAGAGGCTAAACTAAAGGGAATGGGGGACTAAAGTAAAGGAAATAATGAGGAACATGATGTATCATTGAGCTCTGATGGAATGGAGCTACGGTTTAATTTTTGTCTCAGGGGTCTACATGCAGTTACAGCAGTTACAAAGTTAATAATCACCAGGGAAACAGCAGGTATACAATGAGAGTATTAATCACAAGGTAAAACAATATATGATTAAAGCATCTTATTCTATAGTCAAACATAAGCTTTCATCTTACTAGCTGGAACTGAATGTCCACCCAAAACAATCATCTCACTCGGTGGGGCTAAATGCCCACCCAAAGAAGGAATGTTCCTTACGTAATCTTTGACTTCCCTGAAACTAGCCACTTCCGGGAGTCCTGTTTTGTGACTTCAGCTTTGCTCAGAAAATCTCCCAGTAAAGAAATAGGCGTATAGCCAGAGACTCACAGCAGAATCTAGGTCCAGTATCAGGGGGCTCCCCACAAAAAAGAATGGTTTGCTTGCCATTCAATCAATATTTTTCCTGTTTTGTTGTTTGTTGTTGTTACTGTTTTGTTTTTTTAGCAGTATGTTTTTCTCCCACAAAACACAGCCAGGTCGGAAGTGCTTTGTTTTCTGCAGTTTTAGAAAATGGGGGAACTCTCCAGTTATGTTTAAGATAAATCAAACCAGTGCTCTGCCACCACTAGTCAGACGGGATAGATGTGCCCACCCCGTGTCAGTGAAGTCAGAGTTTTAAGGAGTCTGAGACAGAAGACAGTGCTGCAGCGTGACTGTGGATGCAGACAAATGAAATACTTTGCACTGGGAAGGAGACTTGGTCACTGTCAAGTGGGATATCAGGATAGGGGGTGACTCGCATGCAATGGTCCCACTCACTGCTCTCACTGGAGGGTTCAGGGCACGTGGAGATCTCTTGATAAATGTTAACTTTTGTTTCTCCCGAAGAGTGGGTCATGGTGAAAGCGAACTTTCTCTCTCATAAAAGCCAGGGTCCCACACATTCCACAGAGTTTACCACCCGTTCCTGTTAATCCCTTCCACCTTTTCAGCGGCGCTCATTATCAAGTGTGGTTCTTTTCCCAAGCAGCAGTTCAGGTTCCTAGGTCTAGGCTTTCTGACTTAATATCACCACAGTACCTCCTCCCTGTAAGAGCACAGATCGCCAGGTTCTTTAACTCCTCCAGAAATGCTTCTTTGAGAAGCAGTGAGGTTCCTTCCCTGAAGGACTGTCTAGTCTAGATTAAAAGATGAGAGAGGACTAGTGAAAACTAAATGCAGATGGGCATTACAACGGTGTAAGAGATAGGGCAGGAGGTTTAATTACCAATTGAAGAGCACAGACAGAAAGTGGTGAGGGAGCCCGAAGAGACGGCTCTGCAGCTAATTGCACTTGTCTCTTCCAAGAGTTCTGAGTTTGGTCCCGGCACCCACATTGGGTGGCTTATAAATACCTGTAACTTGGAGGGCTTCAGTGCCCCTCCATGTATACAGACAGACAGGCTCATACATAAGTAAAATAAAATCTTCTTTGAAAAAGAAAGAAATCTCGGGCCAACTTACTGTGCACCCCCTAAGACAGGAGAGATTCTGTAAAAAACCACAGTCTGCCACGCGGCATCCCCATGTGGCTCGGGGTGGGAATGGCTAACCTCAGGCGGGCACCCTTCTCCAGGGGGAGAAGCCACGGCTGGGAACATGCTTTTGGCTGGATTTTTTCAAAAACAACAAAGTATTCAGGATTTAGAAAACCTCAGCCAGGAGAGGTCAGGAGTTTGGGAAGAACAGCCATGGTCTGGAAGGATGTATGGGAGGTCACTATGTTGATTAGAAGTTTATGTGGGGGAAACTCACAGCATGAACGAATACTGGAAGAAAGGAATTCACCATGAAAAGGCACAAGACCGGAGTATGGATTCCAGACTATCACACTTAGAGGACTGGGCTGGAATTTCCTGGGAGTTTGCATAACCGAAGCAGTGTAAGCAGAGATTGATTGACATTAAATGTCTGGGTTGAAGGTAAAGTCATTTTGTGTTCTTGGTGTATTTGTAAGAGGACTCATTGATGACCTGAAAATATGGCTTGCTGAAAGTGTCATTTCAGTATAGCATCTTATGGAAATGTACAAAATAGATTGTGTAGTTCAAGATCAAGTCAGATATCAGTTACAGCTATGGGGCCATTACCATGAAGGTGGTATAGCAGTGAGTGACACGGTAAAGACACTGGAACTCACAGTAAGATTGGGGACAAGAGGGGGAGGTATCATGGGCTAACCCAGAGGTTTCATGAATATAGGACCTCTATCCTGGTCCTTCTGCCATTTCATCTGGTAAATACAGACCTATGGTTCCACAGGACCATACTTTTGCTGAGGTCCATTGTCATGCCTGTAATAACCTTGAGCTTTGGCTCAACTTCAAGGACACATTTGACAAGTGTGCTCTCTTCTTTTGTCATCCCAAGTGCTCAGGAGAGCATCAGCCAACATGGGGCAAGGCACAGAGAGTGAGGAACCTAACCGGCATCCGTACGCAGTCGGGTATCCGTATTCCTTATAAACAGACGGTTTTCCCACAGTCCCTCAACAGAGAATTCAAAATTCCTTTTGTTTAATGGGGGAAAAATAAGATTTCTTTTAATTATCTCTCCCAATTTGTACCAGTGTAAATAGATCTTAAAAGGCCACATTGGAGGAGGACCTTTGATTCTGTAGCTGTTCAGAGAACAGTAAATGTCTGACCCTCTGTCTTTTGTTTATAATCAGAGAAAAGGCATCTGCTTCCACATACATGAAGAAAACCTCAGGAAAGCTTCAAAACCTCGCATTTTCGAATTTTCTTCCAGCATATAATTCCCCTGTAGCATGTAATTTTCTCCTGGCGTGTAACCCACTATAATGAAAGCAGAGCCAGGCTGCTGTGTTGAGCTGTGGATGCTGACATTTGTTTAAGACTTAAGGCTTTCGCTTTCACTCAGATGTTCTTCAAGCCTTGGCCAAATAAGCATCCTGCTCCCTTGTTCCTTCGGGGCTGGCAAAGGGTCAAGACTATGTAAAACCTGAGTGTCAAGGTCCCTGCTGTAATGGTAGCCTCTTCCTCTTGATTTCTTTCTCTTGGGTGCTGTCACCCAGTTCCAACTCTGAGTGAAAGGCTTGTATAAAGCATGTCTCGGGAGTCTGCATTTCCATAAGCTCGAAATCATTTCCTTCACTGAGTGAGAAGCTGATAGCTGTGCTGTTTGTCTCTCTCTGGCTGTTTCAATTCCCTGTACCTCATGGTTTATTTGCTTCCTGAAAGCATTACCCTTTATCCAGGACTCTAGTCTTGCAGCATCCCTTACTGCAAAATGCTCTCTGAAAACAAAGCCATCATTTCTGCCCTGACCAATCTGCTCTCAAAATGCCCTGTCTGTTGGGCCCTTAGCAGAATTCCTCATGAGACTCTGTGGCCAAAAGGAGGAAGTAAGTTAAGCATCATCACTGGAAACCCCAGGGAGACCCTGGCTTTACTCGGGAACAAAGCCAGAGCTGATTTCTATCTTTGTTTCACAATTGGCTCCTTTCAGCTCCTCTAGTTCTACCAAATAGTGCCTTAGCCAAAAAGCATGTCTTCCTATAGAGCGATTATAAAGGGTTCAAGGGTGAACACATGGTTAATGTCTTCATACTTTAATTCGTGTTCCCTTCCTCCATGGATGCTTCTAGGACTTTAAAAAAATCTCAATTGTGTCAAGTCTGCTTATGTTATTCTTTCCCAGGTTTCCAAAATCCTATTCTATGGGACATTTGTATCCTCAGAGCTTTTCACACAGGCTCTGTGATGTAGATGTTTTTTATGGCCAAATAGCTTTGGAAACCAGGACTATTAAGAGAGGGTTAGACAGATGTCTTTACCAAGTCTCAAGCACTGACTACGTTGATAAGCTTTCTGCATTTCTGAGTCTGTGGCCTCTCTTTGCTTTTCGAGGCCTTCCACTGCCTCAAGGCAATGTGTTTATTCTAGAGAATAGGATTTAGAAATGAGACTAGAAAAAAATGGCAGACAGTATTTGTAACGCTGTCAGGAAGAAACACAGTGGAGACCCATGAGGTCTCTCAGTTCTTGTTAGACAATGCTGAGACCCCAGGGTTCCTGCTGGTGGTGTGTGATTGTCCACTGTCTAGTTCACTGCCAGGGATTATCTAGTGGCTCCTGAAGCTAAAAATAACAGTACTGGGCTGGGAGTGTGGCTCAGTAAAGTGCTTGCTTAGCACACAAGAAGCCCTGGGTTCCATCTCCAGCACGAGCTAAACTAAGTGTGATATAGCACGGCTGTAATCACAGCATTCTGGAGGTGGAGGCAGGAGGGTGAGAAGTTCCAGGGCATCCTCAGCTCTGTATTAAATTCAAGGACATCCTGAACTACATGAACCCTTGTCTCAAAAACATAAAAACTAGCGGTCCTACGAGACAGGTGTATCATTCCTTCGGCATTCCCTTCAGAAGCTCTTGCTGACTCCCTCCACAGTAGAATCATTTGCTCTCCCCTAGTGTGTATACTATCAAAGAACATTTCTGAAGCTCAAAGACAATCTTATTAGAGTTCAAAACACCATGGCAGGCAAGCTGAAAACCTCAGCAGTTTCTCAGAGAGAGGCGGGTAAAGAAAAGGAAGAGAAAAAGCTTTGCCATTTAAGTTAACTTGGCATAAGAGTCAGCCACTTGTCAGACAGGTAGCCACATTGGGGGGCGGGGAGGCTTTAGAGAAAGGGTTAAAAAAAGAAAAAAGAGTCCAAAGTACCAGAGAAAACATACTTAGACTCTGGCCACCAACCAAAAGAAAGAGATGGGAGAAGAAAAAGGGAAACTTAAGAATTTCTGAATCAGGACTCAGACAGACAGACAGATCCAACAAAACCTAATGGCAACTCTCTATCAACTTTACAGAGACTAGAGATTCTGGGAAAGTAAGACACTTATTTCACTAAAAGGGCAATTATTTCTCCCACATCTTTAGCATGACTTACAGAAAATTAGCCTTCCTATAGGACGGTCCCGGGACCAAGTGATTGACCAGCCCAACTTGATTGACTCTTAAGGGAAGGGACATGCCATTGTCTCCACCAGGAAGTAGGGTCCATTCTTTTGACCAGAAGGAAAAAGCTTTCTCTTAACAGGCCTTCAGTTCCCCTCAAACAATTTTACAGCTGTAATGTACTGTTGGTGACATATTTTATACACTGGTTATATTTCCCCATTAAATTATAATCTATTTCAGAGAAATATAGTACCTGTATTAAAGTATGGATTTACTGACTATTTCCTAAGAGAGGGAGGAAAAGAACAGGAACTAATACAGATAGTACCACTGAGACCATCCAAACCCACTGTCCATGGCCCTTCTTTCACAAATAACACAGTAAGAACTGTGATTGACCTCATAAAGGCAGTTGCCTGCATGACTACTTAGTTTCTAGAAGACACCATGATGGTACAGTTATATAAACGTCCAAAATGTCCCTTAATTCATTATTAAGTGTACTAATCAGTAAAATGTTACAACTCATTCACAGTAAAATTTCAAGAACAAAATGCATAGAAGCAATAGGAAGGCTAAACTGAAAATAGAGGCAAAAAATGTCTGGGTAAAGAGCAGCAATCATCTATGTTCAGACAGAAGTAATTAGTTTGCATCTCCACATACAAAAGTAATCACATTATTAGTCATTTTCCACAATCATATTTTTTTAAATTAGCTCAAAGACAATGAAAAGAGAATATGACCTGATGGGTATTGTAAACAGAATGTCCACCGAATCTTCTTTTACTCAATTTTCCTGATACGTGGTAAAATATCATTTTATCATCTTTAGTGACCCTCCTTCTATTATAATCTTTTGCACTTGTAGATAGATTTTATCAGACTGGTGCTTACATGAAAAACACTGGCTAGAAAACGTCTGCCTCTCCAGAGTTTCCTCCTGTTCTTGGCTCCAGCCATCTCTTCAGATGCTTCTTTTGGCCCATCATAGAAGTAGGCCCCTAAAGGGCCCCACCCCAAGGTGATACAGAGACAAAACCAAGCTGAGCCTTCACCCCTCAGTATTCCCACTTAATAGTTTTTCACTCTAAAATGTCCTATCTTGTCTCTTGAAGAAACTATCACATACTTTTCATCCATCGATGTTCAAAGCAACTTCAGGCTCCATGTCTTCAACAAATATCACCCAAATATACAAAGCATTTCAACATCTTATAAGATCAAAGTATACAACAAGGGGCTAGAAAGACTGCTCCGTGGTTAAGAGCCCATCCTCGAATATTCTCTTGAAGTGGCAAAGATTTCAGATACTGAACACATTTACATTTATAGATTCCAGGGGACCATAGTTACCAAAGAGGGCTTAGGGTACAAATCTAGCACTATCGATATAAAAGGAGACTGAGGGGGAATCAGACATCTGAACTCAATCCAGTATTATAAATACCTTGTATAAACAGAAAACATCTATAGTTCCATCACCCACCTCAACATTTCACCTTTCAGAAAGATGCCTGTGCATACCATAGCACAAAGTGAAGAATGCTAACATCTCTTCAGTGTCAACATTGGTGTTCAATGAGCATAGATCTTCTCGATGGTGTGTAGAAGCTGAGATGCTCTGAATTTGTTGGGTGACAAGAGAATAGAAAAATAAACTGGATGTTTTAGGTTTCCAGGGAGCACTGTGCTTCCTCAGGTTGACCCTTACTTGTACAGTGGCACAATTAGAGGATGGACAAGGTGGGGTAGTGGATGCCTGGCCTAGAATTTGAAAGATCTAAAAAATATGGAACCAGGGCCTACCCTCTTTGTAAAGTGTTAGCAACATTCATTATTCTTTGGAAACAGAAATGAATAATCAAGTTGATCATGATTACAGAAGCCTATTATTCTGGAAGGATTCTAACCACATTACCTTCAAGATCCCATTTTTATATAACTGACATTTTAAATGAAAACTCCTCAGGCCTCTAGAGATCTGTCTTGAACCTATGTGACCTGATGATGACTTAGCATTGGGCAAATCATATACTCGTATGCTCTTACCTGACAACTTACCTAGTGGAATTTTTTAAGCTCCACTATTAGAGTAATAGATTCCTTCCCCCAGTGTTTCCTCCTGAATTCTTTGCTCATATAACTTTCCTTTTCTCATTTTCAGCAATATTTTCACGCAGGAGGAAATGGCCTGAAGAAGAATTTTCTGGAGAAAAGCCCAGATCTTCATTCCCTGAGATACGCTCTCAGCCTCTACACACAAACTACTGACGCTTTGATCAAGAAGTTCATAGAGACACAGAGCTCACAGAGTAAGTAGCTCTTGACCTGACAGCAAGGCACGCTGATCATGAAATTAAAACTCAGCCTCACAGTTACTGGAAATATCACTCAGAACATGAAGTATGTTTAAAAATAGAGGGTTTGGGTTAGCAGAGACTACCAGAGCTTTCAGCATTCTTTATAAATGAAAAGAACAGAAAGCCGATGGCTTAGTCAAAAGGAGATATTTCACAACTGCAATGCTCAGTCTATATACTCACCCCAGAGTCCCATGATAATGAGGCTCAGGTTCCCCTCAGAGGCAAATGGCTAGTGATATCTTGAATTCTAGTTCCCTTTCTCCCTCCTTCTGTCCCTTCTCCCTCCCTTGTTTCATGGGATGCCTTCCCAGGGAGATTTACCCAGGACTGTGTGCATGGTAGCATTTAACTCCAAGTAGACCCCTTCCTGCTCCCAAATGTTTGTCTCAGGTTCTGTTTCTGGGAGAACTCAAGCTCGAGGTTATCCGCTTAAAACCAGGAAGCCAGATCCCATTTTTCAAGTTCAGATTTAGATTCTTTACTCTCATCTCTTGCACACACACCTCCTTGATGGAAATTGTGACAATTAAATGACTCCACAGGAGTCTGTCCCATTGGTTGTGTCTTCCATCTTGTGCTACCTTAACCTTAGCATAGGAGCAATTAACAAAATTTAACTTCTCTTCTTTTTCTTTCTTTTTATAAGATTTATTTCTCATCATTTTTTTCTTCTATATTAAGTAAACTGTAATTTCATGTTGAAGGAAAAGGTCAATTGCTTTTAATTTAACAATTCCTTTGGGCTATGTTCAAGTTGGAAGATATGCTTCCTTTAAAAATATTTGCCTTTGTTTCTTTTTTCTTGGCCCTTTCTCTCCTATTTTACCCAATCTTTCTCCTCCTCTGTTCTCTATATGGAACACATTTTAAGTATCTTCAGTGATGAAAAGAAAAAAGAAAAGAGAACTATTGGGTTTTTCTCTTTATGTCTCATTAGAAATTTATGAGCCAGAGTTCTACCATATTAGAATAACACTTTCTTCCCTCCATATCCCAAATGCTAGAAAATAAATCCTAAATCCAAAATTGGTATAGAAAGATTCCTAAGGTCTTATGTGAAACTGAGCTCAATTGATAAGTATTTGATATCCCAACAATGCACTGCGACACCAAGACACCATCTTCCTCTATATTCATAAGACAAATACTGAACACCACCTCCAACCCAGTCCATACTTGGAGCTGCACCCTGCAGGAACTGTGTTGTCATGTATCAGTTGATCTAGCACAGTGGTTTTGCGTGCCGGGGCAATTGTCCCAGAAAGTATGCAGTATCTAGAAAGCTTTAGTTGTCCATCAGAGAACAAGAGTTGTGTTTCCAGCATCTACTAGGCAGAGCTCAATACACAAAAAATTCTTTTAATCTGGCTCACTAGGCATAACACAAAGAGCCTTGGATTACTCTGTAGAATTAAAATGCATAAATATTTGCAATAGGTTTGGAGTGAAATTAGTAGAAATCATTTTGACATTCTTACCAGTTTATCTATTTCCTTCATCCAAGAGCTGACTCGGTGGTTTGAGTTGGGTAGTTAGATTTAAAAAAAAAAAAAAAAAAGAGACTCTTTCTGCCACTGCCACTCGCCAGGGATGCATGGCTTCCAGTTCAGGAGCTGGGCAAAAATGCATTTCTTGCATCCTGATTACAATATTTGTCAAGATGAAAGTGCTTTTCCTAACAGCTATTTCATTAAACCAGGAGCTCTTTTAATATTTCATGGTGCCACAGACAGTAAAAGTGTGTAAGACTTGAACATATTAAGTGGAGTTTATTCAGTGGGTAGCACTCTTATGGAAGGAGCCACAGGGTGACTCATTGCCATCCGGAGCTGCATTCCGCCCCCTTATCTAGGTTTTTATTATGGCACAAAGAACGTGGATCACAAAGCCTTTCACAGAAAAGTGATATTTTATGTCTAAGTTCCAATTCTCTCATAAAGGAAAATAATCTCTTCCAGTTAATGACTATGTGAATTAAAATCTATGAGCGGAGATGCTTTTATTCCAAGAACCTTTTCTTTTTTTTTTGTTTTTTTGCCTCTTTTGAGTAAAATCTTTGAGTCTCTGCTTATTGAAATGTCTGAAAACATAGATAATTTCCATCACTTTACCAATTTATATGCAGCAGAAGTAAAGTCTAATGTATTTTAATTTGAAACAGGAAACAGATAGCTTCAGACTCGTCCCTTGGGTTCCGTGAGTTGACTGCAATGTAACAATTATATTGCGCTATAGTTGTCTAGAGTCTGGTCAGTTATGGTCGCATCATTTTTATAATTAAGTGTAAATTGTTTATTTGTGATAGAATATGACATCAAATGTGGAAAGTTTAAGAGACAAATTAGTTACCTAACCCCATAGTATTCTTAGCAGTGAAGGTTGGAAACCTCTCAAATAGTCTTTCTGGAGTCATATTACTCAAGGAACTATTAATTAAATTTAGTTATGATCCTCAAGATATAAGAGGTGTGCCAGGGTAGTAAAGAAGTCATCAAGAGATGTGGTTCATTGTGAAAAGGATGGTTTGGTTTGGCTTGGTTTGGTTTGGTTTGGTACCAGAAGTATAGGAAGAACTTAACATTAAAAATATTTAGCATTTAAATACAGAAATGAGATTTGAGTCCCAAGGGCCACAGTGATCCTTCATCTGATGGACAGATGTGAAATAAATGCTTGGAATGTCTTCAGTGTGTGGGAAAGTAATACTAAAAGACACAGCCGTTTCTATCTTTGTGATAGTTTTAAAAGGTAGTTTCTCATTTTTAGTTGCTAAGTTGATAAGCCCTCAGAAATAACCAGAGACCTGACTGTTTCCAATAGACCTATTGTGCCTTGTCCCCAGAGACCACTTCAGTGTCTTTCTCTAGAGGCACAAGCAGAGAAGTGGGGAGAGTATGTGAAGCTTGTCTTCTTGATTGTCACAGTATGGTGACATTCCCTTCATGAAGCCCAAAGGGAGTCTTCAGTAGGTTGAAGAGCTGAACACAGACAGCTTTAGTAGGAAGGGTGTTATGACAGGCTCTCAGCAGGATGACCCCTTTCCAAGAGTAGAAATGGCATGTTAGGGAAGATTACAGGGAGACTGGGCACACATCTGTTATCACCCAGCAAGGTGGCTGCAACTGTGATGTTCCTCCCCAAATCCTACGGAACTCACGACACACTCACGCCTCCAGATGAGGGCACAGAGTCACATGCAGGTTCAAAACTCTGGTCAAGTTCTGAGCCATGTAGTTTGGTAGCAGAGACGATGTCGGTCACTACCACCACTCTCCTGCTCAAAGACCACCACTGTGTGAGGGCTTCCCACAGCCTTAAACTGTGTGCTAAATAATTGGTGCTACTTTATCTTTTGCCCTATCCTGAGTTTTAAACAATGCTTTCTTACACTTAAGTTTGGGGGAGGGCGCATCTGTCCCTCAGCATGTGAATGGCCTGTGAAACTTGGTTCTTCCTTCCACCATATGGGTCCTGGGGGGGTCAAACTCAGGCTGTCACCCTTGGCGGCATGTGTCTTTACCCTCTGATCCATCTTACCAGAGCTATTCTGCATTTTAATATTATTAAAATAAAGTTTCCTTCTTGTTCAGTAGGCAAACTCTAAATTGACAATTTTGTTTTCTTCTCAGTGACTAAATCCTCCAAACTTGTTAACTTTGCCATTTGCTTTGCAGAGGCCTCTCTGTATTGGTTAGGGTTTCTATTGCTATGATGAACACCATGACCAAAAGCAACTTGGAGAGAAAAGGCTTTATTTTATTAAATGGTTTACATTTCCACATCACAGTCCACCATGGAAGAAAGTCAGAGCAAGAACTCAAGGCAGAAACTAGGAGACCGTTAAGGAACACTGCTTGCTGCTTTGCCTCCTCGTAGCTTGCTCAGCTGCTTTCTTATATATCCCAAGGCCACCTGCCCAGGGACGGCACCACCCACAATGAGCGGGGACCTCCCACATCAACCGTTAATTAATTTCACAAACTTCACTATAGACCAATCTTATGGAAACATCTTCTTAGTTATGGTTACGTCTTCCCAGATATGTCTAGGTCCGCGTCAAGCTGACAAAAACCAACCAGCACGCTCTCATTCTATCTAGTTACTGGGCATGCTCAGGAACCAGGACACATTTAAATACCAGAAATATTCACACTTAGGAACCCTCACATTGTTGAATGTGAGGAAAAGCTCCTTGCTGTTGGCAAACCCTTTTGGATGTAGCCTGATTTTGTCCTTCTGGCATCTACACACTTGTTCTTGTGGGGCATATTGCTGACTCATCTGTCTGACTATCCTACCGTTTTGACTCTTCGTCCTCCACCAGCACAAGGACTCATCTTATAACACTCCCTATGTGGGGAGTCATATCATGGTTGCTAGCTGATAATTCGGTCTTCTCACAAGGACCTCTAGCCATCCATTCTTGAAATCTAAATACTTAGTACAATGCTGGCTACAAATCACAAAATCTTAGGACAAATGAGGGTTCTTTATTTAAGCATAAATATTTTAAATTGTGTGATGTAACAGGGTCCTGATATTTGAATTTATGCAGTTTTAAGTTATCTAGCAGCCCTCCTATTTGAATTTGTCTGATCATGATCTTCATTGAAAGCTGCTATCCATGGTGCTAGAAAACTATGGTGTGCTGAGAGATAGAGAGAGGAAGAGACAGACAGAGATATCACAGGAAGAGGTGTTTGGGGGAAAAAAGTGCTTGGAATTTCATGACTGACACTGTTTATTATTTATAATACAAGGGAAGAGATGGTGAGTGCCACTGGAGAGGTAGATGAAGTTAGATAAAATTAGATTATCGGTTTTTGTCAAACTCTTAAAACCATATTTTATTTAATCTGTTACATAAAACTCAAAAGTAACTAAGAAAAAAATGGTTTGCTAGTGGTTTGGTTCACGCCCTAATAAGAGATGGACTTCCTCTCTTATTTCAGACATTTTTAAGAGTGCAGCCCACCACTGTGCAAGGTGATTTCCTTTTGCCCCCTTGATCCTTTCCCATCTTCCCATGAGGCTGAGCTCTCTGTGCGACAGGGTGTGCCAGTGCATTTCCTGTGTGGTTCAGACCATGACCAACCTCTCAGAAGCTTATAAAAAGGAAGATCAAGTCAGACCTAGAGTCTTCAGACCCATCCAGGTGTAGCCCCAAGGCTACCCACCCTCAGGCTCGAGGCCTCTCAATATGACCCTCTTCCTGAGAACTCTCACCTTCCAGATTCCAGTATCCTTCTTCCTGTCAAGCTTTACAGAACAGGGCATCATAGCTCCTCTCTCTGGCCCCATCTAGACCATTACCCACAGTTACTTTCTAAGCCACACTACGGTGAGTCTCTTGAGTTTCTGTCTCTTTTCTATTGATATGAAGATGGATTTTTATGATTTTGCTAGATTTTTTTAAATTGGTAACAATTGTCTTTCATTTGAGTCAAAGATTAATTCCCCAGCAGGCCAGGCTTCAGAGAGACTCCCATTTAGGGGAAGAGAAACCACTGGATTTTGATAACTGAGATATCCACGGTAAACTAGGAGCTTCCACATGAATGTTTTTGCTCTAGCCAGTACATCATGACCTCAGGTCCCATTTTCTCATAGTTAGCACCCCTTGCCCAGCATTTCATTGGACATGGAAATCTGAAAGCAGATTGTAACACCTCCGAAGCTTCCGTGAACTAAAGAGAATTTAACATTTGAGAATTCCAACAGCTTAGAATGAGCCTGTGCTGCAGCATCTGTGAGGACATTAGCCTTCGTGGTATACAGATTTGCCAACACAGCCATCCTCCTGCCTCATTGAAGCTCAGTTCCATTGTTTCCTAAATCTGTCTCTTGTCACAAATACCTGAAAGATCGAATATTTTTATAACATTACTCATCTGTACTAATTCTGTGTTTCTGTGATTTTTCTTTTTCATTTTTTTTTTTCTGGGTGCAAGCCAGATCTCATTCCCCAGTTATTCTCAATTTTAGTGGCATTGGAATTTCTGACTTACAGTTTTCTCTGCCTCTCAGATGTAAGGTTGATCTAAATAAATAACAAAAGTGAACCATGTACTTTTTTCAGAACAAGCAAAAACATCTGGCATTAGGGGTAATGGAGAATGATTACCACTCCACTTGCATTTTACTGCAGTTCATAAGTGCCTTTCAAGAATTTTCTTTTTCCCCTCAGTCAAACCTCAGGAAAACTCTGTAAAGTCAGACAGCAGTTTGGGGTGTGCTGGTGTCACACTCCACCCTAATTCCAGGGTCCCTTTTAGATAGACACTGCACCAAAAGGAAATGGATATCATTGACTCAATATGAGCAAAAATCCAATGTAGAAAATAGACAGGCAAAGATGCAATATGCAGGCATATATTTTGAAAACTCTTACAAAGAATCTGAGAGATTGGGAGTGGGGGGACTTTGGTGGTAGGACTAGAGGGGGGAGATAAAGGAAGACTTGCGATGAGAGCTCTTCAGTAAATACATGATAAGAGTTATTAAATTAATAATGGACATATATATATAAATGTATTTCTAAATATTCCAAAATAAATGTGTCAATTATGTGATAAATTTTGATGGATATTTGTCTGCCTCTTTATGATTTTCTGCACTTTCAAATAATCCCATAATGCCCAGGTATTTTCTTTTTGAACCATAATTTTCATTTAAGAAAGAAATACAATGAACACACTTTGCTCTGCCAAATAAATTACAACTTAATTGATTGCTAATCAAGGTGTAGTTAATCCAAAGTGATAGATTTTTTTGAAGCTTTTTGGACCCTGGGATTTCATCTTCAGGCTGAAATAAGCAAGGTTAAATTTTCTTGTCTGGTTCAAAGGGTCTCAGAATTGCTCTGTATTTAGGAAACTTGGCTGAAACGAGGGTCACACACAATATCTCCATGAATACAGCCACTGACCGAGCAGTTCATAACTTACAAAACTCATTCAGTGAGGAAATTTACCAGCCATTTTATAGTGCTTTGATTAATAACAACAAAATTATAGGGATGGAGGATGTACCTCAGTGGGCAGTGTGCTTACCTAGCATATATGAAGCCTCAGGCTCCATCTGCAGCACTGAAACATCAGACAAGGTGCCACACACCTGTAATCCTATCACTTAGGAGGTAAAGGCAAGAAGATCAGAGGTTCAAGGTCATCTTTGGCTACATAGCAAGTTTGTATACTTGTATACTCTGGGGTACAAGAGACCTTGTCAGAGAAATGGACAGATGGGAAAGGGTAAAGAAACAGGAGGGGGAGAGGAAGGAGGGGGGAAGAAGAAAGGAATCTTTGAACTGATTTTAAAGCAACATTGTGTAGTGCTTTCTAAGAGTAACTGTGAGACTCTAAGACCATTGTTAGTGCTACTTCTATTTTAGGACTGAGTATAAAATAGTATAGAGGTTATAATCAAAGCAGGGAAACATTATTATGGGCAGGAGAGTCAGGAGGCTTCAGAAAAGAGACGTGAAGTCCACAGAAAGAGCAGGGTCCACAGCACACAGCAAGCTGCTAGCCCCTCAGAGTGAAGCAGAGAGAGACCAAGACCCAGAGCTGTTCCTGAGCTTCAGTGGGGTCAGGAAGCCATGACAAAGCACCACAGCTGGTAGCTGAAGCACAAGTCTATTTCTCACAGGTGTGGAGATTGGGTGCTCTGTGTTCAGTGACATCGAGTTCTGTCCTGCTGAGGCTTGTACTCCTGGCTTGCACACAACCTCCTCTCCACTGTGTCCACATCTAAGTTACTGTGTCCACTAGGAAGATGTGAATTCAGGGCTGGCCTTGTCTACACAGTGAGTTGTAGACAGAGAAGGAAAGTGAGAGCTACATAGTGAGACCCTGCCTCAAAAACCTGATAGATGTAAAGATAGACAGATAGATAGATAGATAGATAGATAGATAGATAGATAGATAGATAGATAGATAGATAGATAGATAGAGAGATAGAGAGATAGAGAGATAGAGAGATAGAGAGATAGGTAGATAGGGTAGATAGGTAGGTAAGTAGGTAGGTAGATAGGTAGATAGATAGATAGATAGATAGACAGACAGACCGACCGACAGACAGACAGATAGACAGAGACTAAAACTAGAGTAACAGCACATTAGCACTTCAAATTTTGGATATTTCATGCTCAATAGTATTTCACATCTGTACTCATATGGCCGGTATTGCTTATCCACTCATCTCAGATGGACACTCAGGTTGCTTCTGTTTCCTGGCTTCTGAGAATGGTGCAGTACCAGGGAATACTGACGTCTCCTGAGTACGCTGACATCATTCTCTTTGGACACATACACACTCAGTTGTTGCATTGTTGGATCATCTAGCAGTCCTACTTTTAATTTTTCTGAGCAATTTCCTAAATGGCTGCTCTAAATTGCACTAACAGTATGCAAGACTGTTTCTCCTGACCAACACTTATTCACTGGGTCTGGCGGCAGGTCATTTTGATTCTGATTTGCATTTCCCTGATAATTAGTGTTAGAACATGTGGATTCCTGTGCCTATTGGTCATTGGGATATTTTCTTTTAAGAAATGTCTGTTTAGATACATTGTTCCTTTTAATGTGAGGTTTTGCTACTGAGGTTCTACAGTTCTCAGTATATTCTAGATGTCAACCCCATGTCAGATATATACCTCAAAAATATTTTCTGGAAAACTCCAGGCTGTCTCTTCCCTCTGTTGATTGTCTCCTTGCTGGGCAATCCTTTTCAGTTCCATCCCTTTTGTTTTCCTGGCCATGCTTTTGAGGTCTTATGAACAACAGCAACAAAAGCCTTGGCAAAAACCAGCATCTAAGTATCCAGAACTTCCTCTGGCCTGTGTTTTCCTGCGTTTACACAGTTTCAGATCTTGCACTTATTTTTGTGTTCTATTTTGAGTTTATTTTATATATTGTTAAAAGTAAAAGTCTAGTTTCTCAGTATGTGGATACTTAGTTCCTAGCACTTTTCAGTTAAATACTTACTTTAACCATCTTGGTACCTTTGTTGAAAATAAGATGAATGCAAATTCATTTATCTCTAGACTTGCTATCGTGCTCAGTTGTGCTCCATGTTGTTGTTTGTTTGTTTTTTCCTTCCCTAGTGCCATGCTTTTTGTTTACTATACCTTTGTAACATATTTGAAGCCAGGTAGTCTGATGACTCTAGTTTTGGTGTTTACTTACATTTGAGAGGAGAATGCAAGCCAGGGAATGTTCATGCTACATTATGCATGTGAAGATCAGAGGACAACCTCAGACAGATGTTGGTCCTTGCTTAACATAGTGTCTCCAGTTCACTGCTATACATGCAAGGCCAGCCAGCCCAGAAGCCACCAAAGATTATTCCATTTCTCTCCCCCAACTCCCTGTCGGAGCACTGGGATTACAGACATGTGCTATTGTATATGCTTTATGTGCATCTGAGGACTCAAAACTCGGGTCCTTAGCTGTGGTAATCACTTAACCCATGGGCTATCACCCCAGCCCACGTTCCAAAATTTTACTTTATATTCATTTGTTCTAGGGTGCACTTTGAGGTCCTTGCTTGTTTTCTTCCTGGATGTCTTTCTACTGCTGAGAATCAGGGGTTCATCCCTTCTATTGTCTCTATCGCTAGATACGTTCATTTTTTTCTCGGTGTATTTAGGTGTTTTAATGTTGGTTGCATATATATTCATAATTGCTACATGCTCCTTCTGAACCGACCCTTTGATAGTTTTACAGTACTCTTCTTTGTCTCTAGTTTTTAGTCTGTTTTGTCTAACATAAACATGGGAGCGCCTGTTTGCTTTTGGCCTCTATATGCGTAGAATGTGTTTCTATCTCTCACTTGACTTTATGCATGTCCTTGGAGATGAAGCATCTTCGATGCAGCGTGGACAGTCTTAGATTGTGGTCCATTTAGCTTGCCTCTCCCTCTCCCTCTCCCTGTCCTCCCCCCTCCCTCTCTCCCTCTCTCCGTCTCCCCCTCTCTCCCTCTCCCCCTCTCTCCCTCTCCCTCTCTCCCTCTCTCCCTCTTCCCCTCCCCCTTCCCTTCCCCTCCCTCCTCCCCCCTGCCTCTCCCTTTCCCTCATCCCGTTTGGAGGGTGTAGTCTATTTACACTTGAAATCATTGCTTAGTAAAGCTTTTTGTCAGTTTGTGGACTGTATCCTTGTTGTTTCTAGCCCTTTCTGGCTCTCCTCTGCCCTGCTCATTGGGTGCTTTCCTGTAGCACTCATTTGATTCCTGACTTGAGTGTGTATCTGCTATTACTTTTTCCTTTGACATTCAAAATCTAAGGGACTTATATCTAAAATCTTACATCTATAATGGATTATTTTAAGACTGTAATGTAGTCTAGATTTATTAACCACCATTTTTGTTCTTATTCTGTTAATTTATATATATATATATATAGATAGATAGATAGATATAGATAGATAGATATAGATATATTTTATTTTACTATTTCCAAACTTTTACCATAAGCCTCCTATTTTAAATTGGTGTTTCCTCTTTCAGGAATAACAAGACTTGTTCAGCCCCAACCATTTTGGGCTTGTATTCTACAAGGGGTGCCATCATGAATCCTGTATCAGTCACAACTGATAATCAATAAAACATGAGTCAGGGACTCAGTGCAAGTCATCTGAATGTTCCTGGGGATTTGGGAAGAAAAAAACAGAACAGAATTCCCTACAGAGCAGAATTCCCTACAGAGCAGAATTCCCTACAGAGCAGAATTCCCTACAGAGCAGAATTCCCTACAGAGCAGAATTCCCCAGCTGCTCAGTGATGTAACTGACTCACTCACTAATTCAGCTTCTATTTATTAAATCATCATTCCACATGAATTTGAGAGCAGAATGGCTAGACACCATCTAGATAGTTTGTTTCCTTCTAGCAATTATCTATTGCTCCTGTAGATTTTATGAAAATATTCATCAGGATTCATATTTAGACCTCAACTTCAGTTGGTTGGTTTTCTTTTCGTTAATATCTCAGTTTGTAGCCCATGCTAGCCTTGAACTTGAGACCGTCCTGCCTATCTCTCAAGGGCTGAGATTATAGTCATGTAACAGTGGACACAGCTATCTTGAGACTATGATTCCTGTTGATTTTATGTGAGTACTTCTTTAGCAAAATGGAGGGATTTTTTTTTCTCCTACTGGAGCAGTTCAAAAGCCACTGAAACATTTGGGTGACCTGAGATTTCCTATTTTGGCTCCAAATCTACAGAGAAAAGGAACAATACCTTCTTTTCTCATTCTCAAAAATCACCACCAACCAATTATTATGTATATGATTTCAGGGCTGACCACTTGGAATTAGATAACCATTTAGAATGCTCACCACTGAGGATGACTAATTCTCCCTCTCTTAGAAGTCATTAGGTTTCTGTAGTTGTCCATGGTTGGAGCTCCTTGACATTTCCCCTGTCCATAGTACCATGTCTATTGGTGTTGTCCTTGTTTGGGCCTTGCTTAGGCTGCCATATTATTGAAGTATCATGGGTATTGCTTCTCTGTCATTTCTAGAAGGCATAATCCCACAGACTTTTGGGGTCTCTGGCTCTTACAATCTTTCTATCTATCTTCTGTGATGTTCCCTGAGCCTAAGGCTCAGGAGTTGTGTTAGATGTATCCACTAGGCCTGGGTACAGGGTCAATTTATCCCTACATTTTGACCAGTTGTGGTGTTTTGCAATGGTCTTCACCTACTGCAAAGAGAAGTTTCTTTGATGTGGAGTAAGAGCTACACCTACCTGTAGGTATGTGGGTAAGTCTTTAGAATGCAGTTGGAAATTATGTGAAATGGCAAGCATCTTTTTACTTCTGTTACATAAAAAGTAGACTTCTTTGTGTACAGTATTGCTATATTCAATAATAAAATATATCAATGAGTCAAGTTGGTCAGTGCATTAGTGAATAATTGAGTATCCTTTTTAAGGAAGAAAAGATGATTCATTGTTCATTTTACCATTCATGGAAGTATAAAACTGGTCTTGGCACCCAGGATGGATGACTCACTCTAATTCCAGAAAGATATGTTTTTGTGCTAGTGTGAATCAGGCAGTCATAGGTAGACTGTGGACTTTCCTGCCCATGAGAGCTGGTGGAGACCCCTATGATGTCCTTCTCAACCTCAGGTGCTATCTTCAGTGGCCTGCAGATGCTGCTGGGCAGGGTGAAGTTCTGCATCTCTGTAGAAGTCTGCCCTACCCTGCTTCTCTTGTGGTACATTGAAACCCCTGGTGTTCAAAGCATTATTTTCTCAGCTCCATTGAAATATTAATACATGTTAAATTTGGTCACTTTGTCAAGTAAGCTGAACTTTCTTCAATATGTAAAAAACTACTATTCAGTAAAAACTATTAATTTATTTAAATGTTGGCTCTAACATTTTTAACTATGTTCCATAAGTAATTTAACTCTGTGCTTCAGTTTTATCACCTGTGAAAGAGAGTTATGCTAGAACCCACATGTGGTTGATGAGAAGAGTACAGGAACATAGAAAGCTCTTCAACAGTGTCTAGTACATCACAAATACTATATAACTTGATTCATAATCATGGAGTTATTTATACAGTTGCTTAGATTAGGTAAAGCAGTCATATTTTCAACTCTTCTTTGTTGTCAACTCTTTTGATTGTGAAAACATCATAACACACTTCCCAGCACTCAAGCCAAGAGTGACTTTTCAATGCAGTTGTGTATAATATCTTCTGCAGAAGTTATCCCACATTCTTGAGCGGCTTCCATTTATGGCATCATCGGGCTCATTTAGGAAAATTCAGTTTTCCAATAGCATACCCTTGATCTCTATAGAAATGTAGCTGAATAAATGAAAGATAATTTTTATTTGTTTTATTAATTACTCCATCTCTTGGAAATGACTAAATGATTTACACAATATATTTACTCAAAGCATAACAAGAATGAAATCTGAAAATGATTTTGAAGTCCTTAATGTTAGACGTGAGCTGGGAATGATCTGTTGAGCATTTGACTTGAGCGTTTTAACTGAATTGGCAATTTTGCTCAAACATTGTCGTGACTGAGTCCAGCTGAAATAAAAAAGAGTCTAGCTCTTATAGAGAAAATGTTTAGTGTCTCCCCATTCAGTATGGCATTAGCTGCTGTCATTTTATAAATGGATTTGATTACATAGTGGCATAATTCTATTTAATTTGTTCAGCATTTTTATCATGAAAGGATGTTGAATTTTTATCCAATGTCTTTTTTTTTTACATCTGTTAAGATGACAGTAAAGTCCTTCATCATGTTAGTGTATCATTATTTTGTTATTTTCTTTTTTAGTATATTGAACATTCCTTGTATTCCAAAGATAATTTTTTTAAAGAAAAAATCGTTTATGTATGTGTGTTTTTCCTGCATGTATATATGTGAACCACATGTATGCCCGGTGTCCATGGAGACCAGAAGAGGACATTGGATCCTCTGGAGTTAGAGTTACAAATGAACCACCATGTGGGTGCCAGGGACCAGACCTCAGACTCCTCCAAGAGCAACAAATGCTCTTAACCACTCAGCCACCTCTCTAGCCCCCAACATTCCTAAGATCTGTTTAATGTTCTGTTGAATGTGCTGTGCTAAGACTTGAGGATTTTTGTATCAATTATTATCAAATATATTGATCTGTAGTTATTTTTGTTGTTGGTACTGAGATAACGTTGACCCTACAGGATGTGTTTGGAGAATTTTTTTGTCTTCTGTTTGGAAGAATAATTTAAAGAGGATTGGGATTTGTTCTTCATTGGATGATTAGTGGAATTTCGCAGTGCATCTTTTTGGTCCTGGCTTTTCTTTGGGAAGGTTTTTTTTTTTTTTTCTATTATCTTTTCAATCTTGTTATCATTGGCCCGTTCGGGCATCCTGTTTGTTCATATTTAGGTAAGGCACATTTTCTACTTCTACTCGGCACTGCAGATGTTCCATACAGATTTTCATAATTACTGAGCCTCACATCCCTTTGGTTTCAGTTATTGCATGTCCTTTCCTTACCTGATTTTATTTTCATCACCTCTCCTTTTCTTAATCTAGCCAAGGGTTTTTCTATTCTGTTTATATGCTCAGAGAACCAGATTTTCCTCCATTTGTTCTCGAAATTTTCCTCCATTTGTTCTACACCCACCTCATCAAGGGGTTTTGTCACTGTTGAAATTCACAGTGGAAAGAAAGACGGGAGAATCAGGTGTCATCCCAGGGCCACAAACACTCCCTTAAGGTTCTCTCTCCCCCTTAAAATTGGGAAGTGGGAGCAAGCAAAGCTAAAGACATGTTAGGGATGAGAACCATTTGATGTCTATATTCTGCTGAAGAGAAGGACAGCCATTCAGTGCCACCCAGGAGCAAACAGATGTTTTCTGTCTCTTCCTGGTTTATCTCTAGACTTCAGTGACACCAACCGCAACCCCAGCCAATTCCCCAGCCTCTGCTCCTGCTCTGCTCACTAGCTCTTCTCTTTACTGGTGGATCCTGCCTGACACTCAATTGGCAATGCTTTCTCCAATAATTAGCAACTGTTGAGAAGAGATGAGCTCCTGGTTGGCCTCCTAGGACTGCAGAGCCATTTAAGGGAAGCAAACCTGCAGGCAGTCACCATGGAGCTCCAGCCTGGAGGGAGAGGAGACAATATATTTCTGAAACACTTTAATTACCATAATAGCTCATTAACACAGGACCCAGAGTAATGCATACTATTGTTCCTAGTTTTCTGTGAGAACAAGAGATTAATTTGATTGATCTGGAAGTGACATGAGAGTAATACGATTTCAGAGGAGAAAGAGAATTGTCCCAAATCCCACCAACTTGCCACAGAAATGAGACACAGTTATGTCCCTTAAAAAGCCACCACAGCCAAAAGAGGAAGCACACCTTTTTAATCCCAGCACCAAGATGCAGAGGCAAGAGGATCTCTGTGAGTTCAAGTCTGACCTGATCTACACAAGTTCCAGGTCAGCACAGGGCCACAGAGATTATTCTGTCAATAGGCCTGAAGTTTAAGTATTTTTAGCTTTTATATGATACACCATAAGTATACTTTAGGACACTCGGACATTATTTTGAAATTGAAATGTCATTTTTACCCTTATAAAACACTACATAGCACACAGAGCCACAGAAAATAAATGTAAGGATCCCAGGACCAACACAGAGAATGAGAGAAGTTTTCCTGCTTAGAAGTCCCTGTGTGTCCCATCCCAGCCCTAGACCCCATATTCTCTCCAACGGCAGTCAGAACCCTTACCTGTGATCTCCGCAGAGCTGCCATCCCTACATTAACATACAAGATCCATAGAACTATGGTTTCTTCTTACCTCTCTTTTCAATTTGATGCCTACGTCCTTTCTGTTGACAGTTTCTCCACTGTCTATTACTTTTGTAGAACATGGGTTGGTGGACTGAAGAGTCTCCAGTACCCTGGGTTTTATTGTCGTAGATAGACTTCATGTACAATTCTTATTCTAAATACTGATTTCAGAAAAAGGACATAACTTGCCTTTAATTTTTTTGTTGTTGTTTGTTTTTGTTTTTATTTTGTGTTGTTTGTTTTGTTTTTGAGACACGGTTTCTCTGTTGTAACATTGGCTGTCCTGGAACTTACTCTGTGGACCAGGCTGGCCTCGAACTCACAGAGATCCACCTGGCTCTGCCTCCTGAGGGCTGGGATTAAAGACATGCACCACCATTAATCTTTTTGATTTTGACATTGGCATTTCTTCCTAAGAGCATGTTGCTTCGGACAGTGTAATATATCATCTCTACGCTTCTCTCCAGTGATGGCACAGGGCAGATTAGTGTGATAGCAAGGCCCTACAGGCCTTTTAGTTACTCATAGACAGTATTCTGATGGGCTATTGAAGCCTAAGGGGCAGTCTAAACTTAGGCCTAAATAAACCAAAACCATCTTTGTTCTCACAGTGATACAAAAATTTTTCTGTGAAGTCTGACAAGTTGGCATCTGAGTGTTTGATTAGTCAAAGGTTTGAATTCACTGCCCAGGACACAAGACATGACATTTGTTGGGTGGTGGAGCTGGGGAAAAGCAATCAGTATGGCTTAAGAGAGGACCTTCAAATCACCGATAGATCTCCATCATCCAGACAGAGAGTTCAGTCTTGTTCTGCCTCAGAGACTGGCATCTGAGAGGTCAGTGTGCAGGAGGGCAGTGCCACTGTGCAGAAGGATCATTGGCTATTGAAGTGTGGCCATCCAACCACATCCTCAGTGAAGAGAGCCCAGCCCTGAGCCCAGCCACAGTCACAGCACTGCTCCTCCCCTCCTGGGGCTCCCAGGGTCCTGTCTCCCCCATTCTTCACTGCACTGATCCCATTGGGTATTAATTACCTGTCTGCTGGGCAGGGAGTCTACAGCCTCTCACAAAGCTTTTGTGCCTTGCTTGGGAGCCCCTACACCACAGGGCTGCACTGAATCTCCCAACCTGGGCTACAAATGCAAGAACCTTCACATAAAGGTTCAGAACTCTCAAAGCATGCACACATGTGCCTAGGAATTCAACTACTGGCTTAGATGGGCCAACATTTACTCTGAAGTTTCTTTGGGTGCCTCTAATACACAGTGAAGGTCAGGAATTACTGACTTAAACAATTTTTAGTACCTAAAATACTAAATATCTGATGCACATCTACTGAATAAATGAATGACTAAGTCCTGGATTCCATCAGCTGAGATGATGCTTGACCAAGCAAGAGCTGAAGAGGGCAAAGAAGGCACATTGGACCTCAATTTTTAGCCTTTTTAAAAAATCCTTTAACAATTAGACACCAAATTTGAATTATTTTAAAAGTGGATCATTATACAGTTCCTAGTAAACCCTACACTATCAGTGGCAACACTGGTGGGCTAATCTCAGTGGTTTAAACAGAAGAGGGTGAATTGAAAGATGGCAGGTCTCAATTGAGGACTGGGCCATAAGGCTCAGAGAGATACAGAGCCATAGAAATTTAGACTTTTAAATTTAGAATTTAGACATCTTCAGAATGCTCTCTTATCTCTGAGGCCCCATGCATGCTTGTTGTTTTTCAGAGATGTATGTAGCATTTTCTTTAAAGAGAAAATAATCTTGGTGTTCTCTGCCTGGGGAGTCCTCAGTGCTGTTTGAACTCGGGAATTTGCTGGTCATGGTAATTGTGAAGAATGTAGTCTTTAGAAGCTATTTCTGCATATTTTTTTTTCTTTCTGCTTTTCGCTAGTGGGTTCAGATAGGCCCTTTTGTGTGTGTTTGTGTGTGTGTGTGTGTGTGTTTAAAATTTAAGGTCTCGTGGAATGGTGTGTGTTCTGCTTCTATCCTTAAAAATAAAAATACCAATTTATCTTTAGTTACCAGATGGCATTAAAGATTTTTATAAGAAAATATGCATTCCCAGTAAGGTGAATGATTAAAATTTTCAGTTTCATCAAATCTAAAGATTACTTTAATTTTTGAAATCATAATATTCCACATATTTTCTCCTAAAACATCATTAGATACTTGTTTTATGAAATTAGATACTTTAAAAACAAATTAATTAGATCATCCTACCCACATCAAAATACAAGGACAAGGGAACTGATGTTCATAGCCCTTAATATGTTTGAGACAATGACTTCAGCAGGGTGACCTTCAGGCTTCATCTTGTGGTGGGAGTGTGACTGTCTCAGCTCATCAGTTAAAAAAAAAAAATATGTCCAAGGCTCTTAAGATGCTGACACAATTGTCTGAGCCCACAGCTGACACACAGTTGAACCAGGATTGAAAGCAAAATCCATGAGCTGGTAAAAATCAGTGTCCTCTAGCAGAGCTATGTTTGTGTGTTTTTATTCTACTACTCCGTGGGTAGATAGGCAGTGAGCTCAAGTAAGAAATTTTTTGTTTGTATGTTTTCATTTTCCAAAACACTCACCAAGTGGTAGGTTTCATACGATAAGATGAAGAAAATCATGTTTATTTCCTCTCTCTCTAGTCTATGCTTTTATATCTTCCAAATTCCACGCTCTTCTTTAATACCATAAAACCATAAATCAATAAAGTGGCTGACTAAAAGAATGATGGGAAAGAAACGGGGTTTCCCGGTGTGCACACTCAAGAGTCTCCACTTCAGCTGCAGAGTGGAGTCATCTCTCCTCTCCTCTTTTGCCTAACCTGCCTCTTTCTGTTCTTTGCATTTCTTTTATCTCATGTCTGTCCTTGCCAAACTCTGCTGGATTAGCCCAGCTTCTGATAAAGGTCAGAGCACATAGAGAGGAGTTGATCTGTGAATATCCACATCCCACAGAGGGGCTACGTCCTTATGATGGCCGGCGTCCCATTTTACTCTTTGCTCGATGCCTTCTCATTCTCTGGCTTTTGTTTGTCTTCACTGATGTCCTGGGTGTGAAGGGAACTGTGCTGAGCATCTGGGACCGAGTGCCTGCTGTGGTCCTCTTTGGCTGTGTTGGCAACATTATCCACAGAAAGGCTAGTTTCTTTTTGATTCCTTTAAACAGCTTTTGACTGCTAGGACTAGAGCGCCCAGCCAGATGAGCATTTTGGGTTGATGACAGGAGGGAAGTCAGTTCTGTCTTCTGCCTTCTCTAGATACCTATTATCAGATCACTGCGGACATGGCTCCTTCCACCCTTCGCTGCGTGTCACCAATTTTCCTGCAACGCTGCTCAATTACTTGCTCCAATGCTGCAGCCGGCAATTTGAACAAGCTAGATAAGCTCACCAAGGTGGGTCCCCATCAAAGTGTCAGAGCCTCAGGAGGGAAGCCTGAACTCTCACAGATGGGGGAGAGCATAGGGTTCTCTTGTCAGTGAACTGAGATATCATCTCTATCTTGTGCTCCTCGCCTGCTTGGCTGTTCATACTCATGTTCATGAGGTTTAGTGACGTTCCCCAAGTTATCCAGCCAATACATGCTGGGGCCTGAATGCAAACCCAAGGCATGTAGTGGAGAGACTGAGCTACTGATTAGCTGTGGAATTGCTTGCCCTTGTAAATAAGGTCTTAGTAAAGTCTACTTAAGTAATCTTCACATTTTTCTCTTTCCTTTTATAAAACTTCACATAGTATCAAAGTCTCAGATCAGCTTTTCATTGATGCTTTTTGTAGACAACATTCACAACTTAAAATTTCTCTTTGCCTTCTTCTTTCATCATTACTAGTCTCATTTTCTCCTGGATACCAAATTGAATAGAACTCAGCAAATACCCATGACCACAATCCCAGATTCCCTAAACATTCATAACTAAAGAACTGCCCGGAGCATTTATGAGCTACTACAGAGTAAATCTTAGACTGTATGAACATTTATTCAAATAATTGCCTTTTATAAACTTGAATTCACAATTTTCTGCACATGTTGAAAACTTTCTCTTCAGCTATGACATTTCAGGAGAGAATCCTTCTGGGTATAGAAGCCAGGCAGAGACCGGTACTCATTTATTATAGGAAATCTCCATTGAAATGTGTTATTTAACCACTGAGTGACTTACAGAATATTTAACATTAAATCCAACACATCAAAACTTTAAAAGATGATTAGTATTAAAGAATCTATACATTCTTAACATCTGTGCTTCTATTCAACCTATGCATCATCCCCATGCTTCACTCACCCATCATCCCTGTGCCTCACCCACCCTTCATCCCTGTGCCTCACCCACCCTTCATCCCTGTGCCTCACCCACCCTTCATGCCTGTGTCTCACCCACCCTTCATCCCTGTGCCTCACCCACCCATCATCCCTGTGTCTCACCCACCCATCATCCCTGTGTCTCACCCACCCTTCATCCCTGTGCCTCACCCACCCTTCATCCCTGTGCCTCACCCACCCTTCATCCCTGTGTCTCACCCACCCTTCATCCCTGTGTATCTAGTCCTCTGTGGAGCCACTTCGTTGTGGCAGGGACAGAAAGAGGTACTCAGAATGTGACCCTCATAAGTTGAAGTTGAGCCAGGGAAATGTAACCACTAATATTCACCTAATAGTGATGGTACAATATAACCTTGTATTTAAAATTTGTCAATGGAGTTGGAGAGATGGCTCGCCTGCTTTTGTAGAAGACCCAGTTTTGATTCCAAACACCCATGGTGGTAGCACAAAACTGCCCTCAATCTCTAGCTACAGGGGCCCCAGTGAACCTGGCCTCTGCTGGCACCTGTACTCACAAACACCCATACATGTTGTAAAATAATAACAGTTTCACGGTCACTGCCATGCTTTGGAACACAAGGCGTTGCTGGTCTTGGGTTCTTTTGGTTGATATATGTCTCGGCATCATTTTTCTTCCTGATTCTAAAGGATTGCTGAGCTTTTAAAATCTCAGGAATGGTTTTGCTTCATCTATATATCAATACATGAGAAGCAACTGGCTGAGTTTAAAAGTCAAGAATCATAGACTTTCATAACTGCAGGCCTTGCTTCATTTCCTTCTAGATTTCTCTTTTAGAAGAAAAAATAACAGCCAACTGGACTCTCTCCTTCTTCTTAGAGATATAAAATTTTATAGGCATTTTGCCCTGTATCTGTGAAATTTAAACATTTCAACCAGCCAGATATTGGTGAGGTTTGCATTTCATTAATTTTTCTGAAACAATTTTTCTTTTTATTCTTAGACTTCAAGACTTCCACCTGGAGAAAATTGCTTTCATTATACTTTGGTTCTGGCTCCATATTTTTTTCTGGTTTTGGGAACATCATTTCCAAAGGGAGGCTTTCTTCTCCAAGTCTTTTACCTATAATTAAAGTTCTGTCTTAGAGTCTGCTTTTCAAAACCTCCTTATTACACTTCATATGTTTTGCTCATCCTCAGATGAGAAGACTCAAGGTATAACTAACCTGGTTACCCATGCCATCTCCTCACTGGTCTTTCGTTACTGATACAAAACAGTGTTTTGAGGCTGGAGTTGCAAAACTCTGAGCCTCAGTGCATTCACCTGAACTAGTCATCCCCCTCCCCATCAAATTGACTAAAGGAACTGCCCAGAAGGAAAGAAATTCTATAGATCTCCTCTAGAGTGAGTCCGCCTTACCCATCATGCCTGTTGAAGGGAAAGCATGGGGCCATTTGGAGTATTCCTTAAGCCTCATTTGCCAGTAATCATGATACATAAGTGGATTTTGGAAAGAGACTCTGGTAGGTTGAAGCATATCCTGGCTGGCTAGCTGGCTGGCTGGCTGTATACAAACAGTCCTCCAGCACTAAGCAAGATTGGATGGTTAGATTTCTGTTTGTTTGGTTTGAAACTTCCAAAGTTTCAGGTATGAACCAATAACCGTGGTTATAGAAATCCTCTGGCTCCTGCCGTCTAAATCCTGTTTTATTGTTGTTATTGGGCTGGAGTGGGTGTTAATTTAATTTTTGTTTTGGAAGTCTTTCCTTTTATGTAGCTTTAGAAGGCCTTTTGAGGAATCAAACTATGTATCTATGGTAAGAGTCTTGGACTAAAAATAAGGCCTACCCTGATTCTGCCCAGACACCAGAACTAACCTTCATACTAACTCACCTTTATTTCTAAAACAAGCAAATGGACTGCCTGGTTTCCTAGGTACCCACAAAATTATAGTGTGCTTTCTAATCTCAAAATATTTAAAGCTATGATAGCTAAGTTTTTCAATGCCATTTTTATCTTTATTCGTTTTTATGTGTGTTACTGTGTGTGGGTACCCACAGAAGCCAGTATAGAATATCAGATTCCCTACAGCTGGAATTATAGGTGGTGCTTGTTGCCTGTCTCTTCAGTCCCCTTTGTTCACAAGGCAATTCCAAATCAACCTTCAGAAGCCTCCTTAAGCACTTCTGCCTCCCTCCCCCATGGCACACATAATGAGGACAGCTATACAGTAGTCAGTGTATACACGTTAAGCCCTATGTTCCTTTACCAAAGATATCTCATTCTTCCACAAAAATCTAATAATACTGGGGAGATCCTAGAAGCCTTTCTGTAACAGAGTATAGTGATGCTGTTAACTCTCCATCCACGGGAACAGCCAAGTTAAGGTGGACCGGGGAGAATTTAATAGGAACTGCACAGAGAGACATAGGCAAGATATAATACAGCCAGAGAGACAGTAAACCAGTCGCCCCTTGACAGAAGAGGTTAAGAGCTAGAGAAGAGACTGATACCTAAAGCAGGCTGCTCGTGAAAATTTTTCTAGGACAAAGCCTAAAGAAAACACCTGGCATGACATATCCATCTTTTCTCTTCTTGACAGGATTCCCCAATAACCAAACCCATCTAGACACTGAAATGTTGAGCGTACAACTGATGGTGCATACAGATTATAAACCTGTTGGAGCAAATAGGGAATGGTAGATGATGAATTGAGAGCCCAGTGGAGGATAATTAATGTCTGCTTTTAACATTATCAGGACTGCAGCTGTAGAAGTAAAGCCAATACATCTGGCCAGAGCAATCAATAAGAAAATTAAGTGTCTTCTTTATTACATTAAGTTGTTATGTTATAGGTATGTTCCTATATTTGCAAGCCTCAAAAGAACATGTAGAAATATTCCATTTAAAAATCCTAATGCTAAAACTTACTAGTCCTCCTTATACAATTTATAATAGAAAATTTGTCTCTTTTTAAATGGAATAAGATAAAATACCAAGGAATAGATTTTTCCAATAAGTACAAAATGTATATAGACAAAATGTAAAATGCAGGGCCAGAGACATGGCTCAGTAGTCATAATGGCACTTACTGCTCTTTTGGAGAACCCCAATTTGGTTCCCAGCTGTAACTCCAGTTCTGGGAAATCTGATGCCCTCTTCTGGATTCTGTGGGTACTGTACCCATGTAGTACATGTACATGCCCAGAAGCAAAACAATAATACACATAAAAATTTTTTAATGTAATCAGTATGCAAAAGACTTGAGTCTTTGAAAAAGCAATATCTATAGTTATGTGTGTATGAGGGGGGGCAATCCTGCATAGGAAAACTCTAGCATAAGGTTATTACCAGTTTAGGAATGGTATGAAATTATTTTTCCAAAACTATTCTCAAATAATGTGAAGTCAGCTATATACCCTGTTGTTCCCTTACTGGTGTCACAGCCTATGTTGTTATTGTCTTAGTTGTTGCTACTATTACAAACTATCCAGGGTAAGGGGGCTTCCTCTTCCTCCCTTAAAAATTTACTCACATAATGATTCAAAGCTCTCCCTTCAATGCCAATAGCAGACTAAAACAGTGACTCCAGGAGGGAGGTTCTAGTGGTCAGCAGGCTCCCATCCATATCCTAATCCTGATTGTTCACTAGCTAGAAACCTGAAGACCCTGAGAGCCTTTTGGTTTCAGTTTGAAGCATTAGGAATCTATTGTATACAAGTAAGACTTTGGCTCATCATGTAAAGGTTATAAAGTGGCATGCCACACAGCTCCACTCACAAAGAATTACAATTATACTGTGGACAACCTAGTATTTGGACATTAGTTCATGACAGACTGTAGAAATATAGCTTTTAAATCCCCATGATAATAGAGATTGCTATAAATAACAAGCATTTTAGGTTTATTAGTTTACAGATAATCAGGCTTCATTATGTCCTTTTTCAAACAAAATTTGAGTTTTCTTGCCCCCTTCACCTTTCCCCTTCCTCCTCTTCCTCCCTTCCCTCCCCACCCCCACCACTCACCTCCCTTCTATTCTCATGTCTCAGATGACCTCCTCCCTTGCCTCAATATTAGTTCCCATCTTGTGATCTCCCATCTAGTTTCAGAGTCTATACTCACTCTCACAATTACATAAATACAGACATTAAAAGCTAGAATCCACATATGAGAACATGTGACAATTTGTCTTTGAGACAGGGTCACCTCTATCAGGTACATGTAAACAAATTTTTATTTATTCTTGTGGGTTCATGGCAAAAGGCAGTTTAATCTTTGCTAATTCAATCCGCAGTCCTAGAGGGTTTCAGCCTCTGTATAATCTAATCTTAAGCCTAGACCTAGAAGACTTCAGCCTCTGTACAATCTAATCTGCCAGCCCAGGACGTTTCAGCCCCAGAGACTTACAGCTGAGTGAGCCCACCCTGACTAGCTATCTTCTGAACTACCTCTTTTCATTCTTTAATTCTGATTTGTATTGTGAACTCCAAACTGTAAATTGTAAACTGTCTGCTTCTGACTCTCTGCTTTTTCTCTTATTCGAGTTCTGCTCTTCTTGTTTCTCCTGTCTGTAAGCTGCCTGACTGAACTCTCTTCTCTCCAACTCTTTTTCTGAACTATTCCTTCTGAACTGCCTGTCTCCAACTCTCTTCTGAACTCTTCTGAACTTCTGAACTGAACTGACGGTTAGCTAAGAGCCTCCTTTTCTATCCTGAGAGTTGAGCCTGTCCTCATTCTGACTCAATCTCAGACTTCACTCTGCTGGCTCTTCAGAGTTTGGGATTAAAGGCATCACTACCATTGCCTTCAGAGCATTTCACCTGGATCACAGAGGCTTCTGAATGTGATCCCTTCACACAGGCCTTTCAATGTGATTCTTTGCTAGAGCAGCCATGCTGCTGGATTAAAAGACTGAATGTCCCTCTACACACTGCGCTCAGTGTAAAACTTTTCAGATCCATCATTTTTCTTCAGGTTTTGCTTTTAACTGCTGAGTAAAATTCTCCGGTATTTGTGCTACATTTTCCTTCTCCAGTCTTCTGTTGATGGACATCCAGGGAGGCCCATGCCCCAGCTATCATAAACACAGATATGCGAATCCGTGGTAGGGTATGGACTCCTTGAGGTAAATGCCCAGGAGAGGTGTGGCTGAGCCATACGGTAGCTCTGTTTTCAAGTTTTTGAAGAACTTCCATACTGAGTTCTTCTCTCCTTGCTCTCCTTGCTCTCTCCCCAGCAGTGGACAAGGGTTCCCTTTCCCAGCAGCCCCTCCAGCATTCGTTGTCATTCGTCTTCGTGATCATGGCCATTGCGGTTGGGTTGATATGGAATCTCAGCGTGGTCTTTGTTTGCATTTTCCTGATGGCTAAGGATGTTGAGCTGTTAAGTATTCCATGGCATTTTGTTTCTTCTTTTGAAAGCTGCTCAGTTTATTGCCCCCATTCGTTGGCATTCATTGGCAGATTTGTGAGGTTTTTCGTTTTGTTTTGTTTTGTGTGTTTTTGAGACAGTTTCTGTGTGTAGCCCTGACTGCCCTGGAACTTTCTCTGTAGACCAGGCTGGCTTTAAACTCACAGAGATCTGCCTGCCTCTGCCTCCTGAATGCTAGGATTAAAGACGTGTGCCACCACTGCCAGGCAGTTTTGTGGTTTTCGTACCTAATTTTTTAATTCTGTATTTATAAAGTCAAGAGGTATAGCTGGACAAGATGGCTTCCCTTGCTGTGCAGCAACTGTTTAATTTTATATAGTGTTGTTATTATGGGGGCTGTATTCTGAGCGATGGAAGTCCTGCTCAGAAAATTCTTGACTGTACCTACAACTTCACTGTAACTTCCTGTGTTTTCCTGTATCAGGTTCAGTATTTCAAGTTTTAAATTCAGGTCTTTGATCCATCTTCAATTGACTTTTAAGCAAGTGAGAAAAATGGGTCTAAGTTCATTCTTCTTACAGTTTGCCAGCACCATTTCTTGAACTATTGTTTTCTCCAGTGTATGTCTTTGACACCTTTATCAAAGATGGTCTGCCCATAGCTGTGTGGATACTTTTATGGACTACCTTACTCCATTAGTTCACCTATTTTGTTTTTCTGTGCTAGTACCATACTTCCTTCGACTCTATAACACAGTTATTATGGTACCTCCAGCAATATGCTTTTTCTCCTTAGGATTGTGTTAGCTAAATGTGGTCTTCCATGTTTCCATGTATATTTTGAGATTTTCTAGATATGTGAAGAATGTCATTGGATTTTGACAGTTTTCCTATATAGCTCCGGCTGTCCTGGAACTCATGATATAGACCAGACTAGCCTCAAAATCACAAAGATCTGCCTCTGCTTAGCAAGTGCTAGCAAGAAAGCATGCACAACCACACCCACTGTCATTGGAATTTTGATAGTGCATTAAATCTGCAGAAGACTTTTGGTAATGTGACCATCTTCACAATATTAATTCTACCAGTCCAGGAACAAGGAGCGTCTCTTCACCATCTCATATCTTCCTTAACGTCTTTTGTCAGTGACCTAAATCTCTCACACCTTTGGTAAGGTTATTCCTGGGTACTGTATTTGGGGGGAGCTGTTGTGAACGAGACCACTGTCCTAATTTTCTCAGTGGGTTCATTATTGGTAAGTATGAAAGCCACTGAGTTTTGTATGTTGATTTTGTATCTTGTAACTTTACAGAAAATGTTAAATCTAAGCATTTTCTGAGAGAGCTATAGGGTCTTTTAAGTAGAATTACATTGTGTAGGAATAGGGGTAATTTTTTGCCTAAAGATCTCAGTGATTCATTTTCAAGCAAGATTCCTTGCAGCTAATTTGCAGTTGACATTATGAGGTTCCAAGCTAGATAGCAGGTAGTAGCAGTTTCATGTACACTTGTGGTCTGAAGACCACCATCAAAATATTTTTAAGTGAAAAGACTTGTGGTAAAATTAATAGTGTGTATGCTCCAAATTGGTGTATTCATAAATAATGTGTAACTAAGTGTGGGTATCGGAGTGGCTAACGTCCTCTTTACTTCACAAATGAGAAGACCGAGGCTAACAAAACACAATAGATCATGTGGCGCACAGAAGTGGCTCAATTCATAAATGGCAAGCACTCTTCTAGATATGTCCAACCCTTGATGATATAAACGTGTACATTCAACGCTTACCATATGGCAATAATACTTGGTATCTTTTGGTCTCTCTCTTGTCCTATGCTGAGTTTTATAGGGGTCAGAGCTCTACGTGCAAGGTCATCTCTTAGTTCCCAGGGTTCTGGTGTGACACAGCATAGAAATTTTTTTTTTAACAAATGTGAAACAGTCAAGTACAGAGTTGGGGAACTGAACATTTTCACAGAGGTAGGAATCGGGATCTGATGACTTTCCACTGAGTATATGGCATTTAGTTTTTGCACTGACTGGGATAAAAATGGATTAACCCACGTCCCAAACCTGCACTGATCAGTGTACGACATAAGATACTAATATAACCATTTAATCCTTAGGCAAAGAAAATAGATGTCCACAGGTATGTGGCCTTGGATGTTCAAGCTAGCACATTTCTTCTTGTCTGCAGGTCAGTCCTCCAAAGATGCTGTAGGCCAGATCTCTGTCCATGTGGATGTCACCACCACTCCAGGGACTGGAGAGCATAAAGTCACTGTAAAAGGTACATCTGGGTTCAGATACAGCACCTTGTTAACATCTACAGAAATCGTGAATTTCACTTTTCTTGTATAAGTTTTTAAACGTAAACTACTGTGGGACATGATTAAAATTTATTCAGAAAAAGCAAATCCATAAGTAAAAACATGTAAAGACTTGATACTAAATTTCAAAAGCGGATTTATTCTATGGTTGAATATAACCAAAGTGACCTATATTTTCTTACTATTCCCATAATCTACTTACTTTATGTGACTTCTAACTGGTTTTTCTTAATAAATGGCTCAATGCTATAAAAACAAATGAGCCCTGCTTTCCAACTAAAAGGTTTCATTTAATAGCTAACATTTTGCTGAACATTTCCATATTCTATTTTTAATGTCGACTTGGTCATTTTAATATCCACTTTGGTATCCCAAGATAGGTTTTAATTTCACCATGTTCCTAAATTGCTGTGGCTTAGAACAGGTCACGTGACAAGTGCGTGGAGTCCCCAGGCTTACATAGGGTCAGGTGTCAGTTACCCCTGAGCATTTTATTTATTAAAATACATAATTTTAAGACCCTTTCCTACTGATAGCTAAAACCAAGCAGAGGCATAGAAACACATTCATTTGGAACGGTTTATCATCAGTCTTGATCAGGAAACAGCCATAGCATTTTTAGTACATGATGGAATTCATTGTAATAATATTTATAATATGATTTTTTTGCATAGATATTGAAAGTATGTGCACTAACATGGAATTAATTTTAATATATTTTCTAATACTTCATGGTGAAACTTCCCTAATGTATAATATGAAAAAACATCAGGGTTTTTTACCTTTCCTTAGACGTGTCATTCACATGAATGACAGCTTCGAGTTGAGTGTTTCGACTTGTGGGATGTTTCCTTGTTGGTACAGTCAGGGCACACTCAAATGCAAGTTCCGGCCAAGTGGAGGAAGTTAGGATCCACACACTTGTTCGCTAAAACTTGGCTTCTGCTTTTCAGTGATTGCTATCCATGACCTAAACTGGCAGACCACGGCCATGTTCCGCCCCTTTGTGGAAGTCTGTATGCTGGGACCCAGCCTGGGAGACAAGAAGAGAAAGCAAGGGACAAAGACAAAAAGCAACACGTGGTCACCAAAGTACAACGAAACCTTTCAGTTGTAAGTTGGGAAATGAAACACCATTTGTTCATTTCACTGGATGGTAGTTAGTTTGCAGATAAAGCCTACTGCAAGATTCAGGGTAGAAAGTAAAGCCCATGGGTCTCCTCTTCTTCACAAAGCAAGCAAGCTAGGGTTTGGTCCAGTTATCAGCCATTGTGTAACTCAGACCGTGTTACTGGAGATACAACACATACTGGATAAGGTTAGTAGCTGGCCTTTGTTGTCATGGAAGTGTCTTTCTAGAGGTGAGAGAGAAAAATATGTGATGGTCAAGTGGAAAGGCTTCAAGATACGTACTAGGCTAACATGTTTAGAGAACAGTCTACAGTAGGAAAGAGGGGAAGACTAAATGACTTTGGTCATTTACAGATATACAATTCTCTGAGACGGACGCCTAAAGAGTTTCCAAATGCAGGTCTAAACACAAGATGTCTGTCTTTAAATGATGGTTGCATAGAAAGAAAGTTACAGGGAAGCAATCCATTATGATAGGCGAGAGATAAAATAGTTACTGGCCAGATGGCAGCAGAGACGGGAACATTCGGAAGAATTATCATCTGGCCTAGAGGTAGAATGAAAGACGACAATTGAGACCCACTTTACAGACATGTCAGTACAGGAAGATAAGGAATCTTATCTTCCTATCTAAGGCTAGGCACAGAAGGGCATTACCAGAGTTGGGGAGCGAAAACGTGTTGTCAGTCCCCTCTGGAGAGGCGGTAACCTTCCATTTAGGGAAATCATCTACTCAAGGCAGACACTACAAGAAATGATGTAGCAAAACCTCTGACTCCACTGGAACATGAGAACCTATAGCATTACAGGACCATGGGGCAACATTCCGTTCTGCGGCGAAGGGTGAAACGGATCCTTCTCCTCCCTGTGAGGACAAGAAGATTGAGGCCTGGCCACTTACATAGACAATGTTTGACTGAAATGGTGAAGCAGTAAGAACTTTTGTTTTAATCTATTTGGTTGGAGATACCTTGACGTGTTGAAGGGACATATCAAATAATTGGATAACGAGAGTTTTCTCCCTATTAAATAAGTGATATAAGTCGAACTGAACTGACCTGGTGGTTCATCAAGAAAATAGGACAGATCCCAAAACGTAATCTTAAGAGTGCTATACTTTGAATAGCTCACTTTTTGTGGCACATGTCTTTAATCCCAGTTTGCAGGAGGCAGAAGCAAGTGGATCTGTGAGTTCAAGGCCAGCTTGGTCTCTGTAGTTAGTTTCCAGCTATATAGTGAGACCCTATCCTGCCGTGTGTATCAAGAATCCTAGCAGCCACAGTAATCCTGCTAACGAACCAGTGCATAGGACTATAGCCTACTACAAAACACACAAGAACCTTGGTCTAATTTAAATATCTTTAATGTCTACTTTCTGGAAACAACTTGGGCAATGATTCAGCTGTAATATTAACATGAGGCACTGTTCTCCACTCCGTCAGGATACCATACTATTGCCTGGTTTGTTTTTCAGATTGTCTGTAAATAAATACTCAGTTTAGCCACCAATGTCACACATTTGTAGAGGGCAATGTCAAAAAGTTGGACACACCTGCAATAAAGCATCATTTTTATATCTAGGGAAAAATCCAAGCAGTATCTATATAATAATTATCCAATATATAAAATGGGGCTGACACTGTAACAAGCTGTGAGTAAAGTCTGACAGTATTTCATTTTGTGTCTTTAATTCACACAGCATACTGGGTCACGAAAACCGCCCAGGAGCCTATGAACTTCACCTCTCAGTTAAGGATTACTGCTTCGCCCGGGAAGATCGAATAATTGGGATGACTGTCATTCAGTTACAGAATATTGCAGAGAAAGGGAGCTACGGGGCATGGTACCCTCTTCTGAAAAATCTCTCTATGGACGAAACTGGCTTGACCATTCTTAGAATACTCTCTCAGAGGACCAGCGACGATGTCGCTAAAGAGTTTGTGAGACTGAAATCTGAAACAAGGTCTATTGAAGAGAGTGCCTGAAACAAATACTTCAAAATGTCGCCTTTGAGAATTCATAAACTCCCATTGTTTGACCCTTACATGCATGTGAAAATACACAGGAATGTTTAAATCCACTGCGTTTTGATGTTTGCCAGTAATCAACCACAATGTCTACAAGGTATGTGAAAAACTTTTATACCAATTCTGGTCTTTGAGAAATAAATGTTCCATGAAGTGCCAAAATTATGATGTAAAGTGAAATATCAACACCATCTTTTACAATGATCTTCTCATTACTAATCTATGCTCCATGAAGTAACCTGAAAAACTCTTGGGTTTGTCCATTGGTCATCTTTGTCAGATTCATTGTGAGTTATCAGAAAGCATCTATGACTCAATTTCTGTTGTATTGAGCCTTACCTTATCGTAGACATCCTGCATACCCAATTTTCTACCACACCTAGAAATGCAGCAACTTCTAGAAAGTTTGTAATTTTATAGTTGCAGATATATTGTGATGATTTTTGCACACAAATTACAATAGAAAAGGTGGGAAATATTTTATGCTGACCAGTTCCCAACCTTTCTAAAATATCACTGTGAAGAAATGCTTTCAAAGCAAACTTACAGAAAGCAATGCTAAATAGTTTGTTAATGTTTGATAATATATTGATGAAACTGTGTTCTTTAAAACTGCCAAGTTCCTCCCCCCCATCACATTTGTAATTTAAAAAGAAAAAGAGGTAACCTGATGTATCTGCCATGTAGCATTATGTCTCAGCTTTACCCTCTTTCATTCACTGGAAAGTCATAGAATACAAAGATGGTTTATTTAATTTTCCTGTGATAAGTAACTTGTTGGAGGAAAACTAACAATACGTTTATGATTACTTAACTCTACAGTCAGACGTTTCTTTGAAAAATATTCAATGGTTTATGCTGAATGCAGCCCTACTATTATATATTGCAGAAAAGTCACATCTTCGTATATATTTAGGAGACAAATGTAAAATATACTAAAAGTAAATTGCTTATGATTTTCTAATTCATGTTCTTTATATGCCCCAATGCAACTTGGTTACAAATCCTTGCATTGTCTGGATTTTTATGATTAGGACTTTCCAGAGTCTGTATCTAAACATCTGGCTGCAGAACAACCTGTTGTCATTGTAACTCAGCCACAGCTGTGAGTGGACTCCCCCGACATGCAGGAACAAGAAGCCACTATGTTGACTGTTTTATGTAAACATGCCGGCCTAGTATGTAAGGAACAGAAGTGATTAGTGTCATCTCTCTCACCCATTCTGCTACTGGGTCTGAAAACACACAGGCTGGCGAGATTGGCTACTTTGTGTTAAAATCTTAGGCGACTGCTTTGTTGATGACTTTTCCAATTGCCTAGTATGATGCAATCTCTGGCATATGCATTAATAAATGGATGTGTATTGAGCTCATGCAACACTTTTGGATGTTTTGCCTACTTCTTTCATTACCTAATGATAAAACACTAGTCTCTTACTACATATAATGCTCTTCTATGAAGATTTACAGACAAATAACATGACATTAGTATTCACTCGGCATGTGATGACAGAAACAACTGTATATTACAAGATAATGCAGTCAAAGTAGGAAGAATTAATGTAAGTGCCCAGTATAGGTTGTGGGACAGTGTTAAACCTATAAAGAAAATTCACTCTAGATCTATCATGACTTAGTTTTGTAGGAACTCTTTAATATCAGAGCGTGAAACACTGGAATAAGAGGCAGATCACGGCCATGTTGATCACAGAAATGATGACCTAAGGTTATTTTTTTATATTAACTAGGTCACTTTGTTCTGTCTTATTTCTAAAATTTTAATTATGTGTACATGTGGGTCTGTGTACACACTCATGGAGGCCAAAAGAAGGGAACTGATCCCCTGGAGTTACAGGCAGTTGTGAACTGTCTGACATGATACCTGGGAACTGAACTCGAGTCTTTCAGAAGAACAGCAAGTGTTCTTAACAACTGGGCCATCTCTCCAGCCACTCATCATTCCACCTTTTAAATATGTATAAGTGAGTACCAAATGTTAAGACTAGTGTGTAAATTAAGTCTAGTTGTTACTATCATAAAGTACAGGTACTAACTTTGAAGTGGTTATAAATACTCTTCCCTCAATAGACTTTTCCTCCAAAGACAGTGGTATAAGTTATCCTCATGTGTCCAAAATCATAGTCAAGTTTGCTGGTGAACTCTCTCAACTCAGTGGCTCCATGATTGTGTGGCAGGCTATTCATGATACTCCGGATAAAATATGCAAAGGCTAAGACCTGTCATTTGTGTGCAGATAAATCTCACATTACAAGTACTTAGAAATACTCATGTAAATCAAATTTGACCAAGGTAAAATATTGAAAGAAATTCAGACGAATTATTTAAGATAATCAATAAGATACCCCAGTCACAGACTGCTCAGAGTCATCTCCTTCTGGATTACTTTATAGGTTAACTCCACTTTAAATAAGCCACATTTATAAGTGACAAGCCCAGTTTAATGTCCTTCATTTAAACTCATTTTAATGCTTAAAAGAACATTTATTTTATCCTTTTAATATTTTGAAATTATATAAATAAATGACTCTACAACCTAGCCTTTTTATGGACTAATTTAGCACCTTAATCTTTTTGCTCAAATAATGAAGAACAATCATACAGGAAACTTGGGTAATATGCATGGGTAGTCTGATTCTCCCTTCATCACATGAAGGTTCCAGAGCACACAGGATTCCCCGCTCCTGTGTGACCTGTGTTCACATTCAACTCACCTTTGAAGCAAGTCCTTAAAGCTCAGACATCTCTGGTCGGTAGTCTCTCTGGCTCAAGCTTTCGGTGTTTGATAGGCTCAAAACCTATGACATGAGACATGGAAGAAGAGATATCCCCACTTTTAATACATATTTTAAATGCCCCATTTTTCAATTTGTGACAACTTTGAAAGGAAACATTTAGACCCACTTTCCATGTTGTAAATTATTTGTTGTTTTGTTTTTAATTCATCCAGATCTTATTTCCTCTTCCCATCCTGGTTATTTGATTAAGTATTCAGCTGTTTGATCTATCATTGATTTATTTGTCCATCAATGAACTGATAGGAAAAGTGCATGTATAAAACTGTGGACTGCTTTAGAAATAGAAGGGAATGCTGTCTTTTGTGACAGGGGTGACCTGGAGAATAGCCAACCTGAGGTAGAGAACCTGAGAAATGTCAACTGCAAAGGGAAACACTGAGTAAACTCACTCACATGCACAATTTGAGAGTTAAACTCCTGGAATCGAGTACAAAATGATAGTTTCCAGATGCTAAGGTGGGTCAAAGGAAGCAAGAGGTGAGTTAGGAGAAAGAAAACCAGATTTATTGTATATAATGGTGACTATAGTTAATAAAACTGTATCATACACTTAAAAATTGCAAAGATTGGATTAATGTTTTTGCCAGACCGAAAATATTTTGTGAGGCTATACGTGTATTCAAAACACCTTGACTCAGTAATTCTACACTGCAGACATAAATCCAAACTCACATTGTATACTATATGTAATTTTTACTTGTCAGAAAGAAAATTTGATACTGTGTCAAACCTACACAACTGAAAATGTTTCTGTTTATAATGTGGGGCTAGGATTTCTATAAATTACCTTAGTGCCAATGAACATGCTTTTGCATTTTAGAATGTAAAGTGAGCAAATTAAAATTTTGTAAATATTAGAACTCACGTTTGGTCCTATGAAAAAGAAAAGAATTTAGTAAAGTCTCACCAACATGACTGCCCTCAAACATGAGCCAAACAAGGATGACACCAAAGAACATGCCAAACTGCATGGGGAAAAATCCACGAGGCCTCAATCTACACAAAGAACTACAGTAACTGAGGAAATCAGGAGTGGGAGAGGTGGCTTTCCCCAGGTAAGAGTACACCAATTGGTTGTCCAGAACCAAATGGTCAGTCCTTAAAACATATATACAAGTAGCACTATATGGGCTGAAAAGATTATATTTAGGACTATGTGTACACATACATATATGCATAATAATTAGTAAAATATGAGTCATGAATTTGAAGGAGAAGTGTGGAAGGGGATATGGGAGGGTTTGGAGGAAGGAAAGAAAACAGGGAAATGTAATTAAACTATAATCTCAAAATTTTTAAATGCTAAAAAGAAGTATTAAGTAATTTCTTTAAAAGATGGCTAACCTATATCAGGATATAGAAATTATGCTAAATTGTGTGTGTGTGCACATGAGTGCAAATGCTTACACAGGACAGAGGTGTCATATTCCCTGGAGTTTGAGTTATAGGTAATTGTGAGCTACCCTACGTGGGTGCTGGGAACCAAACTTGAGTCCTTTGCAAGAGTATGAAGAAGCACTCTTAATCACTGAGCCATCTCTCCAGTCCCTGGGAGAAATTATTAATGCTAATGTAGAATTTAAGACATAAAGCATCAAATTATCAGAGATATGAGAGCAATTAAAAGTGCTTTGTTTTATGCATAAGCACTATATGTTAACAGTTAAACTCCTTACATATTAAGGGAATAACTCATGTAACTATTATTAAAAAATGACTGTCAATATAGCTAAATATTTCTACTAAGTTGAATATGGAAAACAACAGCAGTGATATTCATTTAGTCCTCAAGTTTTGTGTTGAGTTCATGGTTTGCTATGTCAAAGCTTTCCTCATAACCAGGTAAAGCATATATGTTAAAGTTATTATGTATTCAGAATGGTGTAATGGTTAACTTTACACCAAATCCAACCATAAGTTTAGAGACTATACAGTTGTTCTAGGTTAAGCTGTAACTCATAACAAACACGTATCCAAATTTATGAGGTATTTTCTGAGATACTTTCCTCTTCTTTCAACAAAGATTGAGGTTAGATCTAACCAGGGTTAGATTTTCCTTAGAGTTAAGAACACAGTGAGGCACCCTACAGAACAGAGGACTCTTGCAGTATTTGCAAGAACTACCTACTGATGTGATCTCAACTCACCAATTAAAAGATGCAGATTAACCAAACGGGTTAAGAGAAAAGATTCGACTGTATATTCTTTTCAATAAAATAAGTAAATAATAATATATACACTCTGAGACAAAGATACATGATACACTTGAAAGTCACATATAAAATAAGTTAAATAGGTTGGGATGAATGGGGAGAGGAATGGAAAATTAAGTTGCAGAAATTGAAATCTCAATGTGGATGCCTGAACAAGAACAGTATAAAGACAATACCAGTTGACATGCTAACATGGACAAGGGAAATTCCACATGGTCCTAGGCCTTGATGAAAGAGCTGCAGATGATTCAGTGGCTTCTGAGAAAGGGAGAATTTGTTGCACCCAGGGACAAGGTAGCCAATCTCAAATGGTCAGCCCTAGATACATGTCTATGTGACATGCAACATTAAATCTAATCCCTAGGTGGTACATATATGTGTCCCTACATACACCTACATATATACATACATATGCATATGTATACACATGTAATAATAATTAAAGGAAAGCTCATGAATTTGGAAGGTGGAAAACACAGGAGGAGTTAGATGGAGGGAATAGCAGAAGTGACATAGATGAAGTGTATTAATTTCTCCAAAACTGTATTCAAAAATAAAATTTTTTAAAGAAAATTTAAGTATTTTAGAAAGTAAACATGTTTTAAAACATTATAAATTACTCCTCATTATAACGTTTTATCTGAATCGCAAGATAAACCCTAGGGTTGAAAGCCCTATTAAAAGAAAAAATATCAAGTAGAACCAGTGGCATTTTAATTTTAAAATCAATGCTCTTCGAAAATAACTTAATCACAAAAGCTCTGAATCATACCAGCAAGTAGTCTCCTTCTCAAATATGAACTAATACTAAGCACTATAAAATGGAATGGCTTTTTAAACCACTGTTTTATCTGGGAAATTTTTTGAATGTCACAGAAGCATGTTCCAAGGATTCATGGGTTTTTAATCCCATGAGTCATCTCTTCTCCTGTGAAGTTCATCTTGGCAACACAGAAAGAGAGACAAAACCAGACTTTCACCATTCAGTTCTTACTGTTGCCACGGTAAACACAGCACATTACTTAGCAATGTGACTGGCTTATATTATTTTTAAATTTTTTAAACAAATGTTACAAAAAAAATGATTGCTTTCATTGTTTAATGAAGAATGTAATACTGAGTTGCAATAAGAGAAAAAATACTGAAATGCTTTCTTTGCTCACAATTGTTTTATAATACTTTTATTCGTAACACCAATCAAAGATAACTATTTGCAAAATACATTTTTAATATTTTACTTCCTAGAATTAGACAGTAAAGAGGCAGCCACGCGCACTTCACCTTCATACTTATAGCTCCAATTACCATCTTCCCCTGTGGACCCCAGAGCTTTGTATCACTTGGTTCTAACCATTTCTATGGGCCCTCAGTGTCTGTATCCAACTGGTTACCCATAGCTTAACATAGAAGTCTGAGTGCTGCCCAAAGCTGACTTCAAAATCTTGTCTTCTGACCTAATGGCCTTGAGTCTTTCTTTGCAAAGAAATTACCTTCTGGTGGATTAAGCAGGACAAGAGCTTAGCTGTGTTGAAGGATGTGCTTACTTCCCAAACTATAATCTATGGCCAAAATGTATCCATTTTAACTATACTAGACACCTCTCAACCCTGCTGAATTATTAGCTCTCCACACTATGCATTACTGCCAAAGCCTTCAGCCCTTTTCACATGAATCCACATAGCCTCTCCTTCAAATCTCTTGAAATTTTGCTGCTAGGAATGGCTTTCTAAAGCCAGTCTCATCATTGCTTACATACTAATACGCAGCAGCTTCACACCGTCTCTGTGTCAAAGAATTAAATTAACCCCACCTGGCCCAGTGGCCCGTGGCACCTCTCACATTCTTCTGGTTCATCAACTGCCCTCTCTCACTCCCCCACGTTATTTTCCTTCTCTGAACTTCACACTTCCTGTCACTTAATTTCTCCTTAGCTTTGAGACCTCATCATGAATCTTCTCTAAAGAGGAAACTTTACCTGGCTCCCAGTTACCTGATGATAGTTTACTCTTTAATATCTGTATTATGTTATTTTTCTCACAGCACTAAATGTTTAATATTTGTCTTCATGTTACATGTCATCAAATACACACTAGATGCTCTGAAAGCTGGATTATCTCTGTTCTGCTCATTGTATGTTTCAATAGAGTACACAGAGTCTCTCTGGTTGCCTAGTAGTTAGAATTGGGTTCTCCCCAAGTATAGAATTTAGCACAATGTACAGGCTGATATAGATGTTTGTGGATATTATATATATATATATAAATTATATTTACAGGTATAATTGATATAAGTGAAATAGAGATATATTTCAAAATATGAGTACTAGTGGCCGTCTTTGAGAGGTCAGATCATGGATATTTTATTCTTTCACTTTTCCATGCCCTGCATCTCCTAAAAGTAGGTAACAATAAAAGTAACGGTTTAAAGGATGCATTATTTTTTAGTTTAGAAAGGCTTGGAGCAATTGGACTCTACCAAGATCAGGCAGTCACCTTATCTCTCCATGACCCTCTCAATGCCAACAGTAGCAGCCAGTCCAAAAGCATGGCTTTCCCAGAAAACTAACAGACAACCAAAAAAGACCTCAGAAACTTACTTTTCCTAGTATAACACCCGTTAGCCCAGCCCTCATCTAGAAACAAGCAACTGCCAGTCATCATCAGGCAAGACCTCAGTGTCGGTATCCCATAAACACATCTCTGCCAACATCACCAAGAAAGGAAAGAAACAGGAGGGGCTGGAGAGATGGCTCAGTGGTTAAAAGTGCGCACACTGCCTCTATAGAGCCGAGTTTAGTTCCCAGCAGCCACATCTGGTGGCTCACAGCCACCAATAATGCCAGTGCCAGGAAGATCTGAACCCTCTGACTTCCATAGTCACTTACATACACAATTTTAACTAAATATTCTTTTTTTAAAAAAAAAAAAAAGCTGGGTGATGATGGTACACACCTTTGGGAAGCAGAGGCAGACAGATTTCTGAGGAGAAAGCTTCACTCCATAATGCAGAGACTCGCAAGGTCAATGAGCTAATAGGTGACAGTGGTATGGTCAGTCATAAACAAGAGCATGCATAGCATTCAGGATGCAAGGACCAACAAGGAAGAGGTGGGAGGATGTGAGCACCGGGGGTGGAGGCGCAGTGCTGTGAAATGCTGTCTTCTGCACATGGTGTGGTCGTTGTTCTAGTGGCCTCACTGTAGCTGTGGTTACTTGCACAAACCTGCACAGGACTCAGTCCGCCAACATGATGGAAGGAAAGGTTTGTGAGAACCCACCCCTCCCAGAGGGGAGTTAATGGTTGATTGGGGAGGGGGTGTCACTTTTTCAGTGGAGTAGCTACGCTTATGCAAGCATCCTCACTTAAACTCGGTGGGACACACACAGAAATGGGGGGAGTGTCATGAAAAGAGGAGGGAGACTGATTAGGAAGAGGGGCCTCCACAGAAGAGAAAGGGAGGGCCGGAGAAGGAAATCTGGGGTGAAAACTACTAAAATTCATCACATACATATAGAAAACTACCAAAGCTACCAAATAATAAATATTTTTAAAACCTCGATGTAGCACAAAGCATCTAGAGATTATCTCGGTATTCACAGTTTAAATGCTATCTTCCTTAAACCTTTCCCAAGGAACATGCTTATTTTCACAAACATCCTTTCATGTGTACATCCAAATACATGGTCTCTCTTCCCCGGAGCTTCTGACTCCTGAGCTAAGAGTCTGTTGCTCATTTGACCACAATGTGATCTTTCGATAAAAGTACCTACCTTACTTAGTAAGTGCTTTTACTGTGAGCAGATATTCTGCATATTTTGTTTTTAATTAGCATACAACTGTACATCTTTATGGACTACAGCGTGATGCCATTTGCAAACATGTATACTCTGTGCAATCACTAGGCATTTAGCATACTTTAAAATGCTGGTTAATACAGTTTTTAATAATCTGTGATAGGGGAGTAAGCATCCCACAAGGATGCTTATATAGTTTTCTTACATGGATACAAAGACTTGGGGGACTTTTTTTTATTTGTAGTTCTTATAATTGAACATGATATGAGTTTCTAAAACTGTTTTCAAAATTCCCAGTAATTAAATGACTCCTGGTGGAGAACACTAATTGATTCAAGCAAATTCTTCCTTTCCTTAAGCATTGTATAGGAATAAATATAACTTATTTGTTTGAATTGCTATATTTTTGTTTAATTAGATAAATTAAAAGCCTTATCATTTGGGGCCGGTATTTCTTAAGTATCTCCAGTCTCATTTTGTCAGATGGAGATTATACTGGGTAGGAGATGAAAGAGGTGGAAGAAGTGGGGGCCAGACCCTATTTTTCTGGAGGCAGCAGCAGTGTGAACTATTTTAATCATTTTGAGATGCTACGTACTAAGTTCCCTTTGGAAACAAGAATACATAGTAATACTTTCCTTTGTAACCAGAGAGCCCATGGAACCCAACTCTTTCAGATTGTCTCCTGTTCAGAGAGCAAAGCCTAGAAGAATAGAGTAATCTGAGCTGGGCAACACGGAGAGCCCAGATCCGATCCTGGTTCTGTTAACCTTGATGTTTTCGGATTGTGTTTTGTGGACAGATAGAGGAGGAGCCTAAGACGCTAGAGAGGAAACTTCACAGCGACCCAGCTCAGATCCTGGCTCAACATTAACCTTGAATAATTTTTTTCACCTGAATTCTAATTTCCACTCTGTTAAAGTGAATATAAGAAACATATCTCGTGAGAGTGTTGGGAGAAATTATTAGGAAAGTATAAGGAATGCTCTGGTATACAGCAGGCACTCAGTAAGTACTAGTGCCCTTCTCCCACTTATAGAAAACTACAGTTGGGCAATGCTTTAAGAAAAGGGTTTTATGGAGTTTTTATGGAGATCTGGACACACTCCTGGCTATTATTTTATCAGGAAATGCTTGAGCGACACATGTCAAGGAGATGGTCAGACAGAGAAAAGCATGTGACATTATGTGGCTGGCATCATTCGGAACCGTGGAGATCCGGCTGCTGCAGTGGGTGCAGCACGCGATGAATAACGGCTCTGAGAGGACAAAGCACGCTGCCTGCTCACGGGCATCTCGTGGGAGCGTGTCACCCAATATCCTCAAGAAGGCTTTTCGTCTACTGCCACTGGCTGGCTGCCACTCAGCTTTGAATAAACTTTTCCCTGGTGAACAAACATGGGAAAATGTAAAATTTGAACAGAATTCTAATGATTATTCACAAACTAATTACTGAAGTTATTCAAAGAACAAACGCAAAGTTCTCTCCCCATATTGAAAATGTTAGATTCCTTTTAAGTGATTTCTTTAATTCCTAAATTGAATTTCTAATTTAATTCTAATTTAATTAATTTAATTAAATTTTAATTAATAACCACTGAGCCATCTCACCAGCCCCAAAGCAGGCTGTGTGGTAGTGGTGGTGGTTGCTGTTGCTGCTGTTGCTGCTGCTGCTGCTGCTGCTGCTGCTGCTGCTGCTGCTGCTGCTGGCTGGGTTGGCGGGTTGGCGGGTTGGCGGGTGGGTTGGTTGGTTGGGTTTGGGTAGTACTAAGAATTAAATCTAAAGCATCTATATGTAACACAAGCACTCTAGCACTCAGCTTCAGCCCCAGGCCTCGGGCTCAGCTCTTACATGGGTGCTAGGGATCCAAACTCAGATCCTCACGTTTATGTGGCAGGTACTGTACTTTACCATCCCCAAGCTAAGTTTTCATGACTTATGACAGTACTCAGGGCTAGCTCTGAGCTTTCATACATAATTAATGTTTAGCTTGCACAGAATCTGACACTACAGCAGGAAAGAGCTCAGGAGGCTGCGATGGGTGTTGTTCTTATTACAGCACCTATCTGGCCTCAGACTGCTCACTGGTGACAGCGCTGTTTATGAGAGAGGGGTGCATGGGTGTCACAGGGGACAATCTCTGAATCATTCCATACTTGTGCTTCTTTGCCAAACCTACTGGTGAGGAATGCAGATCTTCCCACCCAGTGAGTACTGTTGTCTTTTAAAAAGATAGATTTCAAAGCCCAGAGAGCACTGTCTAAATCCTTCTTTCTCCTTCAAGAAAGTCTTCTAGCTGATGAGCCCTATGAAAATGTAGGCTGACCAGATCCTCCAGTGTTCTTAGGGAGCTGGTCTCCAACACACCACCCAAGACACCCTAAACACTTATCCAGACATTGTGTGCATATAACACTCAGTTTTCAATAAAAGAAAAACTAATCTTTCAGCAGCTAATTACCTTTCAAATGTATGAGAGCATAAACATTTCCCTGAACTGGTTAAAAAATAATATCCAAGTTGAAATTTATTTCAATCTCTGTACTGAGCCTAAATCTCTTTGCCTTTATCTCTTTTCTTTATCTAACTAACATCTATTCCTTTCCTCTATGCTCAGTGGTCACCTGTTCACAGGGAATCTTAGTTTCCCCTCCCTAACTCCCCATCCCTACATTACACACGCACCCTTTGGTAACCCACGCACCTGTCTACTTACCCATTTCTCCATCAGACCTCTGCACCCTGAGGCTTAGAATAGCTCTCAGTGCTTTTGAACATGAGAACGAACATCAAGATGACAAAGTGACTCCCATGAGAGGTAGCTGAACAGGTGACAGGAAGGACCGAGAAAGCCCCAGATGCTGCATTTTTTCTCTTCAGATGTTACATCCAGTAGTGACCTGACAAATGTCGCCTCCCTAATGAATGTCCCCAAGACTTCACTATTTGGCATTCAGTTATAGAAAACTCAACAGGAGTCATATATTTCAGGAGTTTTATCTCCTTACTGTGTGCATGTCTTTTCAGCTAAATTCAATAATTCATTGAACTCCCAGCTGCCATTGTAGCAACACTTCCTACCCAAGTGTATGACCACCAGACCTTCAAGGCGTTCTCTCTTCTCCTCCTCTTCTCTCCTCTTTTCTTCCTTTCTGTCTTCTCTTCTCCTCTCCCTCTCTCCTCCTCTTCCTCTCTCTTCCTCTTTCTCTGTCTCCCTCCTCTTTCTCCCCCTCTCTCTCCTTTGTTTCTCCTCCTTCTCTACTCTCTGCCCATCCCCTCCTCTTCTCCCCGTCTTCCTTCCTCCCCCTCCTCCTCCTTCTTCCCTCTCCCTCTTCCCTCTCCTCTCTCTCTCTCTCCCCTCTCCTCTCCCCTCTCTCCCTCTCTCTCTACCCTCAAGACAATGAGGCTGACTGCTAAGGTCCCTGACACTTGTGATACAGTCAGGATGAAGGACTGAGCTGGGAGGAAAAGAAAAACTTGGCTTCTTTCTTTCTTACTCTCCAAAATCCCAACAGGCTCTCCTATAATCATTCATGTGCATAATTCCCTGCTAACAGCTCGTTATCCTGCTGCTCCGTGTCCTCAATCACAACAGCAACTGTCCTACTGGACAAAGGCCATGCAAGAGAGTAAGGTGTGAGATGGGCTGATTATGAGCTGTAGACATGGTGAACACTAACTCTTGTATGAATCGTGATGATGAATTTGAAATTTTCCTTTTCTTCTACAATCACATACTCTTTGTTTCCAGCCTAAAGTATAAAAGCAAAATGCTGGTCTCCATAAATATTTTCTGCTTTTTTGTTTTACAAATTCGCCCTGAGGGACTACCTACCAATCTCTCTTAAAGCTGACCTAGCGGCTCATTGTGGGTGAAATTTCCCTCCATCCTGGCCATAAAGCCATGATCCATACATTTTTTCTTGGCTTTAACTGAGCTGATCACCCTACTTCCCCACCACAGGAGACTTTCATGACATTCCATTCCACCCCGTGCTATTTCAGCTGGTAACACACAGCTGATCTCTCTGCTCCTATCAATCACATATATTTATCAAGATCGACTTGGTTCAACCAAGTTCAGCCACACGTAAGACAAACGTGCTGATTGGACAGTGGTGACCAGGAGTCAGAACTTTTACAAGAAACTGCAGAAGGGCCTACGTGACCTTTGGCCTCCACAGAGAGGAATGATAGACTTCCTTCCTGTAATGGACCCTCCAACCAGGCCTGTTTTGCTGTCATGGCCGGACATGCACTCCTCTGATGAAAACATACTTTCTCACATGCCAGTTTCTTTTTAGTTTTTGCTTAGTATAAAGAATAACGAGCTTCATTGTGACATTTTTACACACACACATCACTGTACTTTGTTCATATCCCCCGTTGCTCTCCCCGGACCCTCCTCCCTGCTCCCCCTAGTCCACCTCCTACCCCAAGCAGTTTCTCACCTAGCAGCCGAGATTCCCGCCTAGAAGCAAAACAGCTCAGTGACACCAGCACAGAATGGCAGGGGCAGCTTCATGGGCTGCAAAAACAGGTGTGGCAACATGCTTAGGGCATCTGGCTACCAGGAGCATGCCTGGCAGTTCAGTATGGACTACCGGTTGTCATCTGTGCAACAGAATGAAGTCTGACTGTCCTGTGTAAAGCTGTCCAGAGGCTCACATCCAGCTGATGAACAGTGTTTTCCAACCAAGCAATAACACAGGATGACCTGTGGCCAGTTTCACTCACAGATCTCACAGGAGTCAGCTTTCATATAGAAATTTTTTATTGTCCTGAATCTGTGCGACTTAGTACTTACGTACTCTGAGCAAGGTGTTTCCATTCTCTCTGCTTCAGTTTGATTTTCATCTCTGAGATGGAGCATGGGATTACAGGTTCTAAGATTTCCTATTCTTTTTGGGTGTTATATTAACCAGTATCAGCTCTAAAAATCAATCTGAAGCCTGACCTGTGCCTGGCTGAAGGACTCCAATTATCTGGAATAGCAGATAAATGCAGGTGGTATATCTCCAGGTAAAATGTCCCATAATTTTCCACTTCTCTCTAGAGGCATTATATTAAATCTCATGTTCCGGTGCAAAAACTGTACCATCTTTTATTTTTCTATGACACAGCATCCCACCTTGACCTCCCCATAAGAAAAAAGCCTGATATTCATACACACATATACATACATACACACACACACACACACACACACACACACACACACACACACAATCTTTCTAAAACAAAAACATCTATCTATTTGGTAAACTGAACATCTTTATCTGTCTCATGTTTAAAGCTCCCAAGCCTTCATCTTTGGTTTCTATTTCAGCAACTTAGCATCCCAGTAACTTCCCAGAAAAAAAATGACAATTGTATTCACTTCGTGAACTGTCTCACTAAAGCACTCAGAGCGCATAGTTAATGGTTCAAATGAACTTCTCATTAATAACACCGAGAAGTGGCATTTCTGCATCATAAACTAATACATGCTTTGCAAAGCTTCGCCTACTGTTTCATCCAGTGCGTCCACAGCAAGCCAGGGCAATGTGGGCATGGGCAGCCTGGACGAATCAAATGCCAGTTCAGAGTTGTACCAGCAAGTGATGTGTGTTATTTTAGCTGGAAGAATCCGTCTATTAAATTTTCATAACTCTAAGAATGAAATAGATGTCCCATCACTCTCAGGATTGTTCCTCTACTTCTCCACACAGACACACTCACAGAGAGCCTGATTTGTGGGAATGAGTAACCTGAGTGCCCTGGCCTGCTATCCCATATCCACATCGTGACTGAAATAAGTTGATGGATGCTTTGGTAAGAAAAAGGGCACAGTAGAGATGGCTCCATATAAAACACCCACTGAAATAAAGCATGTGGTGTTCGTGCCATTAACCACAAAGCTCGTTTTTCCTGTTCTGTTATAATTACTGCTGTTTAAATAAAACTATACATTCAACTGTAGCTGGAATTGTGTGTACCGCAGAGACTCAAGATTCAAGGAAGTGCCGGGTGGTGGTGGCGCACGCCTTTGACCCCAGTTCTCAGGAGGCAGAGGCAGGCAGATCTCTGTGAGTTCAAGGCCAGGCTGGTCTACAGAGTGAGTTCCAGGACAGCCAGAGCTACAATAGAGAAACCCTGTCTTGAAAAACAAAACTAAACAAAACAAGATTCAAGGAAAAGACAACTTACACTTGCTCAGTCCTGCAGGAGGTACGAGGTTAGATGCATTGTCTTATGACTGGGTTGACACCTAAAGCAAGCCTGTTCAGCAGACACTGCCTCCCTTGGCAGGTTCATTCACTTATTCTGCTAGTGCCCACCAACCCGGTAGAGACCAGCACTCATCATCAACTCGTTTCAACCTGCATCACCACCAGCTGCTGTGTGAACCATGATGTCCTCTTGAGGCTCAAGGCCCTGATGATGGCTAAGTTAGGCATGTCCTAGTTTAATGTCGGTCTAGGAGGCCAACAATCTTCCCTGACATCCACATAAACTCAGATAGGACGGTACAGAACAAGATCCTGATTTCTAGAGGAAGACTGGGATACAATTCAACAGTTTGCTCTGGATTATAGCTAATGAAACTTTATTTCGAGCAAATACCAGCTACCCTTAGCCCAGCCCTACCTGTAAACACAGCCTCTGGAACTGCTCCAGGGCCATGGTAAGGTACGTGACCCCTGTCCATCAGATTTCTGCTCTAGTCAGTATCACCCATGGCTGGCTGCTGAAATCTTGCTCCTTGAGTCTACCTCAGCAATAGGCTGCCTCCATGGCTGCTTGCCTTGATTCCTCCAAGCTCTCTTCTGGTCTTGGTGGCCAGTGGGCCCTGAGCATGACACGGCTTGGCAACATGGGTGGCCACAAGTATAACACATGATTCAGAAGCTGTCCCAGCCACAGTAACTCTGCCCAGAGAACAGCAGAACCCTACGGTGCCTGCCAACCAGCCAAACACTGTATCTGAGGACTGAACCTACACCAACCCAGAGAAAGTCTGTGGGGCAAATCTTTCTGTGTAGTGCTTTCCTCACTCATTATTTACAGCACAATGGTAATGCGTTCAGGAAAAGCTTGTGCTTGGCATGTGGTAGTCACCTACAGATCACCTAAGCCACACCAACTATGGGGTAGAAAAAATAAACAGACTGCTTAGAATTAATAGAAAAACAGGTAATCTCCCCTACTCCCTATTAGAATAAATGCCGCATTTGTAAATGCCTAGAGCAGCAAGCGGTTCTCAACCTGTGGGTCACAACCCCTTCCTAGGTTGAATGACACTTTCCCTGGGGTCATCTAAGACCATCTGCATATCAGGAATTTACATTATGATTCGTAGCAGTAGCAAGATTACAGTTATGAAGTAACAACAAAAATGATTTTATGTTGGAGAGTTGGGGGTCACCACAACATGAGGTGGCAGAATTCAGAAGGTTGAGAACCACTGGCCTTGACTATGTATCATATCAACAAAAACTCAGAGGTTTCTAGAAACCATGACCTTCCCTAACAGTGAAAACAGATATGAGAAACTGGAGGGATAATAATCAATAAGGTGGAACTATCAGATGAAGAATTTTAAACACCTGCTTTAAAGAAACTCAGTGAGCTTGAAAAAAAAAAATCAAGAAATATTTCAATATTCCAATCAAAAAGCTTAAAGATAAAGAGGTAATAAATGCCAACTCTGGAGCAGAGATATACACTCAACAAATTTAAAAATAGCAGAGGCATCAGTACCATTACAGATCCAAGGGAAAAAGACTAGTGAGCTAAAAGAAGAGCTATTTGATAACACAGCTGCAGAAGAAAGAAAAAGTAGGGTGGTAGGAACAATTATCGATAGGGAACAGAAGAAACCTCATAGGAGCTATCAAAAACCATTAAAGAGGTAAACATTCAGTTATTTGGGGTGTAGAAGAACTAGAGAATGCCAAGGAGGATAAAGTTACTACAAGAAATAACAGAAAAATTCTAAACCTAAGAGGAATACAGACATCCAGGTGTCTGTATCCCTCTTACACATACACATCAGGTGTCCTGGTGTGCCTTCTGTTGCTGTGACAAGCACCGTGACCAAAACCAGTGCAGGGAGAAAAGGGCTCATTTAACTTACATGTTACAGTCCTTCATTGAGAGAAGCCAAGGGAAGAACCTAGAGGCAGGAAATGAAACAGAGACAATACAGGAATGCTACTCCCTAGCTTGCTTCCCATGGTTTGCTCAATCTGATTTCTTATAAAGCACAGACCCACCTGTCTAAGGATGGCACCGCCCATAGTGGGCTGGCCCTCCCACACTGATCATCAGTCACAAAAATGCTCACAGGCAAACCCAATAGAGGTAATTTTTCAATCAGGTTCCCTCTTTCCAGGCTTGTCAAGTTAACAATGGACTATTGACACCAGGTGTAGGGAAGTCAAAGGTCATTGACCGTATCTACAGAACATATTCTCAAAGTTAAAAGAAACAAAAGGATATTACCAATGTTACAACAGAAAAGAAACAACCCAGAGAGAATTCACAATTACCTGACAAAGAACTATTCACCAGAACCTTATGGGCCAGGAGAGAACAAACTAATATTTTTATACTATTAAAGGGGGAAAAATGAGAATCAAAAACATTGTTCCCAGAAAAGCTATCATTCATACATGAAGGAGAGGGAAGGTTATTCAGATATTCAGAAGCTGGGGAGAGTATCTCCACCAGCCAGCTCTACAAGAAATGTTAAAGGAAGTTCTTCAAACTGAAAGTGCAGTGAGTATGTAAGAGAGCATGAGATTGCACAGAACTCATTGCTCAAAGTCAGTGTGCAAATTCTGAAACTCTAGCTTTGTAAATGCGATGTATAAACTGTTCATACCATTAGTAGGATGACTAAGGAACCAAACAGCTAAAAATAATGACAGGAATGTGTTAAGAGATGGGCAACACGGGAACTGGAGCGATGACTCAGTGGTTAAGAGCTCTTGCTGCTCTTGACTCTTGTTTGGTTCCCGGCAAGCAATTCAAGTGGCCCACAACCCCCTGTAACTCCAGCTCCCGGTGACCGGACACCTGCCCCTGGCCTCTGCGGACACTGCACTCCTGTGCACATACTCACACAGACATACAGAATTAAAAATAAAATAAAGGGCAACATGGAAGGATATAAAATAAAGGGGTTCAGTATACATGAGGTCTGGATTCATTCACCTGTTGCTTAAGATGTTGTACCTGTTGCTGAACCCAGTCTTAGGACCCTTGGGGACAGGGATGAGCTGGTGCAGAGTCAACAACACAGACTCCACACAGACTCCGGGAGTCAGGTAAGCAGAAAAAGCAGACGCCAGAAAGAGGGCTGCCTTTTAAACCCTCTCCCAGCATCCCATTGGCTCCTGGATTGCAGGCTGCTGTTGTGGCTCTTTCTCATTGGCTTGCATCTCGCCACGTCATCTGTCTCTGGGCCCCAGGTTTTCAGGTTGGCTCAAACAAGGAGGCTTAACTGCACATGTGTCAATGGTGGACTTATCTCCAGGCATGCTCAGGCACATCCAGCCGGCCCTAAGTGGGAGCCCAACCATGCATGAGCAGTGTATATGTGCTGTTTGGCAAGCCATGCATACACGCTGTTTAGCGGCGGGTATTGTTCCTGCCACATTCACCTACACCAAAAAAGTAAAATCTGCTGGGGCTGGAGATGTGGCTTAGCAGTTAAGAGCATGTACTGCTCTTGCAAAGGACCCATTCCAGGCACCCATATTATGCAGCTCACAATTGCCTCTAACTCAAGCTCCAGGGGATCTGACACCCTCTTCTGTTCCCAAGGGCAGAAACTTGAAAGCACAAAGAGAAATGGAATACCAGTGTAAACTTCTTTAGTAGTGTATTTTCCATTTTCTGTCTCTGCTTTGGTTCTTATCACCATCTCCTCATTTCAAACTAGTTTGTTACTGTCAAAAACTTTTGGTAAATGTCATGCCAACAACAAACCAGAAAACTGCAGCCTACAAAGACCATGTGTAGTAACCAGCCTGGCAAGGATGAGAATATCCTAAAAAGTCACCTGTGTCCCACACTTTAGCTCAGTTTGGCTTGCTTTTTTAGACAGCTTTTTATACTACTGAAACAACACCCCACCACCACCACAAAAAAACAAAAACAAAAACAAAAACAAAAAAAACCTGGAATTCCCCGGGTTTGGGTCAAGATAAAGCCTAAATCCTGGGCAACCACAGGGGAATCTTCTCTCCTGGAAAGATACACAAATTTCCAATGTTTTGGGAAAAGTTACAGAAAAGGCAGTGACGGACTATGAGTGGGTAGGACTCACCTTGACCAGGACCACTTAGGTGCATACATTGAAACTTCAACCTCACATCAAGACCCCAAGAATGGACCTGTGAGGGTCACTGGATCTCTTTGTTCCCTTCCCAAATGGTCATGCTGAACGAACCTCCCTTCTCTGCTTTTTGCTATTAACTTGGCAGCTTTAACTCACTTGCTGAGGACGTGGGGTCACTCCTGGCTTGTAGGGGACACAGACTGTGATTCCAAGTCAAGGAACAGAGTCATGATAAGTGTCTTCTGAGAAGTGACATCCAACGGTGTGGAGTCAACTGATCCACGGGCATCTGCGGAGGCCTCTACTCTTCTCCGTAATACTGTGTATTCAATGTATACACCAAACGTTTGTGTTAGTCTATGTATTGCTAAGTATCCCCTGATACTTAATACTACCCTAGGTGATATTTTTTCATTTTTATTTTCTAATTTTCTTTGCTAGGCTATAGAAGGGCACTGGCTTCTGAAATATTAAAAAGAAATAGACTCCTACAGAAACATTACATTTAATAATGCTTTCTTTTTGTCTTTACTCACGTCAAATACTTTCTAAGTTCGCTCATGGTGTATTCTTTGTCCTGGGAGTTATGAAAAATCATATATGACTTTTTTCCAAGTCTTCTCACTGCATCCCCTGTCTTCCTTTAGTGTTTGGTCCCTCTAAGACTGTGGGTCTCACAGTCAGTAACATAGAGTCTGTTACGGAATAATCTAATTTCTAACAGATATTAATGGAAGTTGACAGAAACCATGATTATACAGAGCCACCCCTTCTCCCATATTCATCTTCACAGAAATCATGTCACCATGGAAGAAAGCTATCTCACTTCAAAGAAAGATGGAAAGTCTTTAATAAAGAGACAGTTTGCGAAGGTAGACAGGGCTAGGGTGAGCCACAAGAGATCATAAAGCTTCCTGACATAAGAAGTTACAGGCATCGGCTCAGGAGAATGGGCTATTGGAAACCATACAAGGTTCTGGAAAGACCTGTCCAACAGGAGGTCCATGTATAACAGGCATCCATGTATAACACAGGATCAAAAACAAAGAAATAAACACTCTTATTTCTCTGTCTTATCCCATATTCCAACTTCCTATCTCCTCCCATTAGCAAATGCCATCCCAAAGCTGACAGGCACTGTGGCCTCATGTACACAATCCAAGGAAATCAAAATCCGAGAGCGCAGAGCAAAATAATGGCGGAAAACAAATCTGGAAATGGAGACGAGAAACACTCAGAGGAAACAGCATGCTGGGAATTTCTGTGCATCCAGTTTAGCCCTTATGGTTGAAACTACCAGCTGAATGAGATTCCTTCCATGAGCACTTCCTTTGAACTAAGACAGAGTCTACAGGGAGCGAGAGAGGAGGCCCAGCGGTGAAGAGCATATACTGCTCCTCCAGAGAACCCAAGTTCGATTGAGAGCACCTATGTCAGATGGCTCACCACCACCTGTATCTCCAGCTCCAGGGCATCTGACGCCTTCTTCTGGCTTTCATGAGTACCTGTACCCATGTGCACATAACCGCACACAGACAAACACACATAAATACAAGTAAACTTTTTTAAAAAAGAAAAGGATGGAATCCACAAACAGAAGAAGCTTGCCAGGGTACTACTCACAGGGACTTTTCCTGTGTGATTCAGTTCTTAGAGCAGTAAGCCTGGCTGATTGACATGGAGATCTGAAGTGTAATCCTACATGGCATTTACTCTTCCTTTAAAAGCAGCTTAATTTCAGTCTGTGAGGCTATCTGTTCTCTCTAAGCTCACTAAAGAAAAATGTCATATAATGATAACCAAACTTCTAATAGCAAATAGCACTTGAAAACTATATCCAGGTGTGGGCATTAGAGCCTGTATCAGTGGGCACTTTGCTCCACTAGAACTTTATGCATCTTACAAATGCAGAATTCCCAGGAAGCAGGGAGCATTTGGGACTCTCATCCCAGTGACTGGTCTAGTATTACACCCAAGGCATTCTAACTCCTGAGGCATGCAATCCTTTCTAAGAACCACAATTAACAAAGGTCTATCTATAGCTGCTGTCAATCAGGCTTTCCTGGTAGTGGGTGCTAATCAACACTGGCTTTTCTTTAGAATGAAAGAAAATTAAGCGGACCATTAGGAGTCACCTCCAGTTGTATTTTGACATATTCCTATTTGAAATACTCAGCTCTTCCCATCAGCTTTAGTAAGGTTTGGGAGAAAAGAAAAACTGAGATGTGGCATGACAGAACTCAAATCTATAACAAAAGAAAAACAAAACAACAAAGCAAAACTCTGAATCCATTTACAAACTGTCCTCTGAAGAGAAGTTAATATTGATGCCAAAGCTAAAATTAATAATTTGTTTAAGAAATATTGATTGAGCATCTCCTAAGTGCAAGGCACAAATCCGTGTTGGGACTATGAAAATAAATACGCCACAAAGACCCTGAGCTAATGTTGTAGTCAAATGTAAGAAAAATTTAGATGTTTTAATGAAAGAGCAAAGACATTCCCACAAACAACATAGAGCATGGCAAACACCACAAAGGACAACACGTGACACAAAGTAACGCCAAGGCCAGAGAGACCTGGATGTCATTCACACAGAGCAGGGAAAGAAAAGATCCCTACAGACAGGACACTTAAGCTAAAGCATAAAGAATCCATGGCCTGACCAGCAGAGTTGCTTGCAATGTTTTTCTCCAAAGGAAATAACTAGGGCTAGAACATTCTAGACAGTAGATCTGGTTCTAGGTGCTAGGTCTGGTTCAAAGAAGCTAGGAGTAAAAAATAATCTTTCAAAGAGGCTAAGAAAAAAAATAATCAATTTTTTGGTCTGTGTAAAAAAACAGCAGAGAAATTCAATTTTAATTGTGGTGAGACATGCTTAAATGTAGCAATGACTAGATACATTTTTCAAGATTCATTTATTTCATTTTATGTGTATGAGTTTTTTTTTTCCTGCACGTGTGTATGTGTACCATGTATGTATAGTGCAGGAGGAGGCCAGAAAGGCACATGTGATTCCCTGGGACTGGAGGTATGAATTGTGTGAACCCTATGTGCATGCTGGAAAACAGACCCAGGTCCTCTGAAAGAGCAGCAAGTATCTTAACTGCTGAGCCATGTCTCCAGTCCCTACATTTATTTGAGAAACACTCTTGTGTTGGTACTGTGGGGGTAAGTAAATAAAGTATATGAGCTCTTAGACAGAAAAAGAAAGCTGCCAGCCAAGTGGCTATTGAAATAATCATTAAGGTGATGTCTTTGTGGCCCAGATTTATGGAGAGAGTTATATTGGAAATACAGTTAGTGGTAAAAATTACTATGTTTGACTTCTAGATTAGATTCATAAATGGAAATGAAGGAGAGGTTGAGTCCTCGTTGCCAACTTGAGTAGCCAGATGGATGATCATCACACTGAGATGGAGACTGAAAAGACTAGGGCAGATCTGACATGAGGGCTGAACACATGGCTCAGTGGTTAAGAACACTTGCTGCTCTTACAGAGGACTGGAGTTCAGTCCTCAGCATGTTAGGTGGCTCACCACCTTTAACTCCAGCTCCAGGAACCTGACTCCCTCTTCTGGCTTCCTCAACCACTGCACACACATGATGCACATACCAACAGAGAGATGCACACACATACATATGAATAAAAATAAATTAAGGAAAAGATCCTATGCAGTGCAGCGGAAAACACAACTTTTTATTTAAGCAACATGCAATCTGAGATGCTTGCGTGATAGTCCAGCAAAGCCAGGAGGTTTGCACATCACTGCTTGAAAGTGAGGTTTGCTAGGACTAATGTAGATTTGTATACTACCCCAAATGCAGGATTAGAGATTTGTACTTGCTTTGTTTGTGGTGAGGATGTTTGAGTTTTCTGGCTATGTAGCCCAGGCTGGCTTCAAACCCACAGACCTTTTGCCCCTGCCTCATCAGCACTGAGATTATTTCATTTTATGTGCATGGGTGGTCTTTTTCTGCATGTGCGTATGTGTTCCATGTATGTATAGTGCAGGAGGAGGCCAGAAAGGCACATGTGATTCCCTGGGACCGGAGGTATGAATTGTGTGAGCTCCCATGTGCATGCTGGAAAACAGACCCAGGTCCTCTGAGAGAGCAGCAAGTGGATGAGAGCCGCCACACCCAGCCAGCAGCCGGAGTGCCAGCGATGGCTCAGAAAACATGTGCAGTACACTAGGGACCTGATTTTATTTTTTCCAAACACTACCCAAAACTAATTTCACCTTTTTTTTTAATCCATCTGTATGGAGGTGAAATGTGAGTTTCATCACACACTAGATTCACACCGTGTGTCATTTCTGGACTCTCACTCCACTGTTCATTTGTCTGCCCGTGTCCTCTGTAACATCCATGTTACCCATGGTGCTTTCCATGTGAACACTGTCCCTTGCATTAGTTTCCTATGTGCTTCCTTTGTGCTTTCCTGAATTTTCCTGCCTGTTTTGTTCCATAGGACCTCTCACATCTGCATCAAACAAACATTTGCCATAATCTTACTTTGTAATGGGTAAACATTAGAAATGTAATCAGACCAAAGTTTCCCTGAAAATGTGAGGTTTTTAAATCTTGTTTTCACTTGATCTATTAATTTGCTAAATCACAGAAATTTAAACTCTGCATCTGTGGCATACAGATGCGGTTGTGTTCTGCCGACAGGGAGAAGACTGTGAAGCTACGGTCTGCAGAGGGTGAAGGCAGAGGAACTTCCTCTCTCCGGATGCCTGGGGTGTCTATATACTGCTCTTCATCTCGCTCTGCTGGATGCACAGGAATACAAGAGTTAAGTTCCTGGGACAAAGAACATAAGGGCAGACAGTTGTCCATCACCTCCCAATATGGACACCTTGGGGACCAGACCTTTAAACACACACACCTTTTGGGACATTTACACAGAGACATTTACATAGATCATACCAAAAGCAAATGAACGTAAATGGTTGAAATCTTAAATGCATTTGATAAAGCACAATGATAATTTAGGGAAAATAAAAAAACTACCAGAACCCCTTTAGAGGCTGCCAAAATTCCTAAATAATGATAATAAGAATAAGAATAACCTGAAAGCTAGCCAAGGCCAACAAATTCTGAAAGCTGAAAGAATGCATATTGATTTTGTCTTTCCATATGAGCCACATTCAGACTAAACGGATAGTTTTTCCGGAAACACACTGCATGACTGAGTATGTTTCCTCACCTCTCTGAGAAGTCTCATCCATCTGTAAAGGAAGACACACACCTCATAGTGATGCTAAGAGGATTGCATTAGGCAATGTGCGTAAAACTCCCAGCACAGGGGCTTATCTCCTTTGAAAAGTCATAAGGGTTTCCACACAATTAACCTGTCATGTACTTCATTTTATTCTGAAGACCTTTCTCCCATTCAATGGTCCATTGCAAAACTTTGTCTATCGGGTCAACTGCATGTCAAGCACTTTAAGTTCAAAATTAGGGATTAGAACATGCTCTTGATCTCCAAGAACTTCTAATCTAATGGGAAAGTGACTGAGGAGATAACCAGGAAGTCAGCAGAGATCCCCAGAGTGCTGTAGACTCACGGAGGTTGTCCGAGTGGCTTTGTATCACCTGTGTTCCTGTGCTATTAAAGAAGGAGTGGGAGGAAGGAGAGGAAGGGGGGAGAAGAAAAGGAGGAGGTAGAGAAAGGAGGAACAAGAGGAAGAGGAGGGAGGGGAGGAAGAAAAGGAAGAGAAGAACAGAAGGACGAGGTGAAAGAGAAGGGGGAGAAAGAAGAGGGAGAAAGAAGGAAAGGGAAGGGAGGGAAGATCAGGAAGAGGAAAGGAAGGAGAGAGAGAGGAGGAGGAGGAGGAAGAGGAACAGTAAGAGGAAGAGGGAGAAAGAAAGAGGAGGAGGAAGAGGAACAGTAAGAGGAAGGGGGAGAAAGAAAGAGGAAGAGAAGGCAGAGAGGGAGAGAGAAATAGAAAATTACCAAGAAAATAAAAACAGAGATAAGTTAACAACAGGAAAAAAATAGATTTCCCATCCTTTAGGTTCATAGGTAACAGTGTCTGAGGCTGGGGTCTGTCTTACCTGCCTGGCAACACACAGTTCTGCTAAGCTATTCAAGGCACGTTCCCCACACAGGACAAATAGAGCAAGAATGAAGATTAATGAAGACAAATAGCATGTGCAATGGCAGCATCTAATTCAAGGTAAGCTGCCCCAGAGATGACAGCTGAGATTCACTCAGACCCCAAAACTATACCCAACAGCAATTCATTATACGCATGAAATGAAATGAGAATCAATGACCCCCAGCGTGAGCTCATCTTCTGGGACTCTCCTGCGAGCAGGTGGTGAGCCAGTTGCAAAAATCTATTTGATACAGGATAGAGAGGTTTTTGTTTTAAAGAAATAGGAGGAAACAAGGCTACTGGCACTGAGCAAGCCTGAGAAGCCGGGATGGAGAATGGTTCCTTGGCTGCCTGTCAGATGGTATCACCAGTCGTGGACTAGTTTTTATTTACACATTCAATTAGAAAAATCACAAACACCACTGTGAAGGAAGCAAATCTGAACAAGACAAGCATGAGTGTACAAACATTCAAAACTTTTTAAAAGGTGCAACAAATTGTTCCTCGGATGATCAACCGTTACAGTATTTGAATAACATCTGTAGCTGTGACTATTTTAATGTTTTAATATTTTTCACATTTTCTTAAGATTATTTGTATTTATGTGTATGTGAATGCCTACATGCATGTACTCGTATGTACATATGAGTACAGGTGGAGAACAGCAGAGGGACTTAGACCATCTGGAGCTGGAATTATCGGCAATTCTGAGCCACCTGACCTGGTGCTGGGAATGAACTCAGGTCCTCTGGAAGAGTCACAAGGGCTCTTAACGACTGAGCCATCTCTCAAGTCCTCATCTTTGCTTTTCCTGTGTAGGGTGGGGAGTGTGGTGCCCATAGAAACCAGGAGAGGGAGGCATTGGGTGCCCTGAGCTGGATTTATAGGCGTTTGTGAGCTGCCAGGTATGGCAGTACGGCTGCTGAGAATCAAATTCAATTAACTACTAAGCCATTCATCTCTCCAACCACCATCACTGTTATTTTAAAAAACCAACTTAAATGCAATCTCTTGGGTCAATAATCCCAATATCTTTCATATCTTATCATGTAGAAAGTGGCAATATTTTACAGACTAGGCTAGACAACTGGAACATGCTGGCCATGATCCCACTCAGTTCACCCGAGAACTGCAGGATAAGTAGCCAGAAGTCTCCCTCACACCATCAGCATAGGCTCTGTTTTCCATGCACCATTTTTAGGTAGGCCAAGGGTTTGTAAAAAGTAGTGTCAGCAGTCTGTGAGTTCTGAGATGAAGCCTGAGGGGCCCTGGTTACATAAAACTCCACACCCTCATCCCAAGGCAATTCTGTTTTCTTCCTGTTTTGCTTAAGAAAATATTACTCCAGAAGAATAAAAAAGATATTTTGAAAATTATTTCCTGCATTCAGAAACATTGAAGTTGAAATGGTTTTAAAGTAAGAAACTAGACATATAGTAGGGAACAACGATGTCTCTCAACCCCTTCGTGTTCGTCCTTACCTCATCGATGTGGTTGAAGGTCTCACAAAAGCAACTGAAGTCTGTGCTTCCGTCACAGTTGTAGAACGATGTTACCCACATTCTGGCGGGGCTTTCCCTTAGCTGAACCTCTCTAGGAACACCTTCATAAACATCAAGGGCTTGTGTTCCAGGTGATTTTAAATCCAGTCAAGTCGACAGTCAAGTTTACCCAACAGTGCTTTCACAAAACATACGTCTGGACCTTCCCTCAAGGAGTTGGGATCGTCCCTGATTTAGATCAAGCATTTCATAGTATTTTCAAAGCCGGTGGCAGGCGATAGCTTCTGGGGACAGAAGAATCTTTGATTGCTGAGGGTGTGGCCACCTGTAGGCTCCTCCCACTTCAGTGGATGGCCCCATGATCCCACGCATTAATGGAAGCACTAATTGAACTTCGTGAATTGTCAAGAAAGAATAACCTAATTTGGGAAGAGATAATGTCGGGGACACAGGCAGAGTTGGAGGGGGAATCTGGAGGTGAGTATTTCATTGTATATATGTATGAAATTCTCAAGAATAAGGAAAAAAATTACTTTTCAAAAAAAAAAAAAAAACTTCTTCAAATGATTCTTATATATACCCAAGTCTGAGAGCCACTGAATCAGAAGGACCTGCCGTCAGGGCAGAAAAGTTCCTGTAACAGGAGTCTATTGAAACTCACACATTCCTGACAGTTTCATTTACCAACTGCAAATTTATGTCTACATCCTAATCTCTTTAATTTATAAGAAGGTAACAGCCCTGCTGATATGTTCTTGTGAGTTTTCCAAACCAATAAATTTTACCTGGACCAAAAAAAAAACCTATCAAGCTACAGGGTGGGAAAAGGGCTTCCTGGCTTTTCTTTTTAAAGACATAAAAAGACTGAGCAGTATGAGAGAAACTGCTTGGTGAGGACTGAGCATGCTCAGATTTCACACCACCCCTCTGCTCACCCCTTCCGCGCTCATTCGAGTGGTGAAAGACAGATATTCAGGTCACTTGAAAATAGAAACATACCAGATGCACAAATATGGAGCTCTAGTTCAGGACAGGAGAGGAGAGAAAATAGAAATCTAGGAAGGCATGAAGGAAAAACACTCAAAGATCTTCTGCGCCCACTCTGTTCCTTAGAATCCTAGAATTTCCAGAGAAAGGTTGTTACAAGAAACAAGGACGAAGAAATCTGTAGACGCTCCTGGAAGTTGAAAAATGGCTGTGTCATTATTTTTCAAGACACTGTGTGTTCACTGTGGATTTTCTATTGAGGATTCATTCACAGTCCTCATTTGCTGAAATAAGGCTAAGCATATCACAGACACTTCCTGTGGACCAGATGCTGTGCTAGATTATATATTATATGTGCATTATATATCATCGTTACTATGTATATGTTTTTGTAACCATCATTTACATATACTCAAATTTCTATCATTTCAGGATCCTGAAAGATACTTGTTTTTCCTTGTTAAAATTGAAGAAACTGAAGCATGGAGAAGCTACATGTCCAGTGTTCAAGACCAGAACCAGAACAAACATTTTCTGAGCCAGGTCTTTCAAGCTTAGGCACTTTAGGAATTAAAACATCCCACGGAGCACTAATGAGTGTAAACACGACCTGAGAGCAGCAGCAAGACCAACTGATGGCCCAGTGTGGTTTTCTTTTCATTTTCTTTGCAGGGATGAGGGAAGGGAAGGCTTTATGAGCAATAAATCCATTAGAATATAACCCCGATTTAAGTATGAGCTGTCAGGTTTCCATCTGGTAATACAGGGACAGTGAAATTAGGCCAAGTGACAGAGGGATTAGCCAATGCTAAGCGATTTTGACTTAAAGCAAGGTAATGGTTAGAAAAACTAAATTTTATGGATTTAGAAATAAATACAATAGTACATTTAAAAATCACAGCTATTTTGCAAATAAGTTTGCTGCAGCTCCTATCGAGGGTAATGGAAAGAGGGAAAATCTTATCTAAGTACATGCTTTAAACTGCCAGATACAGTAAAGCAATAAAAAAATAGGCAGGAAATTGCTCATGTTCAGAGGTCAGAACCCAGGAAGGGAAAGACTATACAAAAAAGATAGTAGTGTCCTGGGAAAGGCAGGGCAGTGCCCTGTGGAACAGACTGTGGGGAGAGGCTCGGGAAAAGCCCAGGAGAAGTGAAAAGTAGTAAAGGTTTCAAGGTATCATCATGGGTGAAAGATAAAGGCAAACACACAATAAGATCACTTAGCAGAGAAACCCTGATCTTGTAGATACCAGAACAAAGACAAAGACAATTGTTCAGTCAATTAGCCAAAGGAAGGAATGATGTGTGGTTCACAGAAATTATTTTCTTTCTATCTTGAATTGTGAGCAGATTGTATAACACTGTATTTATCAAAATATACCAAATTTCCCACCTAATTGTTACAGATTTGTAAGTGTATGAGAGATGTACATATGTGAATAATGAGTTTGGACGTGTATATGTGTGGGGGCATTTGTTTGTGTGTGTATATATGCACAGCCGAGGGCGGTGTCGTTGTCTTCTTCAGTTGCTCTCCACCTCACTTTGGTGGTGGTGCTGGTGGTTGCTGTTTACAAAAGGCTTCATTTACTCACAAGTACATTTCAGTGAGCCTCAAAAGATGCTTGCCAGAGATTGAGGTCAGAAACTGAAGAATAAGAAAGGCCTTATTGGAACACACACACACACACACACACACACACACACACACACACACACACCCTTACTCTTGGGAAAGTTTCCACATTTGTGCACAAGCATCTCCCACTTCCAAATTCCTTCTTCTGGAACCTTTAGAAACAGTCAGACCATGCCTTGGTCTCAGCTACTTCCTCCTGTTTAAAGAAGGTAATTTGCCATTCCGAATTTAAATTTCATTATCAGTCAATGAGAAAAACATTAATTAACAGCTCAGAAAACTATTAGAAATGTAAATCACACAGGTCAAGAGGACAGCGTGTAGAAGGTAAACACTGGCCACCTTTACCAAAAAAAAAAAAAAAAAAAGGGAGCCAGAACCAGGAGGCAGAACCAGATTCTTTTTGATTTGCATCAAAGTTATCTGATAAGTCTTCTCTGGTCTTTAGTCCCTAGCTTCCTCAAAAACAACTGGTCAAACCAGGTCTTTTCCAAGGTTTCTATATTCTTAAAATTCTATGATTCTGGCCAAATAGAATGTTTGGATTTCTATTGCAAATTAATCTGTATTCTAATCAAGAGAGGCTAACATCTGATATCTGATATCTACCTGAAGAATGAGTAAGTGATCATCAAATCGCACACACACAAACACATATATATACACACATACACACACACAAACACACACATACACACACACACACCTCTGGAGTTCAGAAACACTCATTCTATCTAGATGCAAAAAACATTCACTTTTCCTATCATTTTCCTGCCAAAAGTCCTATTTTTTTGTTTGAGTTCTTTTGTGCCATTAATTTTCATTTGACTGTATCAAATAAAGAACTGTGATCTTTAAAAAATCGTCACCCGCTGAACGCATGAATCTTCATTAAAGCTTTTCCCTCCTTTTTGCTTAAACTGTTTTCAATTTGTTTGGTAATTTAACCAAAATAATTCTGCAACATCTGGCATTAGTTTAAAACTAAATGTGACAAGATTAATGGCATCAAAATAAGTTCCCCAGTACAGTAATATCACATGTGCTGTCGCCATCAGGACAGCTTGCTGAGCTGCATATTAGTAGAAACAAAATCTCCCAGAGAAAGCAGTGTCAGAGCATCTTGTTCTTTGTACAACTCCATCATGCTAGCAAAAGGCTCTTGGTTTTATGCGGAGGAAGTACGAATCATTTGGTTAATTCACTGCTCTCAGATTGCTCTGTTTAAATAAACGGAGATACCTGAATTATAATTGAGAGTAAAAGATTTTTTGGAAGCAGGGCATTTCCTTGTCTATATTCTGTTGCCCAGGCTGCTTCTAAACTCGATAGTTCCTCGTCTTTCCAACAAGAATGGAATTTACTACTCAATGATTTTTTTTAACTAAAGTTCAATTTTATCTTTATTAATGTCCACATGAGTACAGTGCCCAAGAAAGCCAGAGGAGGGTGTGTGTCATGTCCCCTAGAACTGGAGTTAGAGGTGGCTATGAGTTGCCTGATGTGGGAGCTGGGAAATGAACTCAGGTCCTTTCCCAAAGCAGCAAGTGCTCTTAACTACTAAGCCATCTCTCCAGCCCACTACAGTTCAGTTTCCTTGGGGGGTGGGGTGGGGGTAGCGTGTGTGTGTCTCTCTCTCTCTTTCTCTCTCTCTCTCTCTCTCTCTCTCTCGCTCTCTCTGTATCCCTGACTATCCTGGAACTTGCTATGAACACTTGGCTGGCTTCAAACTCAAGATTGATCTGCTTGCCTCTGCTGGCATTAAAGACATGCACCACCATTATGCCTGGTGCTAGTTTTTTGGTTTTTGTGGGTTGATTTGTTTTTGTTTTTGTTTGTTTTGTTTGGGTTTTGTTTTGGGGGGGTTTTTTGATTTGTTTGTTGTTGTTGTTGTTGTTATTGTTGTTGTTTGTGGGGGGTTGGTTTATTTTTTTGTTCTTTGAGACAGGGTTTCTCTGTTGTAATTCTGGCTGTCCCAGAACTCACTCTGTAGACCAGGCTGGCCTTGAACTCACAGAGATCCGCCTGCTTCTGCCTCCCAAGTGCTGGCATTAAAGGCATGTGCCACCACCACCTGGGTGATAGTTTTATGTTTAAGAAAGATGTGATGGATCAAATTAGATGTGTGTGTCTTCGGAAGACTCGCGTAATAACCAATACGTGGCAGTCATTGATATAAATTAGAAAGTTATCTCACACAGCCGTAATTTCAGAGAAGAAAATCGGCACAAATCCCGAGCACACTGTATTTTTCCATCAAGTTAACTGTGCCCTCAGCTCTCCCATAGATCCTCATTTTGGCCACTGGTGTTTGTTACTGTGCTCACAAAGTACATTTGATTTGCCCTTTCTTCTTACAAAACTGCTTCTATCTGCTCACAGCAATAAAAGTAAAGATGCAGAGCATTACAAAAATGCACCCTCTCTACTCATAATAATTTATGAAGAGTTTAAATCTATGAGTCTCATACTTCCCGGCTCTACAGGCCCATTCTGTACTGAGCACAGGGCTGTACACCTTGTTTCTCCACTTGCCATGGCACAGGCGGCTGTCTCCCCATCTTCCTTCTCTCCTTAGGAGTCAGGAGTCTCTTCCTTTTAGAAACTTTGAGAATAGCTAGGGAAGGACACAAAATGGGCAGGACAGCACTCCAGGTATTTGTGTGCCTTAACATAAAACCTGCCATAAACATGGAGAGCAGAGGCATCTGCACTTGATCACATAGAGTGGATCATTGTAAGAAAGGTGCTGACAACGCAGTTCTATCAATCAAGTCTCCTAAGAAAGCAGCATGCAGATGAGATTAAACATGAGGGTAGAGGCTGGCTGTGTAGCTCCGTAGGCAGCAGGCCGCGTGCCTGCCTAGCACACACAAAGCCCTGCGTGTGATCCCCAGCACCACATAACTGGGCATCCAGTCACATAATCCCAACACTCAGGAAGCAGAGGCAAGAGAATCACAAGTTCAAGGTCATTCTCAGCTCCACTGTGAACCCAAGGCTGTCCTGAGACACGTGAGTCCCTGTCTAAAAGGAAAGCATGAGGATTTTATTAGGGTGTCTGTGTTGGAAGACAGCATGAGGCAGTGAGAGACGTGTGTGCTCTCCTTCAGGTCACCGTGACGCTGAGTAAAGGTGGGACAGAAAGCCAAGTGAATAGGATCTAGACCGACACACTTCCAGACAGCATCACTACGTCCTCAGAATACCATCAGCTAGGAGCCTTTCTCATCGCTGAGGCCAACCTGACATCCATGGTGGTCATTGGCTTCAGTGGACATAGCCAAGAAGCCTTGCCAATGGCACGACCTTGTTCAAGGTCTCTACCACACACATGCTCACAGCTGTCACACCTGTAAAAAAAAATCACCATGACAATCAGCCTCATTCCCTGCTTCCCTTTACCGCTCTCTGAGGGTCTGCTATATAACAGCAAGCTAAAACTAAATGTATAGAACAGTCTCATCATGCCGGTCAAGGACTTTGGCAGACTGACATCACAGGAACTGGTCTCTAGACACAAGAAGCTTCACTGGGAGGGTATCATACAAGATGTCATGGCTGACATTAAATAATTACTTGTAAATCAAATTAATTATAATTTTGGCAAGCTATGCAAAAAAAAAAAAAAGAAGCACGTGGGCATTAAAGCATACAACTCAGCATCTTACCATAAGATTTCTTAATCCATTCCTTTAAATATTTTGTGAGCATCTGCTTAAGGTTGACTCTGCAGTGCTGTTTGGCCCTCAAACACTGAAGCACAAAGCCCCTAGACACAGGACCATCACTGCACCACCCTGTTCAGTCCATTAGATTCTGGCTGATTCAGTGCGACAAAGCAGACACAACAGCAGTGGCCTTTGTAACAGGAACGGGTCACCCAGCCAGCAGGGAGCAACACAACACTTCACACTGTGAAGCAGCAACCAGGAAAGCTTCAGTATCACAGAGAGGCAGGCACCATCAAAACCAAGATGCCTTCAGTTCAGGAGAAGGACTCTCCTTATTAGGTAGTTGTGATGTTCTCTGTTCTAGAAACTACCAGAAGTTTTTGAGAGAATAACCCAACTAGCACTAAATTGAGAAGCCTAAGATGAAAAAAAAAAAGTTTTCATATTAGTTATAAGTGATTTTATTTTTATCCCTGGATGCTCAGATGCATGAAATATAGAGATATATGATTTTCATGTGTGAATATTGCAATAGAGTACAGTTAGGAAAATACTGTTTCTGTCATGAGGGAGGGGTACACACGAGGGAGAAGTAATCATCTGTGAAACTAAAGCCACAACAGTAATTAGGTGGTAGGGATTTCCCTCAAACCACTTATCCTATTTCTGGATAATATTTAGACTTGATAAGAAGGATATTATTATTTAAATTATATGTAGTTGCTTTACAAGACTGGCCACTCAAAGATCAACAGGTAACTCCAGAAGAATAGCAAAACTTACTCTGGAACTCGAATGTGCTGCTGTTCCCTCCCACACCAAATGGCCCAGACAGGGTGTGCTGTGTACCCCAGGTAATAAGGATCACAAACACAGATAGTAACCTACCAAAACACCAGAATTTATTTTTGTTTTTAAAGTTGTAGCTATATTTAAAAAAAAAAAAAAAAAGAACACAGAACTGTGCTTGATTGAATAAATGGGAGTCAGCCACATCTCTATGCAGAGAGCACATTCTGGGATTTCATCATCTAAAGGCAGAGGGGTATTCCCCCACACAGGGGAGGAAAGCAAAGCCATCAATGGGTGCTTTCAATGCCCAGCAACATATTTTATAACTATAAAATTGGCTAATTGAATTTTTGTTTTATGTTGGCAGTTTGGCCAAAGCCAGCCTCACAAAAAGAGTTTTTATTTTAAAAGTATCCCTGCCCTGCCCCGTCCTATCAGTGTGAATATTTAATACTGAATGGAGCAGCGAACATGAACAGAGATTTTCTTTTTCTAAATGCATCTGTCAGCTCTCAAGTTTAAAACCAAACTCTAAGATGTGAATATGAGAAGAAACAAGCCACAAAACCTTGGGTTTACGGAGGTCTTGCACAATATGGTACTACATGGCATTCACCAGTGCTGGGAAGAAGCCTTGCTCTGAGTACACAGGGAATACCTCCTTGTCCTTGAGGTATGAAGCATGTGAAGTACTAAGCACTGTAAGTACCTGTGAGGTACAGAGCTATCCTGATGCACAAACAACAGAGAAGATTTGGCCATAATGTGAACACCAAGATCTATCACATTACAAGTTACACGATTATTAGCCTGAAATATGATTTCATCAGACACCATGGAAGATGAGCAGCTTCTCTTAAGGATTGTTATTTCATAGTCAAGCCCAAGGGGACCCAGTTTGGGGGTGTCACTTGTGGTACTTGAAGCAGTAGGAGTATCTGAAGTGCTGGACCAATGTTGTAATAAAAATCTCACCCATGGCCGCGTTCCCAGCCGCAGCTTCTCCGGCCAGTGAAGCGGCCATCACCGCCTGTGGCTGGGCATCCCACCATCCCCAGGTGGAAAGCCACGTGGGATCACGGCGTAGATGAATGGATTCCCATCTTATCTTTGTTTGGAGCCTTGTGAGTTACAGGAGTATAGGAACTCAGAAGACACGCATCATGGGGCAATCTCATTTAATGCAGGTTTTAGGGTGCCTTTTATAGGGTACAGTCAGAGGCGGGGTCATTGACCCCAAGAATGGACCCCATTGGTTAAGACAAGGACACTGGTCCTGCATTATCTGCATGTGGGGAACCTGTGCTTCCAACTACAGCATAGATAAAGCATTACCCAAGCCATATTTCTTTGCTTCTGTGAAGCTGGCCAGGCTAAGGCAAGGAGCAGCAGAACTCCTACTGCTCTCAGAATGAGACAAGGTTCCAAGCCACTTCAACTCACTCTTAGTCTAGAACAGTCCCACAGATGACAGGGCTGCTAGAACACACTGCTTCAGCAGGTAGATTGCTCTCAAAGGATGCACAGAGACCTTGCTGCAATATCTAATAACTTAGAGTCGATTATTAAATATGAAGTATGTGATAAAATTGGGTGGAAGAAAAGACATTCCTAACATCTTGGCACGTGCATGATATTATTTCTGCTACACTGTCACTAGTACATCGAGAGCCATGTTTTATGCTGTTTTACGTTGTCAGTTTGGCCAAAGCCAAACTAAGTGACCTACTAAGTGAGACCTACTAAGTGAGAGAGTATACATGTGCATATATTCTCAAATATAAATATAGTCTTTAAATTTAAAAACTACAAGGGGGCTTAAGAGCATGTGCTGTTCTCATAGAGGAGCTTGATCTGGGGTTCAATTCCCAGATCCCACATGGAGTTCGCGACTATTTGAAACTCCAGTTGCAGGGGTTCTGGCACCCTCACACATACACACAGGCAAAACACTAATGTACATTTTTTTAAAAATCCAGCTTCTTAGCCAGGTGTTGGTGAACCGAAGCCTTTAGTCCCAGCACTTGGGAGGCAGAGGCAGGTGGATCTCTGTGAGTTCGAGGCCAGCCTGGTCTACAGAGTGAGTTCCAGGACAGCCAGAGTTACAACAGAGAAATTCTGCTTAATAAAAATAAATAAATAAATGTTTAAAAAGAAGCAATGTAAGGATTATGAAAATGCAAGTATAACCACTTCTTGAGGTGGATTTTAAATGCTATAGAGAAACAGATCCCCTTATTATTGATCTATTCATTTATTTCAAGATAGTATCTGAAATTTTCACTGCAGTCAGGCAATTATAGGAATAAAAGGTTATTCTCTACACCAAAAGCATCAAACACCAAGGGCATCACAATGTGACTACTTGTGTGAAACCTGTGATTTTTAGTTATAATAGAACCTTCAAAACTTGCGATAATGAGAAGAGGAAAAAGCCTCAAAGTTTTGTACACAGAGAATTTAGCTCGTGGCAACACACTTAAAAGAGGAGCGGGGTTTATAAATGAGTCTTAGGTGATTCTTGAACAGAGATGGAGTGACGTTCCCCCCATGGGTTTCATTGTGGTGTTCGACCTGCCATTACGCTTTGTTCTCCTCTGCACCTCTCCCCGTGCTCCCACCTCCCTTCTGGTTGGTTCCCTTCCCAGCCCCTGACAGCCCCTCTTCTGCTTGCTTACCTATGTATTCCATCCCCCTCTCTCCCTCAGACCTAACACGTCCACTAAATGGTTATTGATCACTTTCATAACTGCTCCCAAGGAATTTTTTAAAATATGCACAATGACTTTGGCCTTTTGCAGTAAAAGGGGAATTTTAACAAGGAATGAGAAAGGGGTGCTGTTGTTTGTTTGTTGTTTTTTAATATCCCCCCCACCAGGCAGCTTTGATATAAGAAATACAGAATATATGAAAATTTCCATGGATGAATAGTGTAATAGAGTTAGGAAAATAAGGTTTATTTCATAGAGGATGATTGCTGTCACTGAGGAAGAGGCACCAGTGTGCCTGGCTAAGTCTGACACGGAGAAAGCATTTTACAAATTTACTGTGGTGGTTTGAATATGAATATGAAATGTCCCCCGTAAGACCATGTGTTTGAACATTTGGTCCCCAGATGGTGGCGCTGTTTGGGAAGGTTGTAGAGTCTTCAGGCAGTGGGACTTGCTGGAGGAAGTACAACACTGGGGGCAGGCTTTGAGGTTTTATATTCTGGCTCTACTTCCTGTTCTCGGTATCACTGCTTCCGGGATACAGATGAAATGTGATCAGCCAGCTTCCTGTTCCTGCCAACATGCCTTCTCTCATTATAACCACGCCCTCCTGACATGAAGAACTCAGTGCCTCTGGAATTGTATGCCAAAAAAAAAAAAAACACCTTTTTCAGGGTCACAGCCATAGAAAGTTAATTAAGACACTGATATTTAGAAGATTTTCTAGAATCATATCATTTTTTACCTCAAGGGCAATCAATATGTCTTATCTATTTTAAGTATCAACATATATGTTCACTTTTTAAAACTGTCAAGGGTACGTTTGAACCTGATTTTGAAATCTTTCCATCGCAGTAGATGCTGGAAGAAGTTATTAGAAAACATAAAAGGAAGTGCTTTCGGATAAGGGTACAAGAATAAATGATAAGAAGAAGAGGTGCTCTGCCTAGGGGAAATGTGATTTGTGTCGAATGGAGGTACAGAGCCCGGCAGGCAGAAGGCTTCGATAAGCAGAGTACACAGCGGGAATCCCCAAGCTCTTAGAAGAATCAGATGCTGTGGACGTGGCACGGCAGTGCCCACAGGAGACGCTAATAGACCGTGCGGCACTAGCCTTCCCTGGTGGGCGTCTGTTGCATTCTAATCTAAGCACCGTAGCAGCTGTAACACAACACAATGCACTGTGTACTTCCACTTCCACTACCTACAGCACCTAGAGCAGGGGGTCATGAACAAGACCATTAACCCCAGGAGAAACTGTTGTCCCACAAGCTAGGGACAACAAGAAGTTGGTGCTCTGATTCTGGTGGCGTGAATGCCTCTCTACCAGGTAAACTCCCGTGGCATTTCGCAGCTAGTCATTTTCATATTCATAATGTGACCCATTAAGATACTCCGTAAGTGGATGTCATTTTAAAAATGCATGAGCTTAATTCCTCTCCATAATTACAATAGATGAGCTGACTCCCCACCATCTATTTAATAATGCGCCTTCAGGCTTGGTGTAGGCTGACCAAAAGAGCTTTAAAACACATTATTAGCAATAAGGAATTCCTGTAACATCAAAGCCATGGGAATATTCTGAGCAGGGATTACTTTTTGCATATGTTATACAGTATAATAGAACGGATGCATGTATGCTTTACTCATTCTGAAATAAAAATATGTCCATTGTTTTCCTTATATCTACGCTTTTTCATATATATGTTGACTATATTCAGTAAATTCATGTCTAATATCACTTCCTCCCCTAAGCATCTATGGACAAAGCTAACTTACGTGTAGTGAGAATACATTTTAAAATAATTATATAGTTTTTCTCCTACATGGATTTTTACCAATAAATTGGGACAACTGATAGAAATAAATGCTGTCATCTTATACTCTGCAGCTGGTACATGTCCTCCCAGATTATGCTTTTAAAATACCTTTACACAATTTTTACATTTTATTCTAAATGTAAGTACTCATAGCAGAATTCTGAAAACTCTATTAATACAGCTTAGCACATTTCAAAAGAGCAAGTAGAAACCCAAGCACAAAAGAAAGATCTTATGGCAGCTAAAAATAAAACCAGCTTGGGTTTTTCTAGGAGGAAAAAAAAAAAAAGGATCTAAATTTATAGCAATGATACCTGTGTCTGTCACAGGACAAGAAACGGTAGGGTTTCCCAGCTGTTAGCTCTCAGCAGAACTTAATTACAGGAGTATTTACAGAGATGAGGGCCACAATGAGAAGAACCAGTAAGAGAAATTGAAAGACTGAGTACCTAGTGACAGGGGGTAACCTCTCTCACTCCTAGTTTGTGGGGAGCTTGTGGGGGGGCAGGTCTCCCTAACAAGAGAAAGAATTTAAATCAACATTAGTGTTGTAAGAGCCAAAGTACCAGACAGCAGTAAGTGCCTGGAGAAAAGTGGGGAAAGAAAGACTCAGATCTCCATCACCCATACTCTGAATCCAGCTGATACCCAGGGAGCACAGACCCCAGGGGCAGGGAAGTTCAGAGCAGGGCAGGGAAGAATGGAGGATTGATAAAGGAAAAGAAAACAATGTATCCTGTAGCCTGATTCTGCTACCTCCATCCCACATTCAATCAGTAAAGTTCAAGGGCTTAGTTCCTAAACTGACTCGGGAGCTCGTCTACAACATCTGGTACTTATTTTTTAAAGCGATTATCTCACTTACTCATGCCATTACTGGTTCACATATAGTATTCACAGAGACTATTCTTGTCCATATGTTGCCTTCTGCACAGCTGCCCTGTATGACAGGTTGATTTTAGGAAGTACATGGCTGATAAAATTCTCTTGCCTTGTGCCATTCATCTTTTTACTCAAAGAGCTTGGTGACCTTTCATGTGTTTGATTTCTAACCATCTTCCTGCCTTGTGTTCTGGCATTGACGGTCGCAACTGACAGATCTTTCTGAGCATCCAGTGGGCACGTTCAGTTTCAGACTCATTTACCTTTGTTTCTGGGAGGTTTTGCAGATTAGAGTGTTAAATATTTCTGTGTCCTATTGTTGTTCTTTGGGGTAACTATCTATATGCTCTTCCTGCTTTGGTTTCTAAATTCAGCTACTTTTCCTCATTTTTATTCCCATTTAATGCCCATTTTTATTCCTTTAACCTTTCCTCTTTCCTTTTGGTAATCAACAAAGCCTTCATTCCTTGAATAATTCACTCTTGTTTTCTACTACACTCTTGAGTTCGATCAACTATTAATACATTTGTCCCAGTTTGGGTTAGTTTGGGTCAGTTTCTTGCCTCAAGTTTTGCATTAAATCTAAGCGTTGCTTTTTAGATTCTCAGATAGATATGAGAATATTTACTCTCTGGGAGGTTTTCTAGGGGATATTTTAATCAACCATGGGACTTTTATTTCCACTTTAATGGAATATGCAATGGTCTGCTTTTTGCAGCTTCAGTTGGGGCACAGTTTGAGTTCAATAGATTCTACTCCTGTCTGTTCTGTTGTGTTCTGTGCAGTTTCTTTTGAAAAACATTTTCATTTATCCTAACCAATGTAAAAACAATGGCCAACTCATGCATAGTGCATACATCTTACATGCTTTGAAACACTTTTAGAGAAAAAGAGCAAAATGCCACGAGGTAGATCAGCAGAGAGAAGGAAGCAGGCTTGCCTGACATGGATGGAGATACTGTGAAGAAGACAAAAGGAGGGTTTGCACAGAATGAGTGGCTGAAGGGAAACTCGGTAAGAAAGCATGAATGTTTGTAACATTTAGGATCAGAGAGGTGGGGATGCTCAGGAAGTAGAAGTATTAACAGGTGGTTAGAATACAATATCCAATGTCCCTTTTGCCATATTGGCCTCAGTGTCACTATGTAGCTGAAAATGACCTTGAATTCTTGATCCATCTGCCTCCTCTGAGAGCTGGGATTACAGGTGTGCACCACCACCTCTGGTTTATGGGGTACCTGAGATGGAACTTGGGGCTTCATGAATGCTATACAAACACTCTACCAACTGAACCACACTCCCAGTCCATAATTTTAAATTTTACGCCCGCAGTCTGGAGTCCTAGAAGGATTTCAAGTCCTGAAGTAATTACAGGATCCATGCTAAGTAGCAGCTATGGTTAAAAAATAAATTGGAAGAAAGCATCTCAGTAGTGTTAATCAACTGAAGTAGAATGAACAGAATTAGGGAGTCCAGGGGATATCTGAGCATTTTTAAACTTGATGGAGAAACTAATCAACTGGGGATGGAGAAATGACACAAATACGGAAATGGTAATGTTTTGAGCAACCCAATAAGATTAGCAATGGTCACACTTGGGATTTGTCTAGATAGACTGGACTCCATTTGTATGTGAATGGCTCAGACACCAACTTCAGCTACCCTAGCAAAGTAACCTTCACCCCATGCTTACAGGATGACGATGAGGATGATGATGGTGGTGGTGGTGATAGTGATGATGATGATGATGATGATAACATCAAAAGCAACAAGGAAACAGAAACTGGAGGTGAATAAATGGATCTAACTAGGTACTGCTAGGAAGTCGTTAGGGGAGAGAACGACCTGTAGCAAATGATATCCAGGAAGGGACCTCACAGAGCAGAGATCTCACTATATCTGTGCTCCCGGACCACAGCAACTTCAATGCTCACTTCTTGGACTATTCTCATTGTCCTACTTTCACCCAGAAACTCTAGGCCTGTTTGGTCGGAAAGATGGAGAATGCAGAGAAAATAATCAACTCACATTTTTTAGTAGCATATTTTAGTTGTATAGTCACTCTATATTTTAATGCATGAAGATAATATACATTTGTGAGCAATAGCTCTTTCGTATCTCCCTTCTGCATCTCTACTGTTCCCTCTTAGGTCCATTTCCCTAGCTTCCACATGAGAGAACACATGAGAGTTTATATGGGACTGGCTTATTTCGCTTAGCATGATCTTCAGTTCACCCATCTTACTACAAACTACTTAAACTTCTTTGTGGCTGAATAAAACTATATTGTGTATGTACATCGCACATTTTTAATCCACTCACTTGTTGCTAAGCACTAGTACTTCATACCTTTAAAAACTCACTCCAACTGCTACATGAAAACAAATTAGAAAAGAGCAGAGCTCAGAAGAGGAGAATATCCTGAGGAGGGTATCAGAGGTCAGAGGAAAGACAGTAGTAACCTCTACAGAGCAGCCATGGTGGAAGCAGAGGGGACTGGAAGACTGTCAAACAAAGACTAGATATTCAAAATGGCATTTCTGATGAAGTCAGTTGTGAAGAGTGAAGAAGGTAGAAATAAAGGATCGCTTCTGAGTTTGTTTTGCACGACTGAGGTAAAGCATCTGTTTACTGAGAGGAGCTAAGGGAAAGCGTGCGGAGTAGGAAAGGGACATGTTAGGTTTGCCTTGGCTTCACACCTCATAGGAAATGTTACAGAAGCATTGGCTTAAAAGGTATGGGATATAGAGAAAAGAGTCAAGTGACAAGTTTATTTGCTGCAGGTGGGGTTCCATGAGTACTCAGGTATGTGGCAACTCGGAAGTTGGATGCACACTGAAAGACGTAAATTTTCAAGAGAGTCTCTGATGTCTTTGATCTTCACAAAAGGCTGGACACAAAGATATACCAGGAGTGCCCCACTCTTCAGAATGCTCCACACCCATTGGGAAGTCCCCATGTCCGCGACGAGGACTCTTTGCTCTGCACCAGCTGTACCCACATCTGATCCTCAATCCAGAGGTGTCACTTCCCTGTCAACCGGAATAGGTTGACCTGTCAAACAGGTCATTCATCTTTCCTCAGAACCAGGAGGCCCTTGTCCTCCTTACTATAGAGCCGGCTTCCCACAGCTTCTGTGACATAACCCTCTTCCCAGGCCCACATAGTGAACAGCACCCTCTTTCCCAGCCATGAACAGTAGTGACTGATGAACTATTGTGAATCCCTTTGGTCAAGGTCAGGCTTTACAAGTTAAGTTATCAGATGCTGTTTAGAGCCAAAGGTCCCTCCTTCATCTGCTATCGGACAGGAAACAAATGGCAAATAAATCTACCTATAAACCATCTCAGAGCATAAGACTGCAGTACACTGGAAGACAACTCAAATGCAAGTGAAGCCATAAATACCTGAGTGTCAGGTTGAAAGTCCCGCTGCCATGGCAGTCACATGGGGACTTCTCAGAAGACAGGACCGGGCAGCAAAGACCTAAACATGGAGGAACACAAATAAACCCAAATCACAGAGGAGTCCCAACTGGAATAAAAGCAATCACTAAAAAACATAGGAAGCTGTGAAATCACAATGGGGGAGGGGAGGGAGCGGCTGGTGGGGGGAGTAAGACCTTCTTCATAACTAATGACAGAGTCCATCCCTCCAGAGCTACTGAAGACAATAGGATTCATGACGGTTTAGCTACAGCACAATATCCCAACCTAAAACAAAATATTTAGACAAGAGTTTGAAGACATCCAAAGGATTTTGATCAAATATTTACCATTTCAGCATATAAACAAACAGAAAGGAGAAGCTGTGAAATGCAAGTCACTCAAGCTCAAAAGAAACTGAATAAAAATTAAAATCATCCTGGAAATGAAGGCTTAATTACAATGTATGCAAGAATGGGCATGATTAAAATTATATGAAGAGATGAGATAAAAAACAAAAACCAGCTTCCAAGGAGCTGGTAAGAAATAATGACTTAATTCTTTCTAAAGGAGGGCATACAGAGAAAATTAGGAAAATAAAAACAATAAATTATCAGAGTCCCTCAAGAAAAGTAGAACTGGTCTGGGGAGATGGCTCAGTGATCAAGAGCAGAGGACTTGGGTTTGATTCCCAGCACCCACATGGCAGCTCACAAGCATTATAACTGCAGTTCCAGGGGATCTGACACCCTCTTCTACATTCACATGGTACACATGCATACGGCAGGCATGACACCCGTACACATAAGATATTTTTTAAGTCCTAAAAAAAGGGAAAAAAAGAATATTTAAAACAATCTAAGAAAGCTCTGGATGAATAATACAAAATTCAAGAGTATAAATTGAAAAGGACATTAAAAGTTAAGAAAAATAACCCTTTGGCCTCCAGACCAAAAGAAAACGTGTCATCAGTATCTCCATAGCAACAGAGAGGAAGATCGAGGAGAAATGCTTTACAGCAACTAAAGAAGGAAAAGCATGAAGATTTTGCAGTCTAGAAAAGCTGCCCATCAAGTATCAAGACAATGGCGTTTAAATATAAAGGGCACCAGGACAGAGGAGTGGAGGGCACAGACAGGAGGCTCCATGGGGCTCACTGGCTGTCAGTCTAGTGGAAAAGTGATGGCGAGCCCAGTTTCAGTGAGAAACCCTGATATGGACATCAATAGAGGACACCCAGCATCTATCTCTTCTTTCTGCACCGATGGACACACATGCACAACACCCCATGTACACACAGGCATACACAACACACAAACACAAAAACACTAGAAGCTGAAAACTATTTAGAAGCATTTCTCCATTCCAGGGTCAAGGCGATCTTGAAATGTATTTGCTAGGCTTGGTTTCCTGTCGCTCTTCAGTGCTTTGGTGGCTCCTGATTGTCTTATGGGTAAAATAATCCTGCCTACAGAAGACAAAAAGCCACCAATGTAAAGACCAAAATTCAAACGATTTTCTAATGAACAAGAAAAATCACCAGCACTGAAGTCATTGGCCAGAGATATCTTTATAAACTGCTATTTTCCTAATCCAATGGAACCAATTATTGCCCGTGTCAGAGTCTATGAACAGGGTGAGGTAATGGGCAGGATTTATGCGCAATTACCCAGTGTGGCAAATTCTTCATACTCAGAATAACATTATGTCAAACATTAATAGAAGAAAATACAGGAGTATTTTTTCATAATTTACAGGACAAGAAATCACATTATCCCATTCTACTTGCATGATTAAATTTCTTGGGAAATATATGTTCTGGTTTAACATTCTAACATACACATATACAAGCTGTATAAGCAGCCTTGTAATTCATTGTTATGATAATTTCAATATGAAATGGAGGTTTAAGAACTTGTATGCCTGGGAAGGGACTCTTGTGTGAGTATCAGAATTATGGTTTTTTTCCCGTTCTGAAGCACACAATTACCTATCGATGACTTCCCTCTGGAAGTTTTAGTCTATCTACAAAGAGGAGCAGCTGACATGAGTGAGAGTATCAGACCTGTAGGATTATGGGCTATTTATCCTTCAAAAATATTCAATTTGATATTAGTTATCAAATTGGTTAGAGGAAAGTGCCTGGCCAGCTGGGGAAGAGCAAAGATGATTGACTCCTTTGTAGGCTAGGAGTCTGCTTATGAAGAAGGAGGGACACCTGGCCAGAAGCTCTGGAGGAGAGAGTGAGCCCTGGGAACAAGGATGGAGTTTAGATGGCACCAGCAAGACCTCCGCTGCTTATACCCAGTGGGGTATATCCATAGGGGTAGCCCCTTTTGTACTGGGTGTGGTCATATTATGTTTCATTTGAGGTATTGAAGCAGGGGAGCGAATAAATTTCTGAAAGGAGTGATGTTTGACAACCAGGAAGCAACAGAATGTAATCGACATGACCCCTACAGGTAACTGAAGAGTGAGCTCTGGGAAATGAGTTCAGAAATGTCTCCATCGCACTGTGAAATCGGGGCTTTAAGAGAAATCTGCCTTAGCTTCTGAGGACACGGAAGTCACAGAGGAAGTGTGGCTTCATTCAAATACAGTAGTGGGCTTCTCGGGTAACTTCCTCTTTGTGTGGAAAACCTGTCTGGCTCCTGCTTTTGACCATTCAAATTATTTTTTAAACACACGAGTATGTTTATCTTCTAAACAGGAAGATAAAGATTGAAAATGATGGAATCATTTTGCCTCACGCAGTGTGGAGACTGGAGACATGGGACTGAATCCACACGGGGACACTTATCCCCCTGGGAAAAAAGTTTGTGGGGGGGGGGTGGATTTTCCACACAGTCTATTTTTTACTCATTGTCTTCTATTCTTGTAAAATCTAAAAAAAAAGTCTGGGCAGATTACACATTTTCTCAGCCTGTATGCACAGATTCATTTAATCAAGCATCTCCTTCTATTTTTCTTCAAGTCAAAATAAAGTGAATTGAGACCCACATTCCTCATGACAGTCTTGTTAAATGCCTCCTCCCTCTACTGACAGAGCTGTTGGAGCACCGTGTCTGCCTGTGCCTGTTCAAGGAAGCTTTTTAAGCTTGCAACTGGTCTTTTTTTTTTTTTTAAGTCTTGGGAATTTATAATCAGGAATTAAGTTCACAACGGAACTTTGTTCAGTTGGAGACACGGTTTTAAGTTCTAATTCTTCGGCAGAACAAATTCAGACTAAAAAGCTTAGGATACACAATGTGTTTTGTTTGCACCTGGAAACTGCCTCTACTACCCCAAAATTTTACTCTCAATGTTGCCTGTTTCCCTGGGAGCTTCTTCTGGCATTCCTTCATCAAATTGTGTGTCTCCAGAGTCAGTGTTCACCAACTCTGAATGACACCAACACCAATCTCTGACAACACACGAAGAAAATCTATATAGGAAAGTATTACCAGCCTTAGAATTGTTTTGTTCTGAATTAATATGGAATTGTATACTTTTGGTTGTGAGCCTAGCCTTTAATGGCTGAGCCATCTCTCTAGCCCTAATACCAAATTTTGAACCTCTAAAATGCTTACACATTTGAATCCTCCGTTTCAGCCAGCGGAAATAGAATGTGGTCTGACAACTAGTAAGAGCAGTGTCCATCTCCCACAGCGGTTCACATGAGGTGGCACATGTCACTAGTTGGGATTTGAGACACAAGTTCTTCGAGCAACAGCATATTTTGGGAGATTTAAATTTTACAGCCTTGTTGGAGGAAGTATGTCACCTGGGCTGGACTTTGAGTGCTGACCCTGTGTTCAGTTCTCTCTCCCTTTCTCCTCTCTCTCTTCTCTCCCTTCTTTCTTCTCTCTCTCTCTCTCTCTCTCTCTCTCTTTCTCTCTCTTTCTCTCTCTCTCTCTCTCTCTCTCTCTCTCTCTCTCTCTCTCTCTCTCTCTCCCCCTCCCTCCCCCTCCTCTCTCTCTCCTTCTGCTGGCTGTTGAGGGTGTGAGCTCTCTGGTTGCTGCTGCTGCAGTGCTTGCTCTATCAACCATGATTCTCCACCATGATGAACTGTTATCCCCAGGGAATCATAAACCCAAATAAACACTTCTTTCTACTAGATGCCTTGGTCATGGTGTTTCATCAGAATAACAGAAAAGAAACCAAAACTATGTGTAAACACTGAAGGTGCACTTAGTTACCAAGGCACTGAGGAAAGGCCATCCTTGCCACTAATAGAAATCATGGTTTAATTGATTATTTTCCCCTGACATTTTTATCTTTATTGGTTCATTTGTATAGGTCACAACATATAACTTAATTCTTACCAACTAAATGCAGGCAGACAATTAGACTCCTTAGATGTGGCGTAGGTAAGGATAACCAGGAGATCAATTAACCACAACAGGAGTCAGGACCTGTGAACATACATCACCTTGATGAAACCCTGACCCTGAAGCTACTTCATGTGATTGTTTCAATTCTTCTAGACGTTTCTGTTTATACATTTCCAATCACCTACAAATCTTAGCATGCATCTGGCGTCAAGCTTTGCTATTCTATATGGGCCCCGAGCCCCGGAAAGAGCCTTTATTTTATCTGCTGTATTATAACATCAAAGAAAGAAGCACACCTGACACTAAAGCTGCATAAGTCTGTTAGTTTCTCACAGGTCAGAACAACCCGGACAGTGAAATCTCACCATCGTCTTGGCTCATTGAAGTTATAAGAAAATCTATCCCTGTGGGCAAACTATCAACACAAGAGAAATTAACACAGCTGCACTAGTACAAGCGCCATGTCAATAATTTATAACATGAAGAAATGTATTAGTAAGCCACATTTTAATTATACAGGTTCACCATAACACATTAGTTATGTGACATTTTAAAACTCATTCCCTTAGTAATTAATCTGGGGAAATTGGCTTTAATAAATTATAAGCAGAGACATTAGACGAGCATCATTTCCCCCTCATTCTGTTGGATATTTGTGAAAATATCCCTGGGTCAGACATATTCATGCCCTCAAATTCACCAAGCTGTGCAAATGTTTTTAAATATATTGGCTCAATATGTTACCGGCTAGAGAGCAAGCTACTCATAAGAAAATGGGAATAAGAAAATAATACTATATTTTATGAATGCCGTTTTGGCCTCAAAGAGGCAGTAAATGGAGAGATAGAAGGAGCCTTTTGAAGTCCAAGCACGCTGGATGGTTTTATGAGTTATATATAGTCGTAAAGATTCAAAAACAGGTTTCCTTTATGGAAAATGAAAACAACTCAAGACTTCATAATAACAGTGTAGAAGATCTGGACAAATGTTTCTCTTCATCAACCTGCTTCCTAACAGGTCTGAATAACCAGCCGTGTCCATGTCCTTTCATTTCCAACAGTTTCCATGAGGAACCTAGTTTCAGAAAATGGAAGATACATCCTGCGCTTCAACACTCCAGTTTTCTACCAAGCAAAGCACTTGAGGACGACTGCTTGCTTGTCTCTGTGTAAACATATAGACTACCGGGTTTCTGCGCGGTGGTGGTGGTTGTTGTTTTAATTATAAAACACTAATATCATGTGTATCCTCCTCTACAAAGTACTGCTGTATGTGTTGTCCTATCCAGTCACCTCAAAATAAATTAACCAGGGCAGCTATCATTCTCCCTGATAGAGTTGGGGTCATTCATATCTAAGAGGCTTGGACTCACCTATGAGCACGTTGTTTTGATGCTGGAAAGCCCCAGCCTCATTTTCTGCTTTTCTATCTTCACCATGGCTATAGTTGGCAGGAAAAGAGTCTGCTGCTTTTATATCTGTATCGCTAAGACAGGAAATGTCTGGTCCCTGGCAGTTCAATGCCTGATCAGTGAATGAGTGACAGGACAAGTGGCTGGATGATGTAACTTCATATTGCATAAGTGAGATGTGGCCACCCTAGAGCAGGGAATATAATCTTTCAGCCCATGACACTGTCACCCACACTTCTCAGTTCTTTGATGCAAGTTTATAATGTGCTTTGCATTTTTTGAGGCACTGTGTTGTGTAGCTCAGGCTGGCCAAGGATGAATGGTGTAAGTACTATTTTAAATTATTTCTAAAACATGAAAAGTTTATGATTCCAGTATAAGCTTCATTTAAAATGGCCTGTCTCCTGTATAGAGATAAAGTCAGTATCCGTGTAAAATAAACTAACATAACCACAGGATGATGTATGTAAGTCTCCTGAAAACCACAAAGCAAAAATCTATAGGAAAACACAAGAGACGAAAAGGAATCAATCTGCCAGGACAACAGAAGAGGAAAGGAACAGAGTGTCTGTGAAACAGAATATAAAATGTGGACAGTAAATCCTCACGTACTATTACTGTAAATGTAAATAGTTTAAATTCAATAATCAGAATATAGAAAAAAGTCATAGAAAGAATTTAATTTAATTGCATAATAGAATAAAGCAACAGTAGAGGAAAAATAATAGCATGGTACCTAACAGAAAGTTATCTCACTGTTAAAAGAAAAACTTATAATCTGAAAGTGATGGGATTAAACACACAAACACATATGCACACACGCACACACACACACACACACACACACACACACGCACAGACACACATACAAAACCTCACAACATGGGAACATGGCTCACTTGGTAGAGTGCTTACCTGGCAAGCCCAAGCCCTTGGGTTCAATTCTCAGAAGCACATACAGCTGGGGTGGAAGAACACCCTTGTAATCTCAACACTGAGGAGAAAGAGACAGGAATATCATAAGTTCAAGATCATCCTTGAATGCCTGAGCTACATGAGACATTGTCTTGAAAAACCCCAACCATACAAGAAACCCCACCAAGCAACAGCCTAGGACCAGACAGCCTCACAGCTCAATTCTACCAGACATTCCAAAAATAATTCACAAATTACTTGTAAACTTCTCAAAAAGAAAATCGAACTCAATTAGTGTAAGACATGCCAGTAAAATAAGCCATGGACTGTGTCATCTCAATAGATTTAAAGACATGTGATAAAGTTCAACATTCTTTCCTAAAAAAAAAAATTTCCTCTACAAGTAAGGTACAAAAGGAGATTTCCTCAACATAATAAATCCACTTTAAGAAGCCCTCAGCAGGCATCATAATCATCAATGTGAGTGATGGCTAATCTTGGTTGTCAGCCTGACATGCCTGGAAAGAGCAAACCTCAGCTGAAGAATTGTCTCCCTCAGATTGTCCTGTGGGCATGTCGACGGGACATTGACTTGATTTCTAATTGATGAAAGAAGGCATAGACCACTGTGGACAGTATCCTCCTGTGCTACCTAAGTAGGAAGGAGCTGAGCAATCCAGAACCAAGCCGGGAGGACATGTTCCTCCCTTGTCTCTGCTTAAGTTTCTAGTCCAGATTCCTGCCTTAGCTTCCCTGGATGATGGACTGTAACTTGGAAGCTGAAATAAGCCCTTTCTTCTCGAAAGGTGTTTTTGCTCAGTGTTTTACCATAGCAACCAAACTAGAACAGGAAGACTGTAGCCTTTCCTCAATAGTTCGACTCAAAGCAAATATGCCCGCTCTCCCATTCCTACACAACATAGTCGATAAAAACCAAAAAATATCCAGAAGACAAAGGAAGATATAAAACCATCCCCATTCTCATTTAACATGATCCTATGAAAAGCCATAACACCTACCAAAAAACAAAAGCCTAGAAAGTAAATGAATTTGATAAGTATCTTAAAGGAAATCAAGAAAATTATACTTACAATAGCATCAAAAAGTAAATAAATGAACTTCCTGAGGAGGGGTAATTTAACCAAAGAAGGAAACAATATATACATTTGTAATTACAAAATATTGATGAAAAGAACCAAAAAATAACACAAATAAAAAGACATTTTGCTTGGGGATTGATAGAAATAACACAGTTTAGCTCCTCACACTATCCAAAGTGTGGTGGCTTAAATGAAAAATGCCCCCCAAGGCTCGGGCATTTGGTCATTGCTCCCCAGTTGGTGGCCCTGTTTGGGGAGGTTCAGAGGGTGTGTCCTTGCTGTAGGAAGTATGTCCTTGGGGATGGGCTTTGAGAGTTCACAGCCTCTCCCACTTCCTGCTTGTTCTCTGCTTTGTGCCTTGCAGTTAAAGATGGGAACTCGCAGTTTCCTGTTTCTGCCGTCTGCTGTCGCGTCTCCTCACCGTGATGGTCTCCTACCCTCTGAGACCTTAAGCCAAAGTAAGCTTTTCCCTCCATAAGCTGTTTGGTCATGCTGTTTTAGCACAGCAACAGAGAAATAAGTAATGCACGTAGTAACATACCGATTCCACAGAGTCCCTCCCCACCTTCTAAATGTTTTCATAGAAACAGGACTTCCAAAATTTTCATGGAACCAAAGACGATTCCAAATATCCAAGGCACATAAGGATCATCACACACATCCTTATGCAATGACCACAGTTAATGCGATAAATTATAAATACAAAACACATGAAATTTTAATAAAAATAAGACTTCAAAACAAAATCTGCCCCCTTCTACTAGGAAATCTTCAGGGAATATATTTAAGGGATCCAGATAAAATTCAGAGGGGAAAAACAACCTGTAATTTTAGTAGTCATAATTACCAAAAATTATCTGCCTGTGAATTAACCATTTCAATATCCTTAGCATTTCTAAAAATAAGCCACCAGCCCCTCCAACCAGAAAAGATTCTAATTTTGCCACATTCAAAGGCACTGTTTTCATTCACCGGTGAGCGTAGGAAATTTTAGAAGCCACAGTGAGTTCTGCGTGCTGAAAAAGTAATCTTGTGAGCATGGATTCCATTAAAATGTTCCCAAATTATCTGTCTACCTATGAATCATTAAATTGTGGTCTGAGAAGACGCTCAATCGCCGACCGGAAACGCACTGTTGTCACTGTGAACAGAGTGTATGCCATCTAAAGAGGCTGAGTGGGTCACTATAGGTCGCGGGCCCAGCTAATAGGCCCCCAGAATTCATCAGCTGATCAGGTTGACAGAATTATTCCTTTTCATTTCAATTAAAAGAAAATAAGTCTACCACTGCGAGCTACAGAAGAGTGAAAACACAAAGTAGAACAGGCTAAAATCGGTCAGAATAGAGAGGGCAGACAGCTGTGCCCGTAAGCACACCGCTGCACCAAGCCATGGGACCCTGCTCTGTAGAAACCAGCTTCCTCTCCACACAGGTAGAAGATGGCAACAGGAAAAGAGGGCTCCAGCTGTCAGCATGTGACGTCAGAATCCAGCTGCTGCTCAGGCCATAACGCCTGCAGCCCTTCTCTTCTCACAGACACTGACGAGACACCTAGGAGACATTGTCGTCCCTAGTGAATGGTCTTACAGAGGCCAGTATCTCTCACCTCGGAAAGCGAGTTTTCATCAAGGCCAGTGTTGGTAGCCATGCATCCTGCTTCCCTCCCTGCTCTGAGCCCCTCTTGAGTCCCCACCCCATCTGAACCCTTTCATTAAGTGCAGAGGATCTTTCAAACTGACACTAAATAAAACCTGACAAGTAGACTATGAGCTTAGCCTCCTCCTCTCCTCCGTCATCTGAAGTGCCGCCACAGAGCTACGATAGGGAAAGCCTTTCCCAGGCAACTTTATCAAATCCGAAGAGCCAGGTACCCAGTTACGTTTTTTAAAAGCTTACAGAATATTTAATCTTAACCCGGCTAAGGTCACTATGTTAATGAAGTCGGAGCTTCCTCCTCCCCAAAGCTCCAGTCCTTCTGAGCAGCAGCAATGGCCTTGACCTAAAAATGTGGGTGGGGGTGTTGGCCTTGGGCTAACGGCTACTCAGGCCATGCTCACAGGCAGCAGCGTCTGCTCTCTCTTTCTCTACCCTCAAAGCCACTGTTAAAGAAATACTAGACACCCACATTGAGAGTCTGGTGTGAATTTGTGATTCTGGCTTCCCCACAGGAAGTTTACCCTAAGCCACCAGAGGGACAGGGGACACATCCTGTTTGATGGACACACATCAACTAAAGGACCAAACTTTTGCCTACACTCTACTGCCCCAGCATCAGAGACAACCTGAGCGCCGCAGCCGTGAACACAAGCACATGGCACCTATCCTCTCCATTGTCTCTGAAACCTATAAGGGGGACCCCACTTTGCCTCATGGGCCTAAGCCCCCCCCAAAGCTCTCATCATGTTGCTATCTACTGCATCAATAGCTCTCCTAACAGATCTCAAAAGGACACTCTGCCTCAGTATCCTTCCTGAGCCCCGCTCCTGAGACCTTGGCAGGAGGCGATTGATGCTGCTTGGACTACTTCAGGAAAAGAAACAAAGGTCATAGGATAGGAAGAGGAGAAAAATGACAAGTCACATTATAAATCAGGCCGGTGAGACCCCCATGCGAGGACACTAGGAAGCAACTCAACAGTAGGACCAATGAGGCGTGCTCCAAGCCCCGGATGAAGACCACAACATCCAGTAGCCTCTGGATATTTCAGTTGTGGAATCCACCACTTAATTTGACAATCCTATGTTTGTTATGCAAAAATAAACTAGCCACGCCCAATCAGAGCTGAAATGAATCCTACGGTTGACGTCCTCAGAGGCCTCGTGTGAAGGGATGAGAGAGACACAGGTGAGCTGAGCATCCTGCATTTCTTTCCTCTTCCCTGTTACCAAATACCTGACAAGATGTGGGACTTCGGGAGGAAGGGCTCCATCTGGCTCACGCTTTTCGAGGGAAGGCATGGCAGTAGAAACAGGAAGCACATTGCTTCCGCAACAGGAAGCAGAGAGGGAACACGAATTGGGACCGGGATATAAAACATTCCAGACTGAGGCTCAGTGACTCACTTCCTCCAGTGAGGCTCCATCTCCTGAGGTTCCCCACAGCCTTTCCAAACAGCTCCACCAGCTGGAGACCACGCCTTCAAATGCTAGCCCAGCAGGGACATTTCACATTCAAACCATAACGGATACCGAATCCGCTTCTAGGATTCATTTTTAGATTAACCCGGATGAACACTCTACATTTAGCTACCACCGTAACCAGTAAACGTCTCTTAAATCTCATCTTTTTAACCAACAAAATACTGTTCCCTAGAAGTACTAGAGATAAAAATACATTTCTACGTTGTTGATAGGACCTTGCCAAATCTGTGCTCTGAGAAACCAATGTAAGTCACATGGAAAAGATACAGAATGAGGGAAGCCATGGTACAGAGTGTTCCATACCCTGCTGCAGTTTGTGGCCCAAGGCCCCCAGAAGCCTTCACTCCTGGCTCTTGCTAACATATGGTGGCTTTGCTAGCTAATGATATGAAGCTCCTGACCAAAGAACAAAGAGAAGATAGACCAAATCACCCTTGGGTCACTTCCCATAATACAATGCTCCATTTTTTTTCCCATGTCCTTCTTTCCTCTCTGCTCTGTGCTTTCTCAGCTATCCACTGCATTGCATGGCCTTTCCCCTTCTAGAACGTCCTCAAATATTACACTGCAGTGTACGCTCATTTTATTCTCACAGAAGCAGCTATTAAATGGTCCCCAGAAGAGCTGTGTTCCAAATCTGAGAGCAGAATTCAGCTTTGCTTCAAGCATTGCTGGGTTTTCAGGCTGGATCTGCAAAAGCCCCCTCAAGGCCCACCTGAAGCCTCTCCTTCCCTGACTGGAGCTGCCTTTAAACACAGAGATTAGAATTTCTTAAAGGGCCTTAAGGATGGGAAAGTCACAGCTGACACACTTGAAATTCAAACCATAATGGTTACAGGAGGGGGGGAAAAATCACAAAAACAGCTTGAGAAAAAAGTATGGCTTTAAACGTAAATCTCCTAGGTGAGACAGACAGGTACAGATACGCAAATAAGCACTCTGAAGTGGGCATCTGCCTCCCAAGCAGAGCAGAGCACCCGCTCTGAACAATCTTCCTGCTGCATTCTTCAGTCAGCTTCGCCTGACCTTTATGAAGCCTTCACCAGCGTCAGGATCCTATCTGCCTCCATAAATCTCTTCTTGTTTCTTTCAAAAACACTTGAGCCAATCCTCATCGGTTTTGAGCTTAATGGCTTTTACATGAGCACTTTCTTGGTTTTTTTTTTTTGCTGCAAAGGAGAGGTGCTGTCATAGTCTGACCTCCTAGCCAACCTGATTGGTGCCTAAGGGCAGGTGTTTACCGTATACTGAAAGGACAGACAAGACTTCTGTGGAATGTCACTATACTCTAAAGAATTTCCAGTGCCTGTGCGTTCTGTTCTTTGTGTTTGTTAATATAAACCAGGCTGCCATCAAATTCATGATGTAGCCAAGAATGAAGTTTTGATCTTGGCCCTCTGGCTTTTTCGGATTACAGGAGTCCTGGACCGCACCTGCTTTATAAAGTGCTAGGGATCAAACACTGAACTTCATGCATGCTAAGTGAGCCATCTACCCACTGAGCCAAGTCCCCAGCCCTGTCATATGTTTTTAAACTCACACACATCCAATTAAGCAAAGCTTCTATGAGATGAGCACAGATGTTTCCTTTATTACAAAACCAAGATCAGCAATGCGTTAGCACAGCCAACTTCCCACTTCTCTCTTGTCATTTGCTTCCTGCTGTCCTCAGAGGCTAGGTCTGTCAGTCCTAAGCATCTGCTCAGCTCCTGCTGTTTACCAAGGCTAGTTGGTACTTCACATAGATTATTTGAAAAGAAAGGAGAGAAGGAACTTGTCATAGTACCACCCTCTCCACAAACATGGCTTCTCCCTCGATGTTAAATGAGGACTATCCTAATAGAGATAACTCACTTTCGTATTTCTTACATCAACAGTACTTTTTAAAGACCTTGTCTAGAGTGGCTCAGTCAGTCGCGTGTTTGTCTAGCATGCACACAGCCCTGGGTTCAATCTCAGCACCCCATAAATTAGGACATATCAATGTAGCATAGTAATTCATTCCAATGTCAGAAACAATATTCAGGATCAGAGAAAGATATAACAGGCTGGAATGATGGCTAAGCAGTTAAAACACAGGCTGTTCTTCCAGGGGACCTGAGTTCAATTCCCAGCAACCACATGACAGCTCACAATAATTTATAAATACAGTTCCAGGGGTTCAACATCCTCTTCTGGCCTCCATGGGCACTGGGTATGCATATGGTGAACAGACATATATGCAGGCAAAACACTCATATGCATAAAATAAATATTTAAAAGACTATAACTATAACTATACCAAAACTATATATATGAAGAGAGAGAAACATGAAATTAGAAATGTTTATATGTGAAAGTATGCACAAGGAGCTCATAGTGTACCACGGGACGATGGGCCTTTGGTGCTCGTTATTTATCTTTGCCCTTTTCTGTAGCACCTCTATCAGTAGTGCATATATTATATAAGCTATATGTATTATCCTTCCTAAATTTGTTCTCCTTCAAGCTCTCTACTGATATCAGCTCCTTTTATTTATATAAATGAGAAAAAATTACATGCCTGTCATTTATGACAGGATTCACCGTAATTATGCTTTTTAAAAATAACTATGACCTTTGACACTAACAAAATGACTCAGAATCCCACTCCTAAGAGAACTAAAGACATATGCCAATAATAATAATAATAATAACAACAACAACATGGTCTTAGGCATCAGGGAAAGGGGGACCATAGACTAAACATCAGGGGTCCTGGTCCTGTAAAAGATGACTAAGCTTAAATGGACAGCAATGGGTGCACACAACATCAAATATACAAATAAATGTGTAATTGCACATTTTAACTAACTTCAGTGCTATGTGAATTAATAAAGCAAGTACATACAAGAAAATCACACCACCTGTGTGACTAGCAGCTCTCTTTCCCTTGATAGCAAATATATTTTCCTTTCAAACAAACTCCACTGGGTAAAGAAAAAAAAGGAAAAAAGAAATCGCATAGCTCGTGTTTCTCTTACACAGGCGGCTCCATGCCTCCTGGTTCAGAAAAACTTCAAAATCTCCGGAGCTTCTATACAGAAGCCGAAGGCTGATGCATCATGTTTTATATATGAATGTAAATTGAGTATATTTCAGAATCGCATAACATTGGAGACATAAATCATTTTCTGACCTGGACACGCAGGTCATTCTCCAGTGAGGGGGTGCTAAGTGGGGGAGCCAGGAGATGAGAAGAAGACAAAGAAGATAGGAAGGATGGAGTCATGAGGTCTTGCACAAGCCAATGACTTATGCCTTGCAAGTTTATTAAGAATGACAGCATCAGCAGAAGCAGAAAACCCTCATACGATGGAATGAAGTTAGCCGGATGCTAATCAAACAATGTTGTGCACAGAACACAGGATATCTCAAGGGCATCATGGACCCAGGACACAGGGCCCTTGACACTGACTTGCATAGCTCCTAAGGGTGCTAACAGTTGGATTCTTAGGACCTGAAGCCCCACCTCTCCCCCAAGGCCCTGGCGCCAGGCCATTACCTACTCTGCCAAGTTCCTGATTTTAGAGAAGGAACTGTGTCCCTTCTACATAAATCAAGGCCTCAGGGAAAAATCCCAAGGTGTTGGCCCCAGGCCAACCATGTTTCTCATTTTAGAGAAGGAGCTACATTCCTTCTCCATGCATCAAGGCCTCTGGGAAAGCCTTGGTTTGATCCAACCCTCAACAATTTTTCTCATAAACATAATTAATGTGAATTATTAAGATTGCATGCAAACAGTAATCATTTCAAACATTGCTTGGGCAAATGCCACAAATGTTTCATGAGCCAGATTAGCCTAAGGAAACCTTCCCCTGTAGAATATGGATTCCCATGGTGGACAGACATCAGCACTACTGCCCATCCAGGAGTGGCAAATGATCAAGACACCCTCAGACAAGAGAAGAGGAGACCTTCTTGCTCTAACATCCTAGCAATTTGCCTTCTGGTATCAATACCTATGATACAGGATGACTGAGATCTGTCAGTGGAACTCAAATGGTGCCAACTGATCAGCAACCTGCCCAGCACTGGGCAGGATTTCTAGATTGTTTTTATACCTAGAATTAGAAGAAACTAATGCTAAACTGGGCATAATATCCTTCCTCTAATTTGCTTTTTTTTTTAAGTTCCATTCATGTTTATTTTTATGTATATGAGTGTAAGTCTGTGCACCACGTGGCTGCAGTTCCTATGCAGGCCAGAAGGGGACATCAGATCTCCTGGAACTGGACCTACAGACAGCAGCTAGGACTCAGCTAGGAGACTGCTTTCCTAGAGCAAGAATGAAGGAAGCCTTGGTTTCCATCCCCAGAACTGCATAAACCTGGTGGTGCACATTCCAGAACTTGGGGAAGGGAGGCAAAAGGATCAGAAATTGAGGACCAGCATCAGCTACATAGAAAGCTTGAGGCTAGCTTGGGCTAGAGAACCTGCCCTCCCAAATATATGTATATAAAAACACACTACACAAAGCAGGATACATTCTGTACAGATGGCAGTGAGGATCAGGGAGAAATGGGAGCAAAGAATGGCAGAGGGGCCTAAAGCAGCCGTGGGAAGTGAAGCATGTCTGCTAAGTCTGTGCAAGGATTTCACAAGTTTGCGAATAACTTAAAGTTTTAAATGATACGTTTTAAATATAAATTTAATTTAAATTTACTGTACATTTTAAATATACTCGGCTTTGTATAACAAACATAACTCAGATGTATGAATGATAGATACATAGGAATATAACAGATAATAAATACTTGAAAAAAGATAGATATTAAGGGGTTAAAAGGTGTTTGATAGATGAGGGACAGATGATAGACAATTGTGATAAATAGATGACAGGTGATTGACAGATGATAGACGAAAATGTTTGATAGATGTATGACAGATTAACAGATGACAGCTAGATGGATGACATATGACAGATGAATGCTAGCGAGATGGGAGAAAGATGGCAGGCAGACACATAGACAATTGGTAGAAAGATGGCTGGAAAAACTTGAAAAGCCAGGCTTCTCCTAGTCCTCGGCATCCTCACAGTCTGGTGGACACCGTGGGGTCTTAACAGTCCTCGCTAGTGAACATCCCCGTGGGTGTGGAATGGTTCAGTTCCTCTATGATTTTATCAATTTCATTTTGCATGTCTTTTCTTTATCTAGCTTGTATATCTCCTTTACCAATGCCCAGCATTTGCCTACCTCTGTCACCAGCTTTTGTGAGGGTTTCTGCCCCCTCATGCTCCCTCGTACGGTAACTTAAAGGCTCACACTGGCTGCCCGCCACAGTGCCCAGCTCACTCAGATGAGCTTCAGTGAACCGTCTCACATAGAACCCTTGCTTGAATATTAAACGTCCTAGGGGACTCGAATGTGCAGCCGGTGTTGAGAAATACTTGCTACTTAACGTTTTTACATCTGTGTTCTCCAAACTTGCTTGCACATTAAGAAATGTTCAAATGAGGTACTTAAAAACATCCGAGTTCACAAAGCTTCACCGGCGTTATCTTGAATTCCAGAAAGGACGGAAAAGGACAAGGAGCACACCTCTGAGCCATAGGCTCTTCTGTTTCTGCTACCCTCGTCCAACGCAAGGTGACTTTTTGTTTTAGTCTCAGCTCCTAAATGCCAAAGTGCAAAGAATGAACCCGTGACCATTTAGCCCAGAGCTACGCTGTAAGAACACACACTCGTGTAGATCGGAGCCACTTGGCTTATGATAGCTTGTCAGAATAGTTCCAGAAAACCAACAAGCTGCCACGCGGTGCCACACAGGAGGCCAATGGCAGAGCGGCGACGGCTGGGAGCCCGGGGATGCCGGAGAAATGGATTGTCTTACAGATAGATGGTGGCACAGTTCCCGCTGACGCTTAGCAGTCTCAATGCTGCTTTCTCTGTTTCTGGAGAGAGTGACTGAAGCTACGCGGCTCCCTGACTTTGTCCTGACCTGGCTGTTTTAAGGCTGAAGTCTACCAGACAGCATCTTGAACAACCAAAACAATACTTTAATATCTAGCCCGTGTGAATATTTGCAAATCACTTTTTATCTGGATTTCTCCCTAATTCTTCCTTCTAAAAATCTGTATAATCTTTGTGCTTTGAAGGTAAAGGAAAACTTGCCCTGTGAAAGCAAAACCCTGGAGATAATTTTTTGAAATAGCAATGAAAATTGCAACTGCTTAAATGCCCCATGTCTGCCTTGCACCGTTCTGAAGTGTTAACCGTACAACCCAGATATTAGCGTGACTGCAATTCTTCTGTTGACTTCCCATTTTCATTGTTTTGCTCTGAGTCAGCCTAACTTTCCAGATTTACAAAACTGGGTTAAGCTCAGCCTTTTATTAATTATGGTAGCAAATTAGCCAAATCTTTATATTGTTATTTTTTTTAGATCAACAATTTAAAACACATGATGAGAAAGGCATCTGTCATCTTTCTGAAAAATCACACAATTTTTTAAAATTTTACCTTTTACTTAAATAATGAAGTGAGGTGCGTTCGTATGGCAACAGATGACACGGAGGAGCTACGTCCCCCAGATGTAAGACTCCCTGGAAAGAAACTTAAGTTGTAAATGTTTACTCACAATTTAAGGTGTTAATTGACATTGCAAAGATTTCTTTCAGGCAAAGTTATTTTTGTGATTGGAGTCAGATATTAAAATGGAAATTAGATAGAAGAGGAATGCATGCTGGCTGCTGCTGGTGGACATTCAAAGCTGTACCAAACTGTAAAGGTATCCTTAATTCTTTAGTGTTGCTCTCACTTTACTTAGGCATTCCACACACAAACTCAAAGGCATTTATTACTACATTTTGAGTCAGTCGACTTTGAATGGGTACACACAGAGAATGAGGCCAAATCTTCCTGGTAGAACTGGGAACGTAGCTCAGTAGGCAGCGTTAGCCTAGCACACACAGCGTTCCATCCCATACACTGCATAAAACCTGGTGCAGGAGCCCGTCCTCTTATCCCAGCACTCAGAAGGTGGAGGCAGGAGGATTAAAAGCTAAAGATCATCGTCAGCTACAGAGTGAGTTTACAGCAGCAGTTTTCAACCTGTGGGTCACCTAAGACCATCTGCATACCAGGTATTTATATTACTATTCATAACAAAATTACAGTAGCAAAATTACAATTATGAAACAGCAGCAAATATAATTTTATTGTTGGGAGTCACCACAACATGAAGAACTGCATAAGGGTTGCAGCATTAGGCAGGTTGAGAGCCACTAGTTTAAGGCTAGCCTAGGCTACATGAGACCTTGTCTCAAAAAAAAAAAAAAGAAAAGAAAAGAAAAAGAATCCCACTATATTTAGAGTAGAAAACAGAGTTACCAAATGAGCTAGCAGAAAAGGTACTTCAGGGCTGGGGAAATAGGTCGGTATACACTATTTGTCTGGGTTACAGTCTCAGTACTGCAAAGAAATAGATTTCCCATCGATATTCTCTCTCAAGTGTTCTGCAGTCTACGTCAATCAGTTCTCACATGCTTTACATTGCCTGTTCTCTTTGACTGACTTGTCTTCTGCCTTTCCTCTTAATCAATCCCAGAGCGTGGTACTCGACTCCACTTGAATATTGTGTCTTCTGTGAGAGACACTGTTTATCTGATTTGCTGTCTCTACCATGGGTTGAGATTGTCTAGAGTTTAAAGATGGAGAATTGGACATTTCTGAATCCCTAGAAACAGGAGCTCCTAATACGCACACTGAATACATTCAGTCACGCAAGATGGAGGTCAAACAAGGGCTTGTGGGTAATTAGGTATGCACACACATCCATTGTTCCAGAATTGTATCAGGCACTTCTTGGAAGTCATGAGGTTCTCCCATGGCGCCCACATAAAAAGACCTCAGCAGGAGAGTGTACATCTGTAATCCTAGCACTGGAAGGCAGATGCAGGTAGATGCAGATGCAGGCCAGCCAGCCTCACCAAATTGATGAGCTCCAAGTTCAGTGAGAGACACTGTCTCAAAACATCACGTGGAGAGTAAATGAAGTTACTTAACACTGACCTCTGACCTCCACATGCACAAGTACAGCCGCACCAACATGCACATATACGCAGATAGACAGACAGACACAAATGTGTGCGTATGAACACACATATATATTTTAAGATCCAAAAAATGTACCTGTAAGCAAATATCTCATAGTAAATTAAAATCACTTTTTTACTATTTATTATTAAGTTAATAAATCTATCCATATACTTTTTAGATTAGCCTTTTTTTTCTCTTAAAAATGTTTTTAAAGTACCATGTTTTTATTTTTCATTTACATTAAATCAACCAAACATGTCTTGCAGTCACTCACCTTTTATTTCTGCTATTTAAATCTATATTTTAAGTATAAATATTTAACTGGTACAGAAAATACATAAACTATGCATAGGCATTGGATACTGTGTGCAGTTTTGATATTTATGTGTCTACTGCACGGTGTTTAAACCACACTCAATGTGTCTTCGCCTTGTTTGCTGAGGAAAGGAAGGGAATGGGCTCGGTCCCTTGAATCATGTCTTCATCTGAAATGTTACTTGGGTTAAACATGAAAGTGTTTGCTAAGTGGCAAGATCTTTACCTTTTTCCTTTGGAGATCCCGTGAAGCTGACAAGACGACGCTTCTGGGTACGGTCGGTGTGTTGGCTCCAGCACTGGGTGGCCGGGCCGGTCATGACCATCACAACACCAAACGGTGACAATGAACGTATTTTTATTATCAACATATTTTTTTCATGAATAAATTCTCTAAAACATGCTTTTAAAAATTGGTGCTCTTTGCTTGAAACTCGAGTTTTGGAAATTAGAAAGAAAAGCCTGTGTGGTCATAGGGCCACAAGACTGTCAGGCTTACTGCTTCCGGTAAAAGTGAGTATCAGTGAGCCCGCTACTCAAACACAACCACCTTTTCACGAGTTGAGTGATAACACATTTAAATTAGACTAAGAGTTAACTGTTTTTATCTTTACTTTTTATAATTTATTTTTCTTTTGTGTGCACAGAACTTAAGGGAGAGGCCAGCCAATGACTGGTCAAATTCCAGGCCCATGCAATAGAGGGAGCGCAGGCCCCGATACTGCCTGGATGACCAGAAACTGGAGGCTGGATAGCCCAGAAACCTAAGGTAGAATCTAATATGAATGGCCAATAAAAAAAAATATCGATAAAATGATTTCTAATGATATTCTGCTGTACTCATAGATCGGTGCCTAGTCCAAACGTCAGAGAGGCTTCCTCCAGCAGCTGATGGGAGCAGATCCAGGGACCAACAGCCAAACATTAGGTGGAGCTCAGGGAACCCTGGGGAAGAGAAGGATCCTAAGAGCCAGAGGAGTCAAGGTCATCAGGAGAACACGGCCTGCAGAATCAACTAAGCAGGGTGCACAGGGGCTCACAGAGACTGAAGCAGCAGCCATGCAGCCTACATGAGGCTGCACTAGGCCCTCTGTATATATGTTAATGTTATTTAGCTTAATGTTTTTGCAGGACTTAACAGTGGAGGGGGCAGGTGTCTCTGACTCTTTCGCCTGCTCTTGAGACCCTTTTCCTCCTACTGGGTTGCCTCTTTCAGCCTCAATATGAGGGTCTGATTGTACCTTGTTATGCCATGTTTGGTTGATATCCCTGGGAAGTCTGTTCTTTTCTGAGAGAAATGGAGGAGGAATGGAAATGAGGGAGAGAGGGGGTTGAGGGGAGATTAGGAGGAGTGGGGGAGGGGAAATGTGGGCAGGATGTATTGTATGAGAGAAGTATAAATAAATTTTAATGAATAAACAAATAAAATATTCAAATGATGGACATGAAAGCAAATAATACTTAACAGTAGGCAGAACAGCCTTCTAATACACTAGAAAAACCCACATGCTTTTTCCTAGGAAATAAACATTCTTAGGCAACTTTCTTGATAGTTTTCTTCCCTGTATTTCCTCTGCTCACCATATTTAAAATGTTTACCGGATATGCTATACTTTTACCCTCAAGTTAACTATTTCTTTCTGTTCATCTAGCCAGTAGACATTCTAAGTATCTTCTTCTAATATGTCTACTGAATTTCAATATTTTAGAGTTTATACTTTCAATTTCCCAGGGCATTGCCTGGCTCATTACTATTTCACAGAAGAAACAAATTCTTTTTTCTTTCTGACTATTGATCATACGATTTTTAAATCATTCCTTGCTCTGTCATTCCTTTGTCCTTCAGTGTGGGTTCTACTGGCTGTACTTTCTAAACATGCTGGAGGGTGATAATCTAATGTCACTGCTGTTCTGTGGACTAAGATACAGATTAAAAGTGCTCCATCTGGATGACTACAGCTTTTATACAAGTCCTAATTGCAGAGTGATGATGTTAGCACCTGCTTGTAGGGGAGACAAACCCAAATGTCAGTATCTAAAAGCATGTTGTGTTACTGGGAAGTTCAGGAAAAACAGCAGGGAGGCACAGATCTGGAACCAAACAACGGCAGTGGCCACCAGCCAGAGGCTGGCATGGAGTGAGCTGCTGGTCCAGATAGCATCACTTCAGCTTTCTGTGGTAGGAAAGCGGCTATGGCGGCAGAGGCAGAAGAAGTAGGGGTATTACAGAGCCTGTCCGTTGAGCCCTGAAGGTGGGTGGATGTGAGCAAATGTGGCTGCTAAGACCTGGAGATGATGGAAACAATGCTTTGGGGGCTTCCCTTTTTGGTGTTCAAACCTAATCCCTGTACTTTTAATGGGGCCCCTAACTCCCTCATATCTGCTTATGATCTGTATGATTCCACCCATCAGAGACTTTATCTCCTGTCTATTGTGGGAAGCAGAAGGAGGAGAGCTGACCACTGTGTATGTTGAAGCCTGGAATCACAATCACAGTTTACATAGATTTTTTTCAAACCATCCCATTGGCTTCTCTCTAGATTTTGGGGTATAAACTGTCTTCTTTCTGGTCAAAATATTCAATGACGCAAGCGGTACTAGTCAGAATTCTCCAGAATGGAAGATGGCAGGGAGATAATAGATTATAAATATAAACAAATGATAGATACATAACATAAACAGATGCAAGAACGACAAATAAGTGATAGACACAAACATAGTTATATAAGTAGTAGGTAGATGATAAAAAAGGCAAACAGAACAAAGAAAAACTATGCAAATCAGCTCTCACACTCAGGAAGAGTAGAAATTGATAACAAACTGGAGCCCAGGGAAGTCAGTGGTGTAATTCAGTCCAACTCTAAGGCTTAAGAAGAGGATGATGAAGATGTTGACATGTGAGTGCTGGCCTGAATCTACAGGACCAAGAAGCAGAAGCCGAAAACAGATGTCTCAAATCCCATTAGTAAGTGTGCTTACTGGGCCCACCAACTCCAAATGTTAATCCCACCCAAAAAACCTCACAGATGTACCTGAAAATAAGACATCTGAGCATCTCTTCACCCCAGTCAAGTTGTCACACACAATTAACCATCTTCTCAACAACAAAGGAAAGCACATTGGATTTTTCTCATCTGTTGTGCTGAGATACAAGGGTCATGATCATAAATGGCCCGCCTTAATTGGCTGGAGAGTTTTAATTCCACATCTTATTTGTCTGTTACTTGGAGATAGTTTTCAAGCCAAGAGAAGAGCACAAACTACTCTTTAAACTGCAACACTTTGACATGAACATCCAGAGGGACAGTCTGGGTACTCTCTACCTGGTACCCCATGTGTTTACCTTAGTTCTGTTACAGACCTTGTCATGACTTAGATACCAAATGCTCCCCCCCAAAAATGTCATGTATCAAAGAGTATCAAGTTATTCCTGTCAAATAGCTCATCATAGTGAAAAGATCCTAATGTGGATCTCTTGTTCCATAAGAAGAGGCTACCTGTCTCTACTTCAAGGCCAATCACCACGCTTTGCTAAATAACTTGTATGTCTATGTGTTAGTCTATGCCAAAAATATGTGGGTACACAGAGAGGCAGAAGAAAGTGTCAGATCCCCTGGAGCTGGACTTACAGATGGTTGTAAGAAACCCAATAATGGGTACTGGGAACTACATTTGGGTCCTCTGGAAGAGCAGCAAACACTCAACTGCTGAGCTATCTCTCCAGCTTCTACCTTGCCTTTTATAGATCAGATTCTACATGCTTTTGTGGAATTGATAAATGAAAGCTTTAATAGTAGGATATCAAAACAATTCTTTTTTCTTAGTAACTTTATGTTAATGATTTTTCTATATGGTATACAAGCTTGGCTACTTCAGTAAGCCCATCTTGGTGCTCTCTCCTCCTTCTGGCACTGGACTCCACGCATCCATCTTATTTCTACTACAGACTTTGTTAGATTTGGATATCAAGTGTCCCCTCAAAAGTATCACGTTATCAGAGGGCTGGTCCCAGCTGGTGGCACTATTTACTTCTTTTGGGGTTAAAATTTTTAAAATAAATAAAGCAAGATTCTGAAGTTAAAACCAAAAGAAAAATGGGAGATTCTAATACTCAGTACTATAAGCATATATAAAACTCAAGATGAAACAGAGCAGAATAAATGAACCTCAGAACCCTCAGAGGAAGCCCCAGTCCCATAGTCATAAGACTCGTGAGCATATAATCAGAAAAGAAGCAGAGATCTATTGGATAAACACAATCATGCTACAACACAAAGGAAAGCATGCAAACACTAAAACTCTGACTCTGTCACCAATTCATAGTGTCTTTTTGTTTGCTTATTCATCAGATACTCACCTCCTACACAAGATGACTGTGACATTTCTCACATCTGCCTGTCTCTGCTTACAAATTCCCAGTGATGCTTAGGGGTCAGTCTACCAAAGTACCATCTCACATGCATTTTCAGCAACTCTACTGGCTCCTCAGAACAGACACCACGATTCAGTCTGCCTTTTCATCAGGCATTGATGACTTAACAGATGCATCCTCTTATTCCAAATGGTGCCAAGTCACCTTCATCAGGAAATCAGCAGATGACATCTCAATATACTTCAGAAAGTCTCGGGGTGTTGGTGAATGGCAAGCCATTTGCTAAGAAGCCAAAAACTCAAAAATATAATTTGTCTTGGAAAGCTCAATTGCTTTCCTGAAGCTTTGAGAGTTATTGGACAGGTTTCCAAAGTTCCTTCCAGACCTGTATTTCTGTGACTACAGGAAGGAAGGAAGGAAGGAAGGAAGGAAGGAAGGAAGGAAGGAAGGAAGGAAGGAAGGAAGGAAGACCATATATAGATAAATTGGATGCACATATATTAGATAATCTGATTTGCAAATTACCAGATTTCATCTAATAATATTTTCTAAATCACCACAGCAATAGCCAACATAGTGAACAATAGATAGAATAGGTAGGGTCTACTCTTAAAGCATTTAAATTTCTTGAAATAATAACCTCAAGACATCAGCAAGACTAACCATAGTGAACATGTCTAATACTCAAAACATGATAGCCTTGTATTACAACTGAGTAGTGGCTGCTAGATGAGACACGGGGAGAGAGGCAGAAACATGGACTAAATCTCAGCAAGTGCTTGACCTCTGGAAGCAAAGGCTTCCCCTTGAATCCCAGTGTTATTTCTTCTAAGTATGTATTGTCTGGGCTGGGTGATGACTCAGCCAGTAAAGTGCTTGTCCTGTGAGCAAGGAGGGCCTGAATTTGATGTTCAAAGCCCATATGGAAAAGCTGGGCATATTGGCATGGGCAGTTGCAATCCCAGCACCAGGGAGGCAGGGACAGAGATTCCTAAGGCTCCCCACGCAGGCAGCCTGGAGAAATCCTGTCTTAAAAGGAGGTGAACAATATTTCTGAGGGTGACACCTGAAGTTGTCCTCTGACCTTGACCCACACATGCATGAAAACCAGATAAATTGGTATTTGTTATTAAACAAGTTCACTTTATTCCTAGGCATCTAAATCCCCGCATCTGAAGCAGGAGTGAGGCACCTCTGAGAAGCACGTTCAATGACATGGTATATATTAAATAGAGAATTCCAACGCACAGAGGGTGCTGACCAGGTGTCAACCCTTAAATTCAAAGCATTAAGCACTCCAAATGCAAACCTTCATGATGCTTAGACACAGACAGCATCCTGTTCATTCCTCAACCACTGAGGCACAGCAAAGCAAAATAAGATATGACAGATACTGCCAGCAGAAAAAGAAAAATGGCCTAAGTATTTGTCACTTGAACAACTCATTTCTACAAATTCCAAATTCCCCTAGTATGCTACTCTGGGATATATCAGAAACATCTAAATAGAGTGTTCTCTGAGTAAAATGTATTCCCCCCATGCAATCCGCGCACATGCTTAAACTGAAGAACTGCAAGCCTCTGAAGAACCAGCTTCCCAAGCCCTCCCCTCACCTCCTATCTGAGTTCCTCACTTCCTCTCCAATTCTCCATAGCACCTGTAAGAGCATCTATAACTACAGCCCTGTTTCACAGTTGCTTGTTCACACATTGGTCTTCCATATGCACCCTGAGGTTTCTTAAGGTAAGGGCTATGTCTTACTTATCTCTACACTGCTGACCCTTAGCTCTAGCCTGACATCAAATCAGAGATAAGAAATATTGGATTAATGTCTGAGGAGATCACAGTATACTATAAATGATCTGTGATGAAAAATCTAAAAACTCAGTAGTTTGAACAAGATATAGTATCTGTGTTCTCATGATGAAAGTCCACAGATAGGGCTTGGGTACTATGCTGGATAGTTTATATCAACCTGACACAGCTGAAGTCATCTGAGAGGAAGGAACCTCAATTAAAAATACACCTCCATAAGATCAGGCTGTAGGCCAGCCTGTAGGACATTTCCTTAATTAGTGATTAATAGGGGTGGGTGGTCCCACCCATTGTGGGTGGTACCATTCCTGGGCTAGTGGTCCTGGATTCTATAAGAAAGCAGGCTGAGCAAGCCATGAGAAACAAGCCAATAAACAACACCCTCTCCATGGCCTCTGCATCAGCTCCAGGTTCCTGCTCTGCTTGAGTTCCTGTCCTGCCTTCCTTTGATGATGTGGAAGCTTACATGGAATACACCCTTTCCTCCCTGAGTTGCTTTGGTTACGGTATTTTATCACAGCAATAGTAACCCTAACTAAGACAGGTGCTAACACAACACTCCATCACTCTTGTCCGGACTTGGCCTCCTTTGTGCTCACAGCCACATTAGCCCAAGGGCAAGGCTCTCATCAAACAGGGCTTGGTTGTTCCATTGTTCTCTGACACAGAAGGGAACTTTCATCATGCCTGGGGAGATAGTTCAGTGGCTTGTTATGCAAGCATGAGGTCTTCTGTTCAAATTCCCAGCATCCACCTGAAAACCCAGGCATGACAAGATGTGCCTATAACCCCAGCGCTGTGAGGAGTAGAGACAAGAGGACTGCTGGATCTTGCTGGCTGCCAGCTGAGCTCCGGGTTTGGGGAGAGACCCTCACTCAAAGAAATAAGGCAGAGAGTGATGGAGAAGGGCATTTGACATCTGGCCTCCAGGCATGCATGCACATGTGATACCTGCTACACACACGGGGGGGGGGGGTTAGAAAGAAAAAGAGAATTCCTAAGAAGTACTACATAGCATCCCTTGAGCTTGCTGGTTACAAGATAGTCACATGACCACACACTCTAAGGTGTTTGTCAATGGCAAGAGGTAATAAACCTTTCCAATGTGCATTCCATCTTCAAAGAAAGATGAGTGAGCTCTCACTGAGAGCATGACGGAGGAGTTCAGAGATGAACACAATCACTTTTCTTCACATGAGCTTATGAGGACATTAAACCAGGAGACACATTGGAAGAAAAAGGAAAAGATGAGGAGGAGGTAAAGGAGGAGGAAGGAGGAGGAGAATTTTTCGTAGTTCTAGAAGCTAGCACACTACTTGACACTTATGTGAATGATGGCTTGGTGTAGTACTGAAAATGACCCAGTCACCCACACTGCTGGAGAATTCACAGATCTTTCCTCTCACACACAGGAATTTCTGTGACTAGTTTTTGTTGCTGAGTGGACTGGGCATGCCATGCCATCAGCCTTGGCTCTTCCCTCTGGTCAGCGGGGACCTGGCAGGTATCTGAATGACAGAGGCTGCTCTATCAGCCTGTGCACCAGAGGATGGCAGAATCATCTCCTCTCCCACCCCCTTCGGACTGCTTTTTAAAACCACTACGAATGCGACCAACCCAGGACCAGGTAATCTCTCACAGCTTCAGAAAATAACCTTTCTTCCTTATTTTTTTCAAGCTGGTACATGCTAATTCACTTGCTAACATTTCTTCCTCCTGTCAGGATTGTCATTGATAAATAAGCTCAGATGTCACACTTAAACTTAGGCAAAGGATGCTTCCTGCCTCTTGAGTGGAAACAAAGGCAAGGTCAGAAAGGACCCCTGGCCTGGTGTCAAAATGGACCTGTGTTGCTGGAAGTCACTGAATGTAGTACATGTTCTTATGAACCTACATTTTAAGAAAGTTTGAATTTCTTATGCAGAGGGATATCAATTTCTAGCTCATGTAATTTTTTCTTAAATTTCAATTATTTTCTCTTAAGTTTTTATTGATTTTATTTAAATTCCCCCTCTCTCTCTCTCTCTCTCTCTCTCACACATACATACACACACACACACAACAGACACACACACATGATAAAAAAAAAAAACTTTTTTCACTCAATACTGTTCCCTCATCTCCCAGTGACATTGAAGAAATTGAGATTAAAGCCACCAAACCCAGACTTGATAAGCTATGGCATTTCCCAAATGAGTCTATAAAAACTACATAGATGATAGACCCTGCCAATTCCCAGGGGACAGAGCAAAGACTTCTCTGCAAAAGAAATGTATGAATTCTCCCTTCACAGCTGTCATTTATATACCTACATCTTATATTTTAAGGGGTAAAATGAATATAAGTAAACTTCTGCTATTAAAAATTAGAAACTTTTCTCTGATTGGGTAGGAACTCAGATGAGCTCCCAGCCTCTCCTGGTAACTCTCCCACCTTGGGATGGATTCGCGTAGCATTTACAACTGTTTTAGAATGATTTTATTGGAACTGAATGGCCACGTATAACCTAAAGCCATCACTCATATTTAATCATAAAAACCAACCTTGTCTTTCATTCACACAGCTCCTTACCAATCCCAAAGGCGTGTCACATGATCTAATTTAATTCTCTTAAAAATTCAGAACAACATCATTACATGCATTTTACAAATGAGGAGATGTTATTTTTTTCTGTATTTCTTATAGCTCCATGTCAAAGAATGCAAAATCAAAAACATTACTCTCATTATCATACCAAGCTTGATGCACTTAATACCCTGGCAAGGGGACAGGGTGACAGCTCAGTCAACAAGTGTGTACTATGAAAGTATGAGGACCTGAATTCAGGTCTCCATCACCTATTGAAAAAGCTGGGCACTGTGGTGTGCTCCTGTGGTGCTAGAACTAGGGAGGGGCACACAGGAGAACCCCAGGGGCATGAGAGCCCACCAGTATAGACAGTTAGCAAGCTCCGGTTTCAGTGAGAAACCTCGTCTCAAAACTAAGGTGGAGAATGATAGAAACACTTAGTGTCAACCGCTAGCCTATACACTCCACACACACACACACACACACACACACACACACACACACACAAACACACACACAAAATCCCTTGTCCAACCTCTATACCACCCATGGAGAGCATCACATGCCTCTCTTTCTTTCTGGTCATCAGCCTGGATTTGCAATCTTGGTCTGGCCTACCCCAGCAATGAAGCCTTCACAAGGAACTCATTCTGCCCTTTGTGTAGAGGAATAGATAGCCCTGTGTGAAAGATAGAGTCAACATTCCAGGGACTATATTCAGATGCCTTTGTGGTCTGGATGGAATGTAGACACACCTTTAATCCCAGTATTCAGAAAGCAGTGGTAGCTCATGCCTTTAGTCTCTAGAAAAAACAGTGGAACAGAACACAAGAACTAGGGAGTCAGTGTCACACAGGAAGTGACTCTGAGATGAGTCAGTGTGAATGGCAGACAAATTGACTAATCAGAGAAGAGTTAGCAGAGTAAGGACATACCCAACTCTCACCAGAAAAGGCGGGCACTCATCTCAGTTAAAAGAGAGTTACATAGGAGCAGACAGAGAAGTCAGACTGAAGAGTCAGTTGAGGAGCAGAACAAAGTCAATTGAAGCAGTCAGTTCAGAATCAGTTTTAGAAGTCAGTAGAAGAGACAGTTACAGAGGAGTTAGTTGAAGGGTCAGTAAGAAGAAGTCAGTTGAGAAGCAGGCTGAAGAGTCAGTTGAGGAGCAGTTACAGAGTTAGTTGAAGAGTAAGTTACCAGAAGCTGAGGCTGGAGGGAGTTACAGAGCAGTCAGTTGAAGCAGTCAGTTACAGAGGCAGGATGGAGCAGTAAGAGCTCAGGGAAAGACATAGAGACACATGAGTGCCCGGCAGAAAAAGTCCAGGACACAGAGTGAGTTGAACAAGAAGAGTAAGAGTTCAGAAGGAGCTAGTCATAGTGGCTCAGTCAGCAGTAGGTCTCGGAAGGCTAAGGCTGAACCCTTCTAGGTCTGGGCTAGCAGTTTAAATGTTCTATATTATTCAAGGATTAAGACTAGACTATAAAGAGGCTAAAACGTTCTAGGTCTCCAGGACTCTGAGCTAAAACCAGTGATTTGACTAGACAACAAATAAACTGTCCTCTGCCTTGAACCAACATCAACACTTTGGCATCTGCCATTCTGCTAGGCTCCTGAGCCCTTGGTTTTCATTCCTTCTGGTCATCATCAGACTGTACCTCTCCCTCCCCACTACCGGTTTAGGACATGACAGAGTTCCTCAGTGTTCCATACCCTCCACTTTCACACTGCAGACAGACATTCCTTTATGAACACATGTTCGGTGTTACTTTTCTCATTGTTGTGACCAAAGGCCTGACAAGAAGCACCTCGAAGGAGGCAAAATTTGTCTTGGCTTATGGTTTAAGGGGACACAGTCTATTGTAGTAGAAAAGGCATAGCAGCAGGCAGCTCCAGCAGACAGCTGAGGCTCCTCGTTTCCTCACAACTTGGAAAAACAACACAGAGATGAGACCAGAAGTAGCTGGGTTATAATCCATATACTGGAATGCTATAACCCTACATCTGCCACCTAGGGCCCATGTCCATAAAGTTCTACAATCTCCCAAAACAGCGTCATTAGCTAGGGATAAAGTGTTCATGCAGGTGCATGTATGGGACATTTCATACTCAAACTGTAAGATGTAGTAGGCAGACATTTAAATAGAAGTATTCCGCTACCTCGTTAATTTTTCCCTTCAGTATGTTTTCACATGAAAATAGCAACCTTTTAAAACCCCCCAAAGAAGCTAATAAAAATGCTTTTTATGTAAATGATTGGGGATTCAGTTCTCTGTCTTTGAGTTGTCAACAGAGCATCAGTCACAGGGACTCTTTGCCCACAGACACATTTCACCATGTGTCCTCTTTAGACAAGTGTGCATCATACACAGTAGAGTTCAGCACAGGTAACCGTAACTGACCCCAGATACCACAATTTTGAAGCAGCTTACACACAGGGTGTCAATAAGTGGATCCTGCTAACCAAGATCATTCTTCTAGATAAGATACATGCTATTCAACGCAGAGGTCAAAGGATTGATGTGACTATTCAGGAAAAGAACAAATCAGTGAAGGCTGTTTTTTTGTTTTGTTGTGCTTGAGTTTGTTACTGTTGTCAGCTGCTGTATAAGTCAGGCCACCAGCAGTCATTCTTCCTGGCTCTAAATCTAGGGATAAAGTAGAAAAATGGACTGCAAATGGTCATTCCCCTCAGGTGGTAGAAAAGGTAGCAGAGGGGAAGTGGTCCAGGAAAAAGGATGGCAAAGTGATCATACTACCTTAAAAGCCTAGCGAAAACATCCAGATCCCAGTCATTGAGTAAAAGTGAACACGTACCTTCCCAACTTGAGAATTACAAATGCTGGTGCTTTTTAGATGTCAGATAACTTTCTGCCCTTTAGTGGTCACATGATTCTCAGAGGGAAATGGTCATACTCCCCCCACTCAGTTGTGTGGCTCTCAAGCATGGACTTTATAAACAACAATGCCTGTCACAATGTCAAACGTTTGGACACACCTGGCCCGAGAGCCCTCTAACATTGTTGGCTCTTGTGATTTCTTTCAACAACCATTCACTTGTAACAAATAATGTCCAAACCTTCACCTTAGAACTGAGAGTGTTGAGAGGATTCTGTTGGGAAAATTTGCTTGGGGGATCTTGGACATGGCAGAGTTAACTTTGAAAGCTGAAACAAGCAAAAGCAGAAGCGGATGGGTGTGAAGGCGAAAGACGCACCTTTGTTAGAGCCAGAGGTTAAACCAGGCATGAGAGATGGCTCATTGTGGCAAGGAATGGATACCAAACCGATGAAGGTGAAACGAATTGAAAAGAAAAACAGAAATGCCTCTCTACGGACCGCTGGCTTTTCTCATCAAAATCTGACATGCCTCTCCAAGCTGATTTGCCCACCCTGAGCGATGTCTGCTGGGTTGGATCCAGCAGCCTGCCGAACAGCCGAGGCCTGGGCTGCTCTGTGAAGGTCCACCTGCCTCGTTCACCTTCGTGACTGTACAACATCTGGTTTTCCTGCCGATTTCTTTTTCATTCCTCAAAGAAGACAACACTTAGTCTGACGTAACCATCAAGTGCCACACAGAGCCTGCTCTCCTCCGCCAGGTCCCAGATGTCACTAATAACTCTTTACTGTTTGTCTAAACCAGCAAATGTCAAGCCATGAAGAAGGTACAGTCTTGCTTATCCAAGTCTGGGGTCCCACTAACAAATGCTGCTCACCTGACTACATTCATCCCTTCTAACACTGCCACCATCCTCCCAACACCAAAGCACCAAACTGAGTTCCACTTCTACTGATAATCTTCCAGTTACTCCATGGCCCATTCTCCCTCAACTATAAAGAGACTTCTCTCATCGAGCCTTTCTTTCTGTAGTCCATCTTACACACAGCTACGTTAGAACAGTGCTCCCACAGTTCTGCTGAAACTTAAGAGTTCTACAAACTCAACCCAAGTCCTTTAGCATAGCACTAGAAGACATTGTCTGTATTTCTAAAATAATGTTGTTTATAGCATACTAGTTTGAGATTAATCAGCTCTGTTGATTAATTTTAAATATGCCACCCTAGTTAGGGTAAGGTATTGGCCAGATATGTGATTTGACCAGATACTTAGTCCAACCGTCTTCTGTATGTTTCTGTGGGGTATGGCTTAAGCGAGTTAACACTTAAAGCAATCGTCTTTGAGTAATTTACATTATCCTTCATAGCTTACGTTGCCCTTGTGCAACCATTTGAAAGTATAAAAAGACCTCTATAAGTAAGAAGGGATTTTGCCAGTACGCTGCTTTCAGAACTGAAGCAAAACACCAGCTTCAGTTCTTCAGGAAGCTGGCCTACTCTGCAGATATTGAGCTTGTCAGCTACCACAGTTGTAAAAGCCGATTCCTCCAATGAATCAAAACTAATCTACCAACCAATACATATTCTACACATACATGCCCTCTCCAGCTGGTTTTCTTTCTCTGGTGAATAACAATTAGTACATTAATTACTGAACAATTAATACATTAATCAACTAGTACAAAAAATAAAAGATCTGTTGGGAAAATGCCCCCAGGAAAGTCTAGTTTGAACAAGATAAACAAATTTCATGTTACTCTTCTAAACTGCATATATTATGGTAAGATTGCAGAGTGCCGGGACAAGCTATTCTGTAACTTCATATCAGTAGGAAGGAAGAGAAGCCAACAGCTGCTAGGAAAGAACAGTGATTGACTGTTCTAAGAGAGACACTATTTGATCTACGTAGCCATGGTGACACAACTGCATGGCTAAGAGTGGCAGGGCCTCCTCTAGACACAGCTCACATACAAGATGTTTGGACAGTAAGTTAAAATGTACTCTGTAACTAATTAATTGGAAGCCTGGAATTGCCCTATGCCATCAAAGGAAAGACTTAAAATTCTTGCAGAAAAAGAAAATGAATATGGTGAGCACAGGGGTAGCCAGTCCAATCAATATGGCCAGTGACATCTCTAACCTGGACATCTCTAACCTGAGCATCCAGGGAAGACAGAGAACTTGTCCCAGAACTTCAACATTTCCTTTTAACACTTCTAAATAAACCAAGCTCAAAACTTGGTTGCCCTGTTTAAATAAAAAAGAGCCAGGGTGAGAGCAGGAGTTAGAACAAGGTATCCTGGCTCCGATGTCATTGCAAAAGCTGTGGGTGAAAGAGGCAGGCTATGGAAACAAGCCGAGGGGGCAGATACAAAGATGTGCAGGGAACGATGGGGCAGAGTCCCAGGGGAGGGAGAACAGAGTAGGGGTGACAGAGAGGAGTCCCAGGGGAAGTAATTAGCCAACCTGATGAAGCTCACTCTGAAAAAGGCAGGTGACACAGAGGTGAGAGAGAAGCAATCTAGGAGGGATAGAAATAGCTCTGGGTGATGACAAGGGAGCCTGAAAACACACAGCAGACTCGTGTGTTGTCTTGAGAAAGTGAGGTTTGCTGAGAGCAAAGGCGAGCCCGCTTCCAATTCAGAGAGCCTCCACTAATTCTCCACCACCAGCCATTTGCACAACTTAGTCAAGATACTCTCCCCGGCCATCGTGAGGTGAAGTACGTGAAATAAGAAATCAATGGAAGTGTAGTGTCTTCCATGTTGTCATGGTGAAGCTCAAGCCTCAGTGACTCAAGTCCACGTGGTGCTGAGCCATTCAATGATCATCATAGGCATACCCACAATGAACCACAGTAACCCTATCAGGATGTAAAGATGAGCAAGGATGACAGCGTGGTTAAGCATCTGCCTTAAGGTGATGGTTGGTACATAGATCCAGACAGGTTCGAATCACTAGATGTTCTAGAAGCTGAGAATACTGATTCTCAGCGGGGCCCATCGGATTTAAGCAACTAATTGTGCACTGGTAAAAGAAAGGATGAAACTACTGATATTAAAGCAAAATTATTATAATTAAGCTTCAAGCAGATGTCTGAAAGTCAAAACACAAGTAGGCATCTTGTATTGTAGTATACTGTGAACAGAACCTTTTGTAATATTAATTCTGTTGTTCGGATTTCAGCAGTATTGTGAGTTGCTAAAAATCCAAACTATTAAAAACAGATGCCCCTCTGCTATGTGATAAGTAAGACAATGGAGTTTATATTTAGGACAAAGACATGCTCAGAACCTCTTTAGAGTGCAATATCTCAGTGCCTCTAGGAACATCCATGCGTAGCAGAATCAACTTGTTTTTAGAACAAATTCAAGTTGTGAACATTTGCAATGACTACAGTCTTGCTGGTGGTTAGTTTGATGGCTAGAAGTGCTCTGATACATGCACATGCTTTGCTCAGTCCCACAGTGGATGGCCGTATGAAATTGTGGGAAGGGTACAGCTTTGACCTTGAGAAAGCTGGGGTTCGTGGATCCTCCCCTAAAGATGCCCTACTAATATATTGTCTTAGTTTGTTTTCTATTGCTGTGATACTGGCCAAGAGCAACCTGGGAAGAAAGGATTTATTTCCGTTTATATTTCAAGGTAACAGTTCATCACTGAGGCAAGTCTAGGCAGGAACTCAAGGCAGGAACCTGGAGGCAGGAACTGAAGCAGAAGTCGTGGAGGAACCTGCTTACTGGCTTGCTTCCATGACTTGTTCAGCCTGCTTTCCCATAGCTTTCAGGACTCCCTGCCCAAGGATGGCACCACCCTTGGTGGTATAGGGCAACGGACCCTCCTCCATCAATCATTAATCAAGGGCTTGCCTACAGGCCCCTGATGGGACCATTTTCTCAGTTAAGGTTTCTTCTTTCTAGATGACCCGAGTTTGTTTCAAGGTGACACAAAACTAATCAGTATACAAATCTCAAGAAAATTTTAAAAATATTTGATGGCTGAATTTTCTCATCTACAAAAGTGAAAATTGAAACGCACCATGACAGCAGGTTTTACGTGCGTCAGGATTGCCAGCTCTGTGCCTGGCTTATCACAAGGAAAATGACAGGGCAACAGACCAGGAGCTGAGCTCCCCTTGCCTTTCAGAGCCAATTCTATTTTCTTGGTGTGTAAAATTTTAAAACATAAATTGATTCAATAAGAATGTGTCCAACAAAACACTCCGTGACCATAAAGCCCCTATCCACATTGCTCGTGTTCTTGCGATGGGAATAATATTGTGATCTTAAAGTTTTATCATTTTTGGGAAAGAAGGCATTTCACATTAAGTTTCCTTTACAGTGCCATAACACCGCTGAGTAACTTCTCCTTCAAACTGAGACGAAAACTTTGTAAAAGGTCATGGGTTTGATTGCTGATCCTGTGTCAAGGGCACTAAGAATGGGCTCAGCATCTCCCCCCTCAGGCTACTGAACCAGCAATGTTTGGACAATACTTCAAAAATACTGAGATTAAATGCCATGCGTCAGTCTGGGCCGGATCTTGGGGGTGTGGTGTTCGGTCAATATAAATAACATCTGCAGTTGAGTTAGGCACGCTCTACAGACCTTCATTTGTTTGCATCTGACAAATATATGCAGTTGTATAATAGGAGAATGTTGAGAGAAACTGAGGGACAGAGCTCTAAAAACTCTACTATTGCAAAATTCAAAGTTTGTTTTTAAAATCCTTCAGGGTAACTTGTCCTACAGGCAAAGTGTCACAAATCCGGAGTGGAATCCTCCTGGCTGTTAGCTGGAGTGTAGTGTTGGACACACAGGAGAGCAGTTTGTTCAGGCAACACCATGATTTGTTCATTCCAAAGTCAGTACTGCACCAGAAAGACCTTGAGAGCTGAGTGAAAAGTTCTAACTGTGGCCAGGCAACCGCTCAAGTGCTGGGCTACTGTTTCCTGGGTCTTCATCTCTACCAATACCTAGCACAGTGCTAGACACACCTACAAAACTGTCTGAGTGCCACCTACAAACATGGGAGAAATTAACTAAAAGTCCCCACTAAAGAGCAGGATCCTCAGTGACTGAAGAGTGGGGACAGGTAAAGAAGAGGCCTGTGACCAGTCAGGAACCAGAGCGATATGGAGGAGGGACAATGCAAAGCAGTATAAGGAGTAGGGTACTAAACATGGTTTGAGGCCCTCAGTCTTCACTACTGTTTTATTGCTATGAGGAGATGTTATGACAAGGCAGCTTTTAGAAGAAAACATTTCATTGGGGCCCTGCTTACAGTTTCAGAGCATTGGTACGATCAGCATGGTAGGGAGCGTGGCGGCAGGTAGGCAGGCAGACATGGTGCTAGAGTATAGTAGCTAAGAATTTGCATCCTGATCCACAGGAAGCAGGCAGAGAGAGAGAGTATGAAGTAGCAGTACACTACAATCTTTTACCCTCAATTTAGGGAAAGAGAAAGGAAAGATGGAAATCTTCACCACTTTTACCAGCAGCCTTAATACAGAAAAGAGAGAAAGGTAGAAATCTTCACAGCCTCTTTTTAGGCTGTCCTAAGCTCGAACCTCTCCAACATTTGTTCTCTTAGGAATTCTCTCATTAACTGAAACCCAAGCAACAAACCAACACTCACTCCGACTCTTGGGGCTTCAGACCTTTTATGCCCTAAGCCAAAAGTTCCCATAAACCCATGCAGCACACAATTCCTAAGGCAAGCTCCAGGTGCCAGAATGACTGCAGCCAACCAAATTATAGCCACCTGCATCAAGCATTCCAATCCAGCTCACAAACAACTCTACCACAGCTGGGGTGGGAACACAAACCTCTAGTGACTAGTCAGTTAAACCAAAAAGCTTTTCTTAACACAAAGATTCCAAGTGTTCTCTACAGTATGGGACTGGGCCTGCCTGGGTTTTTGAGACCTCAAAGCCCACCCCCCAATGACACACTTTGTCCAACAAGACCACACTTCCTAATCTTTCCTAAACAGTCCAACAACTGGGAACCAGACATTCAGATATATGAGCCATATAGGAGCCATTCTCATTCAAACCATCATACCAGTTGATGAGGGATTATCTGTAAGGAGGAAACACATACCACTGAACCCAACGGAGGAACTCTCATGGAGAGGAAAGAGGTAGGCAATGTTCAGCATACTTTATTAGATGAGTAGAGGTCAGAACTATTGCTAGATGAACCACAAAGCCCTGGGGCAGACACCATCAAAGCATAGTGCCTTGGACAGAGGACTGAAGTGCTTTCCAATACATCCTGGAGACCTCCATCCTAATACAAGCCCACCTAAGTTATTGCATAAATTCAAAGGCATTTCCCCTCCCTCAACCTCAGTAACTTCTACAGTGAGGGCACTAGGTACTTCATCTCCAAAATCTCTCCCAAAAGACTCCATGTTCCAAGTTGATGCATGCATTTATGAGACCATTAACAATGTGTCCATAGTCGTTACATAGCCAGTATGGTACTTTATGACCTCCATCTTACAAATTAGAGTGGGAGAGAGGTTGAAGAACTTCTTCAAGTTCACAGCCAGGAAACAATCATGAGAAGGTTGAAGGGAAATTACTCAAGTTCAAGATAATTCTGAAGGGAGAGTTATCTAGACTTGCTTGCAGAAAGACATCAGAGACAACTTCAATCTTCTACCCAGTCCCTCATATGTCCCCTTTGGAAGGACTTGCCCTTGGTCGGGACAAGTTAAGATACTCACAACCCATCAGAAACCTGTTCCTCTGTCTTAACTTTGTGAGCAAAGTGAAAAAAGTCATTCTTTTCTCCAAATAAAGTAGGAAAGCAGAAAGGGTTCGGTACGACAGCAGCCATGTTCACAGAGGGCTCTTGGTCACTGAGACAGTGCTCAGTATTGACTAGGCTTGTGAGGTGAGGGCAGAGCTCAGCCTTCCCTCAGCATCCAGACAGGAAACCTATCTAGAGGCTTACTCCCTAAGAACACTTTTAAGTTGTAGTTGAGTGTACCTTTTAGCTTACAAAAGTGTCTTGCTATCTTTTCATTTTCAAAGTTCCAAAAGGTCAAAGAAAGATAAGGCTCAATAAAAAAAAAAAAAATTCCCCATAAAAAAAAAATCCAAGTTACCACTCTATCCTTATAAAAGACCCAAAGTAACCACTCTATCCCTATAAAATAAAATGAAATGAAATGAAACCATGTACTACTCTGGAAGGTGATCCCTGGAACACTGAGATATAGGTTAAAAGTTAAGTACTAATCCCCAAAAGAGATTAATGTCTATGTGTCAGCATGGAGTAAGGATGGCAAATGGATTTCACTCAGTGTGCCACTTTCAAGACTTGATAGGGGCTGCCTAGGGGATCAGTGACAAAGCATTATGAGCGATTACTAATGTCTACTAAGGAGGAGAAGATGAGGAGGAGGAGGGAGAGGAGGAGAAGGGAGAAGGGAAGTAGAAGAGGAAGGAAGAGAAGAAGGAGAAAGTCAATTTGTAATATCTGCCTAGCAGGAGGAAGAGGAGGAGGAGGAAAGGATGCAGAAGTTTCAAATGCTTCCACCGGATGACAATTCTAGCTAAAGCTGTTCACCAATTTGGACAGCCCTGTGATGGTTTCCCTACCAGTAGAAACACACTTAAGGAAGCTGTCTGGTCAGCACTGATAGACCTTACTCCACTGACCGACACCAACAGCGGGTACCACTGTGAGGCAGGAAGAATGGGAGGATTTTATGAATTACCTTTATACCTTCATGAATGGCCTGAAACTTCACAATGCAATTGTGTATTTTATAATTTTAAAGATCCATTTTATTTATTTCAGAATCGATTTTCTTATGGATAAGAGCACTTTTAGACTTGGATCCAAATGAGAAAATATTGAGGACGCAGTGATTCCTTCTCCGTTTCAAGAGCTTCCCACGCCATTTAATAATGCAGAGGTCTTACCACTAAGATTTTATATAATATGAATTTCCATATATAGGGTATAAGACCTATAAGTCATTTCTGCAAGAAATTGCTAGGGAACAACAAAAAAAGGGGGGACAAGGGGCTGAGGAGATGGTTCCGTCAGTAAAGTGCCTGCTATACAAGCATGAGGACTAAGTAGTAAGTTTACAACTCCAGCACACCTGTAAAAAGCCAAGCAAAGAGGCCCACCTTTGTAATCCCACCGAGAAAGCAGAGAAAGAAGGGTTCCTGGGGCTCATGGGCCAGCCAACCCAACTAAAACCGTGAGTTCAGGTAAAACTGAGAGACCCACGCTGGGGAAAGTACTTGAAGCTACCTCTAATCTTCACTCACACACACACACACACAAACACACAAAAAGCAGACAGCAACAAAAAAGGAATTAGGACTAGAAGTCCAAAACAAGACACTTGCAATGAAATTTTAAGAAACATATGGAACACTGGGAGACAATCGAGTCAGACTAAATGACCCTCCAACATGGCCAAGAAAGCAACAATGACCTGGGTGTAATCAGCTGAGGGCAGCATATCCTTAATGCAGAGACTGCGTGAGCAAGTTAGAGCACAGCATCCCCAGAAGGATGGCTCCTTCTGACTCTTGGCCATGCAGCCATCCATCCGCTCTCTGCTCCCTTATGTGAAAGGGTTGCATTTAACTCAAAGGTTGTAACAGGGGTTGGGTGCATTAACACGGGCAAGCACAATACGTACATAAAAGCTCAAAGTGTTTTCAGTTTTTCTAAAATGTTTTTTGCAATTGTTTATCTCTAGCAGGTTGGTCAACGTAACGGTTTCCAAAGCTTTTCTCCTATCAACAGCTCTGCCCCAAAATAAGAAAGACTATGAATAATTAAACCAAAAAACAGACTGCATTTTGAAAACACCTGAGTTGCAGAATCCTGCCGAAGTGCTAAACGGGTTTACAGGCATCTCACTGGCTGCCAAAAGAATGCTAGCAAGCCAGGGAAAGTAGTGGAGTTGATTCGAGCACTAACCATTTCCACAAAGTCGGTGTACGTGAAACAATATCCTGGATGCCTTTTACTTAAATTGGTGCTCTTTGAAATTAGCTAATGTTTATCACCATGTTCAGAAGAGTTTTCTCTAGTGTCCTCTTGACTTGCCTCCTGACCTGATTTTCCCCCTGTGATTCTCCCAGATTTTTTTATAACCATCTTCTCATCATACTCAAAAAAAAAAAAAAAAACATTTCAAAAAATAACTTTCATGAGTGGGGTGTGGGTGTACTTAAGTAGATGCTAGAATCAGCACTGACATTAAGCATTTTTTTATGTTCAGATTTTAAATTAATTTTAATCATTTTAATTCCATAGACATACTTATGCCATGGAGTTTGTGACCCTTTATTTTAAAGCCAAATTGTAAACATTTATCTTGATTCCATAGACAAAGTACTTTTACAAGGAAACCCAGGGAATATGGCTTATAACAGGTTTTTTGGAGACATAAAAGCATCAGAAAAACATGTGAAGTCCCTCCACTGTGCTGTTGGCTCTACACTCTGTCCCTGACTCCAAACCCAAAGGTCTTCCTTCCAACACAGAGTTCTGAGTTAACAAACTGTAGGACGGTTCTCTAAACTCAAATCTTAAACCTACATTTATTTGCTATGTGTTGAATATAAGTCATTAAACATTCCCAAACTCTTATGTATTGCTTTTGTTTCCATAAGACCTATGGAACGGCCCCGGGGAAAGAAAAGTCCCATGAACTCCTGCACCCTGACTGGAGATGTCATACAAATTTAAGTATTATGCCCCCACCTCCTTCACCCTCTCCCCAGAAAAATCTAAACAGAATGAAGAATGAAGAACCAGCCTGTGACATTTGGGACAGGGAGTACAGCCAAGGATAAAGACAATCTTCCTTCCTTTGCTCTTCTGACTTTTCAAGAACAAGATTTGGGGATATGAAGTATCAAAGGGGGTTAAGAAATGAGGAAACTTGTCAGGGCTTGCTGGAGGTCCTCACAGTCCATCCTTCATCTCCCTGCCCCTCATTCTGGATGGAGGCGTCTACAGCAGACCATCTGTCTTCGGGGGATTAAGAAAAGCCGGGACTGAGTCAGAGGACTTCTCAAGCATGATGGCTCAGATGATGCTGACTGAGTAGAAACCACTGCTGTGAGGTAAGTCATGTCTAACTCTTGAAAGTCCCGCTGGAGTCTCGACTAGAGGAGACAAGCTGACCTACACTGAGCTATCTTGGTCTATGACGCTGCCATAAAACCTGAATTCTTTCTACTGCATGACAGCATACTGCTTCCTCCTCCTCTCTCCCAGAACTCTGTTTTGAGAAGCCAAGTGACTGTTTTAAGCTTGCTCATAAATAACTAATGTTCTTGAAACTTTAAAAATTGCTTCCTATAACTAGAAATAAAGATATTCCAGGGATGACATGGTCTTTGAATTCATTATACAAAACTTTAGGTAGGAGTTGGGGCCAGAGAAATAGCTCAGCAGTTAAGAGCACTCATTGCTCTTCCATAGGACCAGAGTTCAACTCCTAGTGACCCACAGCTCACAGTTGTTTTTGTAACTCCAGTGCCAGGGGAACCAGTAACCTCTTCTGGCTTCCAGACACTGTGCATATGTGCGACACAGACATGCAGGTAAAATACGATACACATGAAATAAAATAAAAATTTTAGCTTTCATTCCCTGTGATTGGGCAACTTTCAATTAGGAGCTAAGAGTCAATCCGGTACTAACTCTTGAAGCAAGATTGATGAGGTCGTGCCCAGCCAGCAACATTGAAACAAAGTGAAATACTTACCTCTTTCTTTCTCTCTCTCTCGAGTTGTCTTTTTCTTAAATTGTTTGAAAGTGGGTCAACTCACTGAGAAACATCAATTCAATCACTAATTAAATTTTTATCAGTCCTTAGAAACAGATGGTTAATAGAGAGTTGGTAATTCTCTTTATGTCCTCTTCCTTCACATTCTAGTTTATTTTTATAGGTGCTGATAGGAACTCTACAGCTTCAAAATGGTTTTAATTATTGGTGTTAGTTTCTAGTTCACTATTAGAATGAGGACTATGTTAGTATCACTGAACCCACATGGAGGTAGAGGAAGTTTCCCTAAACATGACCCAGAACGCAAAGCCATTATGAAAGACGTGGGTAGATTTTAATACACTAAGTTCGAGAATCGCAAAATCAGTCATAAAGTTATGAGAAGTGACCGAGGAGCGTGTTTGCGACATAAACCATATGTTAACTGTTTCTATCTGGAATCACTGTGTTTATAAAATGCTGTAATTAAACGGTTACCAAATATAAAAAGGGGCACAAAGAAAGAACAAACCCATAGATGTTAATAAACTGTGAAAGTATGTTTAGCAGCAGCAGCGTAAAGGAAGAGTAACCAATAAGATCAGTCTAACATTAATTGACTAAAATGTAAAGGGATATCAATATCAAGCCTTACAGAGCTGGGGAAACACAGTCCTCATCACTTGCTGAAGGAGAAACTGAGGAAGACAGAGGGTAACGATGTTCCGCCTTCTCCTAACACTGTAAACACATGCTCATCTGGACCCGGAAATCACATGCTTCAGTCTAGAGACTGCACACACGTGGAAAGGGAGGGAAATGGGTCGATGGTCTAGCACATATGCTATATGTGGCCCTATTATGCAGCCTCAAAAAGAATTCAAATCCCATGCATGAAAAGGAAATTGCTGAACGACAGATTACCACAGATTTGTAGTAATACATTTAAATACAAATACAAAATATTCTTTCTGTTTTTAAAGTTAACATAGACAAGCTACCTATAGCATCTATAATAATAGATCATTCTGAAAAATAACATAGACTTAGGGACCAGGGAAAGGAGGTTTGTAAGAGGGACACTCATCGTGTGAAATTTCCACAGCAATATAACTATGCATCACTTTTTAAATGCAAAATCATCTATACAAACTACAGCCCCAAGATTTCAGAAGCAAGCTATTGCCAGACTTACCCGACACTGGGTATTTCTCTGATTCTCCTGCTCTGCAACCCCTCCCAGTCTCTCTCATGTGGAGTTTATTGTACAGAGATTTTCTCGACTGATCCATGACTGTGTACACTGATCCCAAACCTGTGTTCCCTTTTTCTGCTGTGGCTATTAACCCATTGCTTTCATTAAAACTGACTTACTCTCTCTTCTTTTCTAAAACTACAGGGCTTCTTCTCGGTGTCAATGTGGATTTAGACTTTGACTAAATTCAGCAAAGACTAAATTCACAGTCCCTAACCTGAAGTCTAGTCCATGCACAAAGGGATGAATGGCTGCCCTGTCTAAAGTTCATCATATTAAGATGTTCTTAAAAGACACTTTCATCTTTCTAGGCTCACAATGAGATTTTTAACTCAAGTATTGCTTCTCTTCTTGTTAAATTTGCTTAACATTTCTCTCTCGCCCTCCCTCCCTCCCTCTCTCCCTCTCTCCCTCCTCTATGTCAGGAGCACTCCCCACTTCTCACCTTCACCCTTGTTTTAATCACACCCGCTTGCATTCTCGTGTTCACCCCAGCAGATGTGAATATGCTCTATGACAGGACTCAAGAGAGAATGAGGAAGTCTGTAACAGTGGCTGAGGCTTGTGACTCAGAGCTGCACATTCTACTACTACTAATAGTTGCAGCTACTACAGCGCCCGTCAGGTACAGCACCTGTACTTGATGAACTCATGAATAATCTCCAAGTCCCTTAGTCCTCCTCCCCCCACCTGCCACCCTCCCCAAACCCCCGCTGTACCACTTTCTCAACACCCACACCCAGGACTAGAAGCTCAGACCCTGCAAACATGAGCTAGCAATTCTGCATGAGTGAGATAAGGGTTATATTCCACACACTAAATAAACTTCCTTTGTAGAAACGGTCACATCCCTTCGGAGAAAGTTTATTATGTACAGTTTGAGCTCAAGTGTCACAGTAACAATGACCGATTCCCGAAGTGGGCACCTCTGCTTTCGAAGCCCTGTGGGTGACTGCACTTGCTCCCTGTGCCAGTGTGCTTGGGGGATGCTCCTGCCTCTGCTCTCTGCCTTATCATCTGAGGAGACATGAGGTGCTCTTTCCCTGCTCTGGGTCAGCACACAAGGTGCTTAGCACAGCAGCTGGCACCCGATCAAGTGACTTCGGCCGTGGCGGTTGACCCTTGTTGTTACCCAGTTTTCTGCTTCATAGAAGAAAAAAAGCAGGAGCAGAGACACAAAGGGGGCTGCTCAGATTTATAAAGCATCTTTGTCTTCAGTTCTGAAAGGGCTGGTAGAATTATAACACAGAGGAAAAACTGCTGCCCACATCAATGTCAGAGAGAAAATAAGGGTTCTGTTCACCCTGAAAAAAAAAAGGAGCAACTTATTATAATAATAGGTGTTTAAACACATGCCCAAGTGTTTTGTAATACTTCCTTTGGAAAGCCAGTTTCGTTTGCCAGAGAAACATGCAAATTATTCCCACAGAGGCAGGTGAGTTCTTGGAGGTCATGACCTTAGCGGATTGTAGAGCTACAAAGTAACCGCAAACCAAGATCAGAAAGACCAGAAACTACTCTGTCTGACAGAAGAAAGTTAGTGCCTGTTGGGGGAGGTGACCTAGGTGGGTAAGGATGGAAATGAGCAAGGAGATGTCATTCTAACTTGGCTACTTCTCTATCGACCCACTGTATAAACAGGGTCAGATTCTGAAGTAGTGGGAATCGGGACTTCAGTGGGGGGCGGTGCTCGGCACAGCAGATCTCAATCTGAAAAACTAGTAGAGACATTTGGAGTGAATGCCAAGAATCCAGGGGTGTAATGTCTATGCAGCAAGAAAACCAAAGAGGGATGCAATGTGACTCCTTCCCACTTATCCAGTTACTGGGGAATGAACATGAAAGAACCCATCGAGGCAAAACTACACCTAAACATACTGTCAGGGAAAAAAAATTGATTAAGAGGGAAAATACACTTTGAGGTCCTTTGGGTCTTCCTTGTCTCTGATAGGTATAATGTATTATTCACAATGTAATTCCACTCTGATGGAAGAGATCATAATGACAACCTTAAGGGGAAGCAAACTTCGTCCTTCACGCCTCCAAAGAGAAGAGGCTAGGTATTAAAGATTCTAAAATTTACTCTAACAAGAGATTCAGGGCTTTGTCTGACCATTATGTACACTTTCCAGAAACCAATTTGCCAAGAACTCAAAGGCCACACTTGGGAAAAATCAGTTCTTGTATTTAATATTTATAGAACTTTAGGGCAGCCAATATAAAAATGAAGTCCATAAGTCATAGGACAAACACTGCCGGATTCTCCTTACATTGGCACCTAAAGAAGTCAGAAAGGTACAGGCACTGGAGAGCTGTCTGGATAAGTGCAACGCTCTCCCCCTATTTCTATGTTGAACAAATCAACTTTAACAGTGAAAATCGACTCTTCCTCAAAAGTCATGGTAGAAGACCTCTAGAAAAGCACGCTGGGTCTTTGAAGAGAGGAAGGCTGTAGCTATTAGTTGTATTAATTATTTTCAAGTTCTGCAATAGATTTCCTCTCGTGCACTTGCAGGCTTAGTCAAGTCCATTAACTTTGCAATACTTTGTTTTAGGAATTTGCATTTCCTTTCCTTTTAGTTCTTTATCTGTTATAGCTTTGGATATGAACGAATTTGCATATGTATGTGTGCACGCATGTGTGTGTGGCATGTGTGCACACATGTGCATGGACATGTGGGGATCAGAGCTTGACATCAGGGGTCTTCCTTGCTCAGTCACTCTCTACTTTGTCTTTGGTGTGTGGGGGAGGGTCCTCAGTATGCTACCCAGGCTAGCCTAAAATTCACTATGTAGATCAGACTGGCCTTGAATTCAGAAAGATCCACCTGCTTCTGCCTCCCAAGTGCTAGGATTAACAGTGAGCCACCACATCCAGCTACACGTCATTTTTTGAGACCCATTCTCTTACTGAACATTGAGCTCACCAACTCAGCAAGCCCCAAGGATCCTCCTGCCCCACCCCCCGAGGGCTGAGATCACAGCTTCAAGCCACACTACACAGCTTTTTCACATGGGTTCTGGGGATCCAAATGTAGGTCCTTGTGCCCATGAGGCAAGCACTTTACTGAATGAACATCTCCCAGGTAGTTTTATTTTGTTTTGTTTTCTTATTTCCAATAGCTGTCTATAATATTAACTGATTTATAAACTGCTTTGGGGTATATTGGTCTTCAAAGAGCTTGTTCACCATTCATATGCTCTGGTTCACAATTGTTTGTAGTTTGTTCACATCTAACCTTTCCATCTCTTTCAGTTTGTTCTCTTGCTTTTGTATAACTTATTGGTTGAACTTACCTCATATGAAGCCTTTTAGTTCATGATATTAACATGCATTAAATGTCATTAATAATGACAGTAATTCTGTTATATTTAATGTTCATTATTTTCTCCTACATTGAAGGCTATTTTATAAAATGTAATTTAATTTTAAAACGTATAGCCTTCTGAATATTTTAAGGATGGTTTCTAACCTTGTCACATTAAAATCACAAAACCTAATCTGTAGTATCTTAATATGGTATGAATTGAGTGATACTTCTCTGGAGTCTATTGAACTATCTATTTTTATAAGGGTTCTGTACAATCCCTACTGAAATACTGCCCCCGTACCACCCCCCATTGCTCTGACCAAAATCTAGACTGTTTCCATAATGAAGATATTTAACAGTTATATTTTTAAAAGCTGCCTCTCTTTCTTTGTTGTTGTTCTTTCAAGACAGAGTTTCTCTGTGTAGCCTTGGCTGTCCTAGAAATCACTCTGTAGACCAGGCTGGCCTTAAACTCACAGAGATCTGCCTGCCTCTGCCTCCCAAGTGCTGGGATTGAAGGTGGATGCCACCACCGCCTAGCAAAGCTGCCTTTTTTAAAAGATTTACTTATTTATTTTAGAATGTGTGTGTGTTTGTGTGTGTGTGTGAGAGAGAGAGAGAGAGAGAGAGAAGAGAGAGAAAGAAAGAGAGGAGAGAGAGAGGAGAGAGAGAGAGAAAGAGAGAGAGAGAGAGAGAGAGAGGGGGAGAGAAATTATGTTCAGTACCTGCAGAGGTACAGGGCATCCTGGAGCTGAAGTTACAGGCAGTTGTAAGGCCATCCAATATGGGTGCCGAGAACCTTGCCCAGGTCTTCTGCAAGAACAGTAAGAGCCCCAACCCTGAGCATCTCTCCAGCTCAAAGACTGTCTTCACACAGAGAACTGTATTCAAAACCACCACTACTCCACCCACTCCTCTCCTGGGCCCACCTCAACTCTTCATCAACTTTCAGTTGTCACTGGGACAGAGACCATATCCTTTTTAAGACATTTATTTTTTATGTGTATAGGTGTTTTGCCTGCACGTATGGCTATTTACCATGCAGTACCTGTGGAGGCCATCAGATCCCAGGAACTGGAGTTACAGATGGTTATATGGGTGCTAGAAATCTAACCTGAGTCTTCTGGAAGAGCAACCAATGCTCTTAACTGTTGAGTCATCTCTCCAGCCCCAGATCATATCCTTTTGCATACCTTAAAGTTCATCCACACCACTGCGGTCTTATCCCACCATGACCCCTCATGTTTCACAGCCCAGCTTCAACACTTTTGACCTCCACTCCACAAGGCCTCCTCTTCCCATGAGGCCTCTGCACCTGCTGCTTCTGCTCCAAATAATTTGTGTCTCTAGCTCACTCCCTTTGCACAGCTAGCTGCTCATGAATGCCTCGTGAGTCTCAATTATATCATATTTCCATGGAAGCCTTCTATGACCTCATGGCTAGTCCAGTCCTTACAGTACACACTGCTCTTATTGTACCTTCTGTAGTCTTAACTGTGATTCTTGGTTCCATAGTTTAGCCACTAGTTTATATGTTAGCAGAACTGGAAACATTTATTTTGTTCACTAACTTTATTCTCAGTCTCTAGTACATTTTCTTCAATCAATGTTTATTGAATGATGGATAATCATGGAATGAAAAATAAAGCTGGAATGGAAGAGTTGTATTTCAGAGACTGAAGAGATGGCTCAGAGGTTAAATGTTACATAGGGCCACTCAAAACTCCCCTTCTAGGGGGGAAATCTAGTGCCCTCTGCTGGCTTCTGTGGGCACTGACACTCATGCACTTAGTCATATACAGATACACACATACATATAATTAAAAATAGAGACAAATCTCTTTCAAAAAAGAGTTGTATCTCACTCCCCGAAAGATACAAAAAGAAGTCACTAAAATAACAACAGTTCACCCATCATAATCCATGACTGGTTTCAAAGTTCAATCCCATCCATCTTTTAAAAAGACAAAACACCCTAATTTCCTAGAAAGACTGTCCTAAAAATAAAACCTCATGGCCTTAAAAACTCTAGGTTGCAGATTTGCTTGGAAGGTTGTTCTACCTGGGTTAATACAGAGTGGAAGTAAGAAGAGTCACACACAATGTCCATAAAACCTGGTTACAGTCGGGTCATCTCCAGAGCTGCCCTGCTTCCCCAGTACCTTTCTGCACAGTGGAATGTGATACAGTGGCCATTACTTTATATTGTAAACATATGCCCCCTTGGTGACCCAGATCATACACTCATGCACGCATGCATGCACACGTGCACAAACACACACACACATGCACATGCACACACGTATACAATCATGAGACACCTTTAAGCTCTTAGAATGCCTACCCAGACAGAAGCAGAATTGACATTCCTTAGGAAACAGAGCCATGAGCATGAGAGGCCAGTGCTGAAGTTACACAAGATATTAGCAAGAGAAAAGTAACAGAATGTACTACCTGCCTTAAAAGGCACAATTAAAACAAGCCACGTCTGAGACACTGGAACAAAGGGGAGATTCAAAGCAAAGGCTCTGTCAGTTGTGGAATTTAAAAAAAAAAATCTTCAAGGGGTTTTCCTGCCTTGGGCTTCAGTGCTGAGCATCACCCAGCCACCTACCGCATTCTCCAAGAGGCAATTCTTTCTGCACCCTGTATTTCACCTGCTCAAATGTGAGCCTCCCCTCTCTACGCTTTCATTTCCAGAAATGTCCTTGCTGCCGCAAAAACATACTTATCCACATACACAGTTCCTAAGACATTAAGAGAGCAGAGAAAAAAGTCATTGAGGCATCCCAAGGCACATTGAGATTGAGCAGAAGGAAAGAAGGTCATTTTCTGGCCCTCTCTGACCTCGCTAGAAGAGGTTCAATCTCTTCACATCAGCCTGGTGTTCCGCTGTGGCCAGCACAGAGGTCAGACAAAAGCTGGGAGGCAGAGAATGAGCACTTGATGTAAAATTAATGGAAACTAAACTAGGTTAAAGGGGTTCATTTGGTGTCAGGGTCTCATAAGAAAAAAACAGGCAGCTGCCTAGAAGCAGGATGAAGGGAGATGAATGCGGGCCTAAAGTTCAGAAGCTTGGGCCCAGTCCCAGCCCTGCCAATAACTAGCACATGACCTCTCTAAATCTCCCTTTTCTTGTTGCTAAAGCAGGAACAGTGGAATTCAGCTTAAGGACTGCTGTGTGGACTGAGCATGGTTATTGATGTGAACACCCTGAATACACGTCAACCTCCCAGTCAACATCTATGACTCAGAAAAAATAAAGACTTTTCTCTTTTAAAAGGGAAGTGAATCGTTGACTTCAGATCCCCTGGAGCTGGAGCCACAGACAGTTGTGAGCTGCCTCACAGGTGTTGGGAATGAACTCAAGCCTTCTGTAAGAACGTAAGTTCGTACATGCTTACAAGTCCTTACAAGGTCTTAGATGCTGAACCATCTCTCCAGCCCCCAACTGACTTATTTTTTTTAACAACTACTAGAAGTCAATGAATAGTCAATAAGGAAGAAACACATAGATATTCAGATGATAATTGAGAAGCAGATGTACCAAACTCAGAAAACCCATCTTCTCCCTCCTCAGAATCACAGGGGTAGAGTCTAGTGGAAAATCCAGTTTCTTTCCCTTCCCTCAGCCATCCCGTACTGATGTTGAAAAACTACTGAGAAAAATCTGTACTTACACTGTGGGTCTATCACTTGTGGCTGTTGCTTTCACAAGATTTTGTAATCATAGGGAGCAAGAGGCTAAAGGGAAGTCTACAGGCACCCATCATCCCAAGACTTCTGAATCTTTTAAAGTATCTATTGAAACAGAATGATACTTACAAGAAAGCATGACAGCTCTGACACGGGCAGAAAGCTGCCAGCGTTTTATTAAGTTTAAATCACCACTATTCTCATAGTCCTAATCTCACAAAGGATTAAAAAAATCAAAATAACCCTAGACTGAAAATGGGTGACTTTCCTATCTTATACCCAAGAAATTGTTATCATTGTAGATCCCGTATTTTATAGAATATATTTTGAAACCACTAAATTAGTTCAGACATCTTCAGTGCTGTGACCGAGGTCCTAGGAAATGGGGTGGTTCGTTCAAATTCATCTAAGAGGTGGAACCAGCCCAGGGCTGTTTCTAATATATCACACTCACATTTATAAACTGTAGTGAAGACATCTATACAAAGGCCGTGATTTTTTTCATGTCATTTTGGTTTGTCATTTTATTTATCTGGTTTGGCTTGGGTTCTTCCCCTAATTGGGGAACCTGTGTTTGTGCTGTCTACCCACATGACTGTTTTACTACCATCCTTTGTCCTGTTAGTTTTTCTGTTTTGTTTTGGTTTGGTTTTTGTTGTTGTTGTTTTGAGTTGTTTTTTTTTTGTTTTTGTTTTTTTTTTTTGTCTGTCTGTTTTGGTTTTTTGTCAACTTGACACTATGTAGAGTCATCTGGGAAGAGTAAACCCAACTGAGAAATCGCCTCTATCAGATTAGCCAGTAGACAAGTCTGTCAGGCATTTTCTAGATTAGTGACTGATTTGGAAGAGCCCATCCTACTGTGGGCAGGGCTGCCCCTAGCAGGAGGCCCTGGGGGCATAAGAAAGTAGGCTTAGCAGCCGAGAGCAAGACAGTAGGAAGCACTCTTCCAGGGCCTCTGATTCAGTTCTTTCCTCTGACTTCCTGCCCCACCTCCCTTCCATGATTGCTTTTGGTCCTGGTGTTTTATCACAATAGAAATCTAACACAACCTTACTCTAAAAACTCATGAGAAAAAAAACATTGTACCCTCCTCAGTTTTGACTAATGAGCTGGAAATACAAAACCCTTCAAGCTCTCAATGGGAAAAGCGCTTTCTGCTGTTTTAACTCCTGCAGCACGTCAAACTGGATCACGGGGGTAAAAATACATGAAAGATCCTTGATCTGAGGCATCAAGAGACTAATCAGAATTCCTCCCAGTGCAGCGTTTCCTTTGCTCATCAGTAAGGACCAAGAATAAGCTCCCTGGCCTCGCGGTTATGATCTTGCACATTTCTATGGTCTCAGTTTGCATGGAGAGATAGAATCGATCATGCTCTGAAAGTCACTTCATGCTTCAGCCATCAGGCAAACTGTCCCCCGATGAGCCAGAAATCTCTCCCTAGGCTAGGTATCAACATATTAACTTAAGCTGCTTGATACCACATAGACTCTAAAATATCTAGCAAAGGGGTTGCATACTGCAGGAGTGACTTTAAACAATAGATTCTACTTATTCTTGAGGAATGAGGCTCAAGGACTGAGTCTCAGTCCCTCGTGACAGCAGCTTCCAAAGTAATCATCGGTAGTGATTTAATTCCATATGAGCAATTAAAAATACCAAGTCATGATTATCAGTTATTGTCATTATTGGTGACATTTGTTAGGTCCTGGATGATTTTTTATATCCTAACTATAGAGGCTTTTGAGATAGGTAAGAATTTCTCTTCCTGGGGCTGGGGAAGACAGCTCAGTCATAAAGTACTTACCCTGCACTATCAGGAACTGAGTTCAATCCCCTCACCTACACAGAAAAGGCCAGGCATGCAAATGCAAGCTTGTAGTCCAGCACTAGAGAGATGGAGGCAGGAGGTTATCTGGGACTAGCTAAAGTGCCAGCCTAGCTTACTTTGTCAGATCAGGCAGCTATCTAAAAACTAATGTGGAGGCTGGAAATGCTCTTCAGCAGTTAAGAGCACTTAGAGCTTTTGCAAAAGACCCAAGTTCAATTTGCAGTACCCACACTGCAGCTCACAACTGTCTGTAACTCCAGTTCCAGGGGATCTAATGCCTTCTTCTGGCCTCTGCAGGCACCAGGGATACATGTATCTCACATACATATACATGCAGACAAGTACTCATACACATAAACAAAACACAATCAATATAAAAAAAATAAAGTGTACATCTTAAAGAATGACATTCAGGGTTGACCTGAGACCTCCACATGTGTGTACACACCTATGTAACTGCATGAACACACACAGCAACAACCAAAGAACATACAATATACTCATACATTCACAGGCACACACTCACACCACTCCTTTAAACAAGAAGGAAATTTAGGGAACAAACTACAGCCTGCTTGGCGGGGGTGGGGGGGAGGGTTTTGACCACAATCTTTGAAAGCTCAGGCCTTTGTCCCAGGGGCACTGTCCACTGAAGAGTAGCACACACTGATGGAAGCTGGTCTGGAGCAGAGGCCAGTGACTCTCCAGCTCTGTTCACACGAAAGTGATTGCAATAGGGAGTACTGTCCATTCATTCCTCAGCTGAGCTGGCCTTCGGGAAACAATGGCATCTGTCCAGCAAGGGGTGTATAGTTACACCAAACACAAGGAAAGAAGCCTAGGACAGGTGGCAAAGAGGTGGCCAATCAGGCTTTACACTATTGTAGGACAATGGGACCCCTTTCACATTCAGAAGCCAGCAGACTAAGATCAATGGAAACCCTCTCTGATCTGACCTCTAGTGAGGAAGGAAGACTAGAGTCCACCCTCAGGTGTGGGAAGTTTCTGTGAAGAAAAGTGGATATACCAAGTTAGACGATATAACTGTGAGTCATGAGAAATTGAGGGGAGAAGACAGAGGAGTTGGGAATGTAGGAAAAACTGAAATATACAAAGAATTGAAGAGTCGGAGTTGGGAATAAGCAAGCGTCCACACAGCATTTTGAAAGCATCAAGTCTTGGGCTCTGAAAACTGAACAGGAGTCCATACAAGTCACAAGTACAAGAAATTGCATCTGCTTTCCTGTTCCTTAATCCATGAGTTATCAAGGCAGATGAATGTCCCAGCTACACAACAGTCACCAGGGTATGTAAGCTTCTCAGCTAATGGCAGGTATACAGACAGGAGATATGGTCCCTGCTCGTTTCTGGATGCAGCTTGTTAGCATTCTGAACTACTCTATGAAAAATAACAAACACACCTCAGCCAGTTTCATAAACAAAGTAGTGGTACAAAGACCCATAATTATCTCCCACTTAAACCACAGGAAACAAGTGATAGCTGAGCTACAAAGAATAAAAATGTATCTACTGGTCCAATGTGAGAAGGTACTAGGATGGCTTCCACCATATTTTTTCATGACTGAGGCACCTCATCGCACAGACTTGGAAGATACCATCAGGCCAGAAAAAATCATCTTCCACTGTCCAAACAGATAGAAAGGACAGAAGACACCACAGTTTGGGACCTAAATCACATCCTCCAGCTTACCAGAATACTTGAAGTGTGACAAAAGACAATTTTATTTTGTGAGAATCCTTCTCTTACCCACTGCTTCAAGCAAGAGAGTCCAGCAGATTGTTAAACACCCACTATATGTCCCAGACCATGTTGGAGGCTAAGGGAGTCTGATAGCGGGAGAGAAAGGCGGGCATCAGCACTTGTGCCAGGGCCAGTGCCTCGGCACATCATGTGACCTCTAAAATGTAGATCCTGGCACACCGGGTGAGCTCCAAGATGGGAAAACCTGCCAGGGCAGTGCCCACTTCCCCCATCTTGACATTGTTCACCAAAATCAGCAAAACGGATAGGCTAAGAGCTAAAACATACAAGCGTAAAGACGGTTAGACTTTTTCCGACCTTGCCCATTCCTCCCCACTACAACAAGCATTAGATAGGCTGATTGAAGTGTCTAGTGAGCATGAACCAAAGTGATTGGACCTCTCCAATATGCAACGCCCTGCTTCCTCTATAAAAGACCTGCTTCTTTTGTAATAAAGTAGATCTTTTCCACAAGGCTGGTCTCCAGAGTCTGAGTTTCTTGGGCTGGTGACTCTACCACCCTCACCCTCTAAGGGACTCCCCCTGCTTCCACAAAACGACAAGAACGTGGAGGCTGAGAACTTCACCTGCATCCCACCTCAGCATTTATCAAGGAATGGTGGCAAGGAGATGAAGCAAACAAGGACTCAAGGAGACTGAATGGGGTTGACAGATGCCTCGGTCACTGTTCTGTTGCTGTGAAGAGACACCATGACCAAGGCAACTCCTGTAAGAGAAAACATTTAACTGGGGGCTCCCTTAGTTTCAGAGGTTTAGTTCATTATCATCATGGCATGGAGTATGGTGGCATGCAGGCAGGTGCTGGAGCAGTAGCTGAGAGCTACATCCTGACCCATAGACACAGAGAGAGAGAGCCACCATGAGCCTGCTGTGAGCTTTAAGCCTTTAAGACCACCCCTAGTGACACACTTCCTCCAATAAGATCACACCTACTCCAACAAGGCCACACCTACTCCAACAAGGCCACAACTCCTAATCCTTCTCAGAGGATACCACACCCTGGTGACTAAGCATTCAAATAAATGAGTCTATGGGGGTCATTCTTATTCAAACCACCACAATGAGCCAAAGATGCCTGGGTCATTATAAGAACAAAGATACATCCATATAACTGAAGACTCAAAGAGGAGAAACTTATGAATCAAAATCACTACCAGGAGTAGGAAAGGATGCTGAGCAAGGTGACCCCTTCTCAGAATCATCTCAAACATCCCGTGTCCCCCAGTTCCAAACTGAACAGCATGTAAACAGGGAGAAAAAGAGAATATTAAGGTATACTTTTCGTACTTTCTGCTCTGCACTGTGTTCTTAATTGATAGGCTTTCTATTCAGCACTAAATCTGGTGGTATAAACTGTGCAGAATCCTGTGTTTCCATATTCATCATAAATGCTAAAACACCGCCTGGCACTACCTGATTTAATTATTAACTATTTAGGGTCCATGCGAGTAAAATGACACCAAAGAGAAGGTGGACCACAAAGGGTCGGCTTGTTGAAGTGCTGACAGTGAGACACAGCACCAGGAGAAAGGCAAGCACATACGTGTTCAGGGAAGAGAAGACAGAGCCCTGTGCCTGGGATAATGGGATTTCCCACCCTACATACTACAGAGGGGCATGGGAAGATGCTTGCAGAACATATGCTAGGTCAACAGTGGTCTGCCCCGGGAGATAGAGAAAAGCCAGAGACTTAGCAGAACTTGATCTGAGATTAGGTAGAAAGATGGGGTTTGAGGGGAAATAGAGGCCATGGGGAGGGAGGGAGGGAGGGAGGGAGGGAGGCAAAACCCAAGCTAGACAGGGTAGTAGTCCTAGCTACTGAAGCCCAAGGTAGCTGGGAGAGATGCCCTTCCCCCTCAGGCTTCCTCCCTCTTCTCCGCCCCCGCCCCAGCCTCACTTAAGCCCCTGTCTCATTCTAGGAACTGTTCTCAACAAAACCTCCTCAGTCTTTTCTCCTTTGCCACAGCTTGGTCGTGCATTTTCTATTTTCCAATTTTATCAGCTTCTAAATATTTAAACTTTAGGTTCCTAACAGAATTCTATCTGTATTCTATTCTGCCTACATATAAGGTAAAAAGAAAGCATGACATGAGATACATTTACTAAGTACAGGTTACAGTGAAGTATATGTTTCTAGGCCCAACATTTACGACTTCATGTTATCTGATCTTACATGCACGGGTGTGTTGCCCGCATGTCTGTATGTGCACCACGTGACTGTGGAGGCCAGAAGACGGTGTTCAGTCTCCTGGAACTGGAGTTTCAGATGGTTGTGAGCTTCCATTTGGGTGCCAGGAATTGAAACTAGGGTCACCCCTGCGCAGGAACAAGTGCTCTCAACCCCTGAGTCATCTCTTCAGCTCCCTAATATTTAAAACTTTTTAAAATTACTTTTAAAACTAAGACTTCCAGGGAAATGAAAAAAAAAAAAGAACTATTACAACTGATAATACGGAGATACAGAAGTTCAGAGGATGCTATGAAGAACAATTTGCCAACAAATCAGATAATCTACAAGAAATAGACAAATTCCTAGACACACACAACCTATAAAGACTGAGTAATGGGAAAAATATGACCAGTGCATAATGAGTGAAGATTGAAACTGTAATTTAAAAGAAAAAAGTTTCCTATCAAAGGTAAGAGCCTATCTGCTTTACGGCTGAGTCACATCAACTGTTTCAAACAGACTTAATAATAATTCCTGTCAAACTCTCCCACAAGTCTGAAGGGGAAAGAACACTTCCAAAGTCATTATACAGTTCCTGCATTAGCCTTTCACTAAATCCAGAAAAGAATCCTATGAGGACAGGAAATTACAAGCCAATATTCCTGAGGAATACAGAGGAAAAATCCTCTACAAAGCACTAGCGAGACGAACCAGCTAGGAATTATCTCTGGAACACAAGATGATGCACATGGGTTCATAAGCATAGTGACAGACTGAAGACCACCAAATCCACGAATCACTTCTCAATAAACAGAAAACACAGTCGATGGTCGGTCACTACCCACTTGGGATCAAGAGAATTAAAACTCTGTTGTAACTCTGGCTGTCCTAGAACTTACTCTGTAGACCAGGCTGGCCTCAAACTCAAAGAGATCCACCTGCCTCTGCCTCCCAAGTGCTAAGATTAAAGGGGTGCGCCACCACTGCCTGGCCTAAAACTCTTCATATAGTAGGTTTAAAGGGAAAGCATCTCGGAGCCAGAGAGATGGCTCAGTGGTTAACAGCACTTGCTGCTCTTGCAGAGGACGCAGGTTCAGTCCCTGTTACACATACTGCAGTTCACAACCATCCTGTAACTCTAGTTCAGTGGGGATCTGACGCCCTCTTCTGGCCTCCTCAGCCCCTGGAGGTACATGAGGCACACATGTGTATATATATACAGGCAAAATACACAAAGTAAAAATAAGCCTTTTTTTAAAGGAAAGTACTTCAATATAATAAGGGCCACATATGACAGACCCTACTGAACCTCAGAAAGCTGTCCTACTAAGAGCAGGGTCAAGGGCCATCACCCTTCTCTCCTCCCTGCTTTCTTCTAATATAAAACCTTGACGTTCCAGCCAAACAATTAAGCATAAGAAAGAAAATTAGATGGACTAAAGTAAAATTATCTCTATTTACTATCACATATTTTTTTTAAAGTTCCCGAAGACTATCAAGATTCTGTTATTAGTAGAAATAAGTGAGTTCTACAAAAATTACAGGTCAAAATCAACATTTGAAAGTCACTAGAATTTCTGTATACTAACCCTGGCCCATTTGAAAATAAAATTAAGACATCATTTACAAGAGCAACAACTACTTAAATATTAAGGTGTAAATGTAAACACAAAAGAAAACTAAAACAAAGGTGGTAGAAATTAAAGGAAACACAAATAAATGGAACATTATCCTGGGTTCATGGATTGAATGAATTAATATTTTTAAATCCTTCCTACAACCTAAAACAGTCTACAGAGTCAATGAAATCTATATCAATATCCCAAGAGCATTTTTTTCACAGTAATAAAAAGAAATGCTCTTAAATTTCTATGATACCACAAAAGGACTCGAAGGATCCAAAAATAATGTTAAGTTAAAAAAACAAATCTGAAGACATTACACATGCTGGTTTCAAACATTATTATTGTAAATTGTAGAACAATTGTAATAAAATAAAAAAAAGAGCATGGTACTGACATAAACCCCTGTATATTAGCAATAGAACCAGCTGGAAAAGCCAGAGAAGGACTGAATACAATGAGACCACAAAGCAAAGATCAAGGGTACAGCTCAGTTCTCATGTTGCAATCCCCATTTTCCATTAAAAGCATCCAGAGGGCCTATGAGAAATAACTGAGTATCTAAGGTCGACAAAATGAAATAATCCTGAAATAGCTGATGTTACCACCCAGCAGTAACATTCTCAATAAGTAATAGGTCATTTGATAGGACACAAAGAACTAACCTGAAGGGATTGTTAAAGGCAGGAATGAGGGGAAATCTTAGCAATAAAATAAATCATCACAATTTGGGTTATAGCCCAAAGCTCAACATAACTATCCATGGACCCATACAGGTAGATATGAATACATGACTGAAGAGATAAACAGTGGGGAAGGAGGTGCTGATGATTCTTCACGCAAGAATTCTAGTTAGAAGCAAGGGCAGAATTAGTCACCATCGGGTGAATTCCACGGCAGTAACAGGACAGGTGAGCCCCATCAGTGGCTGTGATGGTTGGTGGACCAAAAGGGAAGAGAGATGATGTGTTCACTGGCTTAGGCTCTCTCCACAAAGCAATTAGTACCTCCTTAAGCTCAAGGAGTAGCTCCACAAAGAAACAGACTGACAGTCACCCCCTTGATCAAGATTTGGCACCAATAATGGTGGCCTCTACAACACTTCTGAAGCATATTTGTCAAAAATGCCTAACCTTAATCGAATCATGAGAAAATATTAGAAAACCCAGGGTCAGGAACAGCCTTCAAAGAAACTGATCAGTGTCTTTCAAATTGGGTCAAGGTCAAAAAAACACAAAAAGACTGAAGAGGAACAATCTAAGAGTTTAAAATTAAAGGACACCTGATTAACAAAGTTAACTCAATCCTGGCAAAATTTGAATAAGGTCCCTAATAACATTATTATAGCAATGTGAATATACTAGACTTTGTATAGCATGCTGAATTAACATAAGGTCAATAAGAGGTTAATCAGTGCTCAGAGCTGGAGAGATAGCTCAGCAACGAAAGCACCGGCTTCTTTCAGAGGACCCAGGTTTGATTCCCAGCACCCACATGGTGGTTCATCACCATCTGTAAATCCAGTTCCAAAGAATCCCTCCCCGGTGCTCTTCTGGCACTCATGGGAACCGCACGTATGTGGTGTAGACATCCATGTAGGCAAAACACCCACGTACACACAATAACAGTAATGATTAATAATACTAATAATAAAAGCTTTACATTTTTTTAAAGAAATCACACTGTTTACAACATTATCAAAGACTAAAATGAGTTCAAAGTAAAACTCTTGTTGTTTTTTTTCTTTTCTGTTTTTAAATAAAAGAGGAAAATCCAACCTAACGCAAAACTTTCATTTATGAAGTTTCTGTTAAAACAACCAAATGGGTCAAATTACTGATTTTGTAATAAATATTTTGGGTGCTCATCATTTATGTTGCCAGGTGAGAGGAGTAAAATTGTGACCACGGTAGGAAAGATGCAGTTTTCCTCTTGATAACACAGGTTCTGACAGACACTGAGGGAGCAAACAGGGATCACTAAGCGTGGCCACAGGAAACCTGTGAATGGAAGCATCGGTCTGCAGTGTGGACCAGGGAAGCCCTGACGTCATGCCTCCGATGGAGGAGCACACTTCAAGGTAAGCAGATGCCTACACGTTGCTTACTTCACTTTTTCCAGGGGAGAAAAAATAAAACTCAGGCTAGCCTCAAACAGCTTCTCTTCCTCCCTGTTAAATGTTCTGATCTTGAACGGCATTCATAAGTCTCTGTTAACTGCAAAACCCTGCACTGACCCTGCCCCCATCATCTTCAGATATGAAGATTGTACTAACTTACTGCCATTAGAGGTTCACGGCCTAAAGACTCTTTGTTGAGAGGTTCTAAATATGAAAGGATATCTTATATACGTATATGAAAGTGTCACAAGGAAGCATATCATTTCTATAACAAACAAACATATGCTAATGAAAGGATTTTTAAAATTCAAAGACTCCCTTACAGCCACATGTAAGACTGTAACTCCCTGCTGTGTCTGTGGTCTCCAAGTGTCACATTAAGGCGCTCTCCCTCTCAATCACCTATAGTTGGAGGTTCTGTCTTGTGCCTCTAGAAAGAAAAAAGTAGGAAACCAGAGAATTGTGCTGTCTTGTGTTGTAAGTACATGAATTCAGTGTGTGCTATATTTGTATAGAGACACTGTGAGAAAAACTGAATGTACTTCAGAAATTTAACTTAACCTAGGTGTTCTAGGCTAGGCAACATCTATTGCCACAAATAAAGCAATATAACTACAAGCCAAACCTCCTATCCTTGCTCTCATCTATAACAAAAACATCTCTTCTAAGAATCTCTCCTTGCAAGCTTCCACCGTTGTTCTAAGGACCTCAGGGTATCTGACATGAACACACTCATGTGAACAGCTGTCATCTCACGGCAGCCGCCGAACTGCTCCCCTGCTCTCCCACAGTAGTCTAATGATGGTTAAACCAGAACAGCATCTCCCTTCCACTGTCAAGAATGACCCTGTGTCTGTAAAGATGCTGTCTCCTCGGTGTTGCATATGTCAATTCTCCTTGGCTTTCAAAACCCGCTGTCTGCCTGGAAGGATCCTGGTTTTGCTCTATGCCGTCTATTTCTTAGATCTGCACCATCTGTTTACAACCAGCCAATGCCCACGCTAGAAAACAGACTGAGGGGCTGGCCATGCAGTTTAGATAGCAGAGTGCTTGCCTGGCATGTGCAAGCCCTGGGATCCATCCCCAACATCTCATACACTCAAGAGTGGTAGTTGCTTGTAATTCCAGCACTAGGGAGGTGTGTCCTTGTTTAGGCAACTTGTGCTACATGTGACCCTTTCTCAAAAACAAAAATAGGGGTAGAATGATTGCAAGGTTCTGAATTGGGTCCCTAGAAGGGGAGGGATGGGAAGGAAGGGAAGGGGAGAGGAAAAGAGGAAAAGAAGGGAAAAGAAGAGAAAGGAAGGGAAGTCTTATGGGGACAAAATTTTTAAAAAGTAAAAAGTTGATGGGATCGACTATTATTTTGGTTCCTCTACCCCAATCCACTTCAAACTCCAAGAACATAATGCCCTCTTTTTCATTCTGCCTTTCACATTCCCCAAAATGACTCAGGGACACAGTCACCCCCATGGAGTTTATCTGGGGCAACCCAAGCTGTCAGTAGAGTTTCTAGACAACTCTCTTGGAAGGCCAGAATGCACTGATCTCAACGTGTATGAACCACAGAGGCAGAACAGAAGGCAGCCACTAAGAGTGCCAACCCTGTGTTCAGAGGTTGGGATTCATCGCTCTCCATTTTGAATCATTTCAAAGTAACAGTTCAGGATATTGTAGCTGGTTTTATATAAAACAGAACCTTTTGCTAATGCCTTTTCTTCCAAAGAAGGATAAAATCCTTGCTTCTATCAAATCATTATAAAGGAAGTCTTTAAATGCAGCTAACAATGTAGAAAAACAACCTCATGCACTTAGATAATTGTACTCCATGGTTTCTGATTTTCAAAGAGCTTTCTCGTCCGTTATCTAATTTATTCCTCAACACAGTTAAACTGCTCCTAACTAGACAAGATGTACCTGGTGAAGCACACAAGAAGGCTTGGCACTGAGAGGCCCACAGCTGGACAGGAGTTTCTCAGAACATACTAGAAAGCCCTGGGGGACCTCCTGCTCCACCCACCAGGTGACATACTTAGTCTCCACCTCAGAAGAGGGAAGCCAGCTCTGTAATAACTCAGTGGCAACTTAAGATCTGAAAAGCATTGATTCCATTGAGGAGAGTAAATCCTCAGGATATCAACACGGGCTAGATTTCTTTTTTCCTGCATGGAAGATTGATGGGAACATCTGAATATCCATATCAAAAAAAACAGGCTAATTTCCCTAAAACATGAAAGACTACAAAACTTCTTACTTAGAAGAAGGTATGCTAATCAGCCTGCACAGAAGACATGACCAGTCTAAATCAGAGAAACTCCCTGTTTTGGCTAAGAGAAATTGCAAACACTCCAGTAGCAGTACCCCATGCTCCCCAGTCTCCAGTCTCAGAGTTCATTTATCACAGACAGGTGAACTTCCAGAAAGAAAACCTCCTGCTGCCAAGGTGATGGATTTTTATTAAGGTTTTTCTACAGTGGCATTTTAAGGTCTAGAAATAAATTAATAGGTCATTTCTCTTTCAAAAACTCACAAGAACACACTAGATTTCAGAAAATATAGTTTTAAAACTGCAGCTAGGGGGTTGAATAAGCGGTTAAGGGCACTGGCTACTCTTCCAGAGAACCTGGGTTTGATTCTCAGCACCTTCATGCTGGCTCACAATCACCTGTAAGTCCAATTCCAGGGGATCTCTCTCTTCTGGCCACCGTGGGCTGCAAGATACTTTGATTACAGATTTTTTTTTTAATTATGAATACTAGGGAAGGAAAAATCTGAGGACCTTCATGGATAGGAAGTGATAGAGTAGTTTGAGAGAAGTTTCTACAAATTATCTTATGGGAAAATAAATGACAAGGCAGTTTAGGAGAACTTTCTAGAAGTCCCAGCAGGACTTCGCAGGGACTGAAGCCCTGTGTGAGCAGATGGGTTAATGACTCTGAGCAGCCTCGGAGAGCAGCGAGCTCTGATTCTCCTCGGCACTTCTGGATTATTTTGTGGAGAGAAGCTCAGAATGATGATTCCCCCGTGGCATTAACGGTGGAATAACTCAAGGAGAATGCAGCTAATTGCGAGTTCCCAAATTGCTCCCATCACCCAACATTATTAACTGTGTAATTCACAGAGGCTCTCATGCCTCTGCCTTCTCTCTCACTGTCCTCTCCTCATTGCCAATTTCACCCAATGCTCTTTACACAGCTCTCAAAATCCTCCCCTCTCACACCTCACCCAGCACTTCCTACAAGACTACCCAGATCTCCTTCATGGTTTCCCTATCTCGAGTACACCATAGCCACAGAATGAGTCTTCCCCCACAAAGCTCTTCTTCCATGCTGCTGAAAGACAGGGTCATGACACTCTTCGTACTGTACTTCAGAAGGATCAGATGTCTCTGGATGAAATCTCCCCTCCTTAGTGGGACTCTGATCTCACACCAATGGGAGCCTCAGCTTGCTGCTCTCGATCCTCAGTGCCTTGGGTAGAACCTGACATACAAACAAACCTAAGTTTTAAAACATGAAAAAAAAAATCAATAAATGAGCGATGGACAGAAGGAATGTGTGAGTCTCTAACTCCTCACCTGCAATTTAAGATTAATGACCAGCCTCACAAACACCGCATCATAGTCAGAGATTTGTTTGTTTTTTTAAGTTGGAGGTTGAAATGTCAAAGAACACTAGTCATCCTTATTTAAAAAAAAAAAAATGACTACTGCTATTCTTAGATCTGTCCATTCTCTCTGGCCAGCTGTTTCCATGGCACCTGTTCTTGTTCCCATATTTGACAGAATCCTACTGTCCTTCCATTCTGCTGCTGTTTGTCTTCTGCCCAATCCTGCTGGAGAAAACTTCACAAGGAAGCTAATCAGCCCAACTGTACATTTATGGTCTCAGATGTCAACTGCTTCTCTGTGCCACTCGGCACTGGTGTGACGGTTAGTATTAATTGTCAATATGGCAGAATCTAGAATCTCCTCAGGGCATGCCTGTGGGAGATCATCCAGATCATGCTGATAGATTTGGGAAGACTCACCTTAATGGGTGGGGGAAGGAGGGGTTTCATGGCCTGGATTCTGGACCCAGTAAAAGGGAGAGAGGGAGCTGAGTGCCTGCATTCATCCCTCGCTCTCTGCTTCTTTACTGACTAGCTGCCTCGGGCTCCTGCTGCCTTAACTTCCCCAAAAATGATGGACTATAACCTTGATCTGAAATAAACCTTTCTCCCCATAAGCTGCTTCTGTCAGAGTATTTTACAAAGTAATGGGAGAAGAAACTAAGACAACTCATCTTTCATTGGCTCCTTCCTCATTCCAAACAGCAGTTCCCAATGTTCACCAGCTTCCAAATATCCTCCAGTCTACCTCCAATGTCCACTTATTCTCAGAAGTTATCACAACATCCATTTAACAAATGCCTCCTCCCTGAAGTTCATTAAGTCCAAACATTGTGTTGCCTTTGAATCTATCTCACAGTAAGAGCTCTCAGGCTAGAGATGTAGCTTAGTGGTACAGTATGGGGCTGTCCTAGATCTAAGAGTGAGTCAAAGCTGGCCTGGAACCCCAGATTTTCTCACCCTGAGAGCAGTAGGAGTTCGGTTGCTTCCCACTTTTAGCCTTGGTCAGAACCCAGCTAAATATTAAATACTGTCTGCTTCACAGACGGTCACTAGCAAAAGAATATGGTTTTTTGATGCTTATCAGCACTATAGCTAGAAGCCTAGGGCTGAGCACGTTTACTGATAAGGTGCCTTCCTCTTTTCCTTGTGGAACCACATCTTATGCAGAAGGTGCCCTTGCAAGACCTTGATGCTTAGACTTGAGCTCCACATGCAAATGAGGCTACTCTAGTATTCTTGTCTCAACCACTGGATCCCAACCCTGGGTACCAAAGACCTGCCCCTGCCTGTACCCTATAAATGTAACCACCCTCACTTTAATAAACGAGAGATATGCTCCTCTGACAGCCTCTCCCGAGAGTCTGATTCACCCTTGTCAGCTCTTAGTCCTCCGATCTGGGACCCATCTGGATGCATTGACCCACACCCTGCGCTTTCCTTTCCAGGGGCTAGGCTAAGCTGCCAATAGCCTAGCCATGTGCTGGGGAGGGAAGTGAGACCCCCTCAGGTAGAAGGAGAGAGAGAAAACAACAGCAGAGCACATGCCTGGATTTAATCTCCAGCACAACCAAAGAAAAAAGAGGTCCTTTAAATTTGTTCTGAGATTGACCTCTCAACTGATTTGCGAGACATCTTTTAGCTACTTCCTGTGCCTGGGTCCATTGCTAGCAGACCACAAGAGTACCAGTGCTAAATTGGAAGCGTAAACCTGGAAATTCTTTATGAAAATCCAGTCTCCAATCAAAAGGAGATGGTTTTGACCAATATGGGGTGCAGGGGCAAGTCAAACCAACTTCTGTAATTGTTAAGACCTAATTAGCTAAGCAGAGGTCCCTCGTAGGTCTGTTTCAGGACTAGGGTGCTCAGGCATTTCACTCCCACCACACAAGACTTTCTCTTTTTCTACTTCTGCATGCAGCATGGTCCTAATCCTCGGTCCCTCGTGACTCTGAGTCAGTAGCAAGCCATGGGTTTAGGTTCCTGGTTTGTGCATGAAGAGATGAGAGACCCAGTTCATTCAAGGCATTGTGAAGAAGCAAAGTTTCCCAGAAGACACAATAAGCATCTCAACAAGTCACATGACCACTTCTGAATCAATCACTGAGAAGAACGGTGAAAATCCTTTTAGTTCACTTTGGAACTAAAAACAATTATCCAACCTCATTACTAAAGAGTAGAAATGCTCTCAGCTACAATAGTGACTGTGACACACACACATGCACACACACACATACACACACACACACACGCACACACACACACACACAGCATGTTCTGCCCTCACATGTTCTGCCTGGGGCTAATCGGCCAGATTTCCTCCAGTCTTCCCAGGTACATGCCTCTCTCCACCTACAGTTCACATTTCATAAAACCCTCAAGAATGAATGAAAGCCACAGCTGCCAATATCCTCCAGAAGTATTTTTCCACTAAAGCAGGTGTGTCTGAAGCCACTCCCTTCTGTCCTCTTCAGCCATCTTTACAGCTAAATCTCCTTGTATTCCACACACAACCAAAGCCAATAGAACCATTTACTCAGTCCCAGGTGTGCCAGACAACAGGGGTGGCTTCATCCCCCTGGGAAGTCCTGTGCTCCCTAGGGACCAACCTGAAAAAGATAACAAGGCATTTGCCTCCCAAACAACCATCTTTGAATTCTTTCCTCCTTAACAATGCTTTTATGCTGAGAACCTTGTGAAAATATCAGTCATCCCACCCTCTCTACTAATCCCTCCAAAGTGTACAAATATCCCTGAACCCCAACAGCACACCTGCCCTACGAACCTGGCAGGAAGCAGTGGATGTGGTAAGCCAGTGATAGAGAACCCTTGACCCAAATACACAACACTTAGCGCTCACATCTAAAAACTGGGTTAAGGGTCAACTTCACACGGTTAGGGCATCCTTTTAGTTTTTACCTTCCACTGCTGAGTGTGATTTATTAGAGGGCCCCTGGCATATCGACTGTTCCAGACATCAAATCAGACAGTAAATATAGCAACTAAAAAGATGTTTAGCTGGATAGCTGTTATCCTCACTACAGTCTACCTTACCCCTCATCTGGGTGAGAGTATATTAGGTAGAAGAAATAAATCATAATGGTCCATTTTCAAAAGTGGTTGAGTCAGCGTAGGTCAAGCTCCAGATGTGCAGAAAACAGTGGGTCCCTGTTCACAACCCTCTAACCCAACAACCCCTGCCCAAACTAGAAATTTAGAGGAAAACAAAAATGAACACCCAAGCTTGCTTAACAATCTGCAGATATGGGCAAGGTCATGACCTGAAAATCATTACAATACAAAGCATGTAAAACGTAGAGATAAATCCATACACTGTCATTGTTGAGAAATAGACAAACATAAATAGATGTACCTCCCTGATCACTCAGCCAATGAGGAAAGAGGGGAAAGACAACCTTTCCAGATAGTGAAGACCAAGAATTTAAACACTTGAGCCTATAGAGAGGCGTTTCACACTCAAACCACAACAGCTAAACATTTCCTCTCTATATATATTCCATAATATGTTGCTAACTTCAAACTTACACAGTGGGGTTTATTTTTAAATCCCCTTAGCTATTGAAATCCAAGCTCCAAACCATGGCAGTATATTCTCTTCCTAGGCTCCAGAAAGACCTGATTCCATTTCCCTACATAAGCAAACATGTCTTTCTTTTGCAGACCAGGTAACCTGTGTTCCAACAGTATCAATTTCTGTCAGAGCTAAGAAAGTACTTTTCACTCTATTTAGTCATCCAAATGAATCGTTTATCCATCCTTGGCTTCTCTGGCTTCTTTGGGGCAAAGAGTTTCCTTAGGAGTCTAACTTGGTATTAGAGGGAGAAAGTAAGAAAAACAAACTAGGAGTCGATTAAAGTCACTAATGTATTCATTTTCTCAATGTATATTTATTGCATTCAGACACCCTTCCAAATTCTGTGGATGCCTTGGTGAAGCCTTGGTCACTGTCCTCATGATGAAACAAGAGGAAATTAAGTTGTGTAGGCTGTTACAGAAAGAGAAGCCTCAAATACCACTGGGATATGTGACAGACTGTGGCAGAGAGAAGACCAGGGGATTGGAGAAGAGCACACACATAGGCAAGAAAATAAGACCTACAAAGGAGCTACATATAACTTCTAGATTTGAAAAGTATGGTAACAGAAATGAGTGTCTTGCTCAATTAGCATAGCAGAGTAGAAGCTGCAGAAACATCCTGAAGAAAATGAGAAACTGAGCAAGTGAAGGCACCCACAGCTGCCGAAGAGAGACGGGGTTGACGATGAGAAGGCTCAGGGGCAAGAAGGATCGTACCGAGCCCTCTAAATCTGTGTGCAACTGGAGCTCCCAAGAGCAAGGAAGAGGAACTAAAAAAATCTAATAGCTAGATTTCTTCCAAAGTTCATGAAAACTACAAATCCACTGATTCGGAACTGATTTATCCCAAAGAAGCACTAAAGTGTGTCTCACTAAACTGCTGACGACCTTGCCGAGCCTCAGGATCTGAGCTTTGCCCTCAGGATCTTCATGGAGAAAGCAGAGAACTGACTCTCACAAGTTGTCCTTTGACCTCTATGTGTGCATTTGGCAGGCACACATGAATGTGTACACACATACACACACACACACACACACATACACACACACACCCTCTTTCTCCCTCTCTCTCTCTCTCTCATTCTCTCTTTCTAAATCATCATCCCCCAAAATATAAAATCTCAAAGAGTAGAACACACCATGGAAAAGCAAAGGATGTGTGCTATATGAAGAGAAAACTGGGGCATGGGACACACTGGCCAGACATCTCAAAAACTATTCAAGCATGAAGACAATGAAACACTGTGAATGCTCTAAGAGAAAAGGGGACGGTCAGACACTAACGTCCATAAACAAAAATATCCGTGAACATGAAGACAAAGGCATTGCCCAGGTAAATAAGAATGGGGTTATTCTTTCACCAGAACACATGTGCTACAAGAAATAGTGAAGAAATTCTCCAGGAAATGCAAAACTTTATCAATGGACATTTAAATGGTTATCATATCACTGATATGTTAACCACATTATCTCTTCTTAAATTTCTTTAGAAGACAATTGGCTATGTAAAGCAAAAATTACCATAAGTAGAATTTACAAGATACTTAAAAGCTTCTAAAGCAAAAAAAAGAAGGGAAATAAAATTGTATTCCCACAAGATACATGAAATGATAAAATATTATTTTAATTTCTCTTCAGGCAGGCTGTGAAAGCTGTGAACATTCTAAACCTATGGCAAGAACTAAAGAGTGCCAAAGAGATATAATTAATAACTCAGTGGGGAATAAAGCAGGACACAAAAAAAATGTTCAGTTAAGAACATCTAAAATAATGCTCATCAGTTTAAAAATAACTTGAAAAGGAATTAGAAATAATTTGAAATGAACTCAAATGAAAAAAATATCAAAATTTGTGATATATGGGTAAACTAGTGTTTAAAAGGAAATCTATAGCTTTGGGTACATTTTAAGAAAAATAAGAGATCTAAGTTAACGACACAGGAAAGAAAAGAAAGTAAATGGAATGAACAAAGAAAGAACAAAAGTCAATGAAGTAGGGAAAAATAGAAATAAACTAAGACAGAAGCTTCATTTTGAAAAATATTGGTCAAAATGCCGTATCTTTAAGCTAAAGTCAGCGAAGGAAACAAAAACAAATCACCGTTATCAGGAGCTAAAGGACACATCTTGAGACAACCGGCATCAAAGGGCTCCTAAGAGAATACTTTTTTTTTTTCTTTAAAGGCACACATTACTGAAGCTGAGTCGAAGGGAAAGTGGAAGCTTCGATGGTCCCGCCACTTGGAGTATTCCTCTGCACCAGGCAATCCCTCTCTGGCCGAGATCTGCCGTTCTGTTTTGCTTTCCGCTATAAAAATGAAAACGGTAGCATTGCAAAACAGATCTTCCAGGTGATCTACATTGTGTCTTCTAGAGTAAGCTCTCAGCACCACTTCACACACGATAAATGACGTTTAAAAATGGTTTGGGAACTCCTTAGTCTGATGAGCTAGACCAACACTTCTCTCCACATTTTTCAACGTAGACCTGTTACTTTAACATAGCTGCGCGGAAGCATTTCCCGTCCTAGTGATGTCATAGCTCAGTCTCACTAACCCAGGTTCTCTTTGGTGACACACTGGAAGACGGCATGGATAAGGCTGGTGTATTCCCTTGCTCATCACAGGGTCCTCCACGGATAGCTACAAGTTCCCACCCTCACCGCTGCCTAGCCGCTTGAGCTCCCGCATGTTCTGCCACTCAAAAGGGCGCCTCATCTACCGAGTGGAGAAGAGCGTGAGAAGCTTCAAGTACGGACTTCTCACTAGGTCAAGAAAATGGATGGGTGTCTTACTTACTGTTCTATTGCTGCGAAGAGACACTGTGACCAAAACAACTCTTATAAAAGAAAGCATTTAACTGGAGACTTGTTACCGGTTTTAGAGAGTTGGTCCATGATCATCATGGCACGAAGCAGGCAGGCATGGCGATGGAGCAGTTATTGAGATGAGAACTTTACATCCTGAGCCACAGGCAGAGAAAGAGAGAGAGAGAGAGAGAGACAGACAGACAGACAGACAGACAGACATTAGGCCTGGCATGGGCTTTTGAAACTTCAAAGTCCACCTCCAGAGACATACCACTCCAATAAGGCCACATCTCCTCAAATAAACCATACCTTCTAATCCTTCCCAAACAATTCTACTAAGTGGGGACCAAGAATTAAAAACTATGAGCCGATGGGGGTCATTCTCATTTTCATTATCCAGCACAGTGAGTAATGGGGCTGGAGAGATATCTCAGTGATTAAGAATACATGTTGTTCTTGCAGAGGACCAGGGTTTGGTCCCCAGCACCCACATAGTGGCAATCTGTAATTCCAGTTCCATGGAGTCTGACACATTCTTCTGGCCTCCTCAGGCAAAACACCCATAGAAATTGTAGTGATTTGAATAAGAAGAGCCCCCATAGGCTCCTATGTGAATGCTTAGTCATCAGGGAGTGGCATTATTTGAAAAGATTAGAAAGATTAGGGGGTGTGGCCCTGTTGGAGTAAGTGTATCCCTGGGGATAGGCTTGGAAGTTTCAAAAGCCCAGGCCAATCCCAGTGTCTCCTTCTCTAGCTGCAGATCAGGATGGAGCTTTCAACGACTTCTCCAGCATCATGCCTGCCATGCCTGATGCCATGCTCCCCACCATGGTGATACTGGACTAAACCTCTGAAACTGTAAGCAAGCTCTCAAATAAATGCTTTCTTTTATAAGAGTTCTCTTCGTCATGTGTGTCTTCACCGCAATAGAACAGTAACTAAGACACATATAAAATTAAATTTAAAAAAACAACAATGGACAGAGGGAAACAATGTTACCTAGGAAGGTACCTGAGGTCAGTTAACACACACAGTCCTTACACACTGCAGAAGAGCCAGGTGCAACGTCTCTTGGCTCACTGCCATGTTCTACAAAATGTTTATGTCCAAGTTCATCTCGCTGCACGGCATTTTCCAGTGACCTCCGAAACAGCTTTCATACGCAGCACAATGGAGGCATAACAACAGAACGGAGATCAGAGGGAGAGGTGGGCTCCGTGCTCCAGCTCCCCTTCTAAGCCTTCGGTGAAAGACTGGCATTCGGCAGGATCAAAACACATTCTGAGATCTCTATTTTGAGCATCTTAGAATTCAGTCAGTCCTTGAAAAACGGGGTCACCCTTAGGACTTTTAGTTCAGATGGTGCCACAACCTAGCAGACCCATGGCTTCCTCTGCTCTGACGTCCCTCCAAGCAGGAGACAAGAAGAAGGGAACCATGACCTTGGGTGATACCTATACATTTCATATTCAAAGAAATGAGTTATGGAAAGTAAACATGAAACACTTTAAGACCTACTCTAAGGGAGATCAGGGGTTCAGGCTAATTTTTGAGGCAGCCAGTATACAGCCTGTTGTAATTATGTAAGGCTCCTCTCCTGTGCCTCTTCCCCAGATGCCCATGCAAATGTTCAGTGTGACCTGCTTCTTTTCTGAAATGGAGGCCTGCACTAAGATCGCTCTGTCTTTATGAGTCCCTTGCTTTGCTTCCTTGGGCACTCATATGTTCACCAAACTCAAGGCTATGGAGAAACGTGAACATGTTATTAAATTATAGATACCTGTCTTAAGGAAACCTAGCTATTCTTGTCTAGGGACTCTCGTGGAACTATATGAAAGGCTGTCCTGGCAGCTGTCTGGGGGAGTTGGAGGACAGGGGGTGCTTAACAGGAACCCTTGGTGATGGCAGCACTTCCCTTTCCCAAAGCAAGCTCTAGTCTTTTCACTCTTTTCAGAACTGTGCTTGGGAATGGACCTCAGGCCTCGCACATGCTCAACAAGCACTCTGCCCGTGAGCTAGATCCCCACCCAGTAGGCTCTCAACTGAGAGGATATCTATATTTATTTTAGGTGCAAGAAGGAACAGGTGTGCAACTCCTCTTCCACTGGACCAAAGCTGGCCCCTGGCACAGCTCCAGAATGTAAGAAGAAATATGTTCTGCAATTTTAAATTGAATAACAAACTGGGGAAAATATGAAAAAAAAATCCCTAAACTAAGATCATTGCCAAGGTTACATAAATCCTGCTGTCTAAATCAAACATGATAAATATGGCTGTTGGGTATAGTGGAGATGCTGGGGGTTGCTATGGTGATGTCACAGGAATGGGTACCAAAGCAAGCAAGTCTCAAACTGAGCACTCCGGGAAAGTTCTAGAATTTGCTTCTGCTACTGGAGGCAAAACTTTCCACTCCAGGCCAGATGTTCCCACAAACTTGGAAAGACAAAACCATTACTGTATATAATTAATATATACTGATTTTTTTTAAGGCAGCAACAGATAAGACAGGAGCCCAGCATCAGGCTCAGCTGCTCAGCTGGTTTTAATCAGAAGTTTGAAAGAAGCCAGGGGACAAGTGCCAGATGGACAGGCCTGCAGCTCTAGCTGAGGATTTTCCCTCACGTAAGTGCCTTCTACAAACATCAGTAATTGTGTGTATTTATAATTGAAAGGCATGAACTGCAAACAAGAGTGGCTCTGGAAGTCACACGGAGACACGCTGTGAGGGTTTGGGGAATCCTTAACAGAGGCCGTGAAAGGCATCAGAACAACTTGAACTAAAGTTTTTATTATATGTATACATGGGGGGAGGGTGCACCCATGGGCGTGGAGATACCAGTGAGTCTAGAGGAGAGCGTCAGATCCCCTGGAGCTGGAGTTCCAGGCAGTTATAGACAGCCTAACGTGACGGCCAGGACCTGAACTCAGGTCCTCTGGAAGGGCAGAGCACACTCTTAACTGCTGTGCTGTCTCTCTAGCCCCACAGATGGTAATATTTTTTAAAAAATAAAGAAACCTGCTCTATTGAAAATAAAAGCAGAGATTTCCAGAGTGAAGATGTCCTCACTGTGATGTAAGTCAGATTCATCCAGGGATGTTAATTTTTTAATTCACATTCCTGGGCCTATCTTTGGGACTAAACTTCAAAAAATGTACGTTTTGGGACACGCATGCAGATGATTCCAAGGTAGGCCACGGGAGGCCCATCCTTTGATAAACACCCCATTCCTGCACCCCCTAAGCACGTCGGTCATCATTGGATGGCATTCGTTCTCCCAGCCTCTTCTACACAGCACCGCTCAACTCACTGCCGTTTCTAGACAGTTGGGTCATGACGTCACATTTTGGCTAGAAATGATACAAGTCTTTCTATAGAAGTAAAGTAGCACTTGACCATGGAGACCAGAAACAATTAGGCTGAGGACTCAAAAAGACACCGTGTTTGCCTTATGATACCCACCCTACAAAATATGTGATGCAGACAAACTGTCAACAGTGCTGCGGGAGGTGGAGACCGGTCACCAAATGTCACAGGCGTGCTATTGTGTGCTTGGGGCTTTAAGATCCTCTGCTTGATATCCAGGATGCTACCTGATGGATCAAATGATGGCAGCCGCCTCGTGAACAGCCTTCCATCCCTGACTCTGTTTCTACTGACTATTACCTCCCTCCGTACTCTGTGCCAGCTGCCCAGGATTCCTCTACTTTTCCAACATGTACTGAACCCTCATTATTAGAATTAGTTTCCCTGTCAATCAACAGCCCTGCTCTTGGCCTGCCTGGTTCCCATATAATCCCCCTGCTGCTCGAGGCCACTACCCACCAACCAGCCAATCATGCCCGGTAGCCTACCCCAAATTTCTTCATCCTGGTCCACTGTTCTAGCCATGTGAGAAACTTCCTGCCCTGATATTTCTGCCACTACTACCTAAGCAGACCCATATCTGACATTATTGGCCTGGTAACTGCCTGCAGGACAGAGCTCATTGAGTCTGCCTTCCATGAAGACGAGAAGAACAAGCCTATTAAGTAGCCATGAGTACAGGGTGGCAAGATTAGGGAAAGAACACAGGGATGCTGCAACATGGGCTGGAAAGTCCTCTTCTTCCCAACTTTATCCCAGGGGCAGAAATATCGGGGTAAGCCAGCCTAAGCAGTTTTGAAAGAGAAGATGAATGTGTCTGATGGGTTTTTGCTTTCTCATTAGTTACTTCACAAGCCTTATAAAAATCAGCACTGAGGAAGGATGCTTTGAACCAAAAAGAACACTTTTATCTCAAGAAACTCTACTGTCTCATCAGACCCCGACTGCCTGAAGGTCTTGTGGTTCTAATTAAATCAGCTTAATGGGATGAGTGTGTCACTGGGGGTCATCTGCTTGTAGCTCTGAGCTTTTCCCCACATACCTTTTGTTATCTCCCTGTGTGCCCCCATGTCCTAGCCTGTTTCTTCAGCCAATCATCCTGACCTTACTGGGCATTAGCTTTAGAATTTCTGAATACTAGAAACAGCTCTCAGATATCATTAACTGTCTTTGGAGACCACAGAGTTTCTTCTTCCTACTGTTCTCTAATCTGTCCCCTTCCCTCTATTCAAAATTTTATCTTAACAGCCATAACTAGAAAAAGATCCTGCCTTAATCTCATGGACAAAAAGAAAGGAGCTGAGAGAGACTGGTCCACCAGCTGTTTAAGCTGCTGACTAAAGTCAGTCCGGTCACAGGCAAGAGGTTTGAAGGAAGTCTTTGTTTCCTAAACAGTTCTTCATGCCCTTAAAGGCAGGCATGCCCCTCATGGCAGCCCGTTCCCTGCCAGTCCAGACATAAATATAAGATACAGTCATTGCATGGATCTGATCATACCTTCATAAAGCCATATTCCCAAATGTCCCAAATACATAGGAGAAAGAATTCACAGAAAGAACCATATTATCCTAAAATAAGCACCCATTCTGTCTTCCATCTGTCTTCAGGTGTTGCTTGTGATGTTTTCTGCCAAATGCCAAGTGTGTACACGACTCTCAAGGTTGCTGTTATTCTAGAACACTAACTGTACAAGTGAATAACTAATCAGAATCCTTTCTTGCAGAGGACAAATAGACATTTAAACACATTTAGGTGCAAAGGAAACCACAGCGATGCATGCAATACAACCTAAGGACACAGGTCGATGTTGGCTCCGTGATCAGTGGGGTTGGGGACCCACAGAACTCCAGGGCTCTCTTCCTTCTTCCTTTTCATCCCCTCTGGCTTTTTCTGTGGCTCCTTTCTGTATGTTTGGACTCTCCCCTCACACAGTGGTTGCAGATATCTGTGAGGTCACACACTGAGGTCCCACAGTCTAAATAGGATCACATGCTTCCAGCTGACATGACAAACTCCACAGGTTAGCAAGGAGGAGGGAAATGTCCAAGGAGGAGGGAGGAGGGAGCCACAGGTCTGGACACAGACAGGGAGGACCAGTTTGGGGAAGGAAGGAGAGTAAAACTTTCAGAAGTGTGGGGTCAGGAGGAGGAAGATGCCCTGGGATACAGCCTTGTGTTGGCAAAATCTTATGCAGTTAACATGGATTTTCCTGCACTCTTCCCAGAGTGGCACACGTGAAAAATGTTAGTTTTTTTTTTTTTTTTTTAATGTGAAAACCTGGAAATGCCATCATCTCCCTTTCTTAATGAATCCATCAGTCACTGAACACCTAAAATAATTTTTGTGGCTCTTCCTCCAAAGTAATTACATAACAGGCTCAGTAGATTGTATATGCATCTAAACACACACACACACACACACACACACACACACAGAGAACAATAATAATTAAAGAAGAGGCGGCCATGAATTTGGGAGGGAATGGGGGGTCAAGGGAGAGGGAAAGGGCAAGAACAGCAAAGATAGAGGGTTCATATGTGAAGTTCTCAAAGAAATAAAATTTTTAAGAAGATCGTGGCTGTCTTCTTCATATTTGTATCAGGAATCTTTGCTCTAAAGTGGATTTGTTGCCTGTAATTATCTGATCTCAAGCTTTTTCTGTAAAAGCACTTGTCCGAAATTGATCTCTGCTTTTCTCTCAGCGAGGATGCTAGCAAAGGGAAAATCAATTCCCAGCATCTGTCGCACCTGTGAAGCCCCTGCTTTCAAGAAGCCCTTGGGGAAATCAGAGCCCAGTCTCTAAAATGGGCTACGTGAGAGCTGAGGGACAGGCACAATATGTGTGTCACGTGAGGACCCTGGTGCTCGCCTATAATCCCTACAACTGAGTGGTGAGCAGTTGAGATAGAAGCATGAGTTCAAGCCCAGCCTAGGCTACATAGCAAGAACTAGCTGAGACTGTAGCTAGGTGGTACAACACTTCCCTATCGAATCTGAGGCCTTAGGATCAGTAGTACCAACAGATAAAGTACCTTTACAAGCCTTTCTTTAAGTGACCATATTTAACATGTACATATTTAAATGAGGATTTTTAAGAATGTTATTTATTTGATTGTATGTGCTATCTTTTTATCCCAGAATGACTGTAGAACAAAAGCTCAATATTTTTAAGGCATAAACTTGAGCTGTGAGTGACAGACCAAAGAGGAAGTACTTGGAGTTCACCAGGAAAACTCAGGAAGAGCTTTGTGGGGGATTTACAAGAATCTAAACCAGCAGTTCTCAACCTGTGGGACATGATCCCTATGGGTCATGATCAAACAACCCTTTCATGGAGGTCACCTAAGACCACCTGTATATCAGATATTTACATTATGATTCATAACAGTAGCAAAATTACAGTTATGAGGTAGCAACAAAAATAATTTTATGGTTGGGGGTCACCACGACATGAGGAACTGCATTAACTATATTAAAGGGTTGCAGCGTTAGGAAGGCTGAGAACCACTGCTCTACATGAACAAACATCTCTACTGTTTGTTTTGCATGGGTGAAAACATCTTTGCTCTTAATTGTGAAATTCCCCAGTCCATGAAACCTGTTTCCCACGTTTATAAAAATAAAAACATTTAATCTAGGTAACTCCCGGGGACCCTCAAATCAAATATCCTTGGATCCATTATTCCTGACCTCTTGTGTTTCAAGTCTTCAAAAACAAAAAAATAAATAAATTCAATTATTGCTAAAGATCAAAGGTAAAAAGATTTTTGTCAAAATGAAATTTTTGTTTCTGATTTCATTAGAAAACATATTTGAAGTGTTTTCTTAAGTAGCATTGACTCCTCTCATCCTTTGCTAACGAAGATCTATAGTGATGATTTATTGGGGGGCCCTGGAGCTGGGGGATGACAGAGAATGGAGGATGAGAGAGACAAGGAAGATGTCTCCATCTTCTCAGAGAGATAATGAGTTTTAAGTTCTACAAATTTCCCAAAGACTCAGCAATGTCTTAGAAGGTCGTTTGGTGAGTTTCCAGATTCAGTTCTAGCTGTGATGACAAAGAATTTCCCAGACTAACAAATTAATTTTGAACCTCAGAAAATATCTTAAAGAAGTTAGCCCTAAATTTTTCCTATTTCAAAAGAAGCCCAAGAAATTGTTCTTGAGTGTGCAAAGTTTCTATTATAAGATGAATTTCCCAGAAAATTTCCTTTGCAACAGTAGCTTGTCAAAACAGTGACCTACAGAAAAAAAAAAAAAAAAAGTGTAACCAAGTAAGATTCTATAGAATCTGCCAAACAAGGCTCTCATGGGTTTCTGCTGACTACCCTCTTCATGCTGTGTGAGGCTTCGTGCTTACCTTAGCATTTACATGGAATAAATATAATACGGGTGACACCAATTACCAACCACTTGGATGCCTAGAGAAACAAGCAGCAGAATTCCACTGCAAATGCAGAATCAGGGAAGATGTCACAGATGGATACCCTAAGTCACACACCTAGACCCAAAATGAAGCAGGCTCAGGCATCCACTTGGGACGCTGTCACCAGACCCTCTTCGCCTCGCTGGCTGTGTTCCAGAGTGTGGCTTCAGTACTGTCACTGCCTTCCTAGAAGCTTAGCACATCTCAGGGAGCCTGAGGGTGATTCCTGGGAGTCAGGGTGAATGTAAGAGCAGCTGTCACTGGGAATCTGCCTGGGCTGGAAGATAAGCAAGGGTCCAGGGGCAGCCTGGCAAGAAGCATCATCTCCAGGGCAGGCAGAGTGTCCTTAACCCTCAGCTGACCCGAGGTGCCTTCTCAGCACTGGGACAGTCTATGCAAGAAAACAGGTGAGAGAGTACCTTCCAGTTCCTCCCAAAACCCAGAGCGTCTCCAGGAGGAAAACAATCAACCTGAAAGCCCTTTTCACCTCTTGCTTTTAAGTTTTTCCAACACAGCGATGATCCTCAGTCAACCCATATAACAATAATGATAGGGAAACAGAATTCCTACGTTGTGCTAGTGAGCACGTACTTAGGCCCTGTATCCCAAAAGAACAAGAAACTTGTATGAGTTTTTGCAAAGTAACCCCACCTTAAAGAATTAATCTTCAGGCCTGAAACAGAAATGCGATTAAAGCCTTGTGTAAAGGAGGATTAGCCTTATTATTATTTATGAGATCACCCACTTGGAAGGAGTTTCAACAGAGAAATTAGTCAATTATATCATGTCAACAAAATTAAGGATTATTAAGCATAAAAATGAGCAGTATTCAAAATCACAGGGTTCAACTGAAAAAAGTTCATCAAATAAAACTCAACCCTTTATTCTCTCTCAAATGTATAATAAGCACGTGCATAAGGTTAAGAGTAGAATAGATGGAAAATATTTACATGGCTGCCTTTTCATAGTGGGGTTAGTGATTCTACGTCTTTATGCTTTTGTTCAGTCCTTTCCTACATGGCCTAAATGAATATATTAGTCCCCATTTGTGACCGTGACAAAATTTCCGAGATAGCTAACTTCAGGGAGCAAACATTGGTTTGGGCTCACGGTTTCACAAGGCTCAGCCATAGTCATCCAGCTCCAACACAGAGGGCTCATGGCAAGGCAGAGCTCCGTGGTCTATGGTAGAAGAGGTTTCTACCTCTATTCACTTCATAGTGGTCAGGAGAGCCTGAAAGAAGAAGAGGCTAGGAACAGGAAATGACCTTTAAAGTCACACCCTCAGCAGCTAACTTCTTCTAGGGAGACCCCACCTTCTGCAGTCTCAACCATCTCCCAGTAGTCAGTTTATGAACCTGTCAGCGGACCAATACATTCATTAGGTCAGAGCGCTCATGATCCAATCTCCTCTCAATGACTGGCTCCACCAGCTTGGGACCAAGCCTTCAACACATGAGCCTTTGGCAGGGTGGGGGAGACACACTTCCTATCCAGACTGTAATGAACAGGAGCTAGTATTTTGTATATGTTAAATACATGTTGAATTAAAAATAATTTTAAAATGAATAGAGAACATGACAGGATGCCAAAATTAAGAGTCCAAAGTTCCTTTCTCTGATAATTTTGAATGTTGAAAATATGGGGTGGGGTATCACCCTGAATTGAGGGGAACCCCAGAGGGTGGAAGAAAGAGAAGCAAAGACAGTTCTTCAGTCCTCAGCAAGCATGGATCCAGACTCAACACTGCACTACTTCTGTTACCACCCATTCCTACCAGAGCTCTGCCGAGGGTGTCCGGACATCAGCTCTGCAGCCTCAGCACACGGAGCCGCTCAGGACCCATGGATTGGGATGGCTGGCGTCAGTCATTGCTACAGGTTGTCTCACAAATATTAACACAACAGACCTTCAGTAACAGTACACAGACCTGCTGCTCACAGAGCTCAAGGTGCAGAGAACACGTTCCTCTAGCTCACAATGCCTTTGCTGAGAGCCAGAATGTGTTTTCCATTTCCACACCGACTTCATCTGTACTCTTGACCAAGTCCCAGACACAGAAGTGTCAAGAAGCTAAGACACCCTTAAGGGTTCAAGTCCATGTGAAACGATGACATCCAAGCCAAATGTTAAAGCCAGATTAAATCCAATACTGATGTATAAAGTCATTATTTTATGCCCTGCTTGGTGACGGTCTGCCTAGGTCTTGGCATTTCGTATTGTTTGCAAAGGTTGAATTTATGTGGGAGATGTTTGATTGCTAATGATCTGCATGTGCTATCAGTAGAATACGTGAAGAGTTTTGTATCAATAAAAATAGCTGGGACACTCAGGGCTCCACTGTCCAGGATGGTGCTTGCCATGATAGCAGTTCTCTCTGCTGAGGTCTGGCAGAGTTTGCACCTTGAAAAATGCCTGTGTTCCATGCTGAGGCACCACAGTGACATACTACTTCAGGCCATGTCCACATTTGTCGAGGCTGGGTCACATGTAGCCTAGACTGACTTGGAACTTGATATACATCAAAGATGACCTTGAATTTCTGATCTTCCTACCTCTACCCTCCAAATGTCGGTATTATAGGCATGTGACACCACACCAGTTTCTATCCAGTGCTGGATCAAACCCAAGGCTTCACACATGCTAGTCATGCCCTCTACCAACTGAGCTACACAGTCAGTTCCAGCTTTCTATTACTTTCATAATTGTAAAATAACTGCACATAGTAGAAAACATGAACTGGACAAGTCAACTGGGCCACAGACTTACTAACACTTTGTTTTCCTGTTTCAATGTCTTTGAAAGTTGTTCCTGGCAAGTGTTCCAAATACGGAACTGCTAAAGACTGGCAGAAAGGGAGAAACACAAATAAGGAGTGAAATGCATTTAAAAGTGAAGCTCCCAAAGTCTTCAAGCTGTACAGTCTGACCAGCTGAATACTTTTTTCTTTATGACCTATTTTCTTTGTTATTTTTATTTGTGCATCTATGTGTACTATGTGGACATGCGTACTGATGCGGTGAAGCCCAGAAGAGGGCGTCAGATTCCCATGGAGCTGGAGTTACAGGAGACTGTGAGACTCCTGATATGGTGCTGGGGGCTAAACACAAACACAATTAGAGCTGAACCATCTCTTTAACCCATGAAGAGATGGGGTGTCCATTCTCCATTCTCCTACACACCCCTTCTACCAATATGAGGCACGTCCTTTCTCTGAGCTATAGTTTTATCGTTCTTCCCAAATGACTACTTCCTAAGCTCCGTTGAGACAGCAGAGATAAGTTCAGCTATTTGACATTAACACTTCAGCGTGCTTCAAGCTTGTGTACAGGACCAGGCTCCTTTAAGTGCTGCCGGTAATGTGGAGATGCAGCTATGGGCCCCAGGGGACTCTTAACAGAAGCATAAAACAGAAGTCAGTGTATTTTAGGATTGTAGACATCTTCCCAAAGTTATAACTAGGTCCTGAATGAAGTTTTTAATGTTCACTTGAAGAGAAGAGAGTCATTTCATAAGTCAACTATGACTTCCTTTGCAGGTTCTGGGGAGGGGGGTGTCGGGGAGACTTCATATGTGAGATAATCTCCCACTTGGCTATAGCAGAGACCCCAAATGCACAGCTCCTGGGGTGCTGAGTCCGAGTTAATGTTGTTGTTGAGTAATGATGGGCAGCAATGATAGAATGCTTCCCTATTCTCATCAAATTAAATCAAAGCACCAAATCCTGATCAGACTGAATGGGGCTTCTGTCTCGGTCATGTGAGAGAGAAGCTTGTTATCTAGGAAATCTTTTCTCTGAGCATGAAGCTTTTGCTCTGATGTATTTTCAGAGCTTCTGGACAGTAAATTTTAGGCAATATCTTGATCAGCCCCTCCTGGAGCCACTGCAACTCCAGGCTCAGGGTGGATGAAGGATCCCTAATTCTAGGCTAGGGATGTAGCTTACTTGATAGAGCCGGTAGAGCCCCCGCCCAGAATGCACAATGCCCTGGGTTCCATTCCCAGCACCAAGTAAGCTGAGGTGGCTGCACACACCTGTAATCCCAGCACCCCGCTGGTAGAAAGAGGAGGGTCAGAAGTTCAAGGTCACCCTCTTCAGCTACATGGCGAGTCTGAGGCCTGCCTGATATTACATGAGGACCTGTCACAAAGGAGAAGTAATCCTTAATTTCTATATAACCAATAGCTTCTTTGTACCTCTGAAGTCTCCGAAGGCTTATAGGAAATAAGAGACAAGGAAGGCTGGAAATGTCTCTCGAGGACAAACAATAGAGAATGAAGACGGGAAAAAAAAAATCTATGAAGAAAATTCCAAAAGCTTGGCATCCCTCATGTCAGATTCTAAGATGTTTCACCCTGAGTGTTGGTAAATTCATTCTGATACATAGGCAACCGTGGGGAATGGATGAAGGAGATGAGTCTCCTCTCCTCCCAACCCTGTCCCACATTTTGAGGTAATCAATAACAATCTAGTATGTATTCTTGCACTAATATATACTCATATATATTTATCATATTATATTATATTATATTATATTATATTATATTATATTATATTATATTATATTATTATATTATTATATTATATTATATCATATTATATTATATTATATTATATTATATTATATTATATTATATTATATTATATTATATTATATTATATTATATTATATTATATTATTATATTATATTAATGTTTCTTTGCTTCTTTAATGAAAATAGCTCATTCCCTGTTGCTCAGTATCTCTCTTCTGACACTTCGTAGTATCTTGTGTGTTTCAGGTCACAACATAAAATGTACTTTTCCAATTTATTCATGCATATACATACCCATGTGATGGAAAGGGGGAAAACTATTTCATTTGTTTCATGAAATTGGCAGTGAATTTCGTATTTTGTTTTTGACCATGTAAACGGTTGGAGTTTTTCACATCTGCATACAGAAGGGAAAAAGCATAAACTCTTTTCAAAAGCAAGAATTTCTGTATATAAAACATTCCACATAGCACCTTCTCGTGTCTTATTATAGTATCCAGTCTATAGTCTCTCAACTATATTTGACACTAAGCATATAGAAACATTTCCCACATCGTGACTGCGCCTCATCAGCCTCTGACAAAGCCCACAGTCTGATTTGTACATCAGGGCAGACTCTGAAAGTCACGACCCAATGGGCTTCATGGAAATTGCCTGTTACCAGCAATACTCATCGATACTCGTAAACATGACCCCCACTTAACAATGCCATCTGCTTTACATAATTAGAATTAAATTTCAGTTGGTTTGCTAATAACATTTTCATTTTGACATCATTTTCATGCATGCTCTGGAATTTCTTTGTATGTGTCCTATTTTTTTCTACAAGATGCAAGGTGTGATTTGCACAAGAGATTGGTCCTTCTTAAAGTATTGAATGTGATACATTTGACAAACTATTAAGATACAGACCATTTTTACTTCACCTAAAATACTCCCCATGTACAGTTCTGTACCCCAAATCCTTCTGCATGGTTTGCCTTGACATTTAACAGTAGCGGAAAAGAAGCTGTACTCTGTAGCCTCTGCCTCTCCACTCAGATGGTTATCACACTGCCTCTTCTGGCCGATGCTGCCACTGCTAGTCCATGCTTCCAGGACATTCAAGCCTGAGCTAAGGGAGGAGGACGAGGAGTAAACTCCTAAAAGAAACATCTCCAGCTCCTGGCCTCACCTAGCACTTTATCTCAGTCACAGATGGCTTTCCTACCCTTTGATGTAAAAAGAACTCAAACTTTCTCCCCAACTAAGTATCATTTCCAAAATCTGTGTGGCGTTTCCATTACTCCCTGAAGGAAGCTTGAATGACCAAAAGGTGACTGGAGATGGCACCCTGCCCCAGAGTCACAGGTGGGACTGGAATTACATCTAGCAATTAGCTCAAACTTGGCCAAGTTCCATCTATAGCTCTGCGCATACATTACCTCAAGGGCACAGTAAAAGATCCAACAGCATCGGCTGCTGAAATGAGTGCAAAAGAAGTGCCCAACTCTTTTACCCACACAAACTTTTTTAAATCTATAAAATTTTAAATATAAAACATAAAAAGAATATTATTTTTTGTCATTTAGTTCAAAAAGTAAAACACAGTTACCTGTGTGAAACCCACAAAGTGTTCCTCTTTGACTCCCCCCTGCTGACCCCTAGCCTTAAAAAAAGTCACTCTTAGACTGGATGTGTATCACATAACAAAAATATAATCAGAACATTGTGACATATATGGATCCTATGTGACACAAGACAGAACGTTTTACTTGAGCCTGGTGGCACTCGACTGTAATCCCTGATACTCAAGAGGCTGAGCCAGGAGGATTACAAATTCAAGGCTTGCCTGGGATACAGACTGAGTTCAAGGCCAGCCTGGGCAACTTGGTGAGACAATGTCAGAAAATGAAAAGTAAAATGAGGGCTATCGTTTCATGGATCTGAGATCTTTCCTAACACTCACAAAACCTTAGGTTCAATCCCCAATCCCAGAAAGAGAGACAGAGGGACCGAGAGGAGATGTAACTTCCTAAGATTCTATATTCATCATAAGTTGTTGTATGCTGTCTGCAACTTGACTTCTTTCATCTTCTTTTCTCATGTCAATTTTGTTCAGTGTTCTACAGCTCACTCTTCTATGTAGCACTAAAATTTACCCACAGTCCAGTTAGGTTTCCATTACACACAGAGCTTCTTCATAGAGATTGCATACCATTTTAGGTACCTCCCTTGAGTGAGAGTTTGTCTAAGTGTGTATCTAGAACAGAATTGCTCCATCAGAGAACTGCTTCAACATTTCTAGAGATATCCATGCTGTACACTGGAAAGAGCGCGACAATTAAGATTTGTACCGGGATCGCAGGAGAGTCCCCGCTGTTCTCCACTCCCACTAACATTTGCCATCCTGAAGACTATGAAATAGTATGTATACGTAGTTTTATTTTATGTGCTCTTTTTTTTTTTTTGGCGGGGGGGCTGGGTTAAGACAAGGTTTCTCTGTTGTAACTCTGGCTGTCCTGGAACTCTCTGTAAACTAGACTGGCCTCAAACTCACAGAGACCCACCTGCCTCTGCCTCCCATGTGCTGGGATTAAAGGTGTACACCACCACCACCTGGCTATAGTTTTATTTTAAATTCATTGTTGGCATTTAGGGACAAAGTTTCATGTAGCCCATGCTGAACTCCTGATCTTCCCGTTCCCCCTTCCCAAGTACTAGGGTTACAGACAGTCACACTCTATTATATCTGACTATTTTTGAGGGTCTTTTAAAAAGATTTTTATTTGTGTGTGTGTGTGTGTGTGTGTGTGTGTGTGTGTGTGTGCATGTGTGTGCATGCTCATGTATGCCATATATGTATAAGTACCCACAGAGGCCAGACAAGAGCAGCATATCCCCTGGTGCTGGAATTGCAGACAGCTGTGAGCCACTGTATGTGAGTGCTGGGATCTGAACTTAGGGCCCTACAAGAGCAGGAGGCACTCTTGTACACCAAGTCATCTCTCTAGCCCTCTATTTAATTCTTCTGGGTAACAGTACCAAATTGAAAGGACAAAGTTAAACTAAGGAAGATTTCACTCAAGACTATGGAAATAGTGGTGAACGACCAAATTAGAGTCTAAACTCAACTACAATGCAGCAAAGGGCAGAAGTGTTCCTAAGCCCTGTGGTGAGCTAGCAGCAGGCACTGGAAGATGTCAGGTGTTGGATATAAAGCTATCCAATTGTGTGCCATTCTCAGTGACAGGGTCACTGGACTTGCTAAATGGTGCCCATTGAAGTTAGGTGCCTACTGTCCTACAGAGACCGGGCTTATGGGGCACTATAGTCCTTGATCATACTTCAAAGGGATGACTACTGGGTCCTTAAGAAAGTATTTCTAGACTGTAAAACTTACAAGAGGCTTTTAAAAGACATATCTCAGAAGGAAAAGGGAAGAATTTATATTGAGATGTCTTCTAAAATGAATGCCCTAAAGAATGGGAGATTATAGCTAAGAATGAGGAAGAGGCCTGCCTAAGGTTTAATCAGGGGCTGGGGAGATAGCTTGGCCAGTAAAGTATAACCATGAGGACTTGAGTTCAATACCCAGAAGCCATATAAAAAAGCCAAGCACCCATCAAGGAAATTTCTCTTTGCAACAGGTGGAGACCACTACAGAAAACCACAACCAATCAAAATGAGGAGTTGCAGAGCTGAGTCCCAATAAATACATCTACAAAACACTCACCTAATCTTCAGGGAACATTGGAAGAGGTAACACAAAGACTTTAAGAACCAATGGATCAGGAAGTCGTCTGTGGATTATGCCTCCTAGTTTTATATGGACTGGACAGGTTATATTTAGGAATATATATGTATGCACACACACACACACACACACATATATATATATATATATATATATATATATATATATAATATATATATAATGCAATGACAATAACAAAACAGAGGTTGTGAATTTGAAGGAGAGTTGGAAGGAGTATATGAAAGGATTTTGAGGGAGGAAAGAGAAGAGAGAAATGTAATTATATAATAATTTCATGTATGTATGTATTCATGTGTGTATGTATGAGTGGATGTGGGGGAAGCCAAGAACTAGAATGCATTTGTAATCCCAGAAATGGAGATCCCTGGGGCTTGATGGCCAGCCACACTGGCCAAATCATTCAGCTCCAGGTTTAGTGTGAAAGCCTGTCACAAAATATAATGAAGTGGCGAGCAGCTGAGGACAACACGTAAGAGTGGCCTTTGGCACATGCACGTGCACACACGTTTAGTCAGACTTAAGCAAACTTCAAGGACATCTTGGTCAGTGTAATTGGCCATTCAGCTTCCTGACTGTGTGAGTTACCCATTGATACAAATTTATCCCACTTTTCTACTGAGTCTAATGATTAATACAAGTCTTTAATGGACTCAGCACCATTCTTTTATCAGTTACATGCATTACGTGAGGGTCTCTTCTCTTTTGATTATCAGTATAAAATTGTCTATATAAAAGACAGTTTTTTCAATTTTAGTGTACTCACGGTACACTGTAGTATTTCTCCCCTCTGAACTGCACATTTTGTTTTAAGAGAAACCTTTTCTGATCTAAATTCATGATTATGGTCTCCAATTTTATTCCAACCTCTATTTCCAATGTGAGGCTTTTAGGCTGACCCCATGCCAGGCGTGTATGCCTCTGAAGTACCATCACTGTGCATCATGCTCCCTGTGTACGCAAATCTATTCACAAACATGTATCCCATCCACTCAACCTCTTGTCTGTGCCTATGCCAATGGCACACTGTCATACCATAAAGTTAACATAAGCAAGACTCAACATTTTAAAAAATGTGTATCAGTGTTTGGCCTGCATGTATATCTGCACGTGTCTCCTGTTGTCAGAAGAAGCCAGAGGAGGGCATAGGATCCCCTGGAACTGGACGTAAAATGATTGTGAGTGGCCGTGTGGGTACCGGGAATCAAACTCAGATCCTCTGGAAGAGCAGGCAATGCTCTTAACCACTGAGCCATCTCTCCAGCCCCAAGTCTTGATGTTTGAGACATCAATTCTCTTAATTTCTTTTCCAAAATGCCTTGTTTCCACTGTTTTTAGACGAGTATGCAGCTATTGGGCTTCAAATATTCTACAGGAAGAAAATAGAAGATTTTGTTTGATCGTTCATGAAGTGAGTCTATCAGAAATTACTTCGAGAGAGAACAGTACACGATGTGTTTAAGTGGGAATGAGACAGGAATTCACAATGAGAAAACAAATACCAAGAACCCCAGGCACCATCTCTCCTGCATTCCCACTTTGGAAAGCCAGGCCAGGCAGTGAACCATCTCCACCCTACTCCTAATAATAGGCAATGGAGACTCACAGTAGCAAAGCAATGAGTTTATTACCCTGCAAAGCCCAAAACAGTGAGTGTGACGACTCGGCAATGGAAATAGTTTTTAACCCTGAACACATGTCCCTTCCTCTTTTTTTCTCATTGGCTGGATAATCAGGAGAGTACTATCTTCTACATCCTGAGTCAGTTTTCCATCAGCCACTTATCGTTCTACCTTTTAACAGAGACCAAGCATCGTTTCATCTCTATGTTTTACCTCCTGTTTACTAATGCTCATCAGGGGCATGACCTTGTCACAGCTTCAGGTCACAAGACAAATTTGGCTGGTAGTAATTTTATATGCTAAATTTTTTATTTGGATGAGGCTTAGCTAGACTAGCTGGCAGCAGGGGTTGTCTACTGTTCTCTGTTCATCTGTAAGCGGAAGTTGGTTCAAGGCATTTTTGGTTCTAAAATCTCTCACCCCCTACCCCTTATATCTGCATTACTACTTTGGTAAGCCAGGCCTTGCAGAACAAAGCTGAGCCCCACCCATTGAAATTGGCTCAACATGGATAACTTCAGTCCCATTCCAATCAGTAACTACAGGAAGTGTTTGAACCAGAGACATTCCATGTCATGATTGCTTCCTGGAATGCACTCTCTTAGGAATCTTAATTTGGAAAATTTTGAACCCTTCCCTTGCCAAATGGTTATTTTACTTGATGAAATAAACTGAATTTTCCTGTCTTCATTCTCAGCAATATTCCACCATTCCAGAGTTGCTACTAACAAAACACTCAGCAGAAATAAGCTAATAAGTGCCACATTCTTGTAGCCTCAGCTTCAGAAAGTCTCATCTTCCATTTGCAGAAGTCTAGCAGCAGGAACTGTGATGAATTAGTAATAGTCAGGCAAAGCTTCCTGCACTCCACTTTCAGAAACAGCAACTTCAGCTTCTGCTACTTGGCAATGAGCTTTCTTTAAGTGAGCACGTAATCCGAATACAAACAGATCACTGAGCCCTATGTTTTGACAGCCTTCTGATTCTCATAAATCAGTATCTCTTCTCCTAACTCGGTTCTCCTTCCCCACACACATTTTTAGTCTTAAAAATCATCTAATTGTGCCCAGGCATGGTGGCACACATCTTTAATCTCAGCACTCAGGAGGCAGAGGTAGATGATCGCTGTAAGTTCTGAACCACCCTGATCTACATAGCAAGTTCCAGACAAGCCAAGGCTCCATAGTAAGACTCTGTCTACAGTTGTAAAAGCTGTGTGGATTAGACTTTTCGAATGGCATCTGTAAGCATGAGCTTCGGTAACGTTCACAGCTTGCTGCCATTACAAGGCCATAGCTAACCTCATTCTTTATTCTGCTTATTTCTTTTCCTCACTCTCTAGGGAACAGAAAGAACGGCATAAGGCTTGCTATGAGACAGCAATGATAAAATTGACTTTTGCTAACAGAGAAAGCAATTTTCCACTACGGAATTGTAAATGCATAGGATTCCTTGAACTTTCAGAACAAGGTCCTTCAGTACTTCAAATCCCTCTGAGCCTCCCTTAAACCAGTGTCTGGAGTTTTCATTATGAGATTCTAAACTTCAGGCTTCCTCGACACTCAAGTCCTCCCACTCACCGGCCAGCAAATAGCAGTAGTGTTTTCCTATTTTCAATTGACATACCATAATTGTACAGGTCAAAACAAGATCCCACCTTTGTGACCTATATGTCCACCTCCAGAAACAACAGGAGTTAAAATCAGGAACTCTAAAGCCAGGTCTCTTTGATTCAAATCCTAACTTGGCATTTGCAAAGTTCTTTCTCTTTGTGTATAACATCTGCTCTCCCTGCACCTCAGTTTCCTCATCTGTAAAGAGGGCATAACATGATAAACAATCTCATAGGTTATGATAGTGTTAAGTCAACACAGTCTGGTACTTAGATGGTGATGGTGCATATGTCTCTCTACAAGCATTAAACAATAGAGGGTAAGAACACTTACAATACTTATGATAGGAAGATGATTTTAAACAATATAAATGCCCAGGGCTGGAGAGATGACTCAGTGGTTAAAATCTTCACTGCTCATGCAGAGGACTAGAGTTTAGTTCCTACCACCATGTAGCAGCTCACAGCCACCAATAACTCCAGTTCCAGAGGATCTGATGTCCTCTTCTGGACTCCATGGGCTCCACATGTGAGGTGCTTATGAGCTCATGTAGGCAAATATGCACATACACATAAATTATATAAGTATTTTAAAATACCCACTCGTCGTTTGGATAAATAATGGGCTAATAAAGAGCCATTTAAAATGATGGCTTGCAGCTATATTGCTTAAGAGAGGCAGGAAGTATGGTGCCCATGCCCAGGCTAAGAGTGTCAGTGATGGAGAAAGACCATGCCCCTGGGTGCTAGCCCTCCGCAGTATCGTTGTCCATTTCTCATTGATTTCAATATGTGAGATTTGAAGCTATCTCTCATATACAATTTCTAACAAAACTACTTAGGGATGTATTCCAGGAAACAGGAAAAATATTTTAAACTAGAAGAAAATAAATGTGCTGGCTGTGTTTTGACAACTTGACGCAAATCTAGACATCCTGGGAAGAGGGGACCTCAGTGGAGAAAGCACCTCTGTAAGACTGACCTAAAGACAAGTCTGCCAGGCGTTTCCTTGATTAAGGATTGTGGAAAGGTCCAACCCTGAGTGGTTCCAACCCCAGGAACGTGGTCTTGGGGTATACAGGAAAGCATACTGAGCAAGCCATGGGGAGAATGCCAGTATGCAATGTTTCTCTGTGGCCTCAGCCTTGAATTCCTGCCCTGGCTTCCCTCAGTGGACTCTGACTTGAGACATGTAAGCCAAATAATCCCTTTCCCCCGTAACTAAGACCAAAAGGGATCCATTACTATTAATAACCAAAGAGTAAAGGTAAGAGGTCCCTCAAGTCACAGAAAATAGAACCTGCTTCAGTCTGGACACCCAAATCTGAAGTCTAGGTCCTCAGTTCAGTTTCTTGTGATTTATGAAGAAATTTGTACGTAGAGTACATACAAGACTTTATAAAAATCCAGACCCATTTTTTATTACCTATCATAAATTGTTTTCCTTTATTATGGGTTTTGCTTATTTTTAATTTATCCAATTATTCTTACCTGTGTCAACTGCCATGGTCAAAACTGAATGGGCTAAAAGTCATTTTAAGAAATTGATAGTAATCTAGAAACCCCCTTTGAGACATGCCCAGATGTTTGTCTCCAGGTGAGTCTGGATCCTTCTGAGATGACACTGTATGTCCTATGAGTGCCTCCAAGTCTCTGATCAATTTCTGAACACTTCCACCCAGCACTGTGAACCAGGCTTTCTGCTTGTGTGGTGTGCTCTACAAACTGACTCCAGCTGATGTTCCTCTCATCCTCTTTACCGGGTCCTCTTCATGCGCAGGGGACCTGAGACGCTCTCCTGCCAGCATCTTCCACCTAAAACTGAACATTAAGACACAAACCTCAGCGGAGGATGTTTTGACGCCTTTGAAACAGGAATCAAGGGCTATAATAACTCTAATGCCATTAGAGACAGGCAATCATCCACTCTTCATTTAGTCCTGAAAAGCCACTCTGCATCTCATAGCCACGCATCATTGCCACATCAATTAGAATAAAAAGAAATCGGCAGCCATGTTCCCTTCGTCTCCTAAGAGGATTCCCCTCTGAACAGCTTTATTATTATGCAGAGAGATGCTCTTTTGGGTCCCACAAGAAAAGGTCTGATTCCTCTAAAAACCACTTCTTAGATTACTTCTCAAAAGACTGTTTTAGTGGAGTTGGAGCCTAACTCTTTGTTCTTAGTTAGTTTTATAATTGTTGCTCTGAATTATTATTCACGCCCGTACTTCTTACACTTCAACAGTCTTCTCAAAGCCGGACGTGGTGGTGCACCCGTCATCTCAGCACTCAGGAGTCTAAGGCGGAAGGATTCTGTCGCAGAGGCCAGCCTGGGCTACATGGTGAGACCCTTTTCCAAAACCAGAACGAAAAAGCCCAAGGTTTTTCATGCTTGCATCAGGTTTTCACTAAAATATTTGTGTGTGTGTGTGTGTGTGTGTGTGTGTGTGTGTGTGTGTGTGTGTGTGTGTTGTGTGTATGTGTGTGTGTGTCTTAGTGTGTGCCATGTGTGTATAGGTGCCCACAGAGGCTAGAAGAAGGCATCTGACCACCTGAAGATGGAGTTACAGCTGTTTGTGAGCCGCTGGATGTGAGTACATCAAGCACTCAACTTCTGAGCTGTCTCTTCAGCCCTAAGACCTTTCTTTAATTCACTTGTGAACAGAAAGTTTCTACAGGTGATGTAAACATCCTCAATGGGCAACCAGCAGATTGAAGGATGGAATTTTAATTTCTTTTAAATTCAAGTAAAGGCAAAGACAAAAGGTAAGTAAAAAGGCAAGTAAAGGTAAAGGCTTGGTGCAGTGGAAGGAGGAGGTCCATAAACAGACACTCCTGAGGGAGTCTGCCCAACTTCAGGCCAGCTGAACCCAGGCAACCTGGGGCTTGGTAAGAATAATGCTTAATAAGACCTCAGTTTGAGCAAGAAGTCCAGGTGGATCCATGGAGGTCAGTTCTGGGTCCTTTGGGTCAGCCAAGCATATAAGGTATCCACTGTAGTGCATACTAATTTCCGAACTGGAAAAACTTCCCAAATCAAAACCATCTGTGATGTTTCCCCAGATGCTGTGACTGTACAAATGAAACATCTGATACTGCAAGGCTAGTTCCTACATTAAGAGAAGTTGCACAGAAGAGTATCAGCTGTGTTCTAGTCCCAACCCAGGAAGACCCCTTTCAGAACTGTAAACACTTCCTATGTCACAGCAGGGCTTAAACAGGCCATTGCTCTGGTCTACTACACAGCCCAGTGATGCAAGCCCTTGAAAGGAATGGGTCACTTCAAGGCACAGTGCATTAAAAACAATGATTCTCATGGTACCCCTGAAATGCAACCAACTCCTGAAAAGGAGATGCAGCCCTCATCCCACTGAATGCATCGGTCTTACTCTCTTACTCCATCAGTCGCACTGGAAAAAAGACAGCACTTAGTAGGGTTTTGCTGCATGTATCTTACTCTCCCTGAAGATGTTGAGTGACTAGGTCTGGAGCTGGGCTTGGACTGCACATTCCTAATTCCTGGGAGATTCTTGACTCGGGACACACGCTGAGGCTCTGTCTAAATGCTTTAAGGAAATTAAATAACTAAATGGTTTGACTTTTCCTTGGTAATCAGACAGTATGGGGTAGAACTGCCCCAACAGTCACGGTTCTGTAGACACTCCAAATGCCATTCTCATGATGAAACAAGGACACTTGACAGTTACACAGAGGCTAAGAAGAGCTCACCCCAGGATGGCACACCTGCCATCATCTCAAGTCTGATGAGTGAGCTCTATCTCTGGGCTTCACAGGAAAAGACACAGGTGCTTTGATTTTTGAAAGGAGACTGAATGACAAACCCAAGGTGAAGAGCAACTCTGGCAAAATTCAGCAGTATGGGGTAAAGGTCAAAGAAAGACCCAGTGAGGGAACATAATACAAGAGGGGGGTGAAAGGGCTTAAGAGACAGAGGTTGGCTGATGGCTTCTAGGAGAGGGAAAGTTAGTTTGAAGGCTGTGACCCCTGGTAGGTAAAAACCATGCCACAGTGGAAGGCCCCACACCAGGAGAGTATGGACAGCACCAGCTGGACTCAGTGGATTATTTCTTTTAAGAGGATAAGAAGCAGGGAGGGGGAGGGAGTAAGAAATCTACCCAGGAGGAGTTGGGGTGCATGATCAAAATGTACTCTGTATGAAATTCTCAAAGAATTAATCAAAATATTATGTTTTTAAAGGCCTTGTGAAAAGTGTCCTAAGGTTATACATGAAGGGCCAGGGCTCTGGGATTTTTTTAAAAGCTCCAAAAATAAAATATCCCACAATTAACACTTAGAATTCAACCTCTAAACTGAACCCAGCTGTTACCAGGGCAGAAATAAAGGCTGACTGTGCCTGAAAACCGAGGGAGTGAGACAGGCATGGTGATGGTGCACAGCTTCAGTCCCAGCACTCAGGCAGGGCATGCTCTGCGAGCTCAGAGCCAGTCTGGTCACTTAGGGAGTTCCAGGACCGCCGGGCCCATGTAAGGAGACCCTGTCTCAACGGAATAAAAGGAAGGGAGGAAGGAAGGAAGGAAGGAAGGAAGGAAGGAAGGAAGGAAGGAAGGAAGGAAGGAAGGAAAAAAAGGAAAGGAAAGGAAAGGAGGAAGTTACTCCCAAACAACCATCATAGGAAGATTTTAAAACCACAGATAAGTTAAGATATCCAGCATAAAGCCCTGGATATCAACCCTGTGAACAAACCTGCGAGTCTGAAAAGCCATGTGTGGCTCCTTGGAGGGAGATCACAGTACGCTCACCCGGAACCACATGAGACACTTCAATGTTTCTCATCTGCCAGAAAATAAACACCATATTTCCATGCCAAGGAGAGAGGCCATGTATTCTTAAGATCAGCTCTAAGACTAACCCCTGAATCTCTGTGTCTTTTGGACAGTGCCACTGGGAAATAGCGTGTGATGAAGAACCTCCAGCCACCATCATCAGTACCAGAAGCCAAGTGACCAGGAGCATTTCCATCCACAAGAAGCTCCTGGAGCCTTTTTTACTGCTGCCCTCAGTCACCAGTGAACAATAATTGTTTTTAAAAAGCCAAAGCAAAGATGATGAATGACATACCTGGACTTTGTAGCTCTGTATCTGTCACAGCAATTAGGGAGACAGAGAGGCTAGGCACATACATCTCTGACCCGCACCCTCCCTCCCTGTAAGGGATGGACTTGGCCCAAGGTGACTCAAAGAAGAGATGGAGGAACTTCAGAGACACTGACATTCCAGCAGATCGGGCGATACCAGGCAATATAGGCAGCGAAGCATTCCCAGTGGGCACCTTTCCCGATGCTTCCTCAGGCTTTCTAGGAAAAGAAGCAATGAAGTTCCCATCTGAAGCCTGGTGACTTCTGTTAAGTTTCCTTCAGGCCACAACCCCTTTCAGGAAAAGAAAACCCCATTTCTTTTCCAACTTTCATTAAGACACACAGAGACTTTAAGTCAGCATGAGGCTATCCAAAGCAAATTAACTATTTGGAAAAATACAAACGCTAATAATGAACTTCACAGGATGAGGAAGTTCCAAGATTGAGTTTATGAAAACTACCAAGACACAGGCAAGAAAGCTGTAGATTACCACTGGAAGCATCCAGTCCAGGGCTGTGGCTCCATGTGCCCCAGGCTAGCTCTGAATAGGGCACAACACACATCATAACTTGCATAAAAAGTTACATGATTTGGTGGGGGGGGTGATGTTTTTGTGGAACTCCATTGTATCACCCTTGAACATGAGCTTTTATAGATGGCTATGCCGTGAGACAAAATCAAAGGGCTGGACACACATGCTAAGAGGCAATTTGCCCCAGATCCAGTTTATCCCATCTGCAGTGACAACAGGAATATGTTGAAGTCAATATGGCTGAAGTTCCAAACCTACTTGAAACTCAAAGACATTGGAATAAGCACTTGGGAGGATACCAGACAGAGAGAAGGTAAAGGCACTTTGTGGAATTTATGAGCTAAAAATATACTTTCCGATGTAGAAGTTCACCAAAAGGCTTCCAGGAACTAATTCTCACCACGTCAGAATGACCCAGCATCAACCAGCCTGATGGCTCAATTTGTTCCCATCTTGTAAATCTCATCAAGGATTTTGCCAGAGGAAAACATGCACAAAACTAAGATTGGTGGCACATGTCTGTCAGCCCAACATTTTCAAAGCTAAAGCAGAAAGATCAGGAATTCAAGGCTAGCCTGGGCTATATACTGAGAGCCTATCTCAAAACGAAACAGAGAAACTAAGATTGGTAGAGGTCGGATAAAAATGAGGTATTCCATGAACTCATTTTAAAAGGGGGAAGGGGCCTGGGGAGGTGGCTCAGCAGTTAAGATCATTTGTAGCTTTAATAAAGGATCCAGGTTCTGTTCCCAGCACCCACATGGTGGCTCACAGCTGTCTGTAGCTCCAGACCCAGGGGATCTGACACCTCTTCTGACCTGTGTGGGCTCCTGCACACATGATGCACAAACATACACTCATTTAACACACACACACACATATGAAATAAATATTATAAGAAAAAAAAGAGAGGAGAAGGAACAAGCAAGGAGGTTATCAGGTTATCATTGAAAGGAAAATGCGATGTGTGTGTGTGTGTGAGAGAGAGAGACAGAGAGAGAGAGAGAGAGAGAGAGAAATGGGGGGAGGGGAGAGCTTAGCCCAAACTGACTTCAAACTCCCCATGTAGCTGAGCATAGCTACCTCCCAAGTGCTTGTATCTCAGGTATCCACCACCTTGGCCAGTATATGCAACACTGGGATCAAACCCAAGGCTTTGTACACACTAGGCAAGTATTCTACAAACTGAGCTGCGCCCCCAGCCCCAAAATGTCCTACATTCTACATGAAAATAGCCGACTCCTTATTCGGTCTAAAACACCAAGTAGATCCTTGAGAACGAGCTATGGCAATGTCCAAGTGGAGATTCTGGGTTTCTTGTGGGATGCAATGAACTGCTAAAGGGAAGTCATGGACTCAACCTAGCGATTCTGTAGCCGCGTCCTTTCACAACCCTGGAGAGTACATGATGAGTTGGAAAGCAGCTAAACAAACGGCTCTGCAAAACAGTGCTGCACATGCACAGCTGAAATCCCGCCTAACACAGTGAGTCAGCAGACCTTCCAAAACACACACTGATATCCATGAAGGGTTTCAACATTTTAAAGCGAAGATAAATATGTACTGGGGTTGGTGTTGCCATTGCTGGAGAGTGGTTGTGTTGCTTTGTTTTAGAGTCAAGGCCTCCTGTAGCCCAACCGGGCCTTAGACTATGTTGTCCAGGTTAACCTTAAGCATCTGGTCCTCCTGCCTCTGCCTCTTGAGTGCTGCCTTTATAGGAGTGCACCACAATGTCTGTTTTATATGGTGCTGAGGATTAAATAGAGGGAGGCTTCTTGCACGATAGGCAAGCAAACTAAGTTATACCTTCAGCCCCATGTGGGTTTTGTTAGACTTACTTTCTCATCAGCTTAAAATATATATGGATTTGGGACTGGAGAGGTGGCTCATTGGTTAAGAGCAACAGGTGCCCTTTCAGAGGACCTACGTTCAATTCCCAGCTCTCACCTGGTGGCTCACAACCATCTGTAATTCCAGTTTCAAGGAATCTAGCACTGTCTTCTAGCCTCCGCAGGCACCAGGAAAACATATGGTGAATAGACATACACATAGCAAAACATCCACATATAAAAATATGTTTATATGATATATAAATATTTATAATGCATATATATATTTATTCAATTCACTTTGAAATAAAGGTATTTGAAAGAACCTGATCAATTTCAACTTCATTTTATATAGAAAGAAGGAAAATAAATGAGAAGATTAGATAGATGATGGATGATCAAAAAGATAGACATATAGAGGATAGAAAGATGATTGACAGATGATGATGTATAGGTAGATGATTGACAGAAAATAGACAGATGATAGGTGAGATAGGTGACAGATTAACTGACTTCATAATAGTAGAAGTAGGTAAATAGCATAGATGATAGATAGATAGATAGATGATAGATAGATGATAGATAGATAGATAGATAGATAAATAGATGGATGATAGATGATAGATGGATGATAGATGATAGATAGATAGGTAGATGATAGATCGGTAGATAGGCAGATAGATGATAGATAGATAGACAGATAGATAGATGATAGATAAATAGATGATAGATAGATAGCTGATAGATCAGTAGATAGGCAGATAGATGATAGATAGATAGAGACTAGAGGTAGGTAAGTAAATAGCACAGACAGATAATGAATCAAATCTAAAATATTCAGATGCAGATAAGTTAAGGAGAACAGCACTGCCCTGACGAGCTGTGTGCTAATGGATTTTACTTCTGGAAACTGTGTCCTGCTCAGACCTGGCTCCTGTCCACTCCAAAAGGGCAAACATCAATTTTGTTGCCCTTTATTCTTGGAGCCTAGTGTACTTTCAGACACATAGGAGAGATGGACAAATAGTTCTTATGTGTCCAATTAAATCTGTCATTCCACTCAAGAAAATACAAGTGGAAAAAAATCCTCAGCTCTTTTCAGAGTCCTTTAGGTCTGATCATGAACAAGCTCCTCAGTGTTCTAGGCCTGAGGGTATTTGGAGTTAAGGTGTTGGTGTGAGCCAAACTCCCCCAAAGCTCCTGTAATTCAAGTTCATCCAAAGTAAATTGTATACTACCTTTCAGTTTATTTTTTGTTTTTTATGCAGCACTTTATGTATCAAATTTTAAAATACACCAAGCTAAAAACAAATAATATTCCCAGAAACTTGCTACATCCTAAGTGTGTTGTCTCCCAACATAGCAACCTTGTGATGGCTTGGCAGGATGGTTTCAAATACAAAAACAGTCTAACAGATAATTCGGTGTGCTTTCGTAAAGCACAGCAGCACAGTGAGGGTTAGACACAGTGCCACCTATATCCCAGCATCCAGCAGCCCTAGACTGGTGGACCACCCTTCTTTTTCATGGGCATATTTTTTTCAAAACCACGTGTTCCTGGGTGAAGGGTGCTGTCCTTTGGATGCTATGTGGAAGATGCCGGTAAATGATTCATACCCATTTTACCCACTATTCTGGGTTGTTGCCCTAAACATAATGGAATGGAGAGCTTTTAGGAGGAATATGACCTTGCTGGAGGCCTGATCTAGCCTTCAGATCCACGAGAGCATGAATACTGTCTAGAGATACTAAGCTCTGGCTGTAGCAGCCATAGAGAAGCAGGGGCTTCGCTGTCCTCCCTCTATAGAGTGGCAGGCTCTCCTGAATGCCTCAGAGTCAACAGCACCTGAAGAACTGATTTCTAATGAAACCTTTGCAGGCAGAGTTACCTAATCATTAGTATCCTCTATCCAGAAGCTTCTCTGGAAGCCATCTGTCTCAGCCTTGTCCTTTTGACAATTTCCTCTGTTTGGAGCACTTTACAGCGTGTGAAAGGCTGCGTTCTTTTTTAGGCTGATTTGGGTCTTTTCACAAAACAAAAACTAAATGTATCTTAGCTACGTGAGACCCAAATCAACCAAAAGGGTGTTCCCACCGCCCCATTATTCCCTCTTAAAATAAGGAAGCACTATTACCCATAATGCTCCTCAGCCCTCAGTGGGTCACACAGTTCCTCCCTTTTTCAGGACCTCTTGCAGAGCACCCAAGTTCAGTTCCCAGCACCCATGTTGGGTGGTTCACAACCTTGTGTGACTCCAGACTCCAGGGGATCCAATACCCTTTTCTGGCTTCCACGGGTACTTGCAGTCATGTGCACATACACCCACACAGACACATAGACACACACACATGGCGGGGGTGGGGGGGAACATAATTAAAAATGAACATTTTAAAACACAACGATAAGTTACATTATGATATTCTCATCCATACATATATAATGATTAGGTCTATGCCTTTGTATGCACACACAGCAAACTAAAATGGATTATAGACAGTCATCCCTGTCTCCTTTATTCTGTATCAACCACATTCCCTAATTATAAAGACTGGTCACTGAGGCTGTGGAGACAGCTCCATCAGTAAAATGTCTGGCACACAAGCATGATGACCTGAGTTGGGTCCCCAAAACCTATAAAAGCAAGCCTGGTGATACATGCTTGTCATCCCACTGCTGGGGCTATGGAGATATGAAAACCCCTGGAGCTCACTGCCCAGCCATTGTAGCCAATCTGCCAGCTCTAGGTTCAGTGAGAGACCTCAACTCAAAAATTAAGGTGGCATACACCTTAAAAATAGTCTTAAATAAGGAGGAGAGAGAAGAAGGAGTGACATCGAAGGATGCTGAGTGATGTTGACACTTGGAAGTTTTTGGTGAAAGAGACGCTGGCAAGATTCAGAAATAGCCAGAAAGGTCAGCAGGATCCAAGAGAGAAGACGAATCCACAAGGCCAATATTTCAATAAGGGGACAGAGTTTAGAAACTCTAAGGCATCTGTCTTAGTTTGCTTCCTGTGGCTGTGATAAACGCCATTACCAAAAGCAATCTGGGGAGGAAGGGGCTTATTTGGCTTGCATGCCCCATTGCAATCCATCACTGAGGGAAGCTGGGGCAGGAACTCAAACAGGAGCAGGGAAAGGAACCCTGGAGGAACACTGCTTGCTGGCTTGCTCAGCAGGCTTCCTTATACTCCCTAGGACCACGCATGTGCAGCCTATAACAGGAGGACGCTGTACCCAAGGTGCTTACCCACCAGTTAGCTGCTGAAATCTGACGGATGATAAAACATGTCAGCCAGACAGTAGCTCTTCAGAACTCAGTCTGCTTAAAAAAGCTGTCTCCCCTGCTTTTCACTAAAATGCTCTAAACTCAATTCAAGATTGATTTGCTGAAGCTGTTCATACACTCACCTGCCACCCTAGCCTGTGGCACCAGGCAGGCTGATCCTTGGGGATTTAGTGGAGAGGAAAAGGCACTGTTCTGCCCCCAATATGTCTATAATTTGACAAGTCAATTTTTCTCCCTCTGCTTTTCATCTGTCAAATTGGCAGGATAATTATCGCATGTTATTGTAAGACAAACCAACATGTTCATGTAACCAGCACAGAGATTTCTGTAGCTATTCATTCTCCCTCGTATTGACACGTGTTCACTAGAGCTCCTGAGTGATGTGTGTGTGACATGTTATGGTTCCATGCTGCACCAGGTGCCACATCCTTCAGGAAAGAAAGCTATCTTCAAAACCGAACCCCAGCCAGTACAGGGGATGAATCATTTCTTCAGAGGCCACTCATGCCAGTGGGTATTCGAAACATAAAGCTCAGAGTGCTCATAGCTCGTATGACTGCAGATGAAGTTGGAAAGCCAGCCAGGGAGCATCTTTGCTTCTAGTAAACAGCTTTTCCTCTGCTAAAGAACCTTATTCTCATCCCACATCCATTTGCATTGCTAAGCAACTCCATGGAGCCCCAGTGCTATTTCTGGTTCTGGGTTGATAGTCACAGACACCTACAAGGCTACTTCCCACACACCAGGGTATCTTTAGGTTTCACTTGTGAACAGTCATATGCATGACCAAGTCACAAGAACAATGCTTTGTATTTGTACAGAACTTGTCACCAACAAACACACCACCACCGTTTCCCTCATTAGCTTTGTGGCTTCTCAAACTACACCGTGAGGGGTGGCCTCTGATGCTGTCACTGTCCAAGAGACTGTTCCTCCTAAAGATGCATGCTAGAGGAAGGAGAGACTCAAAGCAAAGGCCACTTCCAAGTTTCCCATCCCTGGTAAGCCACACAACCAGTGTGCTTCAGTTCGTAGGATAGACCTATTCATACCTATTCATAGGATGCAGAGGTTTGGCTTGATTATGTCTATATCCTGAATCTACAATTGTGCATGCCTGTGAACTTGTGTGCATGCGCATGTGGCATAAAAGGATAGCCTTGGGACTCATTCCTCGTATGTTGTCCAATGTTTTTCTTGAGACAGGATCTCTCACTAGGAACTGGGGCTCTCTGATTCAACCAGGCTGGCTAGCCAGTGAACTCCAGGAATCTCCCATCTCTCCCTCCCTCGTACCAGATTTACAAACATGTGCCACACATCTGGCTTTTACACAGGTTCTGGGGCTTAAGCTTAGGCCCTAACACATCCAAAGCAAACACTTTACTGACTGAGCCATCTCCCTAGGCCTGCATTCATAACTTTTACGATACTGAACACTTTGTACCCCGTGAAGGATTTTAATTTTCTTGCCTCCTAGTGACTCATAGCCTCCTTGTAACTAATTTTGAAACTGGAAGCAAAGAGAAGTTTGTACTATAAAAACAGATTAACATAAGTAGGAAGTTGGGGAGGTAACATTATTCAGAGAGGTCCTGGAAAATTCCACAGCAGACAAGAAGATACAGTTGATTCAAAAATCTCATTGTATCTTCCATCCTCATCTCCTTGGTAACCTCCTCGCATGATTCCTGGGTATATTTAGAAGTTACCACACATCAAGGGTCAGCAGGTATATGTAGCAGAGCTGAGGGGACTCACAGTGTTTAAAACTCTAGAGAGACCTCAGAGACCAAGTAATGAGGAACAGTGCATTATTTCTTGTGGCCCTTAAATATGTTCTCCACAGGCCAGAGGGACAGCTCAGCTCTTAAGAAACACTTGCTGCTCTTTCAAAGTACCAGGGTTCAATTCCCAGCATGCACATGTGATGCACAGCAGTCTATGATTCCAGTCCCAGGAGATATGATGACCTCTTGTGGCCTTGACAGACACTGCATGCACATGATACACATACATACATGCAGGCAGAACATTCATAAACATAAAATAAAAATTTAAATATGATCTGGGAGGTGATGGCACACGCCTTTAACCCCAGCACTCAGGAGGCAGAGGCAGGCAGATCTCTGTGAGTTCAAAGCCAGCCTGGTCTACAGAGTGAGTTCCAGGACAGCCAGAGTTACAACAGAGAAACCCTATCTCGAAAGAAAAAAAAAAAAAAAGAACCCCCTTCCCCTCCCCCCAAAAAAACTTAAATATGTTTTAAAAAATAAGAGTTCTTTGTGGGGACTCTTTCAGAAAAGAAATGGAACTGTGATTCCGGATATGCATAAGGAATATGGCCTGGAGACCAGAGCAAAAGATTCCCCTTGCAAGTGGCTGCAGGAACTCTGAAGGAGGGTTCTGGTCTGAGCTGGCAAGGAGAACCAGAACAGCAAGAGTCTGCACGCCCACATATCTGTAACTTTCCTGTTTGTATATAGTTAATCATTTATTTATATCCTGTCTTATTCTAAAAACATCAGCCAAATTATTAAAAAAAAAAGGGGGGGGATCTAAGGCAGTTCACCAAAAGGCACACAAGGTAGCAAACGTAAGTAAACTTGCAAAATGAAAACTTTAAGGCTGGGGAAATGGGAAATGGGTGAACTGTTTGAGTCCTCGCTACAGGAAAATGCATGTCTATGTGTACTAATACATACTGAACTTGCTACATTTTATTGCTGAGGCAGGAAGTCAACCTGGCACATAAGCACTCAAATTATAGTCATTAATGTCCATTCTGTTGCTATTCTAGCACAAAGTTAGTTACCTCTCCTCTAATTGGCTCCAAGATTGAAATCAAGCTTGTCACCATGGTCACCGACCCCCACCCTTACCCTGGTCCTTCCACTGTCACTTTGAGACATGATGCAAGCACAGTGAGATCTGGGGTTTGGGAGCCCGGACTGTACAATGGCAACAGAAGTAGTTTTAACAAAGCCAGGAACTGGAAACATCTCTCATCTTTTGCCTGCACCGTTCTCCTCCTCCAATTTCTGCGCTGAGCAGCAGCAGCCATCTCGTGCTCTGTGGTACCCCCTCCAACGGTCCCCCGTAATGCAGTAGAGGGCGCTGTTGCTGATAATCTCATCTCAGAGAGCCTGCAAAGCTTGGCCCCCTCCCCTCTGCGTTGACAGACCAGGGTTCTACCAAAGTCCCACCCCACCCCCATTTCAGAGGGTCAGCTGTGATTGGCAGAATTACCTGTTTTAACCAATGCATTGCCCCTGGATACTGGGGACCTACCCTTCCGAGAACCCCCATAAATAGACCCTACTTGCAATAAAGCAAGCTTGTCTCTCTGATGGCTCTCCCGGAATTCAGTGTGTTCCTTCAACTCTTAAGATTCCCCGACCGAAGACTCGCTTGGATGGGTCGGACCCACATTCCGGGCTTCCTTCCCACCAGCTATGGAGTCCTCTGCTCAGTTCATTCCACCAATATAAAACACAGACCTTCTTTGATGTCAGTGCCGTTTTGACTATTGCAGCTTCCTGGTATATTTTCAAACTGGGTGGAGTGACACCTCCCGTCTTCTTCCCTTTTGCTGTGGACTGCTGTAGCTATCCCAACCATTTATGCTTCACACACATTGTAGGGTTCTTTATTTGATCAGTAAGAATGTCATTAGCATTTTGATGTGGATATTATACAGTATGAATAAGTCTCTGAGTAGTTGTGTATTTTAACAACATTTATTCTTTCAATCTATGAGCCCAGGAGGTTCTTCCATTTTTGTGTATGCTCTTTAATTTCTTTCATCAAGGTTTTGTAATTTTCATTTCGGGGGTCACAAAGACTAATAGAATCCCCAGAAATAACCCCATGAATTACAGCCAACTCAGTTTCAAACAACTTGCCAAAACACATAGATTTTGTTTTTAAGGACAATCTCTTCAATATTTGCTGCCAGAAATACTAAATATCCATATGTACAAGACAGAAACTCAACTCCTACCATCCACCAAAACAAAACCTCAAGGGGCTGGAGGGATAGCTCAGATATTAAGAGTACTAGCTGCTCTTGCAGAGGACCCAGGTTGGGTTCCCAGCACCTATGTGGCGGTTCACAACCTCCTATAACTCCAGTTTCAGGAGATCTGATGCCCTCTTTTGGCCTCTGTCAGCACTGCACTCACGTAGTATACAAGTCCTCCCTCTCTCTCTCTCTCTCTCTCTCTCTCTCTCTCTCTCTCTCTCTCACACACACACACACACACACACACACACACATACACACATGAACAAATCTTTTTTTAAAAAAACCAAACAACTTGAAATATATTAAAGATCTAGATTTCAGATCTAGAACTATCAAACTAGTAAAAGAAAGCTTAAGGACACACTTCAAACTTTAGTACAGGCAATGGATTTTTTAGAAGTATACAAAAGGGGCATGGTGCTGTGGGTATGCTCTTTATGGGGAGGAGCACAACTGCCATACCTGAGCCATTCCTCAGCCAGGATGTCTCTGGGGGAACATGATCCCAGCCCTCCCTGGAGTTGCTGTGCCTCCTAGAGAAACTGTCTCTACACTTCTGAAGCCATCTTTTCTTAGTCTAAATCCCAAAGGCACCTTTGATTACAATCCTGTCATCTTGCCACCACTCCTTGGCAGCCAGAACCTCCCAGCTCAGGGTACACTGAGTGGTTTTACATCTAATTTCGCTCTCCCCACTGTGATGGATGATGGCAGGCACCTTGGCAAGTGGTTGTGTCAGGTGTGATCATAAACATCTTATCTTTATTCATCAGTCAAGAACCTCTTCCAGGGTTACCTTTCACGGTCAAGGTCAGGAAGTCCGTCCTTGAGGTATTAGGGACATTTCATACTATTGTAGCACTGAGCTGTAGCTCCACTCTATTGTATAAGCCTTAGAAATAGAAGGTCTTAAATACAGAGAGAGGAGGAGGGGTGACATCAAGGGATGCTGAGTGATGCTGACACTTGGAAGCTTTTGGTGAAAGAGATGCTGGCAAGATTCAGAAACAGCCAGAAAGGTCAGCAGGATCCAAGAGAGAAGATGAATCCACAAGGCCAGTATTTCAATAAGGGGACAGAGTTTAGAAACTCTAAGGCGTCTGTCTTAGTTTGCTTCCTGTGGCTGTGATAAACGCCATGACCAAAAGCAATCTGGGGAGGAAGGGGCTTATTTGGCTTACATGCCCCATTGCAATCCATCACTGAGGGACGCTGGGGTGGGAACTCAAACAGGAGCAAGGAAAGGAACCCTGCTTACTGGCTTGCTCAGCAGGCTTCCTTATACTTCCTAGGACCACCTGTCCAGGTGCACCCCACATCAACCATTAATCAAGAACTCACCCCACCAGACTGTCTGATGGAGGAAATTCCTCAGCTGAGAGTCCCCCTCCCAAGATACGACCAGGTTTATGTCCAGCTGACAATCATCACAGCATCTAAGGAGAGACAGATTCATAAGTGCAGATCATTTCTGACATCAGCGAAGGTGGAGGGACAGCACGGAGTGAGTCCCAGACAGGACAGACAGAAGGCGGCTGGGAAAAGAGTGAAATCGCCATGAGTCTCCCACCGGACAGCAAGGCTGAGGCATGGAGGGGCCAGCCAGTTTGTGGGGAGTGATGTCACTTAAAGGGAAGGCTTTGGCTTTAGTGCAAAGTCTCCTGAGGAGCAAGACTCAAAACCTTCTCTTTCCCACCTCAGAAACACTCTCATGTCCTTGCATCTAGTCAGTTGCTGACTCTTTGTGCTCCCATTCCTAACCCTTCAACCCTAACCCTTCAACCCTAACCCTTCAACTCATGCCCTCCCTATACCTACTGTCTACATAATAAAGCTACATGTCTCTTATGTTATATGCCTGTGTGTGCATGTGTGTGTGTGTGTGTGTGTGTGTGTGTGTGTATATGTCTGTCTGTGTGTGCTGGTTCATGTACATGTGTATGTGTGTATATGTACATGTGTGTGCATTTGCGCATGTGTGCAGGTGCTCACAGAGGACAGAAGAGGACTTTGGATTCCTAGAGCTGGAGCTGTATACTGTTGTGCATTGCTTGACATAGGACTCGAACTCCTGTCCTCTGGAAGAGAGGCAACTTCTCTTAACTGTTGAGTCATCTTTCTACCCGCTTCACATTTCTTAACAGCATCTGCCCTGATAGAGACAAGTTAAATGCCCATTCCATGAGGCTCTAGAAACCATAACTTCTCCACAACCATGCATTGTATCCCCTCACAAGCAAAATCATTTCACCAGCTAACACAATAAGGGCTTCCAGGAGACACCAAACCACTTTCCAGAGGACAGGAGGGAAGCCCTTTGGTGTACCACAGGATGGACCTCTTGCTAGGGAACCTCTATACTATAGTACAGCATGGGGCCACTTGCTAGGGAAGTCATTTGCTATAACACAGGATGAGGGCCTTGCTTCATTTCTCCCAGAGTACTATTGACCTGGAAACAGCTGCAACTGAGAGAACAAATTTGTTCTCAGTGGAAAATGACTCTCTAGGACAGTGGTTCTAAAAGTTTAATGGCCCTGACATTTACTTTTCCAGCTTATTAAAAATGCATTTTCTAAGTACCAAGCCTTCAGATTTCGGTTGGCTGGACTGAGTCCAGAACCCGTTGTTAAGCCTTCTCACCACTTCAGAAAACTTGGCAGAGATGGACCAGACCACACCAAGCAGATGTCGGTCTGTTGAAGGGCCAGCTCAGGTTAGGACTGAGGAGAGGTAAGAGTCACCTGAGATGCCAGAATTCAGATCACAAAAACAAAACAAAGCTTTAACTGAAGTAAGACACATATATAAGCTGTCAATAACAAAATGGTATCGACAGTTTATATATGTGTCTTACTTCAGCTTCAAAGAAGAACAAACTTAAAATGATAAATTAAAGCTCAAACTTCTTGTTTCTCTCAAGGTGTTTGCTGCGGAAGTGATGAGGTTTTTTTTGTTGGTTAGGTGGCTGGTTTGTTGTTTTTGTTTTCCAATTACAGGTTTTTTGTTCTTGTTTTTGTTTGTTTGTTTGTTGTTGCCATTGTTGTTGTTGTTGTTGTTTGGACAAAAAACACCCAGGAAAAGCTTCAGAGAGGCAGCTCATTTTATTGTTTCGGGGACAAAGTATATAACGGCTCCTAAGGCAACAAGTCAGCACCTAATTGGTTAAAACACAGTACTATAGTTACCCTAATTATCATATAGGGCAGAGAAGAGAAAGTGCAGGATCATCTAGAGTTCACAGGAGGCTCCATGCCAAGGTCTTTTTCCAAATAAGGTCAGGAGGCAAGTTTAGAGGCACTCTCCAAGTGAGGTCAGGTGGGAGTCCTCCCCTCCCCCATCCACTCACAAAGGGAGTCCTCCGTTTGGCTCTGAGCTCAGAGAGCTAACTGGACATGGTGAACTGCCACCTTAGGGGCAGGGCTACCCAACAGCTGGGGATCAAACTCAGGACTTCATTCAGGCTTGGCAAGTCCTCTACCAACTAACTTCCATTCCCAGCCTGACTTTTCCCAGTTTTAAGTGAGAAACTATAATGCCTCCAGTCCTGCACTACTTAGACTTAAGTTTATTTATTCCAATTGTATTGCAGAAAAGTAGGTATGGCCCTATTCTTCCCACCTGGGATATTCAGAGTCAAAAGGAGACGTGGGAACTTGGTTCACTGATAGAGCACTTGCCCAACACCGTGAGTTTCAGCTCCAGCATCCGTAAAACAGATTTGGAAAGGTTTGTTTTTGTTTCTGTTTTAGGCCAAAGGAGAAGCAGCCATCTTTCCACTCAAAAAGGAGCCAAATGATGGAAGCAGCCTGGGACACCGACAGCATCCTGGGGACATGCCAGCTCTGGCTTTCCCATCAGAAACATTGCCAAAAATAATTATATCAACCCCAAACCTAAAGTCCATTTTTTTCAGATTTCTGTTGCCAAATACACACAGTCGTGACACGACATGGTAACATATGACTTTGCTTTTTGTAATTCACATTAGTAATTCATAATGGTGAGAAGACCTTGCCTGTGGCTTCCCAGAGAACAAAAATGGTTTAACTGCTGAAAGAAATGGAGGAGCATCTGCTGTTTCCTGAGAGCTGAACACCGGGGCACTCACCGCCCTCGCCCGTGGAATTCTGAGACTGTCACACAAAGAATGAAACCGGAAACACTACAGCACAAACAAGGACTGTCAGATGAGTCGCTCTAATAAGTGGGTTTGTTACATTAGAGGCAGTGGTTTCACTGAAGAAAGCATTCCTACATAAAATAGAAAGGAAATGTATCTTGGCAGTAAAAACTGTGAAGGAATTTCCAAATGAGGACCTATGGCAAAGAGGGCTGCTTGACCTACAGATATTTAGGAGATTATCAGTATTTTATTAACATGCTAGAAAAAAAATATATAAACTCTGTTTATCAACTTGATAAGCAATAGACAATCATTCATTAATTGTATGAAGTGCTCAAAATAACCTCTCAAGGATTCCTAATTAAGAAAGAATCTTGCTTTTATGACTAACAGAATAACGTAGCCATCCGCACGTGTGCTACAATGCCAAACCTCTCAGCAGTTCGAGTCAGATCAAGCTGAAATGCCCAAGGAAACTAGCATCCCGCTGACATCACGAAGGCCTGTTCTTATGGAGCTTGATGATGGATGCATTTAATAAAAGTGCCTATGTGCTTGCATCTTGAGCAGCGTGGGGCTCCTTCTGAGCTGAATCTGTGCCTTTCGTCACCCCCATTCTCCCTAGAATGCTGACGGCTTATCCCTCACCTGACTTGTACCCTCACTGGGCAAGTGATACCGCAACCTAGTTTGGTGGGGTTGGACGAAGACAAAGACACGCTGTGTTGCCACCTCCGAAGCATGGAGGGCTGTAAGAGTTAGGGACCTTTTTGTGCCTCTTACAACGAGAGGAAGTATCTTTCCCTGCTCTTACTCAACAAGGAGGCAGAAAGGATCTTAGAGAAGAAACGATTGGACAGGAGTTCCGAACTCTGAGACCCTCTGCCTGGGCTTCTTATTGCTGTTGGAGTCAGATCTTTTTCCCACTCTTCCTGCCCTAAGATGCCTTGTCAATCTGCCTTCCGGGTCCCGTCAATCAGTGGGATGCCTTGATGGAGACTGTGCTGTTTTTGTCAACTTGACATAAACCTAGACATATCTAGGAAGAGGGAATCTTAATTGAGAAAATTAAGCTTAAGATGCCTCTATAAGATTGGCCTATAATAACCAAGTCTGCCATGCATTCTTCTTGATTAGTGACTGCCATGGAAGGGCCCAACCAATTATGGGTGATACCATCCCTGAGCAGGTGGTCCTGAGTTTTATAAGAAAGCAGACTGAGCAAGCCATGAGGACCAAGGCAGTAAACATCGCCCCTCCATGGCCTCTGCATCAGCTTCTCCTTCCAGGTCCCTGCCCTGCTTGTGTTCCTGCCCTGACTTTTTTTTTAATGATGGACTATGATATAGAAATGTACTCAAATAAGCCCTTCCCTTCCCAAGCTGCTTTTGGTCATGGCTTTTATCACAATAGAAACCCTAACTAAGACAGAGATCAAAGAAAGGTAGGCAGGAAACAACCACCACTGCCTCCTGGCCTACCTCAGTACCTCCTCCACTTTGGCTGCCCCTTGGGTCTGCAGTCATCAATAGGTTCTAAACATCAACACCCAATTCTGCTTCCCAGTAGCCCAAGACCGCTGGAGTTCAGGAGCCACCTATGTGACCAGTTTTTTAGGTTAAAGTTCTTCTACTGAATTCCTCCATTTCCTCTGTAGAGTCTACTGACTCACTGACTGTCCCATAGCTGTCACCTAAATGAATGAGGGAGGATTTTTTTTTAATATTGTGCTTGGACTAGCAAGATGACTCAGTAAATAATACTTGCTGCCAAGTTTGACTACCTGAGTTGGATCCCCAGAACCCATAGGACTGAAGTAGAGAACCCATTTTCTACATATATACATATGTATACATATGTATATATATTTCTACATATATACATCCAAACTCACACTGTCACATGCATGTGCCCACATATATACATACAGACGGACACACATGCACACAAAACAAATGGATGTAATAAAATTTAATAGTGTCCTTTTATGAAATCTTTTGAGTTGAGTAGAATGTACCTGAGCTGTGGCTGGGGTCCTAGAGCTATGTCCTCAAACAAGCCCCTATCCCAAAGCACTGAGAGCAACAAGACAGCAGCTTGGAAACAGATGCATTTCCAGGCCCAGGAAAGTACAACACCATTCCCGGAGGATCCTGCGGCTACTGGTAGCACTGAAGATGCAAAAGAATTCCTAAAAACCTGGAAACTTCCTTTGTATTCTTTGACCTGTTAAAATGTGTCTTCAATGTCGGGCAGTGGTGGTGCACTCCTTAACCCCAGTACTCAGGAGGCAGAGGCAGGTGGATCTCTGTGAGTTCGAGGCCAGCCTGGTCTACAGAATGAGTTACAGGACAGCCAGAGTTACAACAGAGAAACCCTGTCTCAAATAAACCAAAAAGAAAAGGAAAATGTGCCTTCAACTTTTTAAAACTACACTAAGGCATTGTTCTACACAAGCCTCTCATGATCTGTTACTCTCTCCAGTTTGGCATCCCAACTCTGACCCCTCGTCACCACCTGGCACTGACCACTGGGAGAGCCAGGTGGGGCCACTGGACACGGATGCAGAGTCCAAGCAAGGTGAAGAGGTACAAGCATCCATTAAAACAAAACTCTATTTTTTCACTTCAGAGAAGTTTCTAGATCTGTGGCAGTAAGAGACAATTGTCATTGTCAGTCACATTAATTAGTGGTTACTGTTTTCACTTGTCCAAAAAAAACGTGAAATTTAATGTTTCCTAACTAAAAATACCACAGCCTTTCATATGACATTACTCCCAGTTTCTCCACACACACACCTCACTGAAGACCTCTTAGGATTGTTTAATATTCTTCCAAGGAATTGTTTTCCCTGTACCATGATTTTTCACACCATATTAATTTTGCACTCTGTGCCTATGTAACTCATCCTCTGCAAATTTGATAGCAACACAAACAATATTGGGAGAATGGAACAAAAAGAACTAATTAATGCAATGAAATGTTGGTGATTTTTATTTCATCTCCTTTGAAAAATGTCTCCATGCCCCGCTCCCCGCCCCCACCCACACACTCATTCTACTCTGAGAAGCTGACCAACGCCTACCTTTAAGCACATGCTATCCGAAACCACCTTCAGTATGGTACATCAGATGAAGATTTTGTGTCTACATACCTACAAATGGAAAGATAAAGTCAGAACACAGCCATATTTAATTTCTTTCTCCCAGAAAATGTTGTTAATCATTCTAAATGAGAAGGGAGGGTAAGCGGTAGACAATGGATTTTTGAGCCAGGGGTCTCAACCAGAATGACTTAAAGGTGTGTCCAACCCACGGCCCTGACCACTTATGCCTGAGGACGAAAGGGACAGAAGCCCAACACATAAGCACAAACTTAACACAACATGAGTTTTTGCGAGTTTTCTGGGTTTGTCTGAAATTTTTCTGGTTTTGGTTTGGCTTGGTTTTGGTTTGTTTCTTTCTTTCTTTTTTTTTTTTTTGGTTGTGGATTTTGAAGATGACATCATGTCCCAATGTCAGAAGGCTGGGTACACCCACAAGGTGTGTCACATCACAAAGGGCTCAGGATCCAGCTCTCTCTTCTGACCTCTGTGGGCGCTGCACTCATGTTCGTTCACATGCTCACACACGGAGACATGTGTAATTTTAAGAGAAAAACGAATACAGTGGACACATATGAATTTCTTTAACTCGATAAATAAATCACAACTAGCTATTAAAATAGCTGATATGTAAACAAATAAGGATCTTTTTAAACTGAAATGGTTTAAGAGCTAAATAAAGAGAAACAAAAGTGAGATTCAAACAGGAGAAACAAAGAAGTTCAAAACAGAACAATCCCATTATTAACTAACTCCTCTGACAGCTCCCTAACACAGTGACTTCCTTCACCCTTAAGAGAAATACCAGTGTTTTGCGGCTGAAGAGGAGGCACAGGGCAGGGTGTAGGGGAGCAATGTCTTTCTCTCAGGAGTGGAATGGGTGTGGCCTACAGCAGCCTGGTAAGTGCCCTGCTCCCTCTCTTCCCTCAGGCTAGGTTGTCAGCGTGGCTGGCTCACCCCTGTCCTAGACAGTCATGGAGAAAGTTTTCAAGACTGATAATGTCAACGTGTTTCTGCAAAAAAAAAAAAAAAAAAAAAAAAACACAATGTGATGGTTTTCATATACTGTTCTTGCCTTTCACAGACTATAGAATGTAAGAGACATAAAACTATAAATAACCATCTCTAATTAACCTTCTTCTACTTTCCTTGTCTTCCAAATTGATCCAAGCTCTTCCTCCTCCAGAAACCAATTACAATTGGTACTTGCTTTTCATCAGATTTATCTGTTCTTCTTTATGCTGTTTATGCTGGCTTATTATAATTCATTTCTGCAAATTCATGAGCCTAGCTCGTTTTCAGTTTAACTAAATTTTACTTGCACTTTTTGGATCTGTTCATCAATTCATCCTTCAGTCAATGACACACACACACACACACACACACACACAAAGGCTACCAAGACAGATTCAGACTGAAGAGTCAGAACAAGCCCAAATCTAACTTTGAAATTTTTAATCTAGAGTTTGTCTCTGGCATCCTGCCACTCTGTCTAGCTTCTAGAATCTCCCCCTACTCAGAATCCATTCTGCTTCCATGTCACCATGTGAATGGTAATCTCCATTTCTGCATTATCATTGTATTGCCTTTCAGGTACCCCATTCCCACCAGCATATGTGTATGTTCAGTATTTCACAGCTTAAAATATAACGGAATGCTTTTCTCTTGCCCCAACTGCTACTTGAATCAGATTCCTAACTTGTAACAGATTTCTACTGTGCCTTTTTTTTACTCTCTAACTATAAAAGAGAAAGGAAAGATAAAAATAAATCTTCATTGCTCTTCAGGCGACCTTGAAAGAGAGAAAGGAAGAAATATCCACTGCCCTTTTTTTGGCTGTTCTTAACTATCTGAAGCTTGAAGATCAGGAGCTGCTAAAAAACAGGACTATCATCTATCAAACCAACCCACCAACTGCCCACTGCCTCCTTTATATTCTAAGCAAAGTTCCCAGAAGTCCAAGGGGCATCCAATCATAAGGAAGGCTACACAGGACAAAAAAGTTATTCAAAACGTCCTGCTACATTACAATGGCTGTGGCGCCGTCGGCACCGTGGCATTGCCATGAGATCTTTCCCACATCAGTTATAACAAAGTTAACTTGAAGAGTTTCCAACCTTCTCTCCCACATCTTTGTGGCTAACTCTCTGAAGCATAATAAACTGCTTTCCTTCCCCACCACAGAGAAACAAGTCTGGTCAAAATTACCAAATTCTCCCTCCCTGCTAAGACAAAGGAATGTCATTCAGCTATGAAGAGAGAAGAAATCATAAGGTCAATGGACAGTCCTCAGCCTCGGTCTTCCGTCATTGCTCCAGAAGTCCTGCAGTGCCACCAACATCCTTCCTAAGCATGTCTTCCAGTTGCTGTGACACCAGGCTCCTTATTTCTCCTTCGTGGTTTCCTCTCGAGTTTTCTTCCTCTGCCTGCCCTCTGACAACTATTCTTCACCTACTTGTTTCCTTAATTAAAATCCCCCTTTAAGAGGAATATCACAGAGACCCAAGACACCATATTGATGTCAAACATTCCCAAATGTACCTCCCTAACCCTGACCTCGCCCCAGACTCAAACCCAAATGTCCATTTGCAAACCTGGATGGTATCTGCTTTAAAATGTCTTATTGTATATTTAATACACTCAAATTTAACATATCTAAGACACACTTGATTGTCCACCCTAAAACCTGAGCCTCTGTGAGCTTCCCAACCTTGACCCTTGACTTGTTTCCTTCATCTCATAATCTCATCTCACGTGCCATTCATCAGGCCACAATCTGACACTTGGGGCTCACGGTTCTTCTATCACTAACGCCCAAGGATAAGACACCATCATTGCACGGATGCCATGGCCTCCTATACCATCTCTCTTTGTTTTAATCTGCTTTCCCTGTAGTCCATACTCTATTCAATAAATCAAAGATAGATTAGTAAAAGGATACATCTCCCTTGACTAGCTTCCAGCACACGGTATTTGATTACACTAGGATTGACACCTGACTCTTCACTCTGCCTCTATTTCCCCGTGGTGGGCTTTACAGTTTCTTCTAGAATACATTTTCTAGTTTTCATTAGTTAATAGCTGCTGCACATGACATTGGGCTGCACAGCACATCTTCATACAGGAATACACTATAAATTGAGCACATTTCATCCATTTCCCACCCGACTGTTTCTCATTCCACACACACTTGGTCCCTTTTGTCACCCTAGAGACTTTCACTTGTACTTTCATGTCACACATACATACATGATTTTAGATATCTATCTAAAAGTCTAGAAACCACAAATCCTTCAACATATCCTTTCTTCAAATTATGAACTTAAATTGTTATCTGTCAAACCTGAGTATCAAATGGATGATTCTAAGACTGGACCAGGAAATACAAGAAATGAGTCTAGAGCACCTTGTAATGCCATTAAAGAGACATTAACATACACATACAACATATATACATGCAACATATATTAACATGTACACATTGCACGTATGCAAACATATACACATCTACACATATACATATACCCACACATGTACATACAACTACATACACATGCACACACACAACATACACACAAATACAACATATACACATGCATATATATACAACATACACAAATATATACATACAACACAAATACACACAATACCTACAGGTGATATATATATACATACAGAACACAACACACGTATACACGCATATGCACATACCACATATACACACATATGTACAAAACACATGCACATGCCACACACACATACAATAGGCCAAAGGGACAGAGGAGCCAGATAGAAGAACTCTCAATGGCCAATGCTAGAATCATTTGAGTGACAAAATAAAGTAAAATTGGATTTTATAAACCAAAGTTTAAAAACCACGAGCCCAGTTATATATGTCAATATTGAATAAATTAATAAATGAGAGAAAATCAACTTTTTGTGCAGAAAAATTCCAAATAGTCCATGTACATCTCATGCTTAGAAATATGACACACTCAGTTTAAGCCAGGAGATCAAGGTGAACCTCATGGATCCCAGGGACAGTCACACCTCTGAAGAAATCATCACAGAGCTGTGGTCTTCCTTATGTAACCACTAACCCCAACCTAATCATGAAATTAATGCTAGAGACACTCCACTGTGGGGCTCTTACTATATGCCTGCCTAGTGCTCTTCAAAACTGTCAAAGTCACAAAAACAAAATCTGAGAAGCTCTCTCATTGAAGAGGAGCCTAAGGAGACATAACCAAATGCAACTTGTAGACATAGGTGGGGTTCTGTAATAGAAAGAGGGCATCTGGAAGGAAAAGGTCTAGGGGCTTATGATCATCCTCAACCGACCTTGAAAGCATAGGACTTGTATTTATATTGACTATATACTTAAGACATTTCTAGTACATATGAGAAACCCTGGTAACTAGACTCAGTTCCCAGAATTCTCTATTCCTTCAGACTTGCATTCCTAATGAGTCATAATTTGAGCACACACTGTTGTTCCAAGAACCACATGTCAAGAACCACCAAGCAAATCATAGTTCCCTGTCTTGGAGAGTCATAGCCTGTACCCCAACAATCCAGTTCCAGCCACCTGTCCTGAATAAGCCAATTAAATAAGCCGAATTAATAGTGAAAAGCAAGAAAAGGAGGTGTATCTAATGTAGCTACACTGCAAAGGGGGACAGAGAGATCCAGCAAACCCCTAGTGTCCTAACATGAGGACAAGATTTAAGTAGAAGCTAAGAAATATGCATAACTAAATAGTCTGCCCAAGGTGAGGGCCTGCCCATTGTCTCAGCTCCAAGCCTTTCCTGCAAGGTCAAATGACAAGTTGTAAATCTTTCCCCAGGAGCCAAGCTCCTTCTCTGGCTTCAAATTTTTCTTCTCCAGCAGGAAAGCCCTGGGGAAACTTGGATTTCTTGGGATTCATTGTTTCAATAGTCTGAGAGCCAAAGAGAGGGGGCACAAGTGTCTCTTTAGAATATATTTATTCCTGCTAGACAGCCTGTAACAGTCAGTCAGTGAGTGAGTGAGTTAGTTTTAGTTAGTCAGTCAGTTAGTTAGTTAGTTGATAGTTAATTAGTATTACCAGGAAGGAACTCTCAACACAGCTACCAGTGGTATATAAAAGCACATCAGAAGTCTTAACTACCCTTAAAGAAGGCACAGATATCATTGCACATTCTCATGTGTTAACAGATACTAAATCAATCTCAGCCAACCTGAGGCCATGAAAGATGTCAAAAGATAACAGAGCAAGAGTTGGGAGACACCTGAACCTTTGAATGTGCCTTTGAGCTAATGAGCCAGCCCAGTCCTGGAACCTACACTACTTGTCATTCTTATGCGGGATTAGATATTCCCTTACTGTCTGAGCCAGTCTGAGCCCATGCTTCTCAGTGGCTTACAGTTAAGGTCACGTGGAAACAGCCTTTCAGATCCTACCATCTCCTGCACACTCATCATTCACTAGCACCAGCCATCCTGACGTCTGCTTCCCCAAACGTCTGCAGTTCATCCTGCATCAGGCTCCAACAGGGACAATTCTTTACCCTGATAGTCTGTCCTCAAGAGTCCCCATGGCTGCCCCTTCTCACTCGGGCTTAGCTGGAAACATCACCTCTTCAAAGTCAGCTACCCAGACTGTCCGACCCAAGCGCTTTCCACGCTGCCAGCCCCAGCACGCTAGCCTGCCGCCCCGCTTTACTTCCTGACGGATCCGTTTTCAGTTCCCACAGGCCTCTGCCATTTCACACTCTGGAGAATCGTGGCCCTCTTTGTGCCTTGTCAGTTTCAATGTCTTGAGCGCCTAGAAACGCAAGGGATGCTTGACAAATGTTTGCTTAACAGATGAATTAACTGAACAGCTAGCATATGCCCACTTTAAAATAAGTTCACACTTTGTCCAAATGTGAGAATTTCAAGATGATTGACAGCCTATGGCATAAGGGTATCTTCTTAACGACACCCTTAAAAAGGCATCGCTCTGCGTAGGGAACCATATGTTGTATCTATATTTAGTGCACTAAGATTCTCGAAAAAAAAAATAGATCAAGCCAAATGTCACCAAAACACCCAAGGGATAGAAGCCAGTAGATCCATACACCAAGCCACAGCAGTGCCAAGAGCAATGAAAACAAGTGACAACTTTGCAAAGTCACAAGGACCCCAGGAGAGGGAAAATATCCTGCCCCCGGGAAAGGGAGATTTGTGTTAATAAGACAAGACAAAGGATTATCTCATGTGTTTGTGTGTGTGTTTTGAAGATGGGTACTATGGTGTATGCCAGTAATCCCAGTACTTGAGAGGTTGAGGCAAAAAGACTGTGGGAAGTTCAAGTCCAGGGTACATAAAGAATTCTGGGACATCCTATACTGGGTAAGACCCTGTATCAAATAAAAATAAATACGCAAATAAATAAATAGCAGTATGTGCTTTGATACAGAGGAGTGAGGTCACAGTGCTTACTCCCCTCCCCCAGCAGGTCAAGCCAGCTTCATTAGACAACAGCAGAGGGGCAGAGGCAGGCATAGAAGGGAGTGTGGGCACGGAACATTACAGAGTATTTCCCATGCCGCCCAGGAGCACTCTGGGACCAGAAGGAGCACAGTGTGTGTGCTGGGCAGGGGGGTCTTTTCTTTTGTAGTTGTTGTTACTGTTGCTATTTTTGTTTTTGCTTTGTTTTGTTTTTCTAAAGTTTTTTTTAAGCCCAGGGAATATTACCCGAGTCTCCTTCTCTAGGAAAAAAATAAAAAGCACCCACTGACTTTCCAGTCAAACCACAACTGGTAACTGGGGTGAGGAGTCCTTAAGCAAGGCCCCTCGGACAGAGTCTCTATTATGATTTTCAGGTCTCAGGCTGAGAGCTCCGAGCATGGCTGCTGCATCGTCAGTTTTCAGTGGGTTTATAGACAGAATGATCAATTGCATAGGGCTTTTAAAACAAGTTATGCTTTAAAACTCATTCTCTGATGAATTTACTACCAATTTTATTGGTCCCCGGTTCCTATAAACATACCTGCGCTGATCCCTTTTGGTCTTTGTCTCTGGTTTGTTGATTGACATGCTCTTCTTGCCCTGATCCTGCTATTAATATAATTATTCTGTTTCCTTGCCTTCCAGGTTGTTCCATTAAGTCTTCAAAGAAAAAAGGCTTAAGGGGGTGGGGGAGTGACTAGAAAGATGACTCCGAAGATAAGAGCACTTGTTGATCTTCCAAAGGTCCCAGGTTCAGCTCCCAGCATCTACATGGTCGTCCACAACCATCTCTAACTCCAGTTCCAGAGGATCCAGTACCTCCTTCTGGCCTCCATGGGCACTAGGCACACATGCAAAATAACGCTGTCTAATTCAGGAGAGGAAAGAGGACTGAATGTCTGAAGAACTGCAGAGCAGACCACAGGCTAATTGAAAACAAGCATGACCTGCTAACCCTTGATAGACTATAAACTTGATAGTTCATAGGGTGTGGGGAATCTGCAATCAAGACATCTTTTTTGGCCAGTTCGAGCTGAGAAAGCCTGACTTTCTAACCCAAAATGAATTTCTTTTAGAAAGCATGAAAAGACATTTTTTGGGAGAAGAGTTAATCTAACAGGAAATAAAGAGTTGATTAAATGACAATTTAACTTCAGAGAAAAATAACTATATATGTTGTAGGAGATTATTTTTAGTTATGAATAAAATAAATGTTTTGTGCACTGTTGGGTGAAGGGCTGCTTAGGACTTGGCATTTTGTCTGCAGGTATTGGATTTATGTGGGGGATGTTTTAATACTAATGATCTGCATGTGCTATCAGTAGAACACCTAAGGAGTTCTGTATCAATAAAAACATCTGAGCTCAGGCGCTCAGGGTTCCACCGTCCAATATGGCACTGGCCAGGATGGTGGTTTCCTCTGCTGAGGTCTGGCAGGGTTTGTACATATGAAAGTGCCTCCCTGTCTTCTTTGCTGAGCCATTCAACAGTGTGCTACTACACATATAACCTGCATTTTGCAATAACTACTTTGAATAAAAGAGAAGGATGTATATCTGAGGGCTAAGAATTTGGCTTAGTTGGTCCAGCGCTTGCCTAGCATGCATGGAGCCCTGGGTTTCATACATAATAAATCACAGAAACTGGTCATGGTGACAAGTGCCTATAATCTAAACACTTGGGAGGTGAGGGCAGGAGGATAAGAAGTTCAAGGACATCCTCAGCTACATAGTGAGTTTAAGGCCAGCTTGGGATACTAGAGATCATATCTTGGAAGGAAGGGAAGGGAAGGAAGGGAAGGGAAGGGAAGGGAAGAGAAACATGTTCTTCCCATCTTTCCTCAGAGCACTTACCTTAGAAGGCTTTGAATTATAATATAATCTTTTTTCCTTGAAATATCCCTTAGAAGACAAAATTGGCCTTGTTATCAAAATAGGTGGTTTGTCTATTCTCTGACTACAGTTAAGTGGCCATTGCAGATGGCCACTTCTCCTTCCTGGTGAAGTATGAAATGAATCATAAGTGACAATGGTGCCGTCAGGTCCCTTACTTGAGGACCAAGTGTTTATCTTGAGAGCCTGTCCGTACTGAATTGCATCTGTTTGGCTGAATATGAAATGTCCCTCTGCCTTCGCAGTCTCTTAGCGAACTCTTGTGCTGTACACCATCCCGGCTTTATTCTTAGTAATAAAGGCTTTTCTTCCCCATTGCCCTCACGAGGGAGATTTCTAGGTTGGAAGAATATATTGTTTTTAGTGTATTTCTCTACCATGTGCCAGCTATTCTTTCCTTGCTGAATCACTAAAAATAAACCTCTTCAAACTTCAAAACCCCTTCAAAGAACACTTTCTGGCAAATGATCATGACGGGCTATGCCCACCGCCACTGGACAAAAAGGAAACTTGAAATATACTTGGATTGTGGATTTGGGGCAAATTTTAGGAGCTGACGGCGCTGACACCCCAGATATCTCTCTCTCTCTCTATCTCTCTCTCTCTTTCTCCCTTCCTCCCCACCCCTGTGTGTGTGTGTGTGTGTGTGTGTGCACGCTCGCGCTCATAGGTGCACGCACATGTGTGTCTGTCTGTATGTGGGACCCAGAGGTCAATGTTGAGTGTCTTTCTCTATCACTCTCCGCCTTACGTTTTGAGTCGTGGTCTCTCACTGAGCCTGAGCTCACTGATTATGCTAGACTGGCTTACCAGTGAGCCCAAGAATCTCCTTGTCTCTGCCTCCCTGGCATTGGGGTTATAGGTAAATGCCTCCACTTTTGACATCGGTACTGGAGCCTGAACTCAGGTTCTTATGCTTGTGTGGCAAGCTCTTGACCAACTGAACCATCCCAGGACTTCCCAGGTCCTGAAGCTGACATTTTCAATGATGTGTTTGATACACTCAACTGAAATTTGGGGGAACTTTTTGTTTTATTATAAGTAAGTAAATTGACCTTCAGTTGAGTGTCTCTACTGATGGAGTAATTTAAAAAAAAAAAAAAACATGTTGGGATGACATCTGGAAATTTTCATAAATGAAAAAAGTAGCATGTTAGGTATTTCCATGCGTGTGATTTAATGCCAAACATCTGTGGTCCATAGAACAGCTCTGTGTTCTACTGAATCCATCAGCTTCCTAAAACACAACACTGCATTAGCACTCGCTGAAACCATGGAAACTATTTGGCAACACATCTCTCACCACAAACCAATTGTAATAGGCTCTTGTCAGATAGTTATTTGCTGGTAGAAATGATGTGTTTCCCCAAGAGGGAGAGAAAACCGATCAGCCCGGGAGCCGCAGGTGGCCATTCTGACACACAGGCAACAGCAAGAATAGAGATGACCGTGTGGCAGAGGGTCACACCTGTGAGTCACTGAGAGCTGCAGAAGATTCAGTTCCCTGTTGTCAGTAACCAGATGTGTTAGGAATGCAGACACGGAAACAAGACTGTCAGAAAGGTCACTATAATTCAAAGGCAAAGAGTGTGGACGGTGTGCAGTTTTGTGTCACAAGCCTTCCTGATATTCTTTAACCTCTTTTCAAGTCTTTAACCATTTTATAGCAATGTGATCATCAGTTCTAAGTGGTTTTCCTGCTACTGAGATATAATACATATAATGAGTTTCTTGTGTGTTTTGGATATTAACTCCCTAGTGAATACATGGTTTGCAAACACCATCTCCATTCCATAGCAAACCAATTTCAATCAGGAGTGATGACTAGGTGCTGTGAGGAAGAAGATCCTGAGGTGGCCCCGTGAGCACAGAAGCAGGGAGACATACTTGCTGATCCCCATCGGAAAGCTCCTTTGGCACTGGATGTCCTGTGTAGAGCCAATGACAGAGTATAGGACGTCTGATCTACAGGAGAAAGCCGAGACTGGGGACTGTAGATCTGAGTTCAGATCCCCAGATTGTCATGACTATTCATGTTTGTGTTTTTGCATTTGGATCTAGGTATCCAGAGTTAAAGTGTTTGAGGTGTTTCTTCATATAGATAACTGGTCTTGTCTTTGTTGCGGGAATGTTCCATTCTTTGACTGCCGTTGTCCCCTTGAGATCCTAGTCAAGTGGGGTGGCTGTGAGGTCCCTGACAGACAGTGCTTCTGAGAGCCAGCGGGAGGCACAAAGGAATGGAGATGAGCTAGGAGGAAAGACTAGGAGGGGTCATGAGAAAGAACTAGGAGGACCGGGCTCTGCACCAAGAGGCAGAGTCTCCTGGGGGTCAAGGTTGAGTAGGTGGAGGGGCTCCTGCAAGCAGGCTGCTAAATGACTCAGTCTGTAGAGATTGGAATGGGGACAGGAAGGATAGTGAAAACCACCTACCTACTTTCTGCTCAGTGTGGCCACTGGGGTTCCCTGTAGAAAGTGTTTCTGCTGATGGGAGGCTGACAGAGGAATGGAGATGGGCTGGAAGAGAAGGCAGAGAGGGTCTATGGCAAAGAGTAAATCAGGGTCTACTCTGAGAAGTGGAGTCCCCAAGGAATGGAGGTGGGGTGGGGGAGGGGCTCCTGCAGACAGGCTGCTGTAGGATGAGGCATAGACAGGAATGAAAGGGCTGGGGCCTCTGGCTCCACACCAGGAATGTGACAGGAATGTGATCATAGCAATGAGAAAAGTAGCCAACACACCCACAAACAATCACTGTCCCCCTATAGGACTCATTTCCTCTATGCTTTAAGTTCAGCCTCCCAAGGTTCCTCATCTCCTATCCCTGAATGTTCCAGAACATGAAGGAGATAGTATCCTTATAAACTTTTATAGCTGGGTTTCCTCTCCACTCTTAAGGCAGACAAAATCGAACACTCATGATATTCTTTCTGCTTGTGTTTTACAACCTGTGAAATGGAGTTTCGTGGCCAACACTTGGAGACCTGGGGTGACCTCATCCTTCCCTGTGTCTGAGTTCACAAACGCTTTGGATCCATCATAGCTTGTTAGCAAGCTGGGTGCTTGTGGGACTTTGAGCTTTAGACACCATTTCTAAACATTATTATGAAAGAACTTCAGCTCACTCCGCTCCTCTCCAGCCACACCCTGGGACCAGCCCCAGGGATGCCATTTGATAAGCCCTTTGATGCTTTATACTTTACAATATTCATTCTACTCCAGGTTTCTCTGAGAAACAACACTATGGAACTCTTATAGTGCTCATACGCGGAACATCCCACAAATTATGCCTAAAGAAATTGTCTGACATTTCACTATTTATGAATGAATTTATTTCATTCTCCTCGGTTTGCATAGGCTAACTCTACAATATCAGAACATGCAACATGATCAATATCCAGCTATTATCAAACAGTGGGCATGTTCCTGGAAGTAAGTTCTTTTAATACCTTACAATATATGTTTCCAACCAAAAATATTTCTTTTTTATGAGACCTTTGCAGGGTAGACAAATTTCACCAAGAACCTAACAAGAGGCAGACTCATGGCATGGTATTCTCAGAGATATAGTGGACCACAGCGTGAGGGCTCTGTCAGACTTCAACATCTCAGGCTCAGAACATCTCACCTTCCTAAGCCAAGCCTGCAAGAATGGTGTGGCTGAAGGAATCCAGAAAAGATTTGGGGGAGGGGATGAGAAGATGGCTAAACTGGTAAATGCTTTTGTGTAGACTTTTTAACACTCATGCAAAGAGCCATATAAAAAAGGTGCCATGCGCTTGGAATTACAGCATGGAGAGGCAGAGACAGGAGACTCACTGGGACTTGCTGGATATCCAGTCTTGTCCAATCAATGAGCTCAGCGAGAGAACTCAAGTCAAAAAGTAAAGTGGAAAGCAACAGAAAACATGTAACATCAACTTCTGATATTTGCACACATGTGCATGTGCGCACGCGAATATGCACACTATATACACAGTGGGGAGGGGGCAGTTACAAGACAACTCTTCTACAGATGCTCATAGTCAGAAGCCTACGGAGTCTTTGATCTCTCTCATCTTTAACCTCCCTTTGAAATCAAGAGACAAGAAATATCTCAGTAACTAGGACAGTGGAGAAAGTGTTGCTCTTACCCTTGTAGCCCATTAAAAGCAACTCCAGAATTATAGACTATACCGAGGGAAATCCATGGCTATTTACTTGTGGTGCCATGTGTTAAGAAGATGGTCCCTGACCCCGTCCTCTCTGTGCCTGCACATCCTGAGAAGCAGAAAAGAAAACATTAATACGATGCCTAATAACTCTAAACAGATACTCAGAGAAACTAGTGTGAGCACCATGAGAAAGGCACCAACAGAAATAGCATCAAGGGTACCGGTGCAAGGGTCTGATGGTCTCTGCTAATTTAAAATGACAACAGTGGGAACAGCAAAAAGAACAGGAGAGAGACCCTGCCCCAAGTAAAGATGGCAGCACAGGCCAAGAAACAAAAGTACATGGTGAACAGGTTCAAAGAATGGACTCTGCAGAATGATCAGCAAGGCCACAGACACAGACACACAAACAGAGGAATGCTATGAACTCCTTGTAAGACCCACGGGCAGAAAGCAGAGTCAAGTCAGCCAAGAAGTTGCTGGCCTGGCCTAGCCTGAGCTACTCACTGTCACAACTGAACTCATTTGGACAAGGTGACCCTGGTAGGACGTAGTCATTTAACTATTTGTTTTATTACAGATATTAGCGACACTTCTAGTCCTAAAGAAGTTTGGTTGATCCTCCAAGACTGATGGAAACCCACAGCTAGCAGGAGTCTTCACATGCAGCCAAGGGCACACCACAGAGCCTGAATGTGAAGAATGTCTATGTCCCAGGCAGGCCTGACAGGTAAAATTCCAGATTATCACTATTATTATTATTATCATTATTAGTATTGTTGTTGTTATTATTATTGCCTTTCCCTTTCTTAAACACAGGGACTGGTAAACTGGGGATACATGGAGGTCAACTCTAGCTGGCTGGAGGTATGCAGCCACACCCTCCGTCTACCGACTATCTGCGGCTACCCCTGCTGCAATGACAGGTGGAGACAGGAGCCCTTGGCTCACCTGTGTCACAGTCTTTCTCCTTTCCCCTTGCAGACTAATGTCCAGCTGTGGTCCTAACTCCAGAGAGTGTCTGAGTCACCATCTCATCCATCAGTCCAGGGCCCAGGTCCCACTAAAGACTCATTCAGGTTTTGTTGGGGAGTTTGGGGGGATTTGTTGTTATCGTTTTCACCCTATTGGTAGCATTAGGCTTTTGGATGCAAACCAAATAATATTATAGATGTCTAAAGAGAGAGTTATGGAGGCCAGAGAGATAGCTCAGCAGACAAGAGCACTTTCTGCTTTGCCAGAGGACCAGAATTCAGTTCCCAGCACCCATGCCAGATGGCTCACAACTACCTGTAATTCCAGCTCCAGGGGAATCTGATGCCCTCTTCTGGCCTCCTCAGGCTCCTGCACTCACATGCACAGACAAACACACACTGTACTGTTTGAACCAGAATGTCCTCATAGACTCCCATATTTGAATACTTGGTCCCCAGTTGGTGACACAGTCTGGGGATGTTTAGAAGGTGGAGCCTTGTAAAGAAATATGTTACTGAGGACAGGCTTTGAGAGTTGACAATTTGTGCCATTTCTAGTTCACTCTTCCTGCTTCATGTGTATGGTAAAGGATATGTCTTAGTTAGGGTTTCCATTGCTGTGAAGAGACACCACGACCAGGGCAACTCTTATAAAGGAAAATATTTCATTGGTGCTGGCTTACAGTTCAGAGGCTTAGTCTATTGCCATCACGGTGGGAAGCATAATGGCACACAGGCAAACATGGTGCTGGAGAAGGAGCCAAAAGTTCTACATTTAGATCAGCAGGAAGCAGGAAGAGAGAGTGAGACTAAGTCTGGCTTGAGCATCTGAAACCTCAAAGCCAGTGCCCAGTGGCACACTTCCTCCAACGAGGCCACACCTACCCCAACAAGACCACACATCCTAATACTGCCACTCCTATGAGCCTATGGGAGCCATTTTAATTCACACCACCACAGGATGTGTGTTCTCAGCTTCTCATACCAACCACCATACTATCACTTGTCCCCATGCCTTTGTTCCCACCATGACTCTCTATCCTTCTGGAACCATAAGCCAAAATGAACTCTCTTGTTCTTAAGTTGCCGTTAAGATGGGTTATCACAGCAACAGAAAGCTAACGCTCACACACAATTTAAAATAACAAAATAAACCTTTCTTTAAACAGAGCTGTGATTCTTCCCTTTCCCTCCATTCTCTTTCTTGAAATAATCAGTGTTAATATTTCAAGTCTTCCATGCTTTTCTAAAGGTATCTTTCTTTAAAAAGGAAAAACAACTATTGTAACAATAAAATTGAAAGAATAAACTATTTAATATTTAACACTCAGAGCACATTAATTCATCAAGAATTTTTTTTTTTAAACCTCTGTTTTTAGCACCGTGCTAAGTGCTGAAGAATGAATTTAAAATTCCCTAGGAAAAATACCCGGTTAGTAAATATTATCTGTCACTTCCTTTGATGGGGTGGTTAATGAGTACCCATTCTCAACAAGATGATAAGAAGTCAACGGGAAGCAGCAGGAAGGCAACTCAAGGATAGGAGACTTTGATGCTGGGAGGGTTATGAAATGGTTAATTGTTCTGTTCCCTGTATCTCAAACTAAGATCCTTCTCAACCCAAGAGAAAGTCACAGCTCAGTGAGCACCTTCTAAGCTCCTAGGTGGTCATTTATCACACTCATCAAGGAGGGTGGCCCCTTCCTCAGGGAGCTGCTGAGTGCTGCATGACTTTTCCTGGCAAATTGTGGACAGATGCCTATTTGCTCCAGATAGAGAGTCAATGACAGACCTAAGAAATGATCCAAGTCCAGATTAATGAGTTCACTAGATTCACAGGAGCACGGGCAAGGAATCACCCTTGAGAACATGCAGGAGGAATTACCCACAAGAACACAGGGAAGGATATGACAGGAACATGGATGAAGGGTTGCTCGCATCAGCTTGGGAAAGAGATAATTCACATGATCATGGGGGAGGGGCTATTTACAAGATCATGTGTCATGGGTTACCCACAGGAGCATGGGGGTGGGATTAATGACAGGACCATGGGTGACCCAAAACAACTTCATCACTGACAAGTCTCACCCGAGCGTGAGTGACCACCTCCCAAAAGCTACATCAGTGGAATCCCCAACCCAGTCACCCTTCCCCCCCCTAAACTCTAGCATCTCCTAAGGCGGTGTACAGCTGAGGAAGGGTTGCATGTAGGCAAAGAAAGAAATGGTTCAAATTGGAATCTCACATGTCTAACGACCACCCACTTTCTAGGAGGGGTTGTAATAGACCTGATCTTGAATACTCACAAAGGTGCCCACTGTTGCTCGGATGTCAAGGCAGCAACAGTCACGTCATGCCCAAGGACAGTTCCACAATAGTGAGGTTGTGCTTTTCTGTGCCCTAGAGGTAGGAAACACTGCAGCTCCAGCATGAGAGACAATTGGAAATTAAAGCATAAGACAGAGGACCCTGAGCAACTTGGGTTTGGGGTGGTGCAGGAGAGGAGAGGTATACGGGGAAAATGATATAACGTGGTGCTGAGGGGTGAGATGCTGAGGGGGAACACATGACCAGGCCTCTGGCCTGAGCAAGTGGGTGAAAGGGACAGTTGCTTTTCACTGAAAGAGAGAACAGCAGCTGAGCAGGCAGGAAGGAGGGCTCCTGAGTTCAGCTGGAGACAAGATGCGGTTGAGGTACTGTGTGGAGGGAACAGTTCCCTGGGCTCACACTGAAAGTTTGACCTCATTAATGGAAAAAAATTACTCCAAAATCAATCCTCAGTCAGGGCTACCTTTTCCCCCAGGGAACATTTGGCAGTGCCTGGAGATACATAACCATGGAGATGCTACAGGCATCATGGGAAAGGGACAGAGAGTCAACCAACATCCTGTGATATAGAAGGTATCATCTCCCCAAGGAAGAGTTAAACAACCCTGAACTGTTAATAGCATGGGGTTAAGAAGCTCCACCCTGGACTAAATGCTGCTCTGATCCTACCTGACAAAACTGTAAAGCATCCATTTTAAATATCTGCACTCTACAACAAAACTCAGAATGTTTATGAATACAAACATGTCCAAGGAGCCAAAATTTAAATCTTTCAATGTCCAGCATCCAATCAAAGAATATCAATAATACAAATAAGCAGGAAAATAAAATTCATAAGGAATAAAAAAATCAACCAATTAAAAGCAATGCAGTTAAGAAACAAAAAAGCTAAAAAAAATTTTTTAAAAAGTTGGACAGTGACACATGCCTTTAATCCCAGCACTCAGGAGGCAGAGGCAGGTGGATCTCTGTGCGTTCAAGGCCAGCCTGGTCTACAGAGTGAGTTCCAGGGCAGTCAGAGTTACAACAGAGAAACCCCAGCTTGAAAAAACCAAAAATAAAAAAAGAAGAAAGAAAACCGCCAATTCATAAACAAGAATATTTAAAGAGTTTTAATGGTACTCCACATCTTGAAGAAGCTACACTGGAGACTGGATGTGTCCCCACCACACTCCACCTCAAGCCAAGTCTCAGAAGGCATCAAAGAACAGGGAGCAGAAAGCTTTTAAGAGTCATTGTTTGGAGCGGAATGAGCAAAGCAGTGTCTCTGGGCATGACATGGCATTGTACACAAGGACTCACAGCGGCTGTGTTCATAGGATCAAGCCAATCAAAATTCCAGCATGGAAGAGGGAGGGGCTCCCAAGGCCCCACCCCTAGCTGAGGAACCATGGGTAATTGATGGCTGCAGAAGGAGGAAGAGTCCGTTTTGTTCAGGGATATGGCCCCTGGAAGGTGGACCAGGCTCCAGTGGATGGCCCCACACCACCCCACACCCCACACCCCACACCCCACACCCCACACCCCACACCCCACACCCCACACCCCACACCCCACACCCCTGCACACATAAGCAGCAATGATTTGACTCAATGGGTTAAAAACAAAAGATATAAAATTTGGAGAGGTATTATTAGGGGAAGTCTGGGAGACATAGAGGAGGGAATTGGAGATGGGTATGATCAAAATACATTGTACACATCTACGAAACTCTGAACTGATAAATAAAAATGTTAAAATATAAATAAGGATGTAAATAAAAAAGATTGAGTGTATGTAGAGATGAAAACTGCTAACAGCTGAGATGTAAAATACGCAATGAGACTAATAGGAGAGCAGGGCGAACCTGAAGGCATGTGAGTAGAATAGTCAAAGGACGAAAGAGAATCTAAAAAATGAGAAAAAAAATACAATGTGCCAATACACGGAAGCAGTCCAACACACACGCAGTCAGAGTCCCAGATGGGGAGGCAATCGGAATGGATGGGAGAAGGCAGAGTACTTGAAGGAATAAATGCCGAATAAGTGTTTGATGAAAGCCCTAAGTTTGATGACCTCAAGATGAAGGAAATGTAATCTTTTTAGGTTTCACTAGGCGCTCAACACCCCATGTACCAGACACATCTGCCAACCTCTCTGTTGTAGGTTGAGTAACAACTGCTGAAAAACGACCTGCCGTCCTAGACACTCGCTGACTATAAACATGAAAGTGTTCGATTCTTTTCTCGTTGCTGTGACAAATTACCTGACAAAAGCTGCTAAGGAGGGGAAAGGTTTATTTTGGCTCAGAGTTTCAGGATATGGTCCACCATGGTGGGGAATTCATGGCGACAGGAGGCAGCAACTGGTCATATTACATGGGGAGATATCCGGAGATGGCAACACCAAAACCTAAAGAGAGAGCCCTTCAGAAGAACCTCCCTGGGCCTTCTGGGAAAACCCTGACAGGCCAACAACCTGATTTTTTTTTTTTTTTTTTACTTCTGTCCCATTCAACTGGGAAGGGAAAAGTTTGTGTTTACATTGGGTTAAGCCACTTTCTTGTGGTCATGTGTTACAACAGCCCCGCAAAACACACCTCCGCAGGGCCTGCCAGAATCAGTCAGGACTATTTTTGCCAAATTTACTCTGGCACACTCCCCCTGCCTGAGAGTAGAAAAATGTCACAATTGAAAAGGACTTGATGAATCCAGACAGAAAGAATTTCTCGCCCTAGATTACAGCCATTTCTTATCCACCTCCCCCACACCAGTCTGACCTGAAACCACAGAGCTGGGATACTAGGGAAATGGTTCAAAGGGGAGTTAAAATGTCTAGAAAATAATCCTGCTACTCAAAGCTCCTGACAACATTTTCCTTCAGTATAGCAGAAGGACCAAGCAGATGAAGCTCCTAGGGAGCATGCCAATCACTCAAGGAAAACAATGACCTTTGACACACAGAACTTCTGTACCCACAGGCAATGGTCAGAGGCTCCTGGTGGGAGAGAGGACCCTGGGGGCCTGAAGCCCATCCCTATACATGCTGTAGTCTGCAGCAAAGTGTTTGAGCACATGAAACCCTTTAATTCTGAAATGGAATCCATTTATGGATTCTAAGCACATGAGAGCAAAACCTAGAGAATGGCGCAGAAGCACATGCAAAGACGGAGAAGGGAGGTGAGCAAGAGGGGCTATGGGACCTTGAAGCAACTCAGTGCCCTAATTAGCAGCCAGCCAACTATTTCACACCCAGATGTTCAGTAAGACATTACATCTTCCAGGGTTTTTTTTTTTTCAGTTGTGTGTGTAAGAGTGTGTGTGTGCGAGTGCGTGCATATGTGTGTGTGTGTATGTGTGTGCGTGTATATGTGTGTTGTGTGGTGAAGGAAGGCTTGTGACTGAATGCCTGGCTTCAGGATTCCTAGGTGCGGATGGAGGGAAACAAGCCTGGGTCTACAGCAGCAGAGACAGCAGCTACTTGGAGCTGGTCCTTGTCTGGTCTATTTTTAGCAGCAATGCACCATGACTCTGTGCTCTCCCCTAATACAACTGACAGCAGCATGATCCCACTGGGATCTGTAACCACAGCTAAGGATTTGCGGCGTCTCAGATCCTCTCAGACAAATAACGAAGCACTTCTGGGCTGCTGAGACATTCAAACGTTGTATATTATTTTCCAGAATTTAAGAGGCAAAAGGGAAGGAAAAGATTCGATATATCAACATTGTCTCTTCTTGGGGACTTTTAAGCAGTCCCTCCAGACACCATAAAGCCTAAGAACTAAGTAAACAGATGCCAAGATAGCACACAACTGTGATTAATATTTTCTAGCATTAGTAAATACCAAAATTAATGCTAAGGTTGGCATGGATGCAGTCTCTACGTCCATTTGAAGCTATAGAGCAGGTAGATCTTAAGCAGAATAAGTCAAATGATACTAATGCTCTCTTTAAAGGGTGTGGTATCACAGATACCAGAATTAATATGAGATGATAAGATGTTATAAGATCACCAGGAGGTCATAGTTGTCCTGGAAACTCTAGTTATTTCCTATTTTTAAATGTAAGAAATGACTACAGGCATGTTCAAAAACTCTTAGAATGTCAAATCTGGCATGTTGGGGAAGGGAGGAGACTTTGATCCAATTAAGCAATGAAAAATCATGATGATTACAGAGATCACTTTAACAATCATGGACTGGAACTGGAGAGATGGCTCACCAGTTAAGAGTACCTATTTAATCCAAGTTTGGTTCCCACATCAGGTGGCTCACAACCATGTTTAACTCCCGGGATCCAATGCCCTCTTCTGGATTCTGTGGTACCTGCATTCATATAACAGATACACACACACACACACACACACACACACACACACACACACAAATCTTAAAAATATTAAGGAAATATCGTCATGTGCCAAAACATGGCTGAACCTCAAGGATATTGTGTTAAGTGAAAAAGTCAGTTATAAAAACACAAATATTAGCCAGATGTGGCAATACTTAGTGCCTAAGCAATGGGGAGGATGAGCAGAAGCAGATCAAGGACTGGTCTGTAGGCAAGTATACGGACATGGTCTTGATTAATGATTGATGTGGGAGGTCCCAGCTCACAGTGGGTGGTGCCAACTCTGGGCAGGTGGTCCTGAGTTACAAAAGAAAGCAAGCTGAGTGAACCATGGGGAGTAAGTCAGTACGCAGAGCTCCTCCATATTCTCTGCTCCTACTTCCAGGTTCCCGCTAGAATTCTTGCCCTGACTTCCTTCAGTGATAGAATGTAACCTGAAAATTGTAGCTGAAGTACATCCTTTCCTCCCCAAGTTGCATTTGGTCTTGGTGTTTTATAAAAGAACACCAATAGAAACCTAACTAAGATAGTACTTATTTAGGGTGGGTAGACAGATGCTTGTGTCTCCCCGGGAAGTCACACAACAGTGGGACAACTCTGAGGCAGTTTGCTGTCTTCTGGGCAGCCCACAGTAAGAACCTACTCATTAACACACCATGTATTCACTTGCCCCATTCCCTGTGCCATTACCCACCTCCCTGCTGGTGCTTCCTGGGACCAGACAAGCAGCTTACATGCATCTCTTTGTCACCACGTTTGCTGTGGTGAGAGCCTAGGCAAAACAAGACATTTGGAATGATGGCTGCCCAAACCATGTGCTATCCAACCCCTGAGTGTCCAAAGAGCTCTAAGATGAAAACAAAACACAAAAACAGAAGCACCTCAGAAGAGCCGACACTACTCCAGGCAGCTTTAATCCTGCCTTATGTTTACCATGATGCCTCAAAATGTTTCCAAAAAGCAAAATATGACACAATAAAGTTGCACCTGTAAAATGCAAAACTTGGGAAACCACCAGGATAGATGACCTGTCATTTTCTCTGGAGCCCTTCTTACTTCTAACATTTGGAGCTCTGTTAACGCTTCTGAAAAGTTCACACTCGAGGGAATGGTCCACATTCAGTTTCTGTTTTGTTTGTCAAAAATATTTTTCAAGATTTCTTTCTTTTTATCTTATACAGAGAAGTGTCTTGTCTGCATGTGTGTAAGTGCACTGTGTTCACACCTGGTACCCACAGAGGCCTTAAAGAGGTAGGGAATCCTGTGGAGCCAGACTTATGAATGTAAGCAGCCACATGAATTCCGGGAATTGAACCCAGGTTCTCTGGGAGAACAGAAGTGCTCTTAATTGCTAAGCCGTCTCCCCAGCATTTTGAATATAGATCCTAATAAGTACAGAGGTTGATAGACAAGCTTAGGGAGGGGATAAGGCGTACCCATGTGTCCCCCGCATTTAGTTTTCTTCTACAAACTGTGACAACGGACGTGATGGGAACTGCTAAAACAGGAAGGTTTTCCAGAAACTTGGACTCATTGAGTTGGACTCTTTGAGACACCGTCACGCTTAGACACCATAGCCTGGAGAACAACCCTTCCTTCTAGAAGGTGGATCCCTGCTCAAAGGACCTGTTTCTCTGCAGCTACTCCAGGCTTCAACTCAGGTAAATGGCTTAGAAGGAAACTGCACCCCTTCCTTCCCCCCCAATAGAAACAGACCAAGTACTCCACATTTTGCCTGATACCTCAAGCTGGGAAGTGTTTGCTTCTAATAAACTAGATCACGTTTAGCTTGGCTCCAAGATATATCCTTATAGACAAAAATATTTCATAATTATCATCCCCTGCTCTCCAGCACTCACAGTCAGCCCGCTGGCTGCAGAACTCTCCAGCTCTGTCCCTGTTAAGGTCTTCTACCCTGACTGGATCAGTTGCCTCCTCACCACCATCACCGCCACTGCCACCCCCACCCCAGTCAACCACATTCAGATCCTCAGCACATTCCCTCTTCCTTTTTTCTTTTCCACCTTCTCTCCAACTCCTGAAACCACTACACTGCAACACGGGGGGATTCTATCATCAGCCAAGTCCTCATCAAAGTCTCTAGCTCCCAAAGGTGAGGGGACCAGCGCCCCCTAGTGGTGGTGGCACTGACCTCGGCTCTCTGCTCTGTAAAATCCTCATTTTCCCATAGATAGCCTCTTTCCACACCCAGAAATAACTAACCAATCTAGTGTTCAGATCCTGACCAATCAGAGAGAGCCCCTAGCCACTCCCCATTTGATTTAAAAGACCCTGTGACAGCATTTGAGAGTGGCCTTTTTTTTTTTTTTTTTTTTAAATTGGCTGGCCCTGGAATGCCAGAATGTACTCATTGGAAATAAACTGCTTTGTTTGGCCACATATTTCTCTCAGTGTCTACATGAGCCATTTTCAGGACTCAACAAGGCAGTGGTTTCTAATGCTTCGACCCTTTAATACAGTTCCTCATTGTTGTGGTGACCTCAACCATAAATTTTTTCTCATCGCTACTGCATAACTGTAATTTTGCTACTGTTATGGATCATGATGTAAATATCTGGAATGTTGATGGTCTTACGTGACCCCTGTGAAAAGGTCATTAGACCCCAAAGGGGTCATGACCCACAGATTGAGAACTACTGCCCTAAGGGCTCCTTTGATTCGGCCAACACAGATTCATTCCCAAGGAAGAGTTGCTTTTTATCTAAGGCAAGTCCACCATTTTCTTCCTGTTTTTGAGGATTTCTTGCCAGCCGCTGTGTAGTAGTGCTGGCACAGGAGCTGTGCTTCATATTGATCCCTAGGATGCAGTCAAGGTCTGCTGTAATCCATAATTAAAGGAGAAGGTCTCCAAAGCCGGTCCCCGGGAGCTAATCCCCAGCCCTTCCCATGCTGCCTCTTTGACAACCAAACACCTTACAACGGTCTAAGGTTAGACCTTAACCTTTTCATCACTTCTATCTACCAAAACAGAAAACTCAAGTTTAAAACAAGAATCTAGTAATTTGAAGTATCTTTCACGGTTACATGCCCCAGGGGTTGTCTTTAGACCGTTGCAGATTGACAGTGAAAAGGAGACTTGTGGATACCTCTTTCTCTGTATCCCGTCTTTTAGGTAATTGTTTCCTGTGGTGTTTTTTTAACACTAGTCTGCTTGAACCCAGCCATTCTGACAGGAAGCCCATTGATTACATATTAAGGGGAGGTTGAGCAGAAGTACACGATTTGACGTGTACCAAAAGAGGGAATTGGAAGGGATCTAAAACAACAATCTCACTTCCCTGGTCCATTAACCCACTCTGGGGTGCATAGATCCCATTGATCTATACCTGGGCTATGCACCAATGGCCGACCCGGTGCCCCAGGGCAGGCCCCCTTGCTGCCATGAAGCATATGCCAGTCTGTCTGTTGCCCTTTCCTTACATTCTCTTCCCACAATCCTCTGTGTATTTCCCTTTCACCCCACTTCTTCCTCCCCCATCTCTTTCTCGCTTTCACTTTCCTGTGCTCTCTCTCTGCATTGATGTACAGTTCACAGGTGTGCAGGTTCACATTTGTGTTCTGTGCACATGTATGAATATGTGTGTGGAGGCCAGAGGACAACCTCAGGTGTCATTCCCCAGGACGTCCATGTTTTTTGTTTATTTGTGATAGGTCCCTCACTGGCCTGGAGCTCATCAAGCAGATCAGGTGCTGGCCAGCAGGCCCCCGGGACCCACCTATCTCGGCATCTCAAGCACTGTGAAAAGCATATACCACCACACCCAGCTTTTTTAAAATATAGATTCTGGTTCTCTTGCTGGCAAGTATTTTGACTTGGCCATCTTTTTAGCTCTCTTCCCTTCCCTCCTTAGTATACCTTCTTAAAACCATTGTACTGCAGAACAGGAACCTGACTTAAGCTCACCATGACCTTTAAGTCATCTATATGAAATTCACTCAGCCTGAGCCATTAGAAATCACTTTTTTTATCCAGCATGTATCTCCCTGAATCTTTCACCTGGAGGCCCTGGCTATCGGCTTTCTGTGTCCCCTGACAAGTACAATCCCTCTGTGTGTGACAGCCCACAAGGCAGCCCTCTCTCTAGGCTGCACACTCTCATCACTGAGCTTTAAATTCCTTCATCCCCTGGGCTCTCTTGAGACTGACTCCTTTACCATAGTGTGTCTCAAACCTCATAGGTACAGAGACTGCTTTTGCTATCCTACTATGTGAAGGTAGCTGCAACTTAGCCTTAATAATTTTGTGCCTCTGAATTCCTAATCTTGGTATCTAGGCCTTGTAATGGCTTAGAATATAAAGGCTTAGAATGATTTACTAATCCAGTATGTATGTTGGATGTAATCCCACAGTAAGATAGTTGTCCTCTTGAAGGCACACCCTATGACCTATTCCTCATTGTGTCATCAAGAGCAAAGCCTGGTTCACAAAGAGAGCCTCCCTCAATCCTCCCAGCTGCCATTAGCCAGCTATGGGCACTAATGGCTGATAACCTTCCATGATGGCTCCTGGTGTGCACATTCTAAGAAGGAACTGGGCTGTCTTGCTCTGAGGCTAAAGAGATAGCCACTTCTTACCAGTTCTTGTCTATTAGGACAAGTTTTTTTACATCAGAAGTCTATGCATCTGACTCTGTGGCAGCCATAAGAAGTAGTGTCTTTAAACTTTGTATCCTCCAAACTTACCACTGACCTCTTGAACAAATTCCTCCACAATTAGGATCCAGGCTTTAACTCCCTTCAGGGTTTTTCATGTAACTTGTGTGCACAGAAATATTTGGAAACTTTAAGATCATTTTCTTCCTGTAACAAGCCTAATTTCCGCTTTATGGAAAAATGACGCTACCTATTACAGTTTCAAGGTGAAATGTCCCCCACAGGCTCACATGTTCAAACACTTGTCTCCAGCTGGTGGCGCTGTTTGGGAAGGTTGTGGAACCTGTAGGAGGTGAAACCTCACTAGAAGTGAGTCAGGAGGTTTTATATCTCCTCCCCACTTCTATCTTCTTGTCTGCTTCCTGGTTACAGATGCAATATGACCCGTGACCTCACACTCCTGCCAACAATGATGGACTGTATCCTCTCAAACTGTAAGCCCAAATAAACACTTCTGCCTTTAAGTTGCTTCTTGTCAGATATTTGGTCACAGCAATGATAAAAACAACTGTATTATTCAGGGTTCTCTAGAGTAATAAAACTTAAAGAATGATTCTATATAAGAGAGAGAGAGTGTGAGAGAGAGAGAGAGAGAAAAAGGGGATTTATTAGAAGAACTTATAGTCTGTGGTCCAGCTAATCCAACAATCACTGGCTGTGAAGGGAAAGTCCAAGAATCCAGTAGTTGCTCAGTCCACAAGAGTGGATGTCTCAGCTGGTCTTCAGTATACACTGGAAGCACAAAGAAGTCAGCTCTATGCCAATGAAGAAATGGACTTTCTATCAAGGCAAGAGCAAGCAGACAAAGAGCAGAAGCTTCTTTCTTCCATGCCCTTATGAAGGCTTCCAGCAGAAGGTGTGGCCCAGAAAAAAAGCACGTGCCTTCCCAACTCAAGATCCTGATTAATGGCTTGTGTCGTCCTACCTCAAAGATCTGAATTAGAATTAGATCTATCTACTTCAAATTAAGCAAAAAATCCCTCACAAGTGTACCCTCCATTTTTAGATTTTAGTTCATTCCAGATGTAGCCAAGTCGACAACCAAGAATAGCCCATCACAGCAACACACTACTCAGAACAGTGGGAATGGCATTCCCTTAGGATGCTTGATAACAAGGGAGGAGGAAGGCAATGGGACAGAGGCAGACAGAGGACTTGAGGAAAGCCTTTGGTGGGAAACACAAAAGTGTGTTATCATATCAGGAACTAGAAGAAGTCTAGGGGTGTTTCCTTCCTCTTAGCCCTGCAGTATTTCTGGAGACCAAAAAGTGAGCAGAAGGGGAGGAGGTTGGATTGCATGAGAAGCACACAGGAAAACAGAGATATCAAGAAGAACCAGGTTCAAATCCCTCTGTCCTCACAGGCACCATGGCCTTGGCTTCACGCCTGAGGCTGCGCTGAACGAGAATGGATGCTGAGAAGCCCAGTGGAGTGCATGACACATCGTTCCTTCTTGCTTAGATGGTAGAGGAACCCAAGAGGGTGCCCTTTCCTTGAGACCCCTGCGAGGGACAACCTTGCACTTCATCACATATGGGACTAGGAGTTGTTTTAATGTATATTGTTTATCATCATTATTGGGGGTGGCACATACATCGTGATATATATGGAGTTCAGAGGACATTATATATTCGGTTCTCTCTTTCCACCTTTCGTAGGTCCTGAGATCAAACTCAGACCCTCAGGCCTAGCTAGCAAGTACTTCATCCAGTTGAGTGGTCTCTTCAACACAATACAACTTTTAAATATTGGATACATTTTCCTTTTACTTTATGTGCATGTTTTAAAATAAATGATATTATATCCTATTAGAAAAATTATATTTCCAATTTTTGGGTCCCTATGTGTCTCCACTAAACTATCAGAAATCTTTTTGAGATAGCCCAACTTAAGAGGGCATCAAAATCAGATTGCAAGAAGACAACCTGTAACAACCAACATGGAGAATGCATCATTTTTCAAAACAGAATATTTAGAAACTTAAGAGGGTGGAACTGAACAAATCACTCTAAATTCAACATTGGGTCAAAGACTCTGTTGAACGCTATCTGTCCGCTGTCAACATTCAGGCAATAGGCTTGCCGGGTCTGTGTGTTTCTGCTTGAGTTTACAGCTTCCATGATGGCCAATAAGAAGTTCCCACTTGTCCCCTTAGTCCCACCATCTAATGAAAACCCCAACGATAGCAATAGCCAACTGCATGAAAGACTCAGAACCACTGAGCCAGCACTTCATACCCTTAGCACAACCAGTTCTGCTATAAGCTGTGTACGTGGGATGCTGCTATTTTCACCATGTTAAACATAAAGAAGCGGAGGCTCAAAAAGACATGAAAATCTGAGGTGGTCATGGTGGGAAGAAGGTCTCCAGAGACAGCGTGAGGGGGATGGGAGAGAGGGAGTGGGGATTGCCGTCAAAAGACATTGCATACTTGCATGAAAGTCAAAGAGTAAGTTAGAATTATGTTTGAATGCACTATTAAATAAAAAATGTTAAAGCTGAGTGTGGCGGCGCACACCCTTAATCCCAGCACTCGGGAGGCAGAGGCAGGAAGAACTCTGTAAGTCTGAGGCCAGCTTGGTCTACACAGTGAGTTCCAGGACAGCCAGAGTTACAACAGAGAAACCCTGTCTTGAAAAACATTAACGTAAAATAAAAAGTTAAAAATAAAGGTGTTGAGTCTCAGAAGCACCAAACGAGTGGCCCAAAGCAACACGGTGAGGTGAAAGAAGCCGTAGATCCCAAAGACAGCTGCAGAAGCCACACTGTTAACCCAAGCATCTTACTGCCTTTGTGTGACTCTGCCCAGTCAGCAAAACCCTATGGGAAGTCTTGTCAACTCTACTGGATTTACAGTCACCATGGAAATACATCACGGGATGTATCTTTGAGGGAGTTTCCAGAAAGTTTAACCAAGCAAGGAAGAGACTCCTTGACTGTAGGAAGCACCAGTCCCAGAGTGAAAAACAGTGAGGAAGTGAGCTGGAGAGACGCGCAGCAGTTAAGAGCACTGGCTGCTCTTGCCGAGGACCTGGGTTTGATTCCCCGCAATCACATATAAGTTTGCAACTGTCTGGAGCTCCAGATCTGGGGAATCTGGTATCCTTTTCCAACCCCCTCAAGCACAAGGCACACACATGGCATATGCATATCCATGCATGCAAAACCCTCAAACATACAAAACAAATTTTAGAAAGAAATTGAGCGTGGCTTGAAACCACGTAAGTAAGCCCCAAAAGCTAGCTGGGGCAGCAGCTTTCCTTCACCTCAAGCTCACACTATCAATCAGCACTTTATTCAAACGTACTTCATATACATTTCCAATTTGCCTCACCTTCACACAGGTCTTCAAGCGGTGTTTGCCATATGACAAACCTTGTGCGATCAGCTGTCATTCTCCCCATCACCGTTAACAGTACCGCTATCATCTGTGAACACATTTCCTCTCCGACACTGGAGGGTCTCAAGGGCTGGAACTGTCTCATCCATTTCCATTTGCCCAGTGCCTGGCACAGACTATGGCATACAAGGCCTCAAAATTGACTAAAAAACCAGTGGCATGCCTCAGCAGGCAAAGGTGCTTGTCACAAAGTCTGTCTACCTGATTTCGACCCCTCAGAAGCACATAATAGAAGGAAAAAACTGACTCCCCCAACCTGTCCTCTGAATTCCACATACCATGACATCTTAATATATGAAGACACCCATGTGTATGCACATGCATACACACACATACGCGCATACACACACACACGTTATTGAAAAGGGCAGTTCCATTTCCTGACCCTAGGCATAGAGCTATTTCTGACCTTGTCAAGCTTGCTTACTAAATTTGAGCTAAGCCTTGGGTTGTTCTGTCTCTCAGCTACCACAGTCAGTTGGGTGCTGTAGCCAGCGCTACTGAAATCATCTGGAATAATTGAATGGAATTGTGTACCTGAAATATGGTACACAAGGAGCCCATGCCAACACTCCATAAGAATTCACCATCAATCAGGGGCAAAAAGAAGGGTCATTTATTTTCCATGGTTACTGTCAGCATGTCTGCGGTGCAACCCTTTAGGAACCTAATTTCCAACAGAAAATAGTTGGCTGCCAAAATCAAATCATCTTTTCGCAGATCAATTGTGCTTGAGGAAATGAATTATGTGTGCCAAACCAATATGCAACAATGAGTTTTTTAATTTGCAAATAATTAAATTTCTCATCATAATACTAATCATGTTTCTGACAGACCATGTCGATACATCCCACAATTTCTCCTAATCAATTCTCTACTGATACAAATGTATTGTTCTTGTTTCTCAATTCAACTCTGCAGAACTAGTTTTGAACAGAATTCTAGAAGAAAAAAAAAGTGTTTTTTGATATTTTCCATCTAGAGATTCAAATCACATTTAGAGGAGTTAAAAACCTAAGCCAGCATCCCAGCTGGAAATGCAGTCTCAGTGCCCACATAAAGGGCAAAAAAAAAAAATAATAATCAGCAACTTAGGCCAAGGAGATAGCTCATCAGATAAAGGCTCTTGTCACCAAGCCTGGTGGCCTGAGTTCTGTCCTCCGGACCTACATAGTAGAAGGAGAGAACCGAGTCCATGAAGTTGTCTCGGTCCTCCACCATTCCTGCATGCACTCACATATTGAAACAAAATCAATAAATGTAAAAGAGAAAAGTCTTTAAAGATCACATCTTGACACTCGTCAAAGAAGCTACACATGTACGCTTTCATCCACTGTCTCTCTAAATCCCTAAATAAGTACAAAGAAAGGGAAAGCTATGGAGAGTTATAAACCAGTAAAGTAAGTCATCTCTACCTGCATTCGCTTCAGAAATAACCCCTTCAAAACTCTTCTGGGCTCTCCCTGACTACTCAAGGATCCTTTCTGGACACTGGTGTGCTCTGTGCCAGCCGTATACTTCCTGGAAACTTATCCAAAGAATATCTGAGCTCTCTCACAGGTGAGAGAACGCTTTCATGTTGTGGCTTTTGAGCCAGTACAGTGGCCAAGTCAACCCCGGGGAGAACATCATGGGCTCGTGGGCCTGAGGTGGTTTTGTCTTTCAAGGGCAGAGAGATGCTAAAGTGAGGTTTATGATCATCTCAGCTTACATCTGAGTTTCTAACTGTTGGGGAAATATGGAAGTCTGCAGGGAACAATTCCTAATACATAGACATCGGAATATATTCAAATACTCAAGAGCCTAGTCTTGCCTCTGAGCACCCTCTGATTCAATTCTGTTTGGACTCAGGATTTCTGAGGTGTATATAGGACTGGACCTGCCAGTCTTACTAGGACCCTTCGCCACTGTCCATGATCACCCACCCATTCGTGTTAGAAGATGCATATCATGAGCAATGAGAGATGTCACCCCTCTCTTCCTGAAGCTCACCTGATTTCCTCTATAAACAATATAAACAAATAGTTCTGGGCTAAAGAGATGGCTCTACAGTTAAGAGCACTTGTTTCTCTAGGGGGAGGAACCAGGTTCAATTCCCAGCACCCACATGGAAGCTTGCCACCATCTGTAACTTCATTTCCAGGAAACCTAATGCTCTTTTCTGGCTTCTGTAGACACAAGGCACACAAGTGATGCACATTACACATATGCAGTCAAACACTCATACACATAAAATAATTTTTAAAATCAGATAGATAGACAGACATGCAGATGATAGAGTTTATGTGTACCAAGACAATATCCTTGAACTACTATATCTCTCCAAGGGGTTCATGGGTTTTGGTGTGTGTTTCTTATTAGTTAGTTGGTTGATTTTCTTTTCTTGAGATAGGGTGTCAACTATGTAATCCAAGCTAGCTTGGAGCTCACTATTTAGTAACTGGAAAGCCTTTCTATTCCCCAAAAGCCTATTCAGTTAGAGGTGTGGATGCCTAACTGGTGAAATTTTTTTATGAGAGTGTTTTCCAGACTCTGTTTGGGGTCCAACTATCAAAAGCAAATGCGCTTGAGAGATGGCACTGCCAGGAAGCTTAGGGGACACTGTGGAGGGGTAACAGCAATGGAGTCAGCGTCCTTGCCGGGGACAGTGCTATATCCACAATGAGTACCCGCAGCAGGCAGAGTGACAGGATGTCCTCAAGCAACCTCCAGTCCGTGACTGGTGAAGGAGTGGAGCAAACGTCAGGGACACTGCAGCTGATAGGCTCACTTATAGGCATATAGAAAGCACATCTTTGAGACTGTAAAATATCTGTAGAAAATGCTTTAAAGAGTTAAGTCAGTGTCTGGAAAGGCTTTAAGAAATCATTGTAAGGAGCTGGAGAGATGACTCAGTGCTTCAGAGTGCTTCCTGCTCTTGCAGAGGAGCCAAGTTTGGCTTTCAGCACCCATACTGGGTAGCTCACACAGCTTATAACTCTAGCTTCAGTAGCTCTGACAGCCTCTTGGAGCCTCCGTGGGCACCACACACAGCATACATCCACACAAACACACATATACATATGACCTAAAATATATGTTTAGGTTATGATTTGCATTTAACTGTAATTACAAGTAATAAACTACAATATGATATATGCAAGACCGGGCTCATTTTGGTATCATATAAGGAGGCATTTCACATTACGTGTAAGTTTGAGCTCCCCTTGACCGACTTCAACCACAAGGATGACACTGTCTCTACAGTCAGCAAGGACACTCATATAAACAGGCCACTCCAAACATAGTAAATACGACTTCTAAATATCTCCATCAGCATACGCACTGAGCCCCACATCACTCGCTGTGATCGTTTGACATAGGTGGCATATAACTTCCTGATGCTGAGGAAGCAGCTCATGACTTCAGAATAGAGACTTCAGTTACTTCTGTTTGCAATTGATAAAGCGAAGGACTCGGTCTGAAATGGCACCTTGGGGCTTCTTTGGCACTCAGAGCGGATCTATTCTCTCTCCATCTATCACAGCTTAGGGATAATATGTCACGGGATCGTTAGCGAGACATAAATAATTCAGAAGGACAGGTCTCTAGGGATAGGATGGAAGAATTAAGTTTGACTTTATTTTAAGACAAGTCATAAACGCTGCTTCAGGATCTGCCAAGGTAGATGACAAATCCATTTAAAAATACAACAGTCAATCCAGGTGGGTTTTTTTTTTATAATTAACAAGTTGATATAACCTCCAAAGCCCCGGCCAAAAAAAAAAAAAATTATTTTAAACTGCAAGTATTTACTTTAGGGATAGAAAATACATAAGAATGTGAGAAACTGCGATCCAAATGAAAGGGGACACGTCTGCTAGCGACCTCATGTGGAATAAGGGTGGGCTAAATCCATTGGCTGAAGGTTGGTTCCGTGAGGTCACGCTAATGCTGTTATTTAAAGAATAAAAACAGTATCTTCCCAACAATATGACACTGTTATACTATATTGTTATAGCATTTATCGATGCTATACAGAATATCCCCATTTTGCCCACTTCCCAATGTCCTGGATGAACTAGACCTTTGGTTGTGAACTCCCTTGCTTCTTCAAATTCAGAAAACAGCCTGGCGGTGGTGGCGCACGCCTTTAACCCCAGCACTCAGGAGGCAGAGGCAAGTGGATTTCTGTGAGTTCGAGGCCAGCCTGGCCTACAGAGTGAGTGAGTTCAAAGACAGCCAGAGTTACCATAGAGAAACCCCGTCTCGAAATAACCAACAAGAGAAAAAAGAAACAAAAATTCAGAAAACAGTCAAGTGTGTCATCAAATAGATACAACGCGCAGTCCCTTTGTGAAAGATGCATAACAAAGTTTAAATACCTATGCCTAAGATCCTGGTAAGGATAATTAAAGTAAGGGTAACCTTGGCCACAGGCAGCCATAACCAGACTGCTTGTCATGGTTTTCCAAGAGTGAAACGGATTTTTCCACAGTTATTCCCAGCAAACATTCAGACTAGCACAAGATGTAATGGCGATCGTCCCTCACACGGATCCAGCTGCCAGAGCGAGAATCAATACATACCATAGCAGTGATTTACTAAACTTCGTATCTGAAAAAAAAATCAACTTCTATTTAGGCAAAGGAACCAAATATCCATCACTCCCTAAAACGACTTTTTAAGATGGATATTCAAATCCCAAAGAAAACCAGCACTGGTGAAATTAGGTTGAAAATCATCTCAGAGAGTAGGGCAACCAAGTTACTTGGGAGGTCAAGTCATATTCTTTCTTTACAGGTAGACCCTGAGGTGACGGAAGGGATGGTCTCCAGAAAACAGGGTCACAGTCAAGAATCAGTTCTCAGATAGGAGTGGCTTCCTCTCAGAGAAAAGCACCACCCGCTGACAGCGCCTCCTCTCCACATTCACCTCCAGACTTACCCACACATGCAAAACTCCATCTCATTCTTCCTCCAAGAAACACTGAGGACCTAGCGGTCTAACGGAAATATTTGAGTCCCCCGAATCAATATATTGGCTATAGTTAACTTAATCCCCCAAGAGATGAAATTAAGAAATGGGGCCTTTGGAGAGTAATGAGGTCCTGAGGACTCTTCCCTCACAAATGGTTTTCGTTCCCCCAGTGACCTAACTTCCTTCCATCTCCCAAGGCTGCTTTTTCCTCCCAACTGCACCCCTGGCTGAGGACCAAGTCCTTAGCGTGTGGTCTTTGGGGAACACTAAAAACCTGAATCATAATGCCACCTTAGATCCAAGCTGGATCCTGTGAGCCCATTGAGCCCTGAGAGTCGCACAGCCAGAAGTCCTTGTAGCTACCTACATGGACCAATCTGCCCGTCTGCTTTGACTCTCCCATATTCAACAGCCTGCGTCCAAAAGGAAGAGTTGGGAACCTAGCTCTCAGTTGCAACTACCTACACTTACTGTTGAGTAAACGGGATTTTAAGATGATTGGAGCACAGGAATAATCAAGATTGCAGATGAGGGAACAGAAACCAGGGAGACAAAATAGCTTGCAAAGGTTTTAGGGATCAGAGCCAAGGACAGAGACAGCTCCCCAGGCTCCTGGCTCCTGAATCTGAACTTAATGCTCATTCTTTGAAGGGCATTACCTTTACAGCAGGTGGCTCACTCGTGCCTCTCTCTCTCTCTCTCTCTCTCTCACACACACACACACACACACACACACACACACACACACGAGTTTAGTGAGGAGGCACTTAATTCTCTGAATTAGGAATTGTATACCAAATGAATATCCTTTAAGATATCAGAACACGTTAATTGTTTTGGATTTTGTTTCATTTTTATCAAGCGTATCCTTGTCTAGTTCGGGGGGAAAAATACCCATCAACATCAACAATACAGATTCATAAAGAATCTATAATAATTGATCAATTTACAAATGACTGCTGAATCCTAAGGCTCATTCTCAACAGTAAAAGTACTTACTCACCGGGCTGTCAGTGTCAGCAGGGAAAACTTCTGTCCTGTTTATTTTACTTTTATTTTCAAGACAGGGTCTCACACAGCCCAGGCTGGCCTCAGACTTGCCACACAGCCAAGGCTAGCCCTGAACATCTGATCTTTCTTCCTCTATCTTCCAAGTGCTGGACTATAGGTGTGTGCTACCATGCCCAACCCAGAGATTTGTTAATAGAATTTGTTTCTTGTGCTCTCTAGATCCAGTCCTAACATAGCAACACTATACTTGTACAAATTCTGGTCTTGAGACTCTCTTGCTGTGGAGTAACAGAATTTCCTTGGGTTTGCTTTTAGCAGCTCAGTGTTTCTGTGGAGAGCTCACTGCGATTTGGAAAACAGAATACAGGAGCTTTGAATTCAGTCCTGAGATTTTCTTTAAAAACATTTTTTAAATGCTAATTGCTATTTAAACTAAATTTTCTACATGTAACTTCAATTATCTGACTTTTTTAAAGGAAATTAGAGACAATAAATATGATATTGAGGCATTTCATCCTCTTTCTATCTAAACAACAGACTAGCTAGGAGGAAGGCTCCTTGATGGGTATCTTTAAAGTTTCCTGGGCAGTTCTGATGCCCATCTAGATGGAGGGTATTTTCCTTACACAGCTGCAGCTCCAGAGCCTGGTGTGGGTGGGCTTGCTAGGCACCCCACTTCTAAAGAAACTATGTGTATTCCAGAAACGTCTTAGCAACTTTCATTCTTAAGCTAAAGATTCCTAAGCAGTACAACCGTAAGTCATTGGGAGTCGACTTAGTCCTCTGTCCAGTCATATGCAAAGACTGGTGTATATCTCAACCTTCATCAGAGAAGCTTCTATTTGCATTATAAGATTGACACAGGTGCCCACAACTGTCAAGGTTCAAAGATTAAGAGGCTATGGAATGCTCAGCCCTAAATGTAACATCTATACTACAGGCTCTCCTCCCAAGCTTCAGGAACTATTGTGAAAGAGGTGGCAGAAGGATGGTAAGAGCCAGAGGCCATGAACGACTGCAAGAAAACAAAGTCTTCTTGTCATAGCAGGGCAGCTTTACATATGGACTCATAGCATGAGACTGGTGCAAGTTCAAACCAGAAAAGAAAAAATCCCAGGATGGGCTGAAGGGACCACAAAGTCCCACTCCTAGCTGAGCAGCTCTTGGCAAACGATAGCTATGAAGGAGTTAGTTGTCTTTAAGACACATTCCAGTGGAAGGCCACACATCCAAGAGTATATAGGCAACACAAATTGGACTTAATGAGGTTTGGGGTTTTGATTTTAAAAGAACATAAAGTAGGGTAGGTGGGGAATCCAGATGGATCTGGGAGGGGTTGGGGAAAGAGAGTGACTATGATCGAAACACATTGTACAAAATTCTCAGAGAACTAATACGAATAAACAATTCTCAAACTGGGCATGTAGCCAAGGATGACCTTGAACTCTGTGCCTCCTGACTCCACTTCCAATGGGATAACTGGCACATGCCACGCCCCATCCATTCAATGGTGTCACACCATACAGATCCACTCGGATGCACAATCTCACAGAGGATCAGCGTCTTAAAGACATCGCGATTCGGTGAGACACGACATTATGTCATACAACATTCCACCATGCTTTGTTTTGTTTTGGCAGTGCTGGGGATTGAACCCAGGGCCCAGGACCTTGCATATCAAGGAAGTGCTGTAACCACGGAGCCACATCCCCAGCCCTTCACACTTTTCTGCTGCTCTATTGTACCTCTGTCTGTGTGACCCTGCGCGTGTCAAGACCTACGTGGGGGCGTTCTTTTCTCACCTGTCACATGGAAAACCTGGATTCCTCTGCAGCTGAAATCACACAGTCCCATTCTCTAGCTCTTCTTTCTTCATCTGTCCATTATCGTCCCTCCTGGCCCAAACTGTAGGAATGTAAATCAATTACAATCGTGTTTCAAATATACAAAGCCAAGCTGAAATGAGAGTCCAATATCACTCCTATTCTCTTCAAAAACTAACAGAGGCAGGGGCTGTCAGGAATCCCATTAACAGATGAGGAATCAAGTTCAAAAATATTAACTTAGGCTGGAGATGTAACTCACTAGGTGGCGTGCTTTCCTGGAGTGCCTGGAGCACTATGTTCAATCCCCGGGACCCCGTAAACCATGGTGGCACATGCCAATAATCCCAGCACTTGGGATGTAGAAACATGAAAATCATGAATTCATGGTTATCTTCTGCTGCATAGCAAGCCAACCTTGGATACATGAGAAACAGAATCAAAAAAAAAAAAAAAATTAACAATTTTCCCACAAAAGTGGCAGAGCCTAGACTCCAAACAGACCTGGCTGTTTCCAGAGCCTTCTTCTGCTCAATGTCACTCCTCTTCCTTTAGAAATTTGATGAATGGCTACTTGGCCCAATTTTGCTTCACGCTCACATTGTTGGGGCCCGGGATAGCTGGATCTTGAGTTTTGCACATATACAATCATAAGCCTTTGACCATGACAGAGATCATTTTTTTCTATTGAAGATATGCACACTCAAACACACAATATTCAATACACAATGCCAGAGTGTCCCTACTGGATCTCCTCTTGTCTAGCATCTCCTCCACATCCTTTATGATACACAGATGGTGAAACCGAGGCCCAGCTTTGGTCCAACATCAACAGATCCCGTCAGACACAGGACCACGAGCCCACTCTTTATTCTGCCTCCCGCCAGGCATTACCAAGTCATTTATAGCTACAAATGATTTTTTAATACATTCATCAATATTTTAGAGACTGATGAAATCCAATTACAAGATTTGGACGTTGCAGAGCCTTTCTATATAGCAGAGAATATTTTAAAATCCATGTAAATCGGTCCTCCAAGTCACATGCAACTGTAAAGAGCACACGGAGGTCTGAGGACACATGCTTTATTACCTATCTCCCTACGCACCAGTTAGCCTGCATGTTAGAAAAGGCCTGTACATTTGTGTATGAGAGAGAGAGAGAGAGGCAGGGGAAGGAGAGAGGGGGAGAATTGCTTCTTCAACATTCACAAAAGAATGTAACCAAACTAAACTATACGAAGATGGAGTTAAACACATGCACATAAAATGAAAATGAGCTTTTAAAAAGTCATTCACTCTTTAGCTCAACACCATTCCTTTGACCCCCGCACACCCTCCCCCTCCCTACACCTGAGTAGCTATTCACAACTTGTCCTCTCTCTCTCTTCTTTTTTCTACAACAATACATTAATTTTAACACTGCCGTATCGCCTCACTTTTTTATCAACACTTTAGGGCTTATTTCCACATTATACATCTGGATTTCAAAAAAAATAAGAGATGTAGTCTTCAAAAACCTCAATCCAAGAAATAAAAAAAAAAAACACACAAAATAAGTATAATACAAATGAACTTAGTGGCTGGGAGGTGGCTCACTCAGTAAAGTGCTTGCTATGCCAGCACGAAGACCTGGGTTCTGATCCCCAGCCTGGCAGTATATGCCTGTAATCCCAACAATGGGGAAATGGAGATATGAGGATCCCTGAGGGTCATTAGCCAGTCATTCTAGGTCAATCAGTAAGACTCCTATTTCTCAAAATCTATGGTGTAGAGTAATTCAGGACAACATCCAAGGTCAAACTCTGACCTACACACACACACACACACACACACACACACAGAGGCACACAGGCACATGTGTAGAGGGATATTTAATCATTTAATCCAGCAACATGGCTGCTCTGGGAAAGGACCACATTGAAAGGTCTGTGTGATAGTTAGGAAGGGATCTAATCCAAGGGTCTATATGAAGGGATCACTTCCAGGTGTCTACATGAAAGGATCACATTCAAAAGCCTGTGTGGTCCGGATGGAATGTAGAAAGAATGTAGCACATGCCTTTAATCCACAAGACAGAAATAGTGTGGAAGCAGACACTGGAAGCAGAGCTCAGAAGGAGTCAGTGTCAGATAGGAAGTGACATCTGAGATGAGCAGGCAAAGCGACAAAATCACAAAATGAGGAAAAGTTGGCAGAGTGAGTCAGAATGAGAACATATCCAACTCTCACGATAAAATTTAAAAAAAAGACTCTCAGCTCAGAGAGTCAAGCAGTCAGTTACAGAAGCAGGCAGGCTTGGGAAAAGACACAAAGGGTAAGACACAGAGGCAAAGACACAGGAGCAGCCTGAGGATTCTGAGGCGGAGTCACAGAGGCAGCTCAGCAAAAGATGTCAGTATCAGACGAGAAGAGTGAATCAGTTTGAAGTTGAGTTGAGGCAGAGCTTGGAGAAGAGTTTGAGCCAGAACAGTGAATGAGTTGAGCAGTACAGCTCTGAGTTCAGAGGGAGCTGGTCAGAGTGGTTTAGTCAGCAGTAAGTCTCAGAGGCTTAAGCATTCTAGATTGTATGGAGGCTGAAGCCTTCCAGTTCTAGGCTTAAGATTAGATCGTATGAAAGTCAGAATACTCCAGGGCTCCAGTACTAGCACCAGTGTTTGAATTAGCAAAAGAATAAACTACCTTTAAACCTAACACTACTGCTACACACATGACTTAGTCTGTACTGTGAGGCATATTACATAGTTCAGCAGAATCACTCAGAACATCTGAAACTGGGATGGGGCTTACTCTGCCACTCAAGAAGTGTCGGGAAAAAAAATCTATTATATCCTGAGCGCCACAAAGGATCAACTCTGCCCACAGCATGACTTACAACAACCCCCACCTTGTGCATTGAGAGCACCAGTTGCCCCAGTCCATATCTGCTTGTTTTCCTTTCTTCCCCAACTCAGCTCAGGGCACCAGCTCTTCAGCCCATCACACTAACACCCTTGATCCCTGCACCATACCCCATATCTAATTCATCCACCTACCTCTAGCCACCTGTGTTAGCAACCACCACCATTACCCCTTGCCTAGACACCACAACTGCTTCCAAACTGGTCTTTCTGCCTCTATTATGCCACCCTGGAAGCATTCTCAAGTCATCCCAAAGCAATGTCCTGTAAGCATTCTCCTAGCTCGTCACTTTAAAACCCTCTTCCCTGTGTATATTATGAATAGAAAGTTCTTAGGAAAGTTTACTATCCCTAAGGGACACTGTATCTTCCTATCTCTCAAATGTAAGAGACAGACCTGCCCTGGCTGCCCTGGTGTAAGAGTGTCAAGCCCATACCACAGTAGAGCCTTCACAGAGGCCATTCCAGCTGCTGGGAATGCACTCCTGCCAGTCAATCATTCTTCTCCTTCCTTCCCTACCTCGTTCCTTCTCACCTGCAGAGCTCAGTCCATGCTCCTTACCTTTCGTCCAGTGCTGTATAGAATTGGACACAGCTCTGAATACTTATTTTAAAATCTCTCCCCCACCCTAGACTATACACTCCATAAGGGCAAAACCTTTTCTCCTCAGCACTCCATACACTGCCCAACACAGAGAATGTTCAACAAAGAGTACCGAGTAGAGAATTGAATGGGAAATAAAAGTATGAAGAAAAGACAAAAAGACAACAGCATAACCACCACCTCACTGGAGAAAGACAGGTGCCTCCCGTCACTCCAGGGAGGTCTTCAGCTCTCCTAGCCACCTTTACCTACTCTTTAACAGCTTTATTGATCTATAATTCACATACTATACAATCTACCCATTTAAATGTACAATTAAGACCAGAGAGATGGCTCAGTGGTGAAGAGCACATACTGTTCTTGCAGAGGACCTGAGTTGAGTTCTCAGCACCCAGTTCAGGCAGTTCACAACCACTGTAACTCCAGCTCCAGGGAATCTATGGCCTCCAAGGGTACCCATGCCCATGTAGACACACACATACACACACATATTTAGACAAAGTATACAATTAGCCCAGCATAGTGGTGCACAGCTATAATCTCAGCACTGAGAGACTGAGGCAGAAGAAGCATGAGTTTGAGGTCATGCTGAACTACATAATGAGTTTCAAGTTGAGCATGTGCTTCAGCTACACAATGAGACCCTTATCAAAAATTAAAATAATAAGCCAGGCAGTTATGGCACATGCCTTTAATCCCAGCACTCGGGAGGCAGAGGCAGGCAGATCTCTGTGAGTTCAAGGATAGCCTGGTCTACAGAGTGAGTTCCAGGACAGCCAGGGTTACAACAGAGAAACCCTGTCTTAAAAAATACCCCCCCCCAATTTTAATAGTAATATTTACATGCATACAATTTAACAGAGCCTCCTATATAGTCATGGGCTGCATCACAGCTACTGAAATCAACTTTAAAACATTTTAGTCACCCACAGAATCTCCACATTCCTTAGCAGTAGCAGTCACTTCAGTGACTATGACATAGATCAATCTCTATGGCGTTGCCCAGCCATGTTTCCTATCAATGAAGTCATAAATCCGTGACAGGCTCCTGCCCTGTCTTGTGTCTCTAGATCCACCCATGTTGTAACACATAGCATCAAGTCAGTTGCCTTTATTATTAAATGCTCTGGTGTAAGCATACAGTATAGAGCTGAGCATGGTGGTGCATGCCTTTAATCTCAAACTCACCAGGCAGAATCAAGTGGATCTCTGTGAGTTTGAGGTCATGTGTGTGTGTGTGTGTGTGTGTGTGTGTGTGTGTTTGTGTGTGTATGTGTGTGTGTGTGTGTGTAATTTTATTTGTTCAGCAATTGACAGATGTTTGGGTTGTTTCAATTTTCTGTTATAATGAATAATGCTTTTTATAAACATTTCTAGACTTACTGTTGTATAGACAAAATTTTTCATTTCTCTTAGGTAAATATCCAAGACTGAAACAGCAAAGTCACCTGGCAACTCTGGGCAGAAGTTTTAGGAGATGCCAGCCTGTTCCCATCCTGTGATCTGGTTGCTGCCCCATCTCGCTGTCCTAGCAATGGAACACAGGGCTCCAGCCCTGCACACCCCTCCAGCCCCCTTCACCAGTACTGCACACCACTCCCGCCCCCCTTCACCAGTTCTGCACACACACACACACACACCGCCCCCCTTCACCAGCACTGCCATCCTCTGTCCTTTTTGTTCTAGCTGTCTCAGAGCTCCCTGTGCCTTTCATTTCACTGGATACACGCGTCCATCTCTATGTCTCCCCCATCTATATTCGTGATCCTCCCTAAGCCATGATATGTTAAAGGGCATCCATATCCCTCAGGAAGACAAGCCTGCAAGACCACATAACAGTTGCACTGCTGTATAACAGGAGCCTTGTGGTCGAGTAGTTGATAAAAGGATCATTTTACAGACATTTAATTATACATTAATTTCAATGCTGTGGTTTTCTCTTCCTATTTTGAAATATTTTCAGTTGTCCAAAACCTCTGTGAGTTGTGACCATGGTGCTTAATGGCCTTTTCTACTTGGTGGTTAAATGAGCTCTGACACTTCAGATAGGAAAGGTGTGTCATGTTGCCTGAAAAGGGATCTGAGAGCTCACCAGAACAACCTTGCCTGGGTCTCACTCTGTATGGCTTATTTCCAGTATTTTGGGGAGGAGAGGATGAAAATTGGTGTCAAAAATACATATGTACTTACATACATACAAATATATGCACAATTATATACATACCATCTTCTTATCAATATGTTGACTATATCGCATGCTTCATTAAATTTTCATTTAGATTCATCAATTTTTTTTTTTTTTTTTGTTTTTGTTTTTTGAGACAGGGTTTCTCTGTTGTAACTCTGGCTGTCCTGGAACTCACTCCATAGACCAGGCTGGCCTTGAACTTATAGAGATCCACCAGCCTCTTTGCTTCCCAAGTGCTGGGATTAAAGGCATGTGCCACCACCACCTAGTATATTATTATTTTTTAAAATTCTTCTGTCTTCCTAATATCCCTTCTAGAAAAAAAATAAAATTTTCTCAGTGCTTCCAGGTGCTATTACACATCTGATAGTCATGCTCTCTAAACTCACAGTTGCCTGTACTATAATTAGTTAGTGCATCAAGTAAGTCAAGACCAACTTCAGAAGTTTCATTCATCCAGATTCACCTGTTGGGGTGTCTGACACTGGATGGATGGATGGATGGATGGATGGGAGGAAGATAAACAGGCAGGCTGGCAGGCAGGCAGACAGACAGATGTTTGACTGTGCCCTGAGGGTCAGAAGTTCCCTTTCCTATTTCAGTGGTCCTTAAGCAGTCTAAGGGTGATCTAGTGGGTTAAACTCTCAGCTGAACTTCCTGGTTCCCAGCTCAAGAGGACTGTTAAGTTCCAGGGAGACTGACAAAGTACCCAACAGGAAGGTAAAGGCCAAGGCCAGCTGTGCCACAGGTACCATGACTTTATCAACCTCAACAATTCATCAGTGCACACAAGTGACTTCAGCACATAAATCTGGGTGCAGAGCACCAAGCCCTCCTCAGCCAGCCCTGGCAAGACTGGCTCAGGGCCAAGGGGTATAAAGCCAGATATTTTCACATCAGCCTCAGAATTTTGCAGTAACTGCTTCCAATAACTAAATAATGCTGTGTCGTGGAAGTCACAAATAACCATGCTTTTCCTAAATCTGGCTGGTGTTTCTAAGTTGCTTTGGGAGTGGGCTCTTCCACACATCTCTGTGGGGATGCTCTCAAATCCCTACTCTCTGAAGAAGCTCAACTTCCTCAGCTGGATAATTGTGGTCTTAAAGAACTCTCGGGGATGAAAAGACCTGGGAGATACGCAAATGAAGTACTCTGCCTGCAGTGAAACAAGTACACAGTTACTGTCAGGAGGATGTGGAGCTAGGGCATCTCACCAGGGAACCCAAGCATCTCTCCTCTCAAAGACAGCGTTGGCATAAGACACTTACAAGTGGTAGGCTGCTGTGTGACATGCAGAGGGTCCCGGCCTTGATCCAGAACGGCAATCAGTCAGTTAAATAAAATTATCTCATCCGAACCTTCCTTTGGCATTCTGTCCTTCAGTCTGGACAGAGCAGTGCAGAAGTGGGGAAGTCACCAACTGTCCTTGTCTCTTTCCCTGTTGCTAAAATACAATACCTTGACAAGAGCAACTCAGGGGAAAGGGAGGGGGTATTTCAGCTCGCAGTTCAAAAGTTTATCGTGGTGGAGAAATCAAGGCAGAAATAGCTTGCCACACCTAGTTATGTTGCATCCACAATCAGAAGGCAGAGGGTGATGGATGTCAGTGCTCAACTTGCTTTCTCCTTTTCATTCAGCCCAGGACTCCAGCCCACAGAATGATGCCACCTACAGTGAGGAGGTCTTCCTACCTCATTTAACCTCATCAAGAAGATTATACACACCGGGCATGCCCAGAGGTCCATCTCCCAGGCGAATCTAGAGCTCATGCAGTTGACAAGAGAGTTAACCATCACACTTACCCTCCTAACTTCTTTCTGAACTGACTGTGGTCTTTCTCTGGTTTCTCCACATGGTGGGCACACCAGGGGATTCTCAGCATCTGTGGTTTGCTAAGAAACCTAGATGAAATTCCTCTCCTGAACATCATTGTTGAAACATTTCATACGCCTTGTAGGACCTCAAGATCATACTTCAGGAATAGCCCACTAAGTGACTGGATACTACATCCTATTCTAAATGTTATGTTAGTTGGAATAAAATTATACTGGTTTGAAAGAGACCAGCTCATTAACATGATTGAGTTATGCCTAAGAAGCTCAGGGCTATCAATCCTGCTATTCCTTAAAAGACTTGTGGCAATTTAGACCAATTTTATCTCCACTTTGATTCAAAGAGGGCCTTATAAACACATCCCAAGTCACTTTAATTAGAAATGTTTGTTTACATGCTATTAGTTTTCCCCATTAATGGATGTCAACCAGACCAAAAAGCTGAAGTTCACTTCAGATCTCCCCACCAAAGCTTGCACTTACACAGGCCAAGGTCAGAATAGAGCCTCTCCTTCTTTACCATTTAACAACCAACTTCTGTGAATCAGGAACTGGCTTTATGAGTTTGTACCTTTCCTTTCTGGAGCCGGACACCAAATCTTAACAGAAATAGAAGGCAATTCCTCATGCTGGCAAAACAGTCTCTAAGTTTCAAACCTATGAGCAACTGAAACATACAACACACACGATTATGGAAAACCCTGTTAGGATATTAACAAAGTAGCTAATTGACAGAATGTGATTCTGTTTCCTGTCAGCAGGGCACGAGGTTGGTCCTGAACAACACAATGGAAGTCGAGAGTCACACCAACTCCAGAACCAGACAGTGATTTCAGACTGGGAAAACTACACAGGGACATCCAGGCCAACTGTGAGACTGGGGGTAGGGGTGGGATTTATCTAGATGGTAATAGGGAGAATTTGGTTGTTTATTAAACAAGGAAGGGATAGATGAGGCTTGCATTTGCATGATAACTCTGGTAATTGTAAAGAGCAAAGACCAAATAAGGAAGGCATTAATAACAAAGTCAGGCAAGGGTGAAAGGAGGATTTGTTGAGAATCTGCTGTGGGTTGGGTGATGGTAGCGCATGCCTTTAATGCCAGAACTCAGGAGGCAGAGGCAGGCAGATCTCTGAGTTTGAGGCCAGCCTGGTCTACAGAGCAAGTTCTGGGAAAGCCAGGGCTATAAAGAGAAACCTTGTCTCAAAAAAGAAGAGAGAGAAAGAAAGAGAGAGAGAGAGATGGAAGATAGGGATGGGGGAAAGAAAGAAAGAAAGAAAGAAAGAGAGAGAGAGAGAGAGAGAGAAAGAAAGAAAGAAAGAAAGAAAGAAAGAAAGAAAAAAAGAAAGAAAGAGAAAGAAAGAAAGAAAGAAAGAAAGAAAGAAAGAAAGAAAGAAAGAAAGAAAGAGAAAGAAAGAAAGAGAAAGAAAGAAAGAAAGAAAGAAAGAAAGAAAGAAAAGAAAGAAAGAAAGAAAGAAAGAAAAAAGAAAAGATCAAAAGAGAATCTGCTGTGGACCACATAGATTAGAGGCACAATATTCTCACAGAACTTTAAGAATAAAGAAATGAAGGGTGTTAGAGAGATGGCTCAGTTCTTAACAGCACTTACTGCTCTTGCAGAAGACCTTAGTTAGTTCCCAGCACCTCACAACTACCTGTTACTACAGTTCCAGGGGAACTGATGCCCCCTTCTGGCCTGTCAGGCACCAACATTCATATGCTCATACCCACACAGACACACACAGACACACACACACACACACACACACACACACACACGGATAAAGATTTAAATTATTTTAAGTAATAAAATCTCTCCCCAAATCACTCTCAGATACATTCTTATCTTTTCTTTGTGCAAGGCCCAGCAAGCAGTGTTTGGTAAACATTTCTTGTTTTGATCAAGTAGTTTATCCCTTAGACTCGGCTGCTGGCTGCTTTGTCTGTCTTGACTTAATTGGTCAGCAAGGCTTTCTGCTTTTCCTCTGATGTAATCTCAAAATTGCCTGTGTTACCGTAATTTCTTTAATTCAGGTCTCAATTGTCACTTGTATGAACTATTAAACTTTCCCAGTTTACAGAAAGACCCCAGACTTTGAATACAGTTTGTCTTGTCCTGTGTACTGATGGTAGAGTTATTTAATGTCTCTTGGATTTTGGGGCACTCCTGCATAAAGTCAACCAACTTTTCTTTTTTAATTGATACGTGTAGAGGTGTTTTGTCTTCTTGTATGTCTATGTATCAAGCCAGTACATATCCAAGCATCCAGGGGTAGATGGTCTCCAAGCCCCAACCCTTACAGAGTTGCCTACAGCAGTTGAGAGTTTCTGCCATTCTTTACTAAGAGTGTGGCAACTGGTAAGTTTTCCACGCTCCAGCGGATGGCCCCCTACCCTTGAGCATATGGATAACATTAACTGAACTGCAGAGGCCCGAAAAAGGAATCAGATACCCTGGAACTGAGTTATAAATGGTTATGAGCTGCCACACAAATGCTGGGAATCAAACCCAGGTCATCTGAAAGAACAGCCAGTGCTCTTAATCAATGAGCCATGTTGTGGTATGTTTAGTTGTGGATAATATTTTAGTTAAGATTCATCTTTTACTTGTTTACACCTCTGTGCCATCCCCTGCTTCCACCCCCCACAGGAGGTTCCTGTTATTTGTTTATTGAGAGTCTGTGTGAAAACAGGAAGAAAAATACCTGGGGATTGAGGGGTGGAGCAAGGAGGGAGCTGGGAGTAGGAGGTGGAGCAGGAGAATGAGGAGGAGGAGAACAAGGAGGAGAGCATGGGGTGAAGAAGCCTTGGAGTGAGCTCTCTGGCTAGCGGCTTGGGTGTAGAATTCCCTGAGATTTGACAGAGTCTGTGATTAATAAAGTGCATTGGAAAATTCAACGATGGACTCTCATTAAGTGGTTGAAAGATAAAATTAACATTTGGTGCACCAACGCGTGGCAAGGACACACGTGAGAAAGGAAGAAAAAGAAGAAAAGAAGAAAGAAGACAAAGGAAAGGACAGACAACGCAGGACAGGAGAGTCCAGGCGCATGCAGAGTCTACAGGGAAACGACAGACAACGCGGGACAACAAGAGCCAAGGCAGAAAAAAGAAGAAAAGAAGAAAGAAGACGCAGGAATGGTAAAGTAAGATACAGGATAAATAAATAAAAAAGGAGTAGGGCCTCCTATGGAAAGAGAAGAGCTAAAGAGAAAGAGACAGAATTAAAGAAAAAGTGCACACAGGTGCCGGTTAATAAAGTTCCAGGAAAAGAATCACAGATTTATAGACCTTCTATAAAAAGAGAAGGTAATAAAGAGAATGCTCTTTGAGAAGTGGGAGCCACAGTAAGACAGAAATAATAAAAGAAAATTACACAGAAGTCTCCTAAGGAAGGAGAGGATAAGTAAGAGTGGAAAAGAAAATTTTTCCATGTTAAAAATGGAAAATATTGTGACACAGAGCACTTGGGCTCTGTATAGTTTTGTTAAGGATGTCATAGGAATGAAAACAGTAGATTAAAAGATAAATACTTCAACTGAAACTAGCATAATACATATTATGGTTTTTGTTATTCTGGTATTTCACATGGTATTATCAATAGCCATCATGGTATACTGTGCTCTTTCAAGGAAAACTGTCAGTGTAGAAGGAAAAGGGAAATCTCTTAGCTCTTTACGGGAAATTGATGTAGATACAGTAGATAAATTTAGAGCAAAATTAGAAAATTTTAAAATGGTGGAAAGAAAAGCAGAATCTACTTGCTTCTCACAAGAAGCAGCCTTAAAAGAAATAGATGAGAAGTGGAATGCAAAAATGCAAACTTCGGTAGCAAAATTAGAACACTTGATGGAAGGAAGTAAAAGCCTACCTCAGTCAGAGAATTCAGAGCCTACTGCTCCACCTTATAATGCAATGTGGCAGCCAAAGATTTTAAGAAATCCAACTATGGTTTATCCAGTAACTATAAGCAGGATGCCCGCTGATGAAAGATATCCACAGGGCTATGATGAACTTGGATGGCAACCTACAGAAATGTTAGATTTAAAGAGATTTAAAGAGGCAATAGTAGCCTATGGAATGCACTTTCCTTATGTTAAACAGATATTGAACAACTGGGCTGTTCAACATCAAGTCATTCCTCGAGATTGGAGGGACTTGGCAAAAGCTGTATTAGAAGCCGGTGCTCAGTTACAATGGCTGACTTGGTGGAGCGAAGAAGCTTTGGCAATAGAACAACGTAACCAAGCTAGAGGGATTAATATTTTCAGAGATCAGTTGATAGGTGAAGAAGGTCAATATGCTGAATTGGAAGTGCAGATCCAGTTTGATGATAATATTTTAGCACAATGTCATACAGCAGCTTTAAATGCTTGGGATAAAGTTGAAGAGCCAGGAAAAAAAGTCTGAGTCATTTACTAAAATCATGCAAGGCCCAAATGAGCCATACACTGATTTTTTACAGAGACTGACTTCTGCTGTCCATAAGACAATTTCAGACTCAGAAGCAAGGGATGTGTTAATTAAATCTCTGGCGTTTGAAAATGCTAATTCAGAATGTCAACAGGCAATAAGGCCATTAAAAACAAATTCTTCACTAGATCAATGGATTAAAATTACTACTGATATTGGATCCAATGCTTACAATGCCAGTATGATTGGACAAGCAATTGTTCAAGGTCTTAAAAATCCAAAGGTTAGATGTTTTGGCTGTGGAAAGTCAGGTCATTTTAAAAAGGACTGTAGACAAATGGATCCTAGAAACAATATTTTCTCTGATAATCAGCCAGGAAGAAAACCTCAGTTTCCTGGAATATGTAGAAGGTGTGGAAAAGGTAGACATTGGACTAATGAGTGTAGATCTGTAACCAATATTCAAGGTAATTCCTTGCTTTTGGGAAACGCCTTTGGGGGCTCGGCTCAGGCCCCTATCAGAGAAAACATGAGCCAACAATTTCTTACCAGCAATGGATTAACACACCCTTAGAGAGATTAAAACAGGTAGTGCCAGCAGCTAAAGACAGCATTGCTCTAGACTTTGATATCAAAGACAGAGCCACTGCAACTGATAGAACAGGTAAATTAAAAAGTACTGAAAAACAGATATTTTGGCAAGCAACTATAAATAAATGATCAGAGACCTAAGTTAAAAGTACAGATAAATGGAATTTTGACTGAGGTATTGTTAGACACAGGAGCGGATGTAACAGTCATTTCAAAAGACTTCTGGAGTCCAAACTGGCCTCTTCAAGAGGTAACTACTCAGCTCTTAGGAACCAGAACATTTTCTCAGTTAAAACAAAATATAGTATGTGTAAAATGCAGAGGACCAGAAAGTGAAATAGGAAATATAAGACCATATGTGGCAGATCTAGCTATAAAACTGTGGAGAAGAGACCTATTAAAACAATGGAATGTACAGATTAACATTCCTTCAATATCAGAGACAACCTGTAAGATTCAAGATGCTACTGATAAAGATGATAAAAAATGTTATCAAAAACAATCACAGACTGTCCAGGTTATCCATAAGCAGGACAGAACAGGTATTGATAATAATTCTCAGCCTGTTAAGAGGTATCAATGGAAAGTCATTCCCCAGGAATTCTCAGATAGTAGCACCTTATGTCAATATTTTGTACAAAAGCCACTGAAAGTTAATATCTGGTTTAATGAACCTACCATTGGGTTAACTACTCAAGAGTTAAGTAATTCATTTCAAGCATTGAATGGTGAGTCATATTTAAACAGACAGAAAAGTTTAACAACAGCAGAAAAGGAGTTAACTCAGGAAGAAAGCAGATTACAGAATGCAGATGTAAATTACCTAGATCCAAAGCTGGATTGTATGCTTTTTGATTGTTCCTCTACTGAGCTCATGATACAAAAGGAAGACAATATTTTAAAATGGATCATTGCACAAAGCAACTCAGAGAGCTTGGGCAGAATCTACACTGCCTGTGTTAGAGTTTTTCTCTCAGCAGCTGCTTGGCTATGGTTGTTAAATAACAAGCCTCGCTATGTTCAGGAGTTTGTCCAAAAATTCAGCCAACTGGTCCTGGTCCTACAGGGAATTGGTATTTGGTTTTATTTGGTTGACAAAAAAGATTTATTTTACCTATATTTGGAAATTTGCTTATGGTTAATGTTGGAAAAAGTTCCAGATTTCCCGGATTTGTCATGGACTACAAAACCCATAAGGCATTGTGGTGGCTAGCTGTTCCTGTCATCAGCCAAAACCTACAACTCCTGAGGCTGGCATGCTAAATGAATATCCAGCAAGAAAGGGGCAAATTATTGGATTTCAAATTATACACGATAAATAAAACTTCAGCTAAAATTTAAAAAAGAAAGGAGTATAGGATATATCTATAATTGGCTATTTTAACCTCAAATTTAAAAAAAAAATTTAAAGATAATGTTTAAGCATTTTGCTCTAATAATAATAGCCTAGAGTGTGGAGACTCCACCCCATGTTGGGGAAAGGTTGTGTTTTTGTCTTTTCAGAAATGAAACATCCAACTGAGAGTATCCAGAGACCACTGAACTGAAGAGAGACATCAGAGTGTGTGGGTTACTGTCCAGTCTTCAACCTCAATAGTTCCATGAAAATGGACTGTTGAAGGGCTTCCTAGCTGCCTTGCTCCTGTGCTTGCAAAAAGGACTCCTTACAGCATGGTGAAAGACCAGAGGCAATGGATTACAAAAAATTGAGTTCCCCAGCTTAATACAGAAACTGGTAGTCAGAGACGGACTTGAGGATTATGACGTGAATTTTCCTAAGGCAGGATGTTGATCATGCTGCTATCAGTAACCCAAGCACAGGTCATTTTCATTGTTCATTAATTCTCTCCTAAGACAGGCGCAGTCATCTTGAAAAGGGGAAATTTGGGAAGCTTTTGGTTTCATAAAACCATCTTGTCCTCTGAAATCATCTTGGAGACGACTCTGCAGCTCTGCAGCTGACAGGGAGCCTGTTTTGAAAATTGAGGCAGCTCTCACAGTGTTAAACTGTGATGTAGATGCAGATACCTGTCTACAGGGAGTCTGTTTTGCCAAACAGACCAGTGAAAATTGAGGCAGCTTTCACAGTGCTCAACTGTGATGATGCAGATGCAGATACCTGCTGATTCCTCTGCTGCTACTCTGATTGCCTTCAAAGACATTTGAACTGTACAAGCATTTTGCTAAACATTGAACTTTTATGAACAATTGGTGAACTTTTATGAATAATTGGTGAACTTTTATGAACAATTGGTGAACTTATATGAACAGTTGGTGAACTTTTATGAACAATTGGTGAACTTTGGACTTGATTCTTGATGTTATGGGACACTTGCAGTCACAAAGACTTTTGAACTGCATGAGCAGTCTGCTGAACATTGGATTTGCTATTTGATAGACTATAACTTTATGTCTTAGCTTCATTTGATTGAGTCAATATTGTTCTTATTTTAAACAAAAAGGGTGAGATGTTGTGGTATGTTTAGTTGTGGATAATATTTTAGTTAAGATTCATCTTTTACTTGTTTACACCTCTGTGCCATCCCCTGCTTCCACCCCCCACAGGAGGTTCCTGTTATTTGTTTATTGAGAGTCTGTGTGAAAACAGGAAGAAAAATACCTGGGGATTGAGGGGTGGAGCAAGGAGGGAGCTGGGAGTAGGAGATGGAGCAGGAGAACGAGGAGGAGGAGAACGAGGAGGAGAGCATGGGGTGAAGAAGCCTTGGAGTGAGCTCTCTGGCTAGAGGCTTGGGTATAGAATTCCCTGAGATTTGACAGAGTCTGTGATTAATAAAGAGCATTGGAAAATTCAACAATGGATTCTCATTAAGCGCCCGAACTTACATTAACAGAGCCATCCCCAGCCCTCAACTTTTCTTCTCTCTTTTTATTTTTGAGACTTTCATACATTCATATGACAAAATAGGATCATCTCGCCTCCAGTCCTTCCCTCTAGCTTCCCCCACATCCCCCACAACATACCCCCTCTCAACTTCATGTGTTTTATAGTAACCACCTGAATTCAGTTAATGCTTTACATATGGTCATGGGTGTAGAACTATTCACCAGAGCATGGAAAAACCTACCAGTGGCCACACCATCAGAAAAAATGATCCTCCCCTAGCAGCTGCCAACTGCAATTAGTAGCTCTGTAAGGGATGAGGCCTGGAGAGCATCTGCCCCATATGCCAGGTTTTGGACTGTCTCCATCTTGTTTCTGACCTCTCTTGAAGCTTGTGAAGTCCATGGGACAGTTCTGACCAATAAGGAACTAACAGACTACAAATAGGTAAAGAGGGGAAGGATGAGCTTCAGGGTAGCTTTCTTAAAATCTATTTTTATTTTAAACTGACAAACAGTAATTGTCTGTATCTGTCTGTACAGTGTGATATTTCAACATAGGTCTACAGTGCATAGGATCAGGTGAGGATGAGTGGCAGGTCCATGACCTCGGGCATTTCTCATTGCTGTGGGGGTAGGGTACCATTTGCAGTCTTCTCTACTCGCTATTCTGAAATATTTGTTTTCAGCTATATTTATCCTACTGCGCTGTAGAACATTAGAAGTTATCTTCCTGTCCAGCTGCACCCCTGCATCATTAACCACCACCCCCTTCCTGATTCCATTTTACCCCACCATTTCGCCACCTCTGGTTCTCCCTGAAGATCAGATTTCAGCTTCCACATATAAATGGGGCGTGCAGGGTCTCTCTATCCATACCTGATTCATTGCTAAAAACAACATTTTTCTTTTGTATCCATGTTGCTGCAAATGCCATCATTGTTGTAGCCAAATAATATCCCACTATATATGCATATAATATACACAAATGGGTCTTCTGTCAGTGCCATTTCAGTGTGTTTCTAAGAAGTTCCATTTTGTTTTTCCTGGGGGATGTTTTCTGAATCTCTGGTGGCATTTTCTCTCTCTTTCTTCCTTAAACTATTAGTGTATTGAGTGGGGTACAAGCATCTATTTTGAAGCCATGAAGGGAAAAAAGACAATTATGTAGAGAATGGCTCTGACTGGATAGATTTGGTTGAACCAACTCCAGTAACAAGCACCCTAGATTCCATCTCATGTGGGGAAAATCATCCTCTTCTATTAGGTTTGGCTGCACCAACATTTTCTGTCATTTGCAGCCGAAATCTTCCAAAATTATTTGTTCATTGCAATGTCACTGATGACCTCCAGGATGCCAAATCCAGTGATTCATTTCTTCACATTTTTGTTTAGTGTGTGTGTATGTGTGTGTATGTGAGAGAGAGAGAGAGAGAGTGGGACTATGCATTGCCACAGCACATGTGTAGAGCTCAGAGGAGAACTTATGGGAGACAGTTCAGACCTCCCTTCAACCATGTGGGCCCGAGAATGGACCTCAGATCATCAGGATTGGTGACAGGCGCCTTTACCCACTGAGTCATCTCACCAGTCACAATGGTAAACTTTTCCAAAAATCTATTTTACTTTGTTAAGCTTTCGGAAATCTTTGCCAGATCACAATTTAGCATTTAGACCAATGGGTTATTTAGTAGCACATCAATGTTCTAAGCTTTATTTTTTAATCTTTTTTTTTCTTTTATAAGATAAGGTCTATCTGTTGCTTGTTTTCTAAGGTGTGGGTTTCTGTCTTCCGGGCTGGTCTCCCAACTCCTGGATTCCAGTGGCCCTCTCGTCTGAGCCTTCAGCAGCTGTACCAACGGGATTCACTATAGCACCCACCAGCTCTGCACCTTTTTGACTGTCTTGTTGCATACTAGAGTTTTCTCACTTCCAAAGGAGGAAGATTGTCTTCGTCATCATGACAAAGGCATCATCGGTATGCCCAACAGTTAATCCTTAGTACTCGTGTAAACTCATGTAAACTGCTGAGCCAACAGCAGTATCTGTGGCTGAACTCTCCCTCCCCTTCGAATGCTCTCTTCCCTGGCTTCCAAAAGATTCTGTACCTTCCAACTCACTGCTGCTCTTCACCTTCTTCGGTGGTTCTCCTCCTTGTCTCTTTAATCTCAAAGCTAAAATACCCTAGAGCTCCTTCCCCACCTAGAGCTGCTTCTCCAGCCTCTACTCCATCTGATAGCCTACACCTCTTTAAAATGAATTCTAGACTGATTCACAGAGCCATCCACCTTAGATCTCTACTCAGATCTCTGAGGGTTCAAATATCCAAAACAATTCTTGAGCTTCCTCATCCAAAACCTAGGTTTCCTTAGGCCCTTTCCAAATTCAGTTCAGATTTTTGTAATGTGTATGTGTGTGTACATGCACAAAGACCAGGAAAGAACATCAGATCTCCTGGATTTGAAGTTACAGACAGTTGTGAGCCACCGTATGGGTGATGAGAACCGAACTCAGATCCTCAGCAAAAACAGCCAGTGCCCTGAATTGCTGAGTCATCTCTCCAGGCCTTCAGATAAAGACATTCTTAGCCTGTTCGCTCAGACTAAAGTCACTGGAGTCATCCTTAACCAGTATCTTCTAAGCCCTACACCCAATCTGTCAGAATACTCCATTGGTTCTGTCTTCCAGACATCTGCAGAGTCTCACCACCTCCTCTCCTACTCCCTTGGTCTGAGCCATTTTGACCTCTTCCCTGGACTCAGTCACCTAACTGAACCTGCTACATCCATCACTGGCCTCCCACAGCAGCCAGAAAGATCCTTCCCGGGCACTGGGAATGGAGCCCAGGCATCCTGCAGTCTGAACACCAGAATGACACTTTCAAAGCCTAAGACCCTCTACACTAAGAATCCCATCAGCTCCCACACACTTCAGTATTAAGCAGAGAGACGGAAACTCGGCTTCAACCCCTATGTGGTTTAAGTCACCCGCCCATACACTCCTCCGGCTGCTTCTCACTTTCCCTGACATTTTATTTTGATATTTTTCATATCGAGCTAAAAAAAAGAAACAGAAACATAATAACCACCCACACTTTCTAAATCCGGACTCACTGTTCCTAGTATTTCACTGTCTCCGTCCCCTCTCTTGATATATATGTGGGTATATATGAATATATATTTTTGCTGATCCATTTGAGAGTCAGCTGAAAACCTATTTTCTTACCCATAAATAATTCAGTATCTATCTCCTGTAAATAATGCATTCTTTATAACTATATTACAACCGTCATGCCCCAGAAATCCTACCTAAACACAACATGGCCATCTCATACACAATCCATAGATATTTACCCAATCATCCCAACAGATCTTGAATGCCATTTTTTGCAATCATATCACCCACCAAAAGTAGTCGGCTTTGTTTTAAAGTTCCTTTTCTGTGTGGTTGTTTTCATGACACATACTTTTTAATAGGCCAAATTGGTTATTTTTTAGAACATCCCTAAGCTCAAACTTGCTTCATTGTGTCCTCATGGTTAGCTCACTAAGTAGGTCACCTTTAGTTGCCTCTTTTTAATTTAATTTTTAATTTTATATATACATATTCATATATATGTATCAGCCCTTCTGCCCTTCTTTCCCATTCTAGTTTCTCATTCTCACCACTCAAAAACTACTTCCATCTGGGGAGCAGCCGGCACAGAGCAGACACTAGAGTAAATGCTGGAGTCCACTGGGGGACTAGAAAACAGTTAGGCATATTGGTGCAGTTCGAGCTAAGTCAAGACTTTTTTCTGTTTTGTGACTGTTCTGCAGAGCATTCCACAGAGATTGCAGGCCACTGGGTTCTTCCATCTGCCGTCTAGTTTTTAATTGGAAAATTTAACGGTCCAATGTATAGTGTAGGAGGAAGTAAGGCCTCCCTAAGAACCAGCTGCCAGGAGCTAATACCGGGGCAGTGGTCGCGCAGATGTGAAAGCTGATACCTAGGAACAGATGACTTCACGAGAGCCAACCAGCAAAGGACATTTCACCACGATCGATCGTGCTCTAGAGACGAATGGGAGCGGGATGGGGGGGCGATGATGGCTCATAGGGGGTATAAAGTGTGTCCTTTGTGCTGAACAAAGAGAGTTTGCTTGTCCACGCGTCTCCCGGAGTCTGGTCTTTTGTTTCCGCGCTGGCTCATCCCCCCTGGCAGCAATGAGGCAGACAGGGCCAGAGGTTCCAGGCAGTAGCTAGGAGTGCCCCCAGGGTGCCCCCCAAAAGCTACAGTATAGGATAAAAATTAAATCTTTCTTTCTCTAAGCCTTCCTGATTCACTTCCTTGGAAGTGGTATTAGCAGATTCTCAGATGTGTTCGAATATCCTGTGTCTACAAGCATCTCATATGCTGCTCTGCATCTCCATTTCAGCAGCTGAGATCCCTGCAGGTCAGCACAAATGAGCCTCTGTCTTTCTCTTTAACAGAAATACAACATCCTGTAAAATAATTTAACTTAAACCAACCCCAAGATTTAAACTGGGGATCAACTATAACCTACTGAATTGATCCATAATTGATGGATTTTGTCCTCGGTATCAGAAACAGAACTGCACTCTCATCACTCATCAGAGAAGCTTCTTTTTGCCGCAGGAAATCATTACAGAAATCCACAACTGCAGAGAACAACTGAGCATGAGGTGCCTAGCCCCAGCCCAATGCATCTCCAACACAACCCTACATCTAAGCTCAGGCATCAAAGACAGAACAGAAAGAGTGTAAGAGCCGGAGGACCAGGACACCAGCTGCAAGATGGTCTTTTCTATATATGACAGGGAAGCTGTGCCCATAAAAACCTCAACCATATGGCTGCCTAAACAAGACCTGAACAATGACAACACCAGTGGACATGTCAACATGGTGGGCGAAATTTCACAAGGTTCCATCCCTAGAAGAAAAGCTACAGGCTGAGAAGGCAGAATCAGTCTTCATCAGAGATAAGTACCCCTGGATAGGCTATTCAATCCAACCCCAGGGGTCAACTCTAAACACATGCACATATGAGCAACATGAAACAGACTCACTGGGTTGTACTTATCTATACGTGTGTATGCATATGTAACACTAATAATCAAAGAGGTAATGGGTTTGAGAGGGAGTGGGTGGGGAACACAGGAGGAGTTAGAGGAGGGGGAGGAGATAATGGGTATGATGTAAATACAGTACTCATGTATGAATTCCAAAAAAAAAATTCAAATTTTGAAAAGAAATAATAGGGAAAAAAGAAGCAGAGCTACAGACCACCTTGAAATGTCAATCCACACACTAGTCTTTGGATAAACATCTGTGGATTACCAGGCAAAGGTTCAGAAATAAATATTGTTTTGCTAGCACCCAATTGCTCTCCAAATTAATTGTACCCATTCCTTGGTTATTTATAATGTTTGAGATTAACAGTTTCTTCATGTTCTAATACTATAAAAAATACTAAAAAGTTAAATAGTATCAATCTGGTAGGACCCCTTGTTCGCATTTCTAAGTCTTAACAGTGAGTAATGGTAATTTTTTTACTTTTTATAACCCTTTTGTGTTTCTTTTCTGTGAACTGCCACCCCATTCTTGTGCCTGGGTTTTTACTGACTTATTGTGTTTCCCATTATTAAATCACTGGCACTCCTTTGGCTGAAATAACTATTAGAAGAAATATGTCTTTTCTTTTATAAGAAATATAGAAACTGTTTGAGAATTTAAGCTTTTCCCTGTGGGTTTATAAAGCCTAGGTTATTTTTTTTTTAAAAGTCATATATTCTATTTTTACTATGGCAAGAAAGGCCACAAAAATACATCATAGATTTGCATTTATGGGGTTTGCCATTTCAAATTGGATAAATCTAACCAGAATATGAAAAACTTTCAGCCCATATTTAATACTATAGCCGACTCTCTGGAAGTTTCGCTACTTCTTTATTTCTTTATTCTTCAGAGAAGAACAATCCCCTTCCTGGAGTCTCTTGTAATCACTCCTTTTTATTGGGTCCTCCAGTCTTGAACATAAAGAAAATCCTTAGCTTATGTGGACACTCAATATTGATACGGAAGACATCTTTGAGTTGCTGAGCCAATGTATGGCTGATGCCAGGCTTCTTTCAGAATGTTCTATACCCATGTCTCCTCTGAAAAGAACTTACAGCAGGTAGGTGTGGTGGCCGCACCACCAGCAATTCCACCACTTGAGAAACTGAGGCAGTAATTGCCAGGAGTGTGGGGCTATCCGGGACTACATAATGAGTTTGGGGCCAGCCTGGCCCCAAGTCCTGTCTCAAGCCTTGCTCTTCCATGTTCTAATGATAAATCGTCAGTTTATCCCCACTTTGCCTTCCTTATGTGCCAGTTAGGTGTTTCATTCCTATGTGCTAAGGCCTGAACATGTTTGCTCTTAAATTCGTAAGTTACTAGTGTGATAATATCAGAAGGTGATCATATCAGAACAGTGTCTTTCCCCTCCTAGGTAAGATCAACATGCTTAAAAAAGAGACTTTGTGCAGCTTTCAGATCCCCTGTCCTAATGCCCATTGCCAGATGAGGATCCAGAGAGAACCCTAACAAATGTTAGCACCTTCATCTTGGACTTCCCAGTCTCCTAAATTAAGAGAAAATAAACTTTGTGCTTCATAAGTTGCATGGTCTTGAATGTTCTGCTATAGCACCATCTGGGACAACTTCGTTGTACATGATAGTTACATATATGTCTGCTATCCTGGACTAGAAGCCCCTTGCAACATGATGTGATCAACTCATGCCCTTACTGGGGACTCAGTAAGGAAGGTGAATGCAGAAAGTCCTCAGCAAATGCATCAAAAGAAATGAATGAGGTTGCATTGACTATTCACTTTCACCCATTAACATGAGGCCTGAGGCCACCCTTTCCTGCTCTCACCATATCCCAGCATTCCCCCACAGACCTGCCCCCTCGCAAACAGGAAGAAATCAGGTGTTTCTGAATATAATCAAAACAGGCCTTCAAAACCTAATATCTCATTGCTGACTCCCCCTCAGCGACGATTATAAACCAATTACATCAGCTCCGGGCTGCAATCTTTTCTAAAGCAAGTTCAGGCTTTTGCTAGTACACAGAACTCTCCCGAAGGGAGCAGCTGTTTCTCCCTGGTTAGGTGAAGTGGTTTCTCTTCATCCTCAAAGAGGTATTCATTATACAAAAGCAAATACACAACTACAAGTGAAAACTCTCAGAAACTAGGGTGCCTGGGGTTCCTATCACCATCCATCCTGAGGAAATCACCTGAGGTACCAGGAAAGGGCAACCTCTTGTGAGAAGAGCATTGGCAAGCAGCCCAGCACTGGAAAACGAGCCTCTGAGGGTTGCAGAAGCAGCCTGCACTCATTCCCAGGTCCAGTTACCTCTGGTGGAATTCTATAATGGCATGGTAAAGAGTTTCCTCTCAGGACTGGAGGGTGGTTCAGTGGTTAAGAGCACTTGTTCTTGCAGAGGACCTGGTGGGTTTGTTTCTAGAGTCCACATGGAGGCCCAGCTGTCTATGACTCCAGTGTCAGGGGATCTGACACCCTCTTCTGGCCTCTGGGTTCCTGCACATACACGGTATACATAAACTCACACAGATACACACATATCTGTGTATATCTCACGTATATACACATATATATAACTCACATATACATGCATATACATAAAAATAATGTGTTTTTAAATTTCTGCTCAATTCTAAACTGAAATCTCCTCAAGACAATGATCAGACTGACAACTTCTCTTAGGACCCAGGAGGAAATGTCATTGATTAGATCCTAAAAGACTTGTGGAATCATGACATTCATGACGCTCTTGCTCTTTACATGAGTTACTCTGCTTGTGAGTCATGTAAATGGCAAGAAGTAAACAACCAGGGTGGCTCCATCTTTATCTATGAAAATTCAGCTTCTGTTGGCTAGCTGTACTCCTACCAACACACACACACACACACATACACACACACACACACACACACACACACACACACACACACACACACACACACACACACACACACACATACATACACACACCAACACACACACACACACACATACACACACACACATACACACACACACATACACACACACATACATACACACACATACACATACACACACACACCAACACACACACACACATACACATACATACACACACCAACACACACACACACACATACACACACACACACATACACACACACATACATACACACACATACACATACACACACACACCAACACACACACACACATACACATACATACACACACCAACACACACACACACATACACACACACACACATACACACACACATACATACACACACATACACATACACACACACACCAACACACACACACATACACATACATACACACACCAACACACACACACACACATACACACACACACACACATACACACACACACACACATACACACACACACACACACACACACACACACACACACACACACACACACACACACACACACACACACACACCATGAAAGTAGGAGAGAAACAAAGACTTACCAGGAAAGGGGGATGAGAAAATAATAATGGAGGTGAATATGATCACAATGCATTGCATACATGTATGAACTTGATAAAAAAATATTTTTACCTGTAATCTCACCTCTGGTGGGGTGGAGGCAGGAGGGTCCCTGGGGCCAGACTAGCCTGATTCATGAGCCCCAAATCCCAGTGAGATTTGGGAGGTTGTTTTGTTTTGTTTTGTAGTGGGGACTGAACCCAGGATGTTCTGGTAAACAAAAGTTCAGAGCTATAGTCCCAACCTGAGTTTTGTTTTGGTTTTTGTTTTGTTTGTTGGTTTGCTTGCTTGCCTGTTTGTTTTATAACAGGGTTTCTCTGTATAGCCTTGGCTGTCCTAGAACTCACTCTGTAGACCAGGCTGGCCTCAAACTCACAAAGATCTGCCTGCCTAGTGCTGGAATTGAAGGCGTGTGCCACCATTGCCAGGCTGTTTTTTGTTTTGATACAAGGTCTTGTTCAATTGCCTGGGCTAGTCTCGAATTTGTAATTCCCATGCCCCTGCCTACAAGTCACTAAGATGACAGGCCTATACCACTACACCAAGCTAAGAAGAACTGTGTGGTGATTTGAATGAGACTGTCTCCCATAGGCTCGTGCATTTGAACACTTGGTCCCCACTTGGTAGTACTATTTGTGGAGAGTCAGGAGGTGCGTGGCTTTGTTGGGGGAAGTATGTCACTGGAGGCAGGCTTGGTGCCATTTCTAGTTCCCTCTCTCTGCATAGCCCTCAACGCTGAGATGTCAGCTTTCAGCCCTCAGCATCCTGCTCCAGCTACCATACCTACTGCCTGCTGCCATGGTGTCCCCGCCATCATGGCCTCTAACCATCTGGAACCACAAGCCCAAATAAACTCCTCCGTAAGTTGCCTTGGTCATGGCGTTCTGTCACAATAGAAAAATAACTAATGCCGTTTATTTTAAAATTTTAGTGCTACTTCTGCTACACAAAAGATTAAACTTCAATTCTCCAAACATTTTAATGGCCTCGGAAAAAAAAAAAAATGCTATTCAAAGCAGGTTTATCAGAGGCCAGGGCAAGGTACAAATAGATCACGGCTCAGGAGTAAACAGAAGCGTGTCTGTTAAGTGTACTAGTGAGTCCACCCACTGGCGGAATAAATCAAACATGATGAAAGTAAAACCAATGAAGAAAAGAAACCTGAAATTAAATCCAGAGTTCTGCAGCCACCATAAGGCTCTGGTCACTTTTAAGTCGTTCTAATACCGGTGTACAACCCATAACAGACAAATTTCATTTGAGTAAGAAGAGATTAAGGGTAGGAATGCATGTTCAACCCAGTTTCTTCCTTCCTCCACCACAGGGCATAACTTCCTGCCATCTGGTGATTATTAGGGGGAAAAGCTACCATCTGCCATCTCTGCTAATGCATGGGAGAGGGGCAAAGCTCTTGCCACCCTGTAAGCCTGTGGAGATTTCACAATGCCTGTTTACATGCCTGATGAGCCAGCTGATAAGTTAGAATCCCCAGTGTGTGTGTGTGTGTGTGTGTGTGTGTGTGTGTCACATTCAACACCAATGAAAGACATCTCTTCCTTAAAATGTCTTCAGTGTTGCAGGAATCAGGCTGTGTTGAACACTCCCCACAGAAAGTCCCCTCCCATCCTGCCTGACTCAAAGCCAACATTCTGTTAGAGACGATCTAGAGTGAAGAAACCTGTATGGCAGCCAGAAAGAGACATAAAATGGACACAAATAGAACCGGAGTAAAAAGAATCTGAGCCTCCTTCTGTCTATATCCCCACCAGGAAGAACAGACGTTACTTTGTCCTAAATGATGTTTCCATAAAGCTCTCAGAGAGGATTTTTTTTTTTTTTTTTTTTTGAGGACAAGGTTTCTGTGTATAACTCTGGCTGTCCTGGAACTCCCTCTGTAAACCAGACTGACCTTGAACTCAGAGATCCACCTGCCTCTGCCTTCTAAGTGACATGATTCTTTAATCGTGTCCCACCACGGCCCTGCTTAGGGAGGGATTTATAAGGAGTCAGATGATTCGTCAAGCCTATGAGAAATGCATTTCTTTATGTTTAAAAGGACAAGAAAAGGCTGAAGAGATGATGGCTCAGCAGTTAAGAACATTGGCTGCTCTGGCAAAGGACCTGGGTTCAGTTCCCAGCACCCACATGGTGGTTCGCAATCATCTGTAACTCCAGTCCCAGGTCTGGTGCCCTCTTTTAGCCTGTGGGTTCCAGGCACACAGACATACATATATAGTATTTATTTTAGTATTTAGTATTTTAGTAAAAAATAAAACAAAGTTTAAAAAGTTATAAAAAGACAAAAAGAGGTCATGATATTTGTTGGGGCCTTAGCTGAGACCCAGATTTAAACTAATTCTAGAAACAAATGGGATGGGAATTAGGAGGGAAATGGGAAGCAGACATTTTCCCCAACTTATACCAGACCTGTCAGTGTCTCAAGTAACTTCCCATAATAATACCTTATGGGTGGAATGGATGGATGGATAGATGGATGGATGGATGGATGGTTGGTTGGATGGATGGATTCTTCTCCATAGAAGGGAGTGAGCTTACCCCGCTGACTCAACTCTCTCCACATAAGCTGTGCATACTAAAGAAGCAAACATTAATTTTTTAAATCCCTACCTGTCATAGAATACAACTGTATTTTATTTTATTTTAATATGTGTGAGTGTTCTGCTGCACGTGTTATCTGTCTGTGTATCACTTGTGTGCTTAGTACCCAAAGAGGCCAGAAGAGGACATCAGATCCCCTGGAACTGGTGTTACAGGTGTTTGTGAGCTGCCATGTGAATGCTTGGAACTGAACCTAGGAAGAGCAGCCAGTGCTCTTAAACACTGAGACCCCTCTCCTGCCTGCCTATATTCTTAAAGCATCACTGTCATTGCTTGGACACAGTACAAAGTTCATGGAATGACTAATTCTCAGTCGTTAAGGTAATTGTACATTTTTGGCCACCTCATTTAGCTTCTGTGTGCTTCAGTTTCTTCATCTATCAACGGATTACTCCTGCTTGTCCCAGTCAATCTCACAAGATTTCCATCTGGGGACTTCTGTAAAATGTTGTCTGTGGATAAAGCATGTGCGTTATCAAATGTAGTAACTAATGCATGTACAAGTCAAACACGATACACTTTTACCAACCAATACAGAACAGAGAAACTTCTGGTTCCAAGCCTGATGACCTGAGTTGGTCCCTGTCATCCACATGGTAGAAGGAAAGGATGACTACTCAAGTTGTCCTAAACTCCACAGACACGCCATGGCTTAAACACGCATACACACATACTCGTACACGAGCGTGCGCGTGCGCGCACACACACACACACACACACACACACACACACACGCATGCATGCATTCATACACCCATACACAATTTTAAATTGTGAAAATGTTTACTACTGTTTGCCATCATGGAAATGCAAATTAAAACTATATTGTGATTCCATTCGACCCCAGTCAAAATGGGTATCATGGCAAGGATGCAGAGAGTGAAAGGGATCCCTTACACCCCGCTGGAAGAATATAAATTAGTCTAGCCACTGTGGAAATTAGTATATAGGTCCTCAAAAGACAAAAAGAAAACTGCCATGCAGCCTAACTGTGCCACTCCTGGGCATATAGCCGAAAGATTCTAAGTCACACCTACGTTTATTGCAGTAGTAATCACAGTAGCCAAATTATGGGCTCAGCTGAGGAATCTGTCAACAGATGAATGGATAAAGAAAATGCATTGTATGTACACATGAATGAAATTGTGTAGTTTGCAGAAAAGTGCAAGCCAACGAAGATCACCACATTAAGTAAGTTGAGTCAGAGAGACAAATATCACGCAGATTTTATATTGACACATAAAATCGCGGGTGGGTAAGGGCATGACTTTGGACGCAGGTCAGTCTGTGAAATGGCCGAGAATAACAACAGGAGGATGAGGCAGGAGAAATGGCGGGTGGGTGCTCACGGTCAAAGTCCACGATGACTGGTGAGGAGATGTCTTTGGGAAAGCCATCACTGTGCAGTGTATCTAAATCAATAACAATTCCGGGTTTAAAATATCTGGTTTCAGAAAACTGAATGCTGCAAGAATTCATACAGCAGACCTACGATACGAAAGGCACAAAGGAGCCAGCTAAAAAGAAATCCAGCAATACCACATGGGAAACGGGCGTGCAGAAACAAAATTAGAAGCTGCGCAAATGATAACGACTGGGAAAGTCTAAAGAATTATTCATTATTAACTTAATCTCCTTGAAAGGTAACCAACTGCATAAAGAAAAATGTATCGTGGAGTTTTAAAGTGCACGAAAGCAAAATATAAGCAAGACTGGAATAAAGGAGAAGTAGAAAGTCAAGCCTGTAATTTTTGAGAAGCTCTTATATCTAAAATTGGATACAAGGTGTGAAGGTAAACCCAAAAAACTAAAGCCATGTATTATGAACCCTAAAACAACTACTATAGTAAAAATAGCAAAACCTTTAGCTAAGAGATCAAAAACGACAATATAACTATAAAAAATAAAAAGTTAGGGGGCTGGAGAGGTGGCTCAGTGGTTAAGAGCACTGGCTGCCCTTTTGAGCACCCATGTTCAATTCCCAGCACGTGGGCCAAAGAATAAATTAGAGATGACATTAGGAAAATAAGTCAATAAAATGAAAATGCTACTTATTAAAACATACAAGGCCCAACAGCGAAATGGAATTTCCTTGCACTAAAGTCCAGATCCAGAAACCAGAGGATTCAACAAATTATCTCAGCTTTTACCTGAAGAAACTAGAGAAAGGGAGTAATTAAGCTCCAACTGAGCAGAAAAATTAATAATAATACTAACTATTGGAAAGGAAATTAATGAAATGTAAAGCAGAAATACCACAGAGAAAAATCAGTGAGGTCAAAGCTGGTTCTTGGCTCAAATCAATCAAACTGGTCATGTTCCAGCTAGACTGCCCCAGAGAGGAAGGATACATCACTGAAATCAAAAATATGAGATGAGCAACCACTACTGATCAGATAGAAAGTAAAAGGAGAGTAGAAAGACGTTGTAACTTGAAAAGCTCCGTACTGATAGGTTTACAATGTGGAGTTACACGGATGAATTCTTTGAAAGAGACAAACAGCCACAGCTAACTAAAGACCAGCCTGAAGAATTAATGAATTAAAGAATTGTATTAATGAAAATGAGGGCTGGGACTATAGCTAGGTTGTAGAGTGCTTGCCTAGCATGAATGCAGACCTGGGTTCGAGTTCCAGCTACAGTGAGAAGACGGTAGTCTTCTTCCACGGCGATCTGGAAGGATACAAGCAGCATGTTCCTGAGGCTGCTTCTCAGACCAGACCTCCAGCGTGAGGTCAACCTCACTAACCACCTGAGCTTTCACATCTGGGTTCAGTACAGTGGAGATTCCAGACTCAGGGACCATGAGAGCCCCTGGGTCCCATTAATGATTTGGCCATCAGGCAGCACACACCTCTCCCCCATGCTGGGCGCCTGGACTCTGCCCGAACTGTCTCTATGGTCTCTCTGGCCACTGAAGCCTGTTTTGATTTCCAAAATTGTCACGCTAGCAGAAGCTTCTCTTGAGATCCCACCCCCAATCTCCTTCCATGGTTCGTGCCTGGAGATTTTTGGGCTACGGCTTGACAGCGGGTTGCTTTTCCAGGTCCCTAAGATAGCCCTCTGTTGTGTTCTGCCCAGGAGACAGTCAGTGGGGTTGAGAAGGCAGATGCCATCTTGTGCAGCTTAGATGAGCTTCAGAGAGCCCATGGCTGTCACAATGAACACCCTCTCCAGAAGGATGAGCGGATGCAGGGAGGACTCTGCTCTTGGCAGTTGTCATTGACCCTAACTTCTCTCTCTACTGGGCCTTTCTGAAGAAGACCCCCAGGAACTAGGCAGTGTCATCAGCCATGGAGTCCTGGGAAGCCAAGGAGACAGAGGCCATTGGGAAAGGCTAGAGCCCGATTCAAGGTCAGATTCCCTGACTCCGGGGCCAGGGTGTATGGCCCTCACGCGTTCCTCCCCACATACCCGGCATCATCCGTCCCAGGCTCGGAGGGTTATATTTGTGGGAAATCCTCCGCGGATGTCCTCAGTCACTGTCCTGCTCGATACATCTCGACACTGCAAGTGCCTCCGAGCTGCCAGGTGACCATGAGAGTACATGGACCTGGTGGTAACTGGGACCTAGGTGCTCCTTGGAATTTAGCCTGTGTCACAGAACTCTGCCTCTCCTCTTAGTCACAAAGGCTTCAAAGGTGGGGGAGGGGTGACAGGCAGAAGAAGCCAAACCCCAGCCCGTCCCCCAGCCTCCCTGCTTAGCAGGTTCTCTGAATCCCAGGCCCCCCCTCCATTTCCCACAGTCTCTCAGTTGCCCTTGAACCCAGACATCTGCTGCTCCCTGAGCAGCCCCTGCTTGGGACCATCATCTTCATGGTTTTCAAACCATCAGGTTTTTCTCACAAGTTTTGTTGTTTCTGGCAACTATCACTTTCAGGGTTCCCCTGACCACAGCTCCCACTCCCCCCATGACTAGTTCAAGCCATGCATCAACTCACACAGGAAGCCTACATTTCTCCTAGACCTACTTAGGTTTATGGATTTGGGATAACTTTTTAAAAATATTTATTCCTCTATTTTCAATATAGGGCATTAAACAAATGTTAACTTTATTGTTAATATATCAAATATAGAGAGGACTCGAGAGATGGCTCAGAGGTAAAGAGAACATACTGCTTTTCCAGAGATCCTGGGTTTGATTCCCAGCACCCACACAGCAGCTCACAACCATTCTGAACTCCAGTTTCAAGGGCTCCAGCTTCCTCTTCTGGCCTCTGTGGGCACCAGGTACATGTGCAAGGCACATACATACATGTAGGCAAAATACTCACATACATAAAATAAAATTAATAAATAGCCCTTTTTATAGAGAAATTTCAAATGTGTTTGAACAGTTGGTGGATCATTAATTACAACAGTGTCACTGTATGAAGCCTTTAGTCCCTTACTACTGCAATTTCGACAGTGGATTTTACCTGAGTTCTCTGTGCCTGGGGAGCAGGGGCAACTAATGAAATGCCCTCTCCACCCCTTTGTGCTCTAAAAAGAGCTTACTTTTCACTAATAAAAACAAAAGGTTAAAACCACCCATGCGGCTTGACATATAACAGTGAACCTACTCAAAACATTGTGAAGTGGTTTTTGCAAAGTTTTTCAGAACTGTTTCGATGTTCATTGTTCTTATACTTTTACATTTATTTATTTTTTCTGTGTATGGGTGTTTTGCCTGCATGTATGTCTGTGTACCACATGTATGCAATGCTCACAGAGGCCAGAAGACGCTGATCCCCCAGAACTGGAGTTATAGAGGGTTCCGAGCTGCTACGTGGGTGCTGAGAACAGAACAAAGGTCCTCTGGAAGAGCAGTCAGAGCTCTTAGCCATTGAACTATCTATCCCTCCAGCCACTGTTTGTTCAGGTTTGTGAATTTTTTCAAACTAATTATCAAATCCACCTCCCCATCCTCTACTCTGCACCTTCAACTTCTTCCCAACTCTCCCCACGGCTGTTCTCTCCCAATTTCACACCCCCGCCCACCCACGCACACACTTTTAAACCACTGAGTCCACTCAATGTGACTGGTGCGTCCCTGGGATGCGGCATCTATTGGAACATGAGCCACATCCCTGAAGAAAACAGACTGCCCCTCCTCCAGCAGCCATTAATTGCCAATAACAGCACAGCGAGGGGTAGGGCTCTGTGACCCTCCCCACAGCCATGCTGCAATATGGGTAGGCCCCACAGCTGCTGCAAACTGAAGCACAGGGGTCCCCGGTCTCCCTGGCCTCTCTAGCTCTCACCATCTCTCTGGCCCCTCTTCTTCCATGATCCCTGAGCCTTGCAAGGAGTGGGATGTGACATAGATGTTCCATTTAGAGTCAAGCACTCCTCAACCTTACTTTTTCTTTTCGTAACTCCGTTGTGCTCAAGCATGAGCTTTGTAGAAGGCAACACCGTGTCACAAGGCCCAAAGGTTGGATGTGCCTACAAGAATTTCCCTTGCCCCACCTATGTTGAGGCCAGATAAAGACTCTTCAAAGTTATATCCTCTTCAGAAATCATTAGCGGAACTGGTTTTGTACCTGCTGAGCCACAAGAACAAAACCTCTAATTAACCAAACTTTGAGTTCCTCTCCGCCAGACCCACTCTTAGCCTGAGCCACATAAATTCCTCCTTCTTGCCTCACCCAACATTAAGCTGCCTTTTATATGCGCTGAGCAAGTGGTCAGTGCCCCCACAGACACTGGCTACTACTACAAAGGGATTCACTGGGTTTCAGCCCACCAGCTTCCTGATGGGAGGCTCAGAGCCTTCCCCCAAACCTCCCTCTCCTTCCAAAGTTGTTTAGAATTAAATCAGTATCTTCTCAAGAGGACTTTTTTTGAAGTTACTGGGGAAAGCAAACCAAATCATACTGTTTGGAGAGGAACATACTTCAGTACATTAAGCATCTGATCTTTAAAGCGGTCATGACCAAGGGTCTCCACAATGAGCAGGAAGACAGAATTTGCACCTGGAATGGAAAGGTTTTGTCTCCGGAGATTTAGCACCTAAATTTGCTTGAGTTTTGCATCTGTTTGGGCCTGGAAACAAAGGGGCACTGTGGGAGCAGAGAGAGAGAAAGAAAATCTATGTAAATTATCAGACTCATGAAAATTAAAGATGGATGTGCTAAGATCATGCTAGAGACCCAGGGACGCCATGATTAAGATAGCTATTGGAGCAAGCTCTAAGACTGTGTCCAGGGCAATCTAGAAAGCCAGCAAGTGAGTGAATACCGCCCCCTCTGTCCTTGGGAGAATCAGCTGGGATCCCAGGACAGGCAGACAGAAACCTCTGAATTGGTTTCTCAAATCTATCAGATTGTCCTAAGTCCCTCCTCCACCCCCAAAAGAATTCTCCTTAGAGAGAGCCCATTATGAATATCATGACCTTAATAAAGTAAATTCAGATTTGTGGCCATAAAAATACAGCAAGAATTAGAAAGAAGTGCCGGGCATTTCATCCAATGAGGCACCCTCTATAATACACGACTGCTTGGCAATGTGGCTTAAACACATCTCAGAAAATTCCATTTAACAGGACACTGTCGTCTGTGGTTGACCAAATTCAATGTTTATAACCACTTTAATACAATTTTTGTTTTAAATCAGCTCTATTTTGAGGTCTGGCATTAACTTGTGTCAGGGAATATCTGATCCTTGTTTAGAGTGTCCTTCCCCTGGAGAAGGCTTGATCAATCTCTGATGCATGTAGAGGAAGTAAGAGTCCAACTACCTGAGTTAATGGTGTGAACAGGAGCTGGTGACAGCGCCTGCCACAAGGTGATGATAACCACCAGGGCCCCCACATCCACGTGGTCTACAAAGCCTCTCCCTGTGGGACTTTGGGCAAAATTACACCATTAATGGACTCTACCTCTCCTTGTTCTCCTCCCTCCATGATAAATCACATGCACACAAATCTTATCCTTGATCATCTTCTAGGGAACCCTCAGCTTCACTGGCTTCAAGATTATAAAATAAGATCAAATACTTTTTTGTCATCAAAATCATGCTATGTGTGTCCTTTTTATTTTAAATTCATTCTACGGATTCTGCACGCTAAGATAGTCTCTCTTTATAGAGTTTAACCATTAACCTGAAAACTCTGTAGCAGCCGCTTTCTAAAGACCTACAGTTAGCTTTGGGGCTATAGTCACACTAAGCCTGGTTGGTTAACCCGATTTTCGGTCCATTCTCTGTCCACATCGGCTTCCGTGAAGCCACCTTAGAGCAGCAGCAGCATGGCCACTCAGGCTAGCTGAGCACCCGCACTGCCAGCGGTCGCACTAGATATCAATACGCTATAATACATAAATATGGCTCCTACTTTTACAAAAAGAAGCTAAGCAAAAATGAGGGGAAAGTTGGAAGAAAGGAATGAGATTCATATTCCTGGATATTTATTCTTGTATACTTTTTCTTATACATTTTTTTTTACTTTTAAAACATGTAAATGTTTTATATATAAAGTTATACAAAAAAGAGAGAGAGAGAAATAGCACTTCCTAAAAACAAATTTAAATAGAAGTGACTCTCTCTTGAAAAATCCATACCCACTATCAGGTATAGAATGCCTCTCTCTTTCTCTCTCTCTCTCTCTCTCTCCACCCACACTTAAATCTATAAAAAAACTATTTTTTAATAAACCTCAATTTAGCTGCAAAAACAAATAAAAGTGTGAACAAGTGATCCAAATTCTATTTCAAGTTGATAAAACTCCACCTAGAGAAAATAGTTATTTCAAATAACCAGTAAATGCAGCGTGTGTGTTTATTGCTAGTGGGCATATTGGAATCATAGCTTTGAAACTATTTTGTACGTATTTTGGGTAAAGCCAATCAGAGAGCATTAAAGTCATTTCACAAAAGGATATTTAGTGTAAGACAAAACATGGCGAAAGAAATAAAGGAATGCTGCATGTTGATTTTAACTACAGAAGTCAACAAGAACTCATTATTCTCTAAATCTGTGTTTCTGACTCAGTCTGAACAGTAGCATTTGCAGTCTAGTAGGAGCATGTACATCTAGCACCCAGATCCTTCCTAACCCTCCACTAAATGTGTACCCACACACAGGCGGGGGTCCTTGGAAAGCAGAGCCAATTTGGGGACTGCACAAGCTGGGGCAAGGACATCGTAAGTCACAAAATAAGGCCGTTCAGACATGAACAGAAGTGTGTTGCGAGGACCCAGAAGCCAGCCCGAAGGTGCTCGCACTGGCCTCCAAGATAAATGTGCACATCACAAAGAGCAATGGCTATAACCATATAAGGTTCCGAACTACCAAGCATTCCTGAGCCTATAAGGAAACTCAAAATCCAAAGGCAAACAAAGAGAATGAAGCAAGAAAGCAATGAATGTTCTTGCTTTAGAGTAAAGGCTAAAGTAGCAAGGAATACGAGGAAACGCCACATTGCTACTCCAATTACTTTGAGCAAAAATCCTAAATGACTGCTCTGATGTCAAGTGGACACTCTCTTCCTCCTGATGACTTACAAATTACAAGAAAGAAGGCCACATTCAGTACCGCACTCTTGGCATCGCCTAGAATCGAGTGACAAACCCTCTGTGTCGAGTGTCCCGTGTGGTGTAATTTAAAACACAATCTGTGTGAAACACCATTGCAAAAGGTTTAAGCTCAATCTGACCAAGCCTCCAGACCTGACTTTTGATTTATATATGAGGAATTAACAGAACAACACCCAAAAAAAGCAATCAGAAAAGCTTAGAATATGTACAGTTCCCATGACAGCTTCTGAGACTCTAAAAGCCAGGACCAAAAAGTCAGAAGTGTGTTCCAGGTTGACAGACACCAATAAAACAATCAACACGATGTGTGAACCTGGGTTACATCTTAATTCAAAAAAAAAAAAAAAAGATATAGGCGATGGAGAGATGGCTCAGGGGTTACAAGAACTGGCTGTTCTTCCAGAGAACCCAAGTTTGATTGACTCCAGCACCCACACGGCAGTCTACAACTCTCTGTAATTCCAGTTCCAGGGGATCCAAAGCCCTCTTCTGATCTACTCAAGCAATGATCGTGGTGCACAGACATACATGCAGGCAAAATACCCCTACACATAAAATCAACATAAATAAATATGACGAGTGAGGTGGCGCACGCCTTTAATCTCAGCACTCCAGAGGCAGAGGCAGGCGGAGCTCTGTGAGTTCAAGGTCAGCCTGGTCTACAGCGGAAGCTCCAGGACACAGTGAGATCCTGTCTCAAAAACAAACAATATAGTGTGTGTGTGTGTGTGTGTGTGTGTGTGTGTGTGTGTGTGTGTGCACGCACACACATGCCATTGGAGAACAACTAGAGAAATGTGAATATACAATTGAGTATTAACAAGTCAGGCAGTAGCAGCACATGCCTTTAATCCCAGCACTTGTGAGGCAGAGACCGGGGAATCTCTGTGAGTTTGAGACCAGCCTGGTTTTCAGAGTGAGTTTCAAGATATCCTGGGCTACATATAGAAATAAAGGGGGGGGACAACAATTATGTATTAACAAATTATGTGAAATTATTGTTAATTTAAATAATAATATTGGATACCTTAAAAATGTTCATTCTAGGGAGAAAGCTCAGTTATAAAGTTCTTGCCTTGCAAGCATGGGTAAGAGTGCCAGAACCCTGTATAAAGATGATGGATCTAGTAAGGTGTGTTTGTAATGCCAGCACGGAGAGGGTGAAACAGGCGGATTCCCAGGACTTGCTGGCCAGCCAACATACTGGGGGAGAACAATGAAAGACTCCGTGTCATAAATCAAAGTTGGGGCTGGAGAAATAGCTCAGTCATTAAGAGCAATTTCTGCTCTTGCAGAGGATCCATGTTCTATTCCCAGCACCATGTCAGAAGGCTCACAATCACCTGCAACTCCACTCTAGGGGACCCAACACCCTCATCTGGCTTTAGCAGGCACTCACACACTCATATGTGCATACACAGACACAAAATTAAAAATAATAAAAATAAATTATTTCTAAAATCAAGGAGATGACACCCAAGGTTCACCCTCTGGCCTACACATGCATGCATTCACAAAATAAATAAATAAATAATGAAAGAAATGTCCTTGTTTATAGGTGTTTATAGATGTGATTCATAAAGGCAAAATCTTATTTTCAGGCTCTCTTCCAAACACCAGACACAGCTGTAAAGGAACTACAGCAAAATAAGAATGCCAGAGAACACTGGAGGCAAACAGGGGCCCGGTGTGCAGTTCATCCAGCTTTTCTGGTAGTAGAAATGTCAAAATAAAGGAATAGGAAGAAAAGCACAATCATTCATGATGGCCAAGCATCCTTACCAAGGGGCAATATCAGCGATTTCCAACTAATGGCTTCTCTTTCTTCTGTACTTACAGCAGAGTTGAGATCATCAAGTGTGATAAAAAAAATCACATTACAAGGATGTGCGGTGTAGACCTTAACTATGTGTTCTCATAAAAGCGTGTTTTATAAGTACACCCCAGGCTCTATCACTCACAAAAGGCGTGGCTGTAACTCCAGACTGCTATCCCATGCCCCTTCAATAGTGAACTGACGAAAACATTAGTTAAATTTTGAGGCGTCATTTGTCCCTTGCCCGCATCAAAAGAGGTATTAAATTCTGTCCAAGCAATTTACAATGTCTATAAATATTTAAGAAGGTCTACTTTCTCCATTTAAAATGGACAATCACTTGGGCTCTACTAGAAGAGGAAATATCCTTTCTACTCAAGTAAAAAAACAGACATTAAATACCCTTAGGTTCTGTGCTTCTATTAATGTTAAATGGGCTTGCATCATGCAGTGAACCTGAAGATTCCAGCATCGATCACATAAAGACTCATCTGTACATGGTTCAGAGGATTTGTACAGGGTCCTGTAGCTGATGTGGTATTTTACAATTTATCCAAAGGTCTGGACTTCTAGGAAAAGCACAAGGCTTCATACACAATATTGTTCAACTGCTTATGCTCTTGAATAAACCATTAGCTGCTCTAAGCCTTGGGGAGGTGGTATGACTGCGGCAGCTACCCGGGGTGTCGCATCCAGCCCTCCAGCCTGCATCTGATTCCAGCTGTGAGTTTCAAGTCACCTAAGGCTGACAGTTTTCCACTTTACATGTGAAGCATCAGGGGCTTCTATCCTCCATCCCCCCTTTTCCTCTTCCTCCCCATGCAAGGAAAAAGACGGAGCTCTTGACACTCAGACTAAACTGGCACCATTCACATTTTTGAGGTATTAGGACTTTTACTGTTGTTAAACCAGTCTCACATTTTCCAATCCCGCCTTAAACTCTCTAAGGAACAAAAGATAAGTAAGAACTGAACCTACCTCCCCTGTCTCCTAAGTGGTAGGATTACAGATGTGCACCATCACATCTGGTTTATGTAATATTGGAGATCATCTACCAACTGAGCTATAGCCACAGCACATTTTTGAGATTTCTTATAAGATGAAGAAATTCTAAAAACAAGATACAAAAATGACCAAATCTGAAGAATTTGTGTTAAAGAAATTACTAACAAAAAATGTAAGTCAGGGGCTCGAATGATGGCTCAGCAGTTAAAAGCGTTGACTGCTCTTCCAGAGGACTTGGGTTTGATTCCCAGCACTCACATGGCAGCTCACAGTTGTCTGTAACTCCAGTTTCAGGGGATCCAACGCCCTTTTTTGGCCTCTGTAGGCACTGCACGCAGGCAAAACACCAGTACACATAAAATAAAATTGTAAAAACAATGTTAATACAATTTATACAACAGATAGAGGATTTTTTTTCTTTTTTGAGACTAGATTTCCCTGTGTACCTCTGGCTGTCCTGGAACTCGCTTTGAGACTAGACTGGTCTCAAACTCACAGAGAGTCACCTGCCTCTGCCTCCTGAGTGCTGGATTAAAGGTGTGTGCTACTACCTCCTGGCTAGGATTTTTTAATTTATTATTTTGTGTTTATGGATGTTTGTCTGCCTGTCTGTGTACCATATGTGTGCTTGGTGATTATGGAGCACAGAAAAAGGGCATTGGATCTCCTGGAACTAGAGTTATAGGCAGTTGTGAGCCGCCATGTGAGTGCTGAGAACCAAACCCAGGTCTTCTGCAAGAGCAGCCAGTGCTCTGAAGTGTTGAGCCATCTCTCTAGCTCTCAGATACAGGGATGGTTTTTTATAATACTTTTACTAATAATTTTAATTTCATACAATGTATCTCAATAACACCCTCTCCCCACTCCTCTCTGTTCTATCTTCCCACCCCTGTGCCCTCAAAGAAAAAGAAAGAAAGAAAGAAAGAAAGAAAGAAAGAAAGAAAGAAAGAAAGAAAGAAAGAAAGAAAGAAAGAAAGGAAGAAGAAAGAAAGAAAGAAAGAAAGAAAGAAAGAAAAGGAAAGGAAAGGAAAGGAAAGGAAAGGAAAGAAAAGAAAAGAAAAGAAAAGAAAAGAAAAAGAAAAGAAAAGAAAAGAAAAGAAAAGATGAAAGAAAAGAAGGAAGAACAAGTAAAAGAAAATTAAGTCCAGCTAGTGTGGCAGGAACGTGGATCATAGACATCACCATGGTCTTTGGAGACAGAAGGCTGCTCTAATCATGGACATTCACCTGGCTCATACTAACCCAAGACCAAGCATGACAATATTCAACCCAAAGCTGGGCCTCACTGCCCAAATCCACAGGCACCTGGGCCTCCAGGAGGCATCCAAACATTGCTCATGCACTCGGACACCAATCAAGCACCCTGATATCCTACAAGCACCAGGGCATCCCACAGGCCCCTCTGACATCCCACAGGTACCAGGACCTCCCATAGGTGTCAAGGCCTCCCTCAGCCACCAGGGCCTCCCGCATGCATTCGGGCATCCTCCCAGCACTGAACTTCCTGCAGTCACCCTGACATCCCACAGGAACCTGGACTGTCCACAGGCTGATATGGGAGTTTTTAAATATCACTTCTTGGTGACAATACAAAGCTAACACTATGGAGAATGCTTTTAACTATAGGTGAACATCTTACTTCAATCCTATCCACCCACTTTGTAACTGAGTGACTATATTTGAAAATATTATCATAAGTTAAAGTGTGAATCCCTTTAGACTTATAAGACTGAGACCAAAATCCCACTAATTCACCTGTAGCCAAAGTTCTATTGCAGAAATAGCTAGAGTGTCTTTCTTCCCTATATTTGCCCTGTGAAGGAGACAGGTAACATTCTGTTCCCTTCGGATGGATCCTGAAAAGCACTATTTCCCACTGACCTTCCCCAAAATCATAGCATGCATGATCCTTTTCTATTAGTACTAGAATAAGTTAAAAATGTTCCCTATCATTCACATACTCTATATCTACAAACCTCACTACTTGCTATCATTTTTTAACCTTATGATATTTTCCTTTTTCATATAAATCTTTAAGTTAGGAGCTAGAGAAATAGCTCAGTGGTTAATAGTGCATACTGGCCAGGCAGTGTTGGCACACGCCTTTAATCCCAGCAACTTGGGAGGCAGAAGCAGGCGGAACTCTGTGAGTTCAAGGCCAGCCTGGTCTACAGAGTGAGTTCCAGGACAGCCAGAGTTACAACAGGGAAACCCTGTCTCAGAAAAACCAAAATAATAATAATAATAATAATAATAATAATAATAAGAGTAATACTGTTTTTTCTAGATGGCTTGAGTTCAATCCCATGTCAGATAGCTCGCAATCACCTATAACTCTAGCTCCAGGGTGATCTGATGTCTCTGGCCTCTGAGGAATGTTTCTTGATTGGCTCTAGGGTTTTTCAATCTGGTCAGCCAGTCCACATCTCACTTTCAGTGAATTGAGGCCATATACAATTAAAGTTATTTTTCAACATTCAATGTTGTTATTGAGCGATGTTTACCTATTCTTGTCATTCTGTTGGCTGGTTTTCTAATTGTTGGAATTACTGTTTCTTGCTTTCTGCCCCGAAAGTATCAGGGGTTTGCTGGTTCAGTGTGGTGCAAACATGGATCCCTTTCTAGGGAGGCTTTGTCATCTGCTTCTCCCATGTGAATCATCTTCCATGCCATCATCTGTCCCTCTCCTCCTCCTCCTGTGCTCCACATTCTTTCGTTATCATCAGCTGTGCCTTAGTGTGTGCTTGTCTTGAAATGTCCTTATTTCATCAGTTTTTAAAGATAGCATTACTGGGTATAGCTGTCTTGGCTGCCATCTATTTACTTTCAGACCTGGAAATTTATCATCCCCTGCTTTCCTGTCTGGAATGGCCGCTGACATTAAGTCCGGTGTATTCTGATGTTTCTGCTTTTGTAAGTGAGTTGGGATTTTTTTCCTTACAATTTTTAATGTTGTTTGTTTGCTCTGTGCTTTTACATCTTACTATAATACATCATATGTCCTTTCTGGCCATGTCTACTGGAAGGGGCTAAAGGCCTCCTATTTGAATGTCTATTTTTGTCTCTACATTTGGAGACGTTTCTGCTGTGATTTCACCGAATAGCTTCTCTTGCTCTTAGCATTTACCTCCACTCCTTCTCTCGTCCCACATGATCTTTGGTTTGGTCTCCCGACTCCATCCCAGAGTGCTTAGACAGTGACATTGTGCTCACTGCTTTCTTCTTTCCTTATGAAGTTTTTCATCAGCCTGATGTTCTCTCTTCTGCTTGGTTGAAGCTGTTGGTATACTTTCCACTGTGATTTGTTATTTGATTCACTGAGTTTTTCATTTCTAGCATTTCTAGTTGGGCTTTTATTTCTTCAAAATCTGAATTTCCAGGGCTGATGAGAAGACTTAGTGGTTAAGAGCACACGCTGCTCTTTCAGAGGACCAAAGCTCAGTTCCCAGCACCCACATTGGGCAGCTCACAACTACCTGTAACGCCAGCTGCAGGAGAATCCAGCACCCCCTTCTAGCCTCCAGAAGCATCATACGCACATGCACATTCACAAACCCACACACATACACATAATTAAAAATAATAAATATTTTTTAAAAATTAGTTCTAGTAACTAAGATCTAGGGAAAAGGAAGTAAGAAAATTTTTCAAATACTCTAGGGTTAGGGAAGTATCTCGGGGATACAATGAGTGCTTTATTAATGTCTGCGGGGCCGTGGATGTGATGTCCAGCACAGCATCCCTGACCCCGCCCCCAAAAAAATCCTTTGAAATATCTCATCACCAGACTCAGGAATACACAGTTGAAAACAGAAGGAAAATTTCCAAAGTGACCAATTGGAGAGATTAGAATCCCTACGTCTGTGCTCTCTTCTAGATTTAACTAACTGAGAAGGAAAGAAAGGAAAGGTAGATGAGAAGGAATGGACAAGGAAAAGAGGAAGACAGGAAAAAGAGGAGAGATGGGAGAGACAACAGAACAGGCGTGGGCGTATCTGCAGAGAGACAGAGGTTGGAAGGGATGGTTCTGGGAATTTAGGCAGCTTTCTGTTATTCAGAATAAAATAATGAGCGTCTTCTTGAGTGACAAAACTAGAGACAACCGGTAGATACCTAAAGCAGCAAGGACCAGGAAGTAATAAAATCAATACAACTTTATTCACACTTAAAATGCATATGCCTATATTCATGGCCTTGTTTTGGGTTTTGTTTGTTTCATTTTGGTTTTTTGAGACAGGGTCTCACTACATAGCCCTGGCTGGCCTGGAACTCATAGAGATCCACCTGCCTCCACCTCTCTCAAGTGCTGGGATTAAAGGCGCGCACCACCACACTCAGAAAGGCCTTTGATTTTAAAACAGTGAGACTGCCATTGAACCATTAACAATATTAAGAGTGGCTTGCCTTTTGCAGGTCTCTCCAGAACACTCAACTGAACTCTCAGAGAAACATTTCTCCTTTTATTCTTCAGTTCTTACAATGTGTAGCTAAGTTACATAATTGTAACAGCAAGTACCACTGATCCAAAAAACGTGGAGCACAGCGACTCTTGGGAATCATGAGACTCAACTGGCAGGCAGCACCAGTGTTTCTTTTTAATCATTAATGGAAGCTGGAATTTATCAAAAGCTTTTGTTTTGTTGATCAGGATAAATATGAAAAAGTTCATGCTTGGCCAGTAAATTCAGAGAATTACATTGCCAGAATTCCTGAAGCTAAGCCATCATCGCTTGATTATATTTTTAATGAACTGATGGATTTCATTATATAACATGTTTAGGATTTTTTTTTCATATGCAGCTTATAAGCAAAATGGACCCATAAGTACCTTTGCCTTCCATTTTTATCTTGCATTAAGCTTATTCTATCTTTGCAAGATGACTTGGGAAGCTTTTCCTCTTTATCTCTAAATTTTATATGAAACATGATCTTTGCCTGGAAATTTGATAGACCTTTCCCATGGAGTGATCTTTATATATAACACTTCAGTAGACTTAGAATACTGGTGAGGTCTTAGATCCCATCCAAATTGCAATGTCCCCTTTTGTAATGGGTAGTTTTGCAGCCTTGCGCAATCAAGAATCACCTGGGGAAAGAGTCTTAGTGAGGGATTGTCTTGAGTGGGTTCACCTATAAGCGTGTCTGGTGGCAAGGAGGATTTTCCTGGTTGTTATTGATTGTTAAAAGCCTAGCCCACTGTGGGCAGCATCATTTCCTAAGCAGGGGACCCAGAACTTTTTAAGTGTAGAGAGAATGCTGAGCACAAGTAGGCACATGTGTGTTTATCTCTCTCTGTCCTTGATTGTGCATGTGATTTGACAAGCTGTTTCAAGTTCCTGCCTTGACTTCCCCTCAATAATGGGCTGTAAGCTGGAATTGTTTGCTGGATCAACTTTTTTCTCACTAAGTTACATTTGTTAGTGTTTTATCACAGCAACAGAAAGAAAACAAGAACACCTTCTTTTTTTCATAGTAATGTAATCTTAAATAATCTCAAGAAATTTAGCTCAACTAATTTTCAAAATATACATTAGCTGTCTTTTCAAACCACTTTCATGAAGAAGACTGTAAGTTACAGTCCTTCTCAAACTTTCAGAAATGCTCCACTCCCGCCGTCTGTATTCCTCACGGTAAAAATCCTCAAGATCTGCCTCTCCCCATTCTGACATCTAAATTTAAAGACAAAGAAGGCACTAAGGGAGCAAGGAAGACTTGAAGGGCAGCAGGTATGTCGGCACCTACTGTGAATATCGCCTACCCCAGCCAGACTCTCTTCTGTGCAAAGTTAACCAGCTGCCAAGGCTTTCAGGGGCCGTATCAGAGGAATTGCAGCCAGCGTTGTGGCTTGAGGAGTACAGTCCACCATTCCTGGGGGACCATCTCCCGAATAACCCCTTCTGCTGAACAACAGTGGTGACTTTCTAAAAAGGCAGTGCCATGCAGTTAAATTGGTTCAATTGAAACTTCAGAAAGAATAATTTAAGAAACATGTATAATTAAAAAGACTATGTTTTGCCAGCTGCTATGGAGAAAGTTACCTGGCTAAAGCAAAACATATTCTTGGTTGCTGATGACTTGCTAGATCAGGAAGCAAATACAAAGGAAACGCAATTGCTAAGGCCCACGGGTCCATGATTAATAAATAGATGACAGGTGAGTTCCAGTGCCTACTGTTAAGTTTGATCGAATTTGATTTTCCTTGTTTTACAATTATTATTATGAATTTGCTGATGCACCTTGAGAACATACAGACAATGGAACAGATAGATTTCCTTCTCTATATGTTACAGAAAAAGTAAAAATTCTCTTACTTGTGATCCTTTGATTAACTCTAGTAGAAAAATAATAGAATGATTGATTATTATTTGGTTATCATAAACTACAGCCTAACAAGAAAATTGGCTAAGAGAAAATATTTGGTTTCCATAAACTCTGTTGATCTTTAGTAGAAAATTCATTGCTTTGTTCTACAATGTAACTATGGGAACAGAACATATGAGAGATGTTTTGTTATGTGTGGTTATTTTCATAGTAACCTGCTTAAGGGCTTTGTTCAAAAGTGTATAAGATGCTTGTGTGTTGGAGCCTTCTTGAATGCACAAGGTTGAATGAATCCACAAGGCATAACCCACAAGACATCATCTACAAGGCTTCATCTACAAGATAGTTTGCAAGATGTATGGGCAAAGTGTATGTGTGTTAAAGCTTACAAGATGTCAGTGTGTGAGGCATGTGTGTGTTGAAGCTTTGCTTCATCCACAAGATGTACAAATGAATGAGTATGTGATTATGGGAAACTGTATGGAGAAGGAAAAGCTTGAATTGTATATAGAGAGAAAAGAGATGGAAAAAGTCTGAATAAAGAGAAAAGTCTGGTGCCATCTATAAAAAATACGAATAAAGAGAGTTGAGACCTTCATTCAAAAAAAGCATGTGCATGAGTGGTTTTTTGTCTACTCCACACCTACTTCCTCAAATCCCTGACCTGCTGGGGCTGGACCCCGGTTCAAGCCTGCTACTGATTCTCTACCTCAAAGTGAACAGAACTGACTATACACCCCTCGGGTAAACAAGGACAAGAATTATCACTAGATATTGGCACATAACATTCTCTCCCAGCCTGTCCGCTATCCTTGGAGCCCATCCAATTCTCATTCAACAAAGAAAACTGAGTGTGTGTCTGTGACAGGTGCTTAAATTATCAAAAAATTCAGCCATCACAATGTACCAAGGAACCCGACCTTCCATAGGAATGGCCTAGTAGGACAATGCCCATCAGAAACCTAATGGGACAGAATGGGGTGTGGCTCAGTGAATAGTGTGCTTGTCACGCTCACCTAGCATGTACAAGGCCCTAGCACCACATAGAACAAGGCGTGGCAGTACATTCCTGTAGTCCCAACTCTCAGGAGGTAGAGCAGGAAAAGGATCAGGAGAATCCAAAGTGTATGGTCATCCTCAGGTTGTAACAAGTTTGAGGCTAGACTGGGATATATAAGATCCTGTCTGAAAAAAATAACAGCAATAATAAAAATCTAATGCAAGTCATGTGTGACATTTTAAATTGTCTAATAGTCACATCCTTCAAGATATCCCTAAAGGTACTACAGTGGTATTTATATCTTGGAGGTGACCAACAGCTATCTAGTTGGACTCAAGGCCTGATTAATAGGAGGGAAATCATGCCTGCTCCTGTAAACCTAGCCAACTACATATGACTACTGGGGCCATGGATCATATAGGAGAACCTAATACCAGCACTTTCCTAAACCGTATAATTTCTAACTGCATTCTAAATACTTTCCTTATACCCACAGGTAAGTGTATTCTCACACCTCATCAAAGCTTCTTTTTTTAGCAGGAGACAATTACAGGAATCCACTACTAACCAAATTGCAGAGAACAACTGTAGGATCCAGCCCCAGTTGAGTTGTCTACTACACAACCCCTACATCTAAGGTACAGGCAACACTGAAGAAGAAAAGTTGGGAAGGTTATTATGCCCAGAGTACCAGAAAATCTTCTGTAAAACTGTGTCTTCCCAGCTTTGACAGGAAAGCTACACCTATGATATCTCAACAACATGGCTGCCTAAACAAGACCTGAACAATTCTAACAACAGTTGATATCCTAAGGTGCATGGAGGAAATCCCATGGGGCCCCACCCATAGATGAAGACCTATAGGCAATTAACAACTACTGAGAGAGGGAAAATTAGTCTTCCGCAGGAATGAGCCCCATGATTGGTTATCCAATACCAAGTGGTTAACCCTAGAAACATACATGCAGGTAACACTGCATAGACTTGGTAGGTTATATTTAGATATGGGTTCATTTACATGTAATATAACAACTATCAGGAGGAAGGGAGAACCAGACATGTGAAGGGTAGGAAGGAAGATGATGTAGTTGTATTTTAATCATATTTTTAAAAAGAAAAAGGTGCAGGGGTCTGGGCAGGCAGGCCAGTGGTAAAGAGCAGATACTGCTCTTGCAGAGGGCAAGAGTTTGATTCCCACTTCAAGCAGCTCACAACTGCCTATAACTCTAGCTCCAGGAGATCTAACACCCTCTTCTGAACCTCAGGCACCCGCACTCATGTGGCATATACTACACAGACAGACACATAGACATAAATAAGAATAAAATATTTTAAAGTGCAATTGTTTGCAAATGAATGAAAACCAATGGGGAGAAAAAAAATAAAAACAAGAGAAAAATCTACTCAGAATAAACCCTGCATTCTCAATCTGATTCTCAAATCTGATATTGATTCTCAAAATTCTGATTCTGATATTAATTCTCAAATCTGATATTGATTCTGTAGCTCCTGTGAAGAAAAAAAAAATAGTTGAAACTAACTCCAATGTATTATGAACTGAATTCTATTTTCCCAAAATTCACATGCTTAAATCCTAACTCACAGTGTGATTATGCAGTAGTTCCTCAGTATCTCCACAGGCTTAATTCCAAGACCAGCCTCAGATAACAAATTCACAGATGCAGAAGTTGTGTGAAATGGTGTCCCTCCTGTGAGCATTTTATAGCATCAGCACACATCTGGTAGGCTTTAGACCATCTCCTCTGGGGGTCCCTTTGGCCTCCTCCTCCTTTCCCTTGGCCAGGAAGAGATTCCTGGGGAACTCCAGTTTCTTGGGGTGTGCTGTTTCAATCGTCTGACAGCTAAATGGAGGACTAATGGGCCTCTTTAGACTGGCCCCATTCTTACAAGGCAAGCTGATTACAGAGTAGGCAGATTAATAGTTCAAGGTAATTCTTAGCTACACAGCAAATTTAAGGGCACCTTGGGTTACATGAGACCCTGTCTCAAAACAAAGTTAATGAAAGAAGAAGAAATGAACCTGGGGAAGGATATGTAGAAGTAACTGTGTACATTGATTTGTTCAATTATTTTCGTGTGTTCATGGCAGAGGACAGTTTATTCTTTGCTAATTCAATCCCCAATCCTTAGAGGGCTTCAACCTCTGTACAACCTAATCTTAAACCTAGAACTAGAAGGCTTAAGCCTCCATACAATCTAATCTTCAAGCCTACACCTAGAACATTTCAACATCTGAGACTTACTGCAGACTGACTCACTCTGACTAGCTCTTTCTGAAGTCAGAGCTATATCGAACTCAACTGACTCTTCTGGTTGGCTGATTCAACTCACTCACTGTTCTGGCTCAAACTCTTCTCCAAGCTGACTGGTTCAAATCTACTTTCTGAGTCAGCTCACTCTTTCTGACTGAACTCTTCTGACTCTGGCTGACTCCCACAACTTCTCTGACTGAACTGCTCTGCTAGGCTTCAAACTGACTCTCACTGTTAACTGACTCTCCCAAACTCACTCATCTTGTTCGACACTGATTCCTTCTGATGAACCGTCTGTGTCATATCTGAGTGATTCTCTAACTGCTTCCTCCCTGAGCTAAGAGCCTGCTTTTATATCATGAGAGTTGGATGTATCCTCCCTCTGACTCACTCTGCTAACTCTTCCTCTGATAAAGGTGTGTATTGTACTCACTCTGTATTTCGCTCTGCCTCTTCTGCCACTTCTCAGTTGGCTAGCATGCTCTGACTCAACCTCCTTCCATAGAACCATGAACTGAGAGCCTCAAACTGAGAACTGTGACCTACTTCTGAACTGCTTCCTTTTACATCCCAAGAGCTGGGATTAAAGGTGTGTGCTACCATTGCCTTCTGAGTTGGGTTACTTAAAGGCGTGTGCTGCATTCCAGCTGGATCGCACAGGCCTTGAATGTGATCCTTTCCCAGAGCAGCCATGTTGCTAGGTGGAAAGATTAAATATTCCTCTACAAAAATATTTTGCCTTTTTTCCCTTGGCCCTGCTTGGGAGCATTTTATAGTTACAACATGCCTGACTATGGACTAGTCACACTACAAGAATATGTTAGTCATCTGAGGCCATTGGCTTCCATGCCAAACAAAGGTAGTTTGGTCTTCAGCCCTCTTCTGCAGCAGGATGATATTTCCAACAACCTAAAGCCCAGGCATACCCTATGACTCAGGGTTCCCACGAGTTTAGTTATTTGTTTCCATGGTCTGTGGCTTCCCTGTGGCTGCTGTGGCATCCTTACACTGGGCAAGAGCTGGAACCAGCCTGCAAGCTCAGCTCCATTCATCAACTAATCAAAAAAATCAGGAGTCTCCAAAAGCAACTTTGGGAGGTGGATGTTGAGCACATACTGTTCTTGGCTAGTCAGTATTAAAATCAAAGCACGAGCATCTAAGAAGCAGCCATCCCCCTGCTCTGCCTTCCTCTGTAGAAAGCTGGGGTTTTCCACTGCTTCAAAAGCAGAGAAATTGAGAAGGACATTCATAGGTGGTGTATGTGCCCTTTGGGCTATAAAAAGAAATAATAGCATCGAATCCCTCCATTTCCTGGGTCACCATAGCAAAGACCCACTTTTCTACAAGATCCGCCTGAGATACAGACAAATAGGGTAATTCCTGGCTAAAGACAGCTTTATTCCCATCTATTAAAGAGGAAGTGCCACTTCAAAGGTTGCCACCCTCTGCATGCAGAACACTGGAGCTCCGGCTTTCATCCTCGCTTCTGGAGTTAGAACTCACCATCACCCTAATGGAAATGTATAGTAGTTTTTTAAAAATATATGTAATCCAGGTATCAGGTGGAATTGACCTATGTTCACGGTGTCTAGATAAAGAAAGATTAAAATCTCTATTTTTGAGATTGAAGGGGAACTTAGTGGCATCCTGGGGATGCCTGTCCAGTTCTGGCTCTATGATCACCCCCCTACTGCCTCTAAGCGAAGAGAGGGCTCAGAGGTCCTGTCCCCCACGCACTCCCCTCTGTCTCCTCCCTGCGTCTTCACGTGCTGCTCCTATCTTCAGTTTCTGCCCAACACATCCTCAAGTCAAGACATCTGAGTGAATAGACAATATCACTGAAGGTTCGGGAAATACAGGTCTATACTGCGGCAACCTGAATAATTTGAAATTCATTAGCACTGATAAATGCCCACAGGCTATTTCCTTCGTTTAGGCCCCCGCCTCTGTCCTGGGTGGGTTCCCTCCGTCCTCTCTCCACCTTCGAGCCTCTCCTTCCCTCCATCCTCAACCTCCTCTAACCCTTTGTTTCAAGGACACTCTACATTCAGGACTGTAAGCTGGTCTAGGTTCCCTATACACACCCACACTCCTGTCTCCTCTCGCCTTTGCTTCAAGGACTCTATCTACATATTTGTTCTTTTGATAGATCCCCAACTATAGCTCAAGAGATTTCCTTGGATTGATTTAAGAATTGTCTGCTTCCGTACTGTGAAATTAAATATTTTTTTGAAAACCTTTCTAGTTTCTGTTATACTTATTATCCTCACTGTTACTGTTGCTGTCTGTTGTGTCATGATGTCTGCAAATGAGGGTGTGCCTGTGCCGAAACACGTGTGTGAAAGTCAGAGGACAACTTTCAGGAGTTAGTTCTCTCCTTGCACCGTGGGCTTTAGAGATCAAACTCAGGTTGTCAGCCCTTGTTTAACAACCTCCTTCAGCTGCTCAGCCGTCCCACACCACCTCTCCTTTTTTCATTTTTTTTCCTCCCTTCTCCAACAATATACACTTCACACTTGTTATCTTTCCATTTGGAATCCTATAGTTGGCAGAGTTCAGGTCAGCCTGGGCTCAGCAGCCCTAACCATACAGGCTCAGCCACCTATCCTCAATGGGCCAATCGTAAACAGATTAGCAGAATTGTAAAGGAGAGAAAGGAGGCTTGTTCAATGTGGCCACATTAAGAAGAATAACAAAAAGATCTAATAACCCCCAGCTCTATTTTGGGGGTCCTGACATAGGGTTTAGGCTTAAATAGAAGGCAAGAGGAATGCATAGCTAAGCCAAGCCATCTTAGCCAAGGTATGGTCCCCAACATCATCATTGACTCAGTTCATCTCCTGCATGGTGGTCAGAAAAGCTGTCAGAACTGTAGTGAAACCTTTCTGGAAAAAAAAAAAGAGTCCTTCTGCCTGGCACCAGTCTTCAACCTTCTCCCAGCAAGAAACTCCTGAGAAGGCTCCAATTTCTTGAGACCAAAGGAAGAGGCACAAATGTCTCTCCTTAGCATGTGTTTGCTTACGTCTGGAAGGCTATGTATATTCACACACACACTTCATACACATCTTGCCAGTATCCCATTTAAACAAGAAATGTGTGACTTTGTCATATTGCTTTGCTAACACCCTGCCCACCGACCCCCGCTGATAGCCAGGCAGCATTGAGGCATTTCCCTGGAGTGTTCCTGTTTTACTTGAAGATCAAGAGCCTTACCATGGTGATCAAACCAGATAAAACTAGAAAATTCCAAACTAGTAGTAGGAGCACACCCCATGCAGTCTTGCTCTTCAGCCCCACATTACCACGGCCAGGGGTTAGGGGTCAGTCTTCTTCTCGGTGAGAAGTGTACCTTAGAAGAGAGTCTGAAGTCAGAAGAAGAACCAGGTGGATTCTATGGAATCTTAGCCTCATGCTTAAGGTGAGAAGCCCCATGGTACCCTAACTGAGGAGCCTAGTCCCTTGTGAGGAGAGGACCGGGAGGAATGGGCTTAGCTGGGAGGTACCATGGTGGGTATTTCCCTTAAGATGCAGAGCTAGCTTCTTCACAGTGGTCCAGCCTCAGGACATCCTTCCTCTGACTTCTCCCTGGAGCTGTTCATCTGAACTTCCCTTGCTGGTCTCACCTGTGTCTATCTTTTAGAATAATACGCTCCTTTCTTTCGTGTTAAAAGTGAGTTTCCTTGGTGCCTGCTCTTCCTTCTCATAAACATGTCGCTGTTCAAACATCATCTTGCCAAAGAGATCTTCCCAAATCTATAGGCTCTTATCCTCCATGTTCCTCTTCATGTTCCCCAATCCATTTTTATCCCTAGATTTCCTAACTGCTTAGCATATGATATATTTATTTATTTGAAGTTCTTTTTAAAGCCTTCCCACTGCACACCCAAGAATATTACTTTCTAAGAAAAGATATTGTGTATTTTGCTCTGTTCTCAGATTTCAAGGAGGACTCAGGATATAGTAGACGATCAATAGATACTCATTAAATGGTCAATCACATTTATTCATCCATCTAGCTACACATCTCCACAGTACTCAGCCATTATTAAGAACCCTGCAGTGTTTGAGGGGAGAGAAGAGAAGGGGGAGAGTAGAGAATGAAAGATGAAAATGGAAAGAAGCAAAGGTGGGTAGAAAAATAGGAAAGGAGGGGGCCACAGAAATAAAGGAAAGACAAAGGGACATAAAAATAAGACATGGCTAATGAGTGAATAGATGAACAGGTTTTACTGAGGCAACATGTCACCTTGGGAAATTATAGGAAAGACTGCAAATGTCATTAAAACCAACTGGTGCAAGAAAGAAGGCACCAGGTAGCGGCTCATTTCCTTGGTTCAGTGATTTACTATGGAGAGCCAAGATGCAAGGAAAATTACTCTGAGAGAACTCCGTCCTGAGATCTGGCTATGTGAAATATGAGTTGAAATCGGGCATTAGCAGTGTTTGGCCAGGAGCCACGAAGCTCACTGTTACTTGTTGTTTGAGCCTTTTCAGATCGCGTCATTAAAATGTGCATTTTTAATAGAATGAATAAATGTCTGCAAGCCCCATAATTAGAGAAGGTCTAGCAAATTAAGAAAATTGCCTTTTTAAAAGAGGAAATAAAGAAGTGGAATCAATCCAGAAAATTATTCAACTGCCTCTGTACAGGAAACCAACGCATGTTTTCTCCTTGCTGCTTTAACCACAGGACCACGCCCTCTCGGCACCACAGGACTTTCAGGTAAGCCCAGCTGCCTCGCCCTCCTGCTCCTGCCATTTGACCGTGAGGTACCTGTGAAGATGGAATTAGTGTCTGGTGAACAGAGGAGCACTGAGCATGCCCTGGAGACAGATCAACAGCCAAGAGCTCAGAGTCTAAAGTCAGACCCCTGGATTCAGGTCCCAGATTCATGTTGTTGTTGTTGTTGTTTGCTTGTTTAGTTTGTTCATTTTTGGTTTGGTTTTGGTTTTGTTTTCTTTGGTTTTCCCAGACAGGGTTTCTCTGTATAAACAGCCCTGGCTGTCCTGGGATTCCCTCTGTAGACCAGGTTGGCCTTGAACTCACAGAGATCTGCCTGCCTCTGTCTCTTGAGTGCTTGGATTAAAGGCATGGACCACCACCACCTGGCTGTCTTCACTTTTCTTAATAATGATTCATTTTGAATAACAGAGTGTTCTACAAGACAGTTCTCAACTTAGGGGTCTCCTCCCCTTTGGGGGTCAAACAACCTTTTCACAGGGGTCACCTAAGACCATCTACATATCAGATATTTATATTACAATTCATAACAGTAGCAAAATTACAGTTATGAAGTGGCAACAAAAGTAATTTATGGCTGGGGGGTCACCACAACAGGAGGAACTGTGTTAAACAGCTGCACCGTTAGGAAGGTTGAGAACCACTGTTCTAGAAGTAAAGTATGTCATCATCTTGAGTGATGGCATCCATCTCCAATCATTAATTTCTACGGATGGATTCCTAGACAGTGTCAAGTCATGGAGCCACTAGAAAGAGCTGGTGGCCCTGCAGATGTCAGGGTGCAGCTGCATGCTCTCCGTCAGGTGACATCCTGACCTTTGACCTCCTTCTAGTTTTCTCCCCACCTTGCCACAGTTTAACTTTATTCACCTAGTCCAAAGAGTTAGGCTGGATACATTGTAGTCATTATAAACCCGAGTCACATTCTCCCCTAAGCACAATGACTAGTTGAGGAAGGACACTGAATTCCTGGGTGATGGGCCTGTCTCCTCACCCCACTCCCGCTTCCTGAAGTTGAAAGTTACTCCTTTTATCAGGGAATGGAAACACTGGCACACACCTTGCCCTAAGACTGAGGTGAGACAGCATGAGTGACATCATGCCATCCAGCCAGATTGACCTCTGACCTTGACTAACCAGTATTTTCCCCGCCCATGCTAAAGTGACAAAGAGCATTCTATCAGCTTCAACGCCTTCAATCCTTTAACATTCTCTAGATTCATCAGGAGAGGGCAAGAAGGACTTTCCACCCATCACAGTGCTGTCTTGCCAGAGAGCATTTAAGACACTTCCTTCAAGAAACCTTAAGAAGACTAGAGAAAGGCTAATAGAAGTCTGTGCAATAAATAAATAAATAGTTTAAAACTTTTTAAAGCTTCCTAGGTCGTAGTGTGGCAAAAAACAATGCACTGAGAACATGATAACCCTTATGGCTCAGAAGAGCAAAGTTGCAGTTCGATCCTAAGGAGAAGTCACAACTGGAGCTGCTGCGCTAATTCAGGTTTCAGTGTATTCCCTGGGGCGAAGGTATTGAAGAGGATCTTGGTTCTTCAAGGCGAGATACTCCCTACATCTTGAGGATTTAAAAACCTGGATTTACATGTACTTTCATGTTCACCGCCAAAAGTTTAAGCCTATTTCCTAATATAACCAAAACCCAGTGCTGCTGGTATTAATAATGATTCCAACACTCACTCCCATAATTGCTTGGAGCTTCATTTTGGCATGATTAAGGACAATCATAATCCTTTGTGAATTCCATAGTCTATTCTGTTTAAAGCTTCTGTTAGAGCATTCCCGTTTTTCTACTTTCCGTTCGGTTAACGAGAAATCAAATGTGTATTTCTTTGACTGGCATATAGAGTTAAATAAAATGGCACAAGGAACTAAGTTTGGTCATTTAACAGAAATGGCCACGTAATGACTTAATTTCACTCCTGCCTCTGTGATAAATTACCTGACAAAAGCAACTTAAGGAAGAAAGGGTTTATTTTGCTCCCAATTCCAGGTTATGTCATTATGGAGAAATCAAGGCAGCAGGAACTTGAAGCAGCTAGTTATATTACATCCATGGCCAAGGGCAGAGAGCAAATGCATGCATGGTTGTGTTTAGTTTACTCTACCCATGCAGTGCACGATTCCCCTGACTGGGGAATGGTGCCACCCACAATGGGCTAGTCTTTCCACTAATTAAGATAATCACTCACAGACTTGACCCCTCATCAATGTAATCCATACAGCCCTTCACTTTTTTCACGTGACTCTTTTTCTTGGGTGATTCTAGGTTATGTCAACTTGGCAATTAAAACTGACCATCACAGAGAGCTGAAGAGATGACTCAAAAGCAGTTGCTCCTCTTGCAGAAGACCTGGGCTTGGTTCCCAGCACCCACATTGGGTAACTCAGAGTGACTTTTTAACTCCAGTTCTAAGAGATCCAAAACTCTGTTCTGACCTCTGAGGGCAACTGCGCATGGTGCACATACACACAAGCAGTCATTCCCACATGTGTATAATAAAGTAAATAGTGGAAATAAAGTAAATAATGCTTTTTTTATAAGACTATCACATTTACTTTAGTTACCAAACCCATTAAAGATCCTTCAAATGTGCATAATAACATCAAATATATGCAAAGGTTATAGATGAAGTAGCTTTAGTCATCTAGATCAAAGCTAAAAAAAAAAAACACAAGTGGTGGTTAGAATTCTTGGCATAAGAAGTCGCTGTTACAGCTGTTCTTGCTGTTACAGCTACCTGGGGGTTCTGTTGCTCCTTCACTGTCAACAGGTCCATGCCTGCTTTTAGCCAAAGCCAGACACACTCTTCCAATGGTTGGGTTTACCACAACCACTAAACCCTCAGAAGAACTATGTCATACTATTAGGTGTCTTCTGACACTTGTGTTCTGTTTTCTACTATTGTGACTGTTACTGCTTGGGGTTTTGTGAACTTGAGACAAGCCAGAGTCATCTGAGAAGAAGGAGCCTTGGTTGAGAAAAATACTTCCATCAGACTGACCTATCAGCAAGTCCATGGGGCATTTTCCTGATTAGTGACGGATGTGGGAGGGGCCAGCTCACTGTAAGTGGTGCCATTCCTGGGCAGGAGATCCTGGGCTATATATAAAAGCAGTTGAACAGGTCAGGGGAACTAGCCAGTAAGTAGACTCCTCCATGACCTCTGCTTCAACTCCTGCCTCTAGGTTCCTGCCTTGCATTCCTGCCGGCCTCCCTCAATGATGGACTGTGACATGGAGGTGTAAGCCAAATAAACCCTTTCCTCTCCGAGGTGCAGAGTCATGGTGTTTATCACAGAAACAGAGATCAAACTAGGACAATGATCATTCATTTTCATTTTCAGCCCAACTGGAGTGAGAGATGCCTAGAAAAACAACACCTATGCCTGAGTGTGTCTGAGATGTTCCCAGAAAAACCAATGTGGGAGTCATCAAACTGAATAGGGAGGGCCTACCCAGATGTGCAAGGCATTCTCTGGTCTGGGGGTGAGATGGAATGGGAGGGGAGAAAAGGGAAGTTGATTGTTGAATGCGTGACCTCTCAGGAACAAGCTCACTCTTCTCCTGTGACCCTTGAACGTTGGACTCAGGAGTGTTCTTTGAATGCAGACTTGTACTGCTGGTTCTCCAGGGCCTTTCAGGACTTTGACCTTCACCTTGGGCTGCGCCACTGTCCTCGTTCTTGTTCTGAGGTTTCTGGCTTCCTGGACTGAGCAGCTGCTGGCTTCCCTGGACTCCAGCCTGCACAGTCATCGTGAGATGATTCGGAGCCAACCCGAGCCCCATCTTAGGATCACAGACATTCTGTTGATTACAGTCTCCAGAGAGCCCTACTAGTGCAAGTATCCGACCACTCAGGACTGCCTGGAAATGGCAAGATTGCCACATTAGCAGAACTCTCGAGTCTTCTGTCGTTTGGCTGAGTGTCAGGGTGTCTCTTCAAGCTTAAGAAAGAAGGAGCTGAAGAATGGGGTCATTGGTGGCACTGTCTTTCCTTTCCCAGTCCACTAGAGCAAAAGCACCATTAAGCAGCCATCTTTCCCCAGGGCTCAGCTTTCTTAACAGAAGGGTTATGGTCAACTCCATTTAGGCTAAAAGTCCATGTCTAAAACCAAACACCCATCATACGCTTTGAGTCTTTCATGCTCCCACCAGGAAGTAAATCCTTTCTCTCTGAGTCCTGTAATTAGTCTCCCTTTTCCTTTTAAGTTGCATCCATTTCTCTCGGGTGCCCCAGCCCTCCAAAGAAAACACTCAGCTTACCTGCACCTCTTAACATCTCCCGGCACAGGCCTGGGCTCAGCCAATTCTCCTACTAAGATCCTAATAGAACATTGGCTTCCTTGCCTGCCACTGAGCACATATGTCCTCAGACACTGTTCTTGTTGTAGACCTACTATGGGAGGTAAGACTTTACCCATACCATCTATAATATACTAACATCTGCAGCAGCCAGGCCTGAGGTAGACTTTAGAGTCTGAGAAAACATAACAGGAGACTTCTAAGGGTACCAGGCCTCACAGGCGAAGACTCAAGTCAAAGCATTCCTTTTCACAGCTGTGGGATTGTGCTATACAGACTATATCACACCAAACTGAGATATGCAACATTCTATGAGTAACAGTGAGACACCAAACTGGAACTCAACGGAGGGTGAGAGGTCACATTTTAAGATGGCTCAACAGTACAGACTTACTACAGAAGAGAAAGGACTGGAGCGAGGCCCCCAAGACCCACATAAAATCAGGTGGATATGGCAGCTGCCTATCATCTCAGCATTTGGGAGGCAGAGATAGGGGAATCCCTGGAACAAGCTCGCCAGCTAGACTAACTATGGCACACAACAAAGCCTGCCTCCATACGCAAAGCGGAGCTGACTGAGGAGGGGTACTGTCAACCACAGGCCTCCGTACCCACACACACACACACAAGTGTGTTTATACACTTGCAAACACGCACGCGTGCACATCTCACACACACATATAATAAATAAATAAATATAAAAATAGTTTTGCACAAGCCCCAGTCACATGTCATCCACTTTAACCGATGAGCTGATTACCTATGGATGAATAGTAAGGGTTGTCTCTGGAAGATCTCTGTAAGGCCATCCATATTAAAGCAGTTGTGCTAGGGCAGTAGCACATACTAAGTGTCCACAGTGCAGTGTAGGTAAGCTTTAAGGAGGAAGAATTACCCTAGAGCCCTGAGTTGAACACCATCCTGTTCCCTTTATCCATGCCTGGTTGCTGTGGAAAATAGCAACTATGACTTGTTACAGTTTTTTGTATTCCTTCAGGTTACATAAATCACCTTTCACATACACACACTTTACCTTCCCTCTCTTCCTGCTTCTCATCCCTTGCTCCGGCTGCTGCCTTTGGGCTTCGCTTATGTTCCCTCCTGCTGTTGGAGGAAATCCTTTGCCCTTGCTTCTGCTTGCTTGCCCCTTCTGTTTCTGCCACTCACTTCGTATGGATAAATTGTCTCACAGGATTGTGGGGTTAAATCATGTGAGCCTTCTCAAAATGGCACATCACATCTCATCCCTGGGGAACTGGGGGTCCAAGAATCCACTGGAATAAGAACAAATTGAGTGAACATTTCGAAGTTGGGTGAATTTGGGTTTGTCTATTTTTAGTATGCAGAGGGGTATGTTGGAGCATACCCTGCTTAAGACTGCTTTTAATTTGCTATATAAACTAGAAAGTCCTGAAAAAGTTGCCAGTTTTTCCTTTTCCTAAATAATGTGCCCATAAGTTGTTTTATGAGGTAGTTAGTGCCTGTGGCAATGAAAACTCCCACTCCCAGGCAGCTGTAACCACCAAGCGCTACCTGCAGAGATAAATCTGAAACAACTTCAGGAGAAGAGAAATACCAAAGACTGAAACCTGTTGGGGAGAGGAAAGCAAAACAAAGAGAAAGCAGGAAGACAAGGAAGTGTGGAGGGCTAGGAGGAGAAAGGGAGGAGGGGTGGAAGGAGGGAGGGGGAAGAAATGAGAACTCCAAAGGAGGAAACAAAATGTTCACTAGAAACTAAATACAATCAGCAACTTTTTCATTTTGAAATCTTCTACAAAGTTAAAAGAGTTGCAGGACTTTGAGAATGCATTCTTCGGATCATTTAAGAACATTCCCATCACCCCCAGGGGTACCTGAAATACATCAAGTGTGCTGTGCGTGGGTTTGGGTTTTGCATTTGGTTGTGCAAGCCCTTTGTAGCTGATAGACACACTGAAAATTTCCCTTGCATAGAACTCAAACCTAAAGGGAAAAATGATGAATCTTCCCCATTTTTGTTCTTTAAACTTTCATCATGCTGCTAACAGAATTGGTGAGGTTAAAATGCTATGCTTTCACAGTTTCGGTTTGGTTTGTTTTGCTTGCTCTGAAGGCATTAACCAAACTTCTCCATCCTCCCCAAAGCCATCTGAAATAACACAGCGCCCTCTGTCGGCCTTCCTACTACACTGACTTTTGTGGTACAGTCTCTGCAAAATGATGACTTAAATGGCTTAAGAGGCTGTTTGCCTGGGCCTTCGTGGCACATGCCTTTAATCCCATTACTTGGAAGGCAGAGACAGGCAGATCTCTGAGTTTGAGGCCAGCCTTGTCTACAGAGCAAGTTCCAGGACAGCAGCTGCTACACGGAGAAACCTTGTCTCAAATAAAAAGAAGTACCATTAGTGAGTGGATGCAGACCATCTGCTAAGCAAAAGAAGGTGGTACAACGGACTCTAAAATCAAGTGCCAGCCTTACTTAAAGTCAAATCAATAATCAGCATCTTTTCCTCCTTCAAATAGATTCAATTTTTCTTTCTTTTTATATAATATTTTTATTAATAATGTGAGTTTCATACAATGTATCTCAATAACACCCTCTTCCCATTCCTCCTTGTTCCACCCTCCCCCCTACATCAAAGAAAGAGAGAAAGAAAGAAAGAAAGAAAGAAAGAAAGAAAGAAAGAAAGAAAGAAAGAAAGAAAGAAAGAAAGGAAAGGAAGGAAGGAAGGAAGGAAGAAAAAGGAAGAAAGAAAGAAAAAGAAAATTAAGCAGATCTTAGCATGGATCTCTGGCATCACCATGGTCTTTGGAGGCAGAAGGTTGCTCTGATCATGGATGTTCACCTGGCCCATACTAGCCTGAAAAGAAGTATGATAGAGTTTGACCTGAAGTTGGGCCTTGTGGGACTCCTGGGGACTGGAGAGTTGCAGAAGTTGAGGCCAAAAAGTGGCCCCACCCCCTAGAAGGGAGAAGTGGGCTAAGACACTGGGGCAGCCTTCTCCTCTCCTAGTCCACGGAAGTCCCTAGCCAAAAAATATTAGTTATAACTTGCTTGCTTCATGGAAGCTAAAGGGGGACATGTTTACCTGTATTGTAGCCATATGGGTAGATACATTGCTTTCCCACCTCAGGTGCCACCGCCCTGCCTATGCTAATTAGGCTTCTCCCCACCCGGAATAGCGGGACCCCGCCTTCCCCGGGAAGATATTTAAACAGGGAAGGGCTGATAATAAACAGAGTTTTGTGTCCACCAGACGCAGTCTCCCGAGCCCTTCTTTGCGCTCGACATTTCTCAGGTCCGTTGGGTGGACAGCTTCACGAAAAGTCACAAACCTCGATTCCAGGCCTGCGCCTTCCTGCCACATAGGTCTAGGCCCATTTGCCTGGCCAGCAAACAGTTCCTGACTGCCTCAGGAGGGACATCAGCCGCCATCCGGTGGGACCGCACAGGAACCAGAAGACACAGAGAATGACAGGGCCTCACTGCACAAACCCAGACACCAAGCAGGTGCCCTGGTATTCTGCAAGCCCTGGGGCATCCTACAGGCCCCCCAACATCCCACAGGGAGCAGGGCCTCCCACAGGCAACTGGTCATCTCTCAGGCACTCAGACATCACAATCACATAGGCATCCAGTGGTCACCAGGACCTCCCACAGTTATCAGGGAGGCCCTCAGACACCCAGACATCACACAGGCACCCAGTTTTCCCACAGGGATCCATAGGCATCTGGTCATCCTACAGACACCCAGACATTCCACAGGTACCAGGGCATCTCACAGGTGCCCGGACATCCAGTAGGCACAAGGACCTCCCACAAGCACCGGGGAATTCCACAGATGCTCAGTCATCATGCAGGCACCCAGCCAACCAGCAGATACTTGGACATCATTCAGGTACCCAGTCTTCCCACAGGCACCTGTGGACATCTGGTCATACCACAGGCACCTGGATGTCCCACAAGCACCAGAGCTACCCACAGGCAACAGGGGATCCTGCAGGTGCCCTGACATCCAGCAAGCACCTGGATATCCTGTAGGCACCAGGACATCCTACAGGCACCCAGACATCTCACAAGCACACAGATATCACACAGGTACCTGGACATCCAACAGGCACTAGGACCTCCCACAGATACCAAGACCTCCTGCAGGCACACATACGTTCCACAGGACCCGGATATCCCACAGGCACCTAGACATACCATAGGCACCCAGACATCATTCAGGCACCCAGTCTTCCCACAAGCATCCACAGGCATCTGTGGTCATACCACAGGCACCGGGGACCTCCTGCAGGCACCTGTACATCCTGCAGACACATGGACTTCTTGCAGGTACATGGACATTACACAGACATCAGGACATCAACAGGCATGTGCTCATCCCTCAGGTACCTGGACATCACATTTGTGTTTTATATGACAATATGGGATGGTCCTGGTTGGTGGTTCAATTTTTCAAGCAGAAAACTTTGTTCTCCATATAAGTTCTGTTGTACCTCCAAGTGTTCTTGTGGTTTTGATCCACTCTATCCTCAAAAAGGCCATGTGTATAGAGCTGGGGAGGAGCTGGGAAGACAGCTCTGTTGGTAAAGATCTTCCTGTGTAAATACACAGATCTAAGTTCAAGTTCCCTCCACCCATGCGAAAATTAGGCATAGTGGTGCTAGGGAGACAGAGCAGGCCCACCCTGGGCAACCTAGCATAATCAATGAGCTCCAAGCCAATAAGACCAAAAAAAAAAAAAAAAAAAAACAAGGTGGACAGGTCCTGAGAAAGGGTACTGACTGGTCTCTGGCCTCCACAAATGTGTTTACATGCCGACACACATGCCATGCTAAAGTCTTAGTCATGGGTACTATTTGGAAGTGGGAGGCCTTTAGGAAGTGGGTCCTACAGGAAAGAAATTAGATCACAGGAGGGCGTGCCCTTAAAGGGGATATTGAGACCCTGACCCCATATTCTCACTCTGGTTGATTCCCAGAAATGTGATAGCAACCGCCTCTGCCACACACTCATCACCATGATGCCCTACCTGGCCACAGGCCCAATGCAATGGTGGTGCAAAGCAATCAAAAACTAAAACTTCCAAGATCAGAAGCAAAAAGAAAATGTTTTAAGCTTCCTTCCTTGTAAGCCACTTCTCTCTTAAGCTTAGCTTATCAGAGCAACAGAAAGCTATCCTGCAAAAAATCAGAACTTTACTTTTTTTCAAAAAAAAAAACAAGGGGGGACGCGCCTTCCATGGGAGGCCAGTGCAGGCTCCCCACGAAACATACAGAGGCATGACTGGGCTCCCACCCACCCCATGTCTGGGTTCCCAAGTGGATCCCCCTCACAATGCAGGACAGAGACCAGAAATTTTGTTTTCTGTCAACACTAAATTAGTGAATTATGGTCGTGCCTCAGCTCCACTGAATCATTTATGTACTGGGTACTTGGACGGGAGTCAGGGGAATGAAAAATAATAAAACCCAGTCCCTTCCCACAAGGCTCTCAGTCAAGTAGCATAAAGACAAGCGAGTATAATTAGAATATAACACTATAAACCTAACAATAAAAATATCAGTGAGTGGGGGCCGAGAAGATTCTAGAAAGATCTGTGACTTCAAAAGCAGTAATTTGTAACACACTCACAAATTCCTGCCATTCTTTTAAGAACTTAAGTAGCACTTGGATCCGTGGAGCATGCTTCAGATAGATGTTGACAAGGACAGAGGTGGGCATGCACCCATGAAGTCTGATTCGCTCAATCAAAGCATCATCTACAGAAAAAGCCAGCTACTGTGCAGAAACTCAGGAGGAGCGTCGGGCAGAGGATGCAGGCAAGTAAGAGGGCAAGGAAAACTTCAGACTGCAGGAATCCTGTGTGCGGTAGAAGAAAGGTCACGTGGGGTTCAAGACAGCCGCTTCAGGGGAGGCATCCGTACAAAGAGCTGGGCTCAAAGAACATGATATGGAAAGGAATTGAGGCACGTCAGGCAGACGCCATCGCCCGCCATTTTCACAGGTGTATTTGGAGGAGCACATAGAGGAACCCCTCCAGGCTGGGGGGACAGGCTCTCTGGTTATAGAGTTCTGGATTAGAGGGTCAGATGTGCCTCTCAGGGTAACTTAGCCACTCTAGGTCTATGATCCTGGGGATGTGGCTCAGCTGACACGGTGCTGGCCCGGGATGCAGGACCCTCAGCATTAACCAGGCATGGTGGTACATACCTATAATCCCAGCCTTTGAGGAATGGAGGCTGGAGGATCAGGAGTTCAAGGTCCACCTGCTGAGATGGCTCAGTGGATAAAGGCGCTTGCCAAACAAGCCTGCCAACCTGAGTTCGATCCCCAGACTCCTGGTAGAAGGAGAGAACCAACTCCTAAAAGTTGTCCTGTGACCTCGACATGGATCCCGACATAGACATACGCACAATAACAATGGCGACTAATTTTTTAAATGGTACACTTTAATCCCAGCATTAGAAGGTGGATCTCTGGGATTTCAAGGCCAGCCTGGTCTACAAAGCAAGTTCCAGGTCAGCCAGTGCCCAGCATGTAAAAAAAAGTATGGAAGATGGACAGAAGTCAGAGAAAGCATCAAACTTCTATTTTATCATTTCTGAAACCAAGGTGTGTTATAGTTCAACACTGTCAGGATTTTCTCCTCTTAGCTGCACTAGAACAATGGCTTACCAACAATTTTCTGAGGGTTAGTCCCTAACCCTGGAGCAAGTAACAGGCCTGGCTTTATGAAAATTGGCTTAGGAAGATATTTTAAAGTGAACATTTTGCTGAAAAGCATCAGGGTTGACACGGTTATTTATTTACGTGTGTGTGTGTGTGTGTGTGTGTGTGTGTGTGTGTGTGTATACAATTCTTAGAAGTTAGCTCTCTCCTGCCACCTTGTGGTGTCTAGGTGCACAAGCACTTCTACTTGCTGAGCCTTCTCACTGGCCCATACCAGGGTTGTTGGTTTTTGGGTTTTGGTTTTTGGCTTTTTTTAATGTCTTCTAGGTTCTTATTATTGACAGTGGGGTCCACCAACCTGCAGCCACAGCAGTTGGCAGCTGGTCAGAATCTCAGACCCCACCCCCGACCTATCAATTAAAATCTTCATTTTTTTTTAATAAGGTTCATGTGGCAGTCTTTATGCATGATCAAGTTTAGAAACAATTCTAGTATGTGTGCTTAGCATTGATGTAGAGCTATTTAAGTTCCTTCTCCTATGCACCATAAACATGCTATTCTCTCATGAAAGCTGAAGCAGAGCTCTGCTTGCCAACTACAGAAGCCTGAGCGGATCTGCTTCCTCCAGCCATCTCACCACATTGTCCCTCCTACCTTGCCTCATGGTCCGAAAACCCAGGCACCAGACCCCCATCATTCAAGTCCTGGTGGGTCACATCATTCAGCAAATATCGTCTTCTACCAAGTCTCCATATTTGATTTGTCTGAGCTTCATGAATAAAAGAAACTGAGTAAGACATAGACTTATGTCTATGAAAGGAAATAAGAACATATTCATTTGCCTTAAACCAGAGCAGCAGCTGGAAAAGTCCTCTTTGATAAAACTCTGGGCAGGCACTTTTTTTTTTTTTTTTAGGATTTTATTTCTTTTTATTTATGGGTATGTGTGAGTTTCTGCATGAGTGTGTATGCCATGTGAGTGCAGTGCCTGTAGAGGCCAGAAGAGGGCATCAGATCCCATGGAGCTGGAGTTACAGGCAGCTGTGGGCCATCAGATGTGGTGGGCACTGGGAACCAAACTCAGGTCCTGTGTAAGCACAGGAAGTAGTCTTAACCACTGAGCACCTCTCAGCCCCTCCCCTTGCTTTACACCTTCATAGCCCACTTTTATCAAGAGTCCTGCTGATTCATTTTAGCAACAACCCCTTTACCCTTGGAATATGATGAAATTCATCCTCACCCTTCAGGTCGAAGTCCTTGACCTGCCTTAAGCAAGAACCCCACTGAGGATGTGACTCAGTTGGTAGAGTGCTCACCTAGGATGCAGGAAGCCCTGGGTTCCCAGTTCCACATAAAGCAGGCACGATGGCACAGACCTGTGCTCCTAGCCCTCAAGAAATGGAAAATCAAAAGTTCAAGGTCATTCTTGACTATACAGGGAATTCAAGTACAGCTTTGGATGCATGAGACCTTGTCTCAAACACATGATGTTATGTTTAGAAGCACACCCTGGCTTCAAGGATCTCCTCTTAGTAAATTTTATAATTAACTTCACATAGAAATTAAAATCTCCAGAGATCATCAATAATGTTAGTCTCCAATCTGGAGAGGTGGAAATAAGAGTTTTAACCTAGCAGAAGACTTGGGTTCAGGTCCCAGCACCCACAAGACAGCTTACAACCACTTGTAACTCCACTTACAGGGGATCTGCTGCCCTCTTTTGGTTTCATCAGGCTCCTGCATGCTCGTGGTCCACATAAACTCATGCAGATATGCATACACACACATAAAATAATACATATTTATAAAGTTCTTTCCCTATGATGCTGCTCAATTTGCTTTTCATATTAATTTTTTCATTTATTTCTGTAGTGTGCATATGTATTTGTGTATCTGTGTGTGTATATGTGTATCTGTGGGTATTTGTGTTTGCATGTATGTGTTTGTGTTTCTGTGTATATGTGTGTCCATGTGTATATGTCTGTGTATGTGTATACATGTGTACTAACTAGTGTGTATGTGTATGTATGTGTATATGTATATGTGTGCCTGTGTGTATCTGTGTGTGTCTGTGTTTATGTGTGTATGTATGTGTGTATGTGTATGTATGGATGTATGTATATGTATGTATGCGTGTGTTGTGTGTATATATAAATCATCTCGCCAGCCTCTGAATTTGTTTCTTATGTGATATTTCAAAGTGCCATGACATTTTCATTCTTGGTCAAATGGTGTCTGACCCAGACTGAACACTTTAGGGTACCATTTAACCCAGCTTGACCAACCTAAATAAACAGTAGGCTGCCAGATATCTAATTGAGTATCATCTAATTGGAAGTACTGAACTGTTAATGAAATTTGTCATTCCATGATATTGACTGCAGAAAACATAAACCATTAATATGGATTTCTGCGCTGCCTTGATTGCATAGTGCACTGGTGGCCAGAGGTAGCCCAGCTTTCATTATCCTATTATTCTCAATGATAGATTCAATCAAGAGCATGTAAAATTAGGAAGCATAACTCTGAAGTAAAATAGCTAATCTTCCCCATAAAGCATCTAGTTTGGCTTTGAGAACACAGATAGCTGGAGTGATGAATGAGAGAAGATTCCTTTCCAGATAAGCCCTGGACTGTTACTTTATTGTGCAAATAAATTAGGTTTTCTATAATGAATGCAGGTAGAAGGAATTGGATTTGGCCCTTTTTTATTCTCCTGGGGTTTATTGTAACACAATGAGTAGTCACATGTGCCTCCCTCCAGAGCCCCCAGGGATCTGGTGTGCACCCCAACACCTTGCTGCAGGGTCCCCTCAACAGCTGGCCAGGACTTGACCAGTCCTCCATGGACTCTCTCTGCTGCTGCCTCCATCAGCCAGGATGTGGTCTTTCCCCTTTCAGATTCCCGGGCAGCTGCAGGGGTCACAGTAAGCTCCCACACTGTCCTGATGGCTCTACTGAGCTCTTTCCCCAAAAGCAGGCAACAAGGACTATTTTAGGAGATGCCTCAGGAAACATGGGGAGACCAAAGGAGTTCATAGAGGCCGTGGAGAAGCTGTGACCCTTCCCCTGTACCCTCACAGTGAAGGACTAGAGAGTTACTGAAGGGGCCCAGTGGCTCTCTCTGGAGACAGCCTTAGCTTCAGCGCTGGCCTCTCTCCAGGTTGGGCCCCCTTCCAGGTGCTGGCCAGCGAAGGCCTCCTTGCTGTGAATTATTAATGCCCATCCTCTCATGCCAACTCGGAAGGGCACTTCAGCTCTGCAGCCAGCGAGGGGCCAGCTGAGGTCACTGTTCAGACTGCACTAAAGCCCAAGTCTTCCCTCTACATTCTGCTTCCTCCGCATTCTCCAAGCCCATTCACAGAGTTCAGTCCTCAACTGCTCTCCGGTTATATTCTGACACATCTCTCACTGAACCTGCAGCTCATTGACTAGGCTGGCTGGCCAGCAAGCTCCAGGGATCATGATGTCTCCCATATAGGATCATACTGTCCTGCTTTTACATGGGTACTGGGGATCCAAACTCAGGTCCTTGTACTTGCTCAGCAAGCACTTTACCCACCAAGCCATCCCCCTGGGCCCTGAAGTCCAGTCTTAACCAGATACAACTGCCTCGATACTCCAAGAGCAAGAAATGGATTTGTCTCTTGGGCTTCTGTCACTGTATTTACTAGTATTTTTGAGCATCTTTTCTATTATCAAAGCTACAGTAAACCAGACATGGTGGTACATGCCTGTATCTCAACACTGGGGATACTGAGATAGGATTATTTGGGACCAGACTGGGCTACACAGTGAGTTCTATGCCAACTTAGCTGTGTGCCATGACATTGTCCAAATTTTTTATTCTATTTTATGTGTATGGGTATTTTGCCTCCATATATGTATGTTTACCACATGAGTGCAGGAGGCCAGAAGAGGGTGTATATCAGATGCTCTGGAAATGGGAATGAGAAAGACTGTTCTGAGCAGCCAGTACTCTTGATAGCTGCACCATCTCTCCAGCCCTAAACATTGTCTCCGTTTTTAAAAGGTGAAAGTTAAAGTAGATCCCACAGTACACCAGCATATACTCAAAACATGCAGCCACCCAGAAATAGATACGGAATTAGCACCAATTAATACTACAGCCAACAAACAAGAACGTTAGAGAGTGGTCTGTGCATATTCACTAATGCTTTCCTGGGGTGTCTTTTAACCAGAGTTTACAGCAACATTTGCAAAGAGGAGCAGCAAAATACAACATTGCATATGGCAGGGAGCAGAAAACACCAAAGGCAAATATTCCAAAGAAAATGATTCAGATTCAATGTAGAAGCTCTAACATTCATTACGGAGACAAGAGAGAAGGTGGATTAGGGGCTGGACAGATTACTCAGTAATTAAGAGATTGGGTACCATCCATCCACACAGAGGCTCTAGTTCTAGAAGATTTGACGCCCTCTTCTGGTCTCTGTCAGCACTGTATACACATGGTGCACAGACATACATGCAAGCAAAACAGCCATGCACATAAAATAAACAAATCCTTAAAAAAGAAGAGGAGGAGGAGGAGGAGGAGGAGGAGGAGGAGGAGGAGACATCTAAACTAGAGCCATGCTGTCAAGGTAGGCATGAGAAGGTTTCCATGGGAAACCCTGTGAAGAGCCAGTGGCTTAAACACCTGTCACCAGAAGGTTTGACCCAAGAAGACAGCGTCTGAGTCTCATTCCCCCACACTCTTTCACTACCTCATCTCTAGATCCTATCAGGAGAGGGAGACAAAAAACAAAAACACTCGCTGAGAAAACTGAGGCTAGACAGAAATACATAGCAACAACAACAAAAAAAAAAGTGAACCAAAACCCTCACATCCTCTCCCCACAAGTAGCCAGGGTAAGGGGTGGGAGAGAGGAGAACAGAATGAAAGTACAAGGTATGGTTATTTTGTATTTTCTGCTGTCAGGGTCTTGAATTAGTCCTTAGCACTAAGCTGAGGTTGTGGTTACACTTATGGCCCTAGTGCCACTGTTGCATTTGTGAATAGCCAAGAGGATCATGAGTCATCAGAGTTTTCATCCAGTGACAGGCAAATATCACTCCACTCAGCAAATTTGCATGTGACTCTGCATGCATGCTCATGCATAGAAGCCGAATGAAGATGCTGGGTGTTATGCTATTACTCTCTGCCTTATTGTCTTAATATGGGGCCTCTCACTGAACTTGGAACTAAGCTGGCAACCAGCAAGTCCCAGAGATCTTCCTGCCTCCACCTCCCAGCACTGGGGTTATGGAAGTGTGCAGCCAGGTCTGGTTTTACCCACTGAGTCATCTCCCCAGTACCTCACTCAGAAAGCTTTTTAAGGGAGATGAGAGGCAGTAATGAAGTTGGGTCTCCATCATAGGCTATATCTTCCTCCATTTCTTTAAAAAAAAAAACTACAGAAACAGCTGCCACTAAAACACTATGAGAGGTGGGGCTAGAAATATAACTTGATAGTTATGACTATGTTCTGTTCTTGCAAGGACCCAAGTTTAGTTCCCAGCACCCTCATCAGGCAACCTCACAATCCAAGCTCCAAGGCCCCCTTCTGGACTCTGTAGGCACCTGCACTCACACATGTACATATCCACACACTAAGACACATGTATGCACATAATTAAAAATACAATAAATCTAGTACTGGAGACATGGCTCAGTTGTTACGAGTACTTGCTCCTCTTTCAGAGGACCCAAGTTCAATTCTCAATACCCACGCCTTAGTTATAATTAGCTCTGGGGCATCCAACACCTATAGTCTCTATGGGGAATTATAGCCTCTATGGGCAATTGCAGTTATGCACCCACACATACACATACAGATGCCTTTAATCCCAGCACTGGGGAGGCAGAGGCAGGTGGATCTCTGAGTTTGAGGCTGGCCAGGACTACACAGACAGGTCTTGTCTAAAAAAAAACAAACACACAAATCTTTAAAGAACATGAACAAATGCTATGGAAGGTAGCTGGGTTCCACTTCTAAGTCTCACTTTCTCTTGATGTCAAAACCATATTTAATCATTGTTTCTCTAAATTATTGGTGGTCTCAACCATTTACTTCAAGATATAGAAGACAGAGAGAAGACCAAGACAGCAAGCCCAGACAAAGGCAGATGCTTCTCGCCTGGCCAGGGCCCCCTGGCTGCGAGAGATGTATGAGGTACCACCAAAACCTGCAGGGAAGAAGCTGTTTCTTTCTCCTCCTCAGCCATCACACGGAAAAAATTCTCAAAAGTTCTTTCACAGTAAATTACTAAGCATTAAGATTTTTTTTCTAGGGTTTTGGGGATCAAAAAATGAGAGACATTTTGCAGCAGACCGCTGAGTCAGAGGGATTACAGAGGACAGATGACAATGAAAGCAGGATGGGGAAGACACAGAAATCAAGAGAACAGAAAAGATGGCTGGGCAGTAGAGGTCTGACGGCCTGAGGTCCATCCAGGAACACACACAGTGAAGGAGAGAACTGGCCCCCGAAAGTTGTCCTCTGATGCATGCACACACACACACACACACACACACACACACACACATGTGCACGCACACACAATCAATTATTAACAAAAATGTCAAAAGTGGGCTGGGAAGACAGTTTCAGTTGGTGAAGTGTTTTTGCCTGCAAGTTACTGACCTGAGTTTGATCTTGAATAGCTATGTTGCTTTGTCTTGTTTAAAAGGCTTTGGTGGTTCATGGCTAGAATCCCAAAGCTGGCAAGACAGAGACAGCCAGATCTTTGGAACTTGCTGGCCAGCCGGTCTAACCTATTTGGTGAGTTCCAGCCCAGTGAGAGCCTATCTGAAAAAATCAATAGGGTTGGAATAGAGCACGTGAAGTTTGGTTCCAAGCACCCATCTCAGGCAGCTCCAAACACCTGTAACTCCAGCTCCACAGGGTCTGATGCCTCTGCCTTCCCAGGCACACATTCCTACACATAACTAAAAATAAAATCTAAAAAGAAATAAATAAATAAGGTGGGGCAGTGAGATGGCTCTGTGGATAAAATTGCTTGCCGAGTAAGCCTGGCAACCTGAGTTCAATCCCTAAAACCCACATAGAGGCTGAGAGACCCAGCTCCACAAAGTTGTCCTCTAACCACCACGTGTGACGTGTGCCATGCCATGCATGCACTCACACACATCATGCACACACAATAATAATAGTTTTTTTTTTAAATACTGGGTGGACAGTACCCAAGGGACAGCACCTAAGAGCAGCCTCTGAGTTCACATGTACATACATGTATATACATCTTTGTGCACATACACACACACACACGAACGTAAGATGTATCAACTTACATTCGGGATTTTAAGAGGAAAGAAGGATTATAGATATATAATACAAGTTTTTTAATTCTAAAAAAAATTTATGTGTATGACTCTTTTGCCTGCATATAAAAACATGTACCATCTGTGATCCATGGAAGTCAGAAGAGGACATCAGATCCCTTTAGACTAGAGTTTCAGACTACTGTGAGCTGCCATGTGGGTGCTGGACACTGAACAGGTCCTCCACAAGAGCAGTCAGCACCCCTAAAGGCTGAGCCATCATCTCTCCAGCCTTAAAAGCAGAGATTTTTTTTCAGCTGACTGCAACTTCTCTAATTAAACTACTAACAGTATTCTAAAAACTTAACTCAATGTGAGACCATGGTTCACAGCTCACCCACATCCTTAATCCTGTAAAGAATGTTGGCTTAGAGCTGCTAACAGTGCCCACACAAACAATACCTGAGAGGCTTATCAGTCCAAGCAGTGGAAGAAGGCATGCAGAGAAATCCCTAATCTCGTGACTCCAATAATCATTTTGGGAATCACAAAGTGGCTCTTTGTTATGTTCCCACTTGGGTGGGAACACCTAGCCGTCCCCTCCCCCGCCCCAACCTTGTGGACTAGGCAAGAGTATAGGTCACAGGACAGGGAGAGGTGAGCAGTGAATGGCACAAAGTTATGGAAATGCGTGACCTTCCAAATGAGGCCAGGGGCCAGCTTCTACACATACCTTTCTGTGTTTTAGGTCACCTCTCCATGATAGTTTGCATTTGGAAAAGTTTGGCAAGTTTGACACATCTTGTTGCATAGAGCTGAAGCTCATAGTTAAAACAACAGTGGGAGAGGGTACAGAGACCCGTGGCCTATGACAAGTAGTTTGTTTCAATGTCCTGGTGTGTCATCCAACTGACACGAAGCTGACCCTTGATCCAGTTATCATCCTGTTCATTAAAAATGAGAAGCGGGCCAGGCGGTGGTGGCGCACACCTTTAATCCCAGCACTCAGGAGGCAGAGGCAGGCGGGTCTCTGAGTTCAAGGCCAGCCTGGTCTACAGAGTGAGTTCCGAGATAGTCAGAGTTACAGCAGAGAAACCCTGTCTCAAAAAAAAGAGAGGGGGAAGGGGTTTGGAAGGATTGTAATAGGAAATATGCTTTATTTAGTGAATATATGCATGCACATGCATGCACATACATGTGCACACTTCGTGGCATATGCGCTGAAATCAAAGAACACTTCTTGGGAATTGGCTGAGGTCAGGGTTCCTGCTGTGTCTTAGCACTGTGCTGTGTATTCCAGGCTAGGTGGCCCATGAGCTCCCAGGCGATCTCCTGTCCCCACCTTGCCTTTCGCTGTAGAGGGGCTGGGATTGCACATCACTGCGTGGGGTTTTCTCACCTGGGCTCCAGAGATCTGACTCGGGTCGTCAGGTTTGTGCGGCAAGCAGGTTTATCCACTGAGCCATCTCACTGGCTCCCGTTCTATATTTTAAGTTGCCTAACAGTGTTCAGCGAAGGGTTGGATAGATGGCTGGCTCAGGAGCCAAGCTCTCATACTGTTCTTGGTAAGGACTTGAGTTGGGTTTCCAGCACCCACATCGGGCAGCTAACAACTGCCTGACATCCCAGTTCCAAGAGACAGGATGCCATTGGTCTCTCCAGGTATCCGCACTCCTGTGCGCACACCCACACATGAGCGCACATGCATATACAAAACTAAACTGCAATAATAGTAATGACCTTTTTAAGCCTCCCAATGATAAAAAATAAAATAGATTGTGTCCTTGGCTGTCCTGGAACTCACTCACTCTCTAGACCAGGCTGGCCTTGAACTCAGAAGCCTACCTGCCTCTGCCTCCTACGTGCTGGGATTAAATATTGGCCAAGTAAGAAAATTGCAGAATTGGATATATATAGTGTCTGATATTACCCTGTTAATAACTTTATACATAAGAGAGAGAGCTGAATCCCAGAGCAATTAGCTGGATGAGACAGCTACTCACAGAAAGGGCTGTCTCTACCCCTCAGTGCCCCTATGAGTTGGAGCTAGAGAGCTGGCTTAGTAGTTAAGGGCAGTGGTTGCTCTTCCAGAAGACCTCAGTTCAACTCCCAGCATCCCACATGGCAGTGCACAACCATCTGTAACTCCAGTTCCAGGGGATCCGACACCCTCTTCCGGCCTCCTCAGGCTCTGCCTGTATGTGGTGCACAGGCATACACGCAGGCAAACACTCATAAACATAAAAAAATTTAAGTCAAAAATTTTAAATCCTTATTATTTGTTATACATTGTTTCCTTGGATTCCAGGAACACAGAACAGAGTGAAAAGGCACTGGAGATGCAAAACCGGAGCTGAGCCAGAGAGCTCACCCAAGCATGGAGACTTCTACAAAGCTGCCAAACTCTTCCCCAGAAAGACCACAGCCGCCGATAAGGAGACAGATGGCTGTAGCTCGGCCTTTGATGTGAGGGAAGATCTCTGATAGGGGACCCTGGGGATGGATTGAAGCCAGTGATCGGAAGCACAGGCTGCCTATAGCTGGCCAGGTCAGTCCCTCCCTGGCGCTGACAGGCCCTGCAGAGGCGGATTCTGGATGTCCACAGGGAAGGAATTGCTGCCGCCACCCTGGGTCAGCTTGAAGTAGACATCAAAAGCACAGGATACCATGACTGAACCTCACAAGGCCAGACTGGGCCACCAGCTGATTTGGTCCATGCTGAGGGCCACCACCACTGTGAACAACAGCTAGGCAAGACCTTAATAGCCAGGACCAGTGTGCTGTCCTGGCACTGGGCAGGAAGTGAGGAGAGGAGGAGCGAGGTTGATAATTATGCCTAGAAGTGTATACTCCATGGGCTTGTATTCTGTGTCTTAAAAAAATAAAAAATAAGGACAGGGCTAGAGAGATGGATATCAGCATGTGTTTGACATACAAGCATGAGGACCTGATTTAGCTTCCCAGCACCCACATAAAAAGCCAGGCATAGTGACACACACCCATAATACTGGTGTTAGCGACGTGGAGACAGGGGGATGCCTGAGGTTTTCTAGCCAGCCTCGTCTAGTTGAATCAGGGGAACCCTGGGTTTAGGGAGAGATCATGTCTCAAAAAATAAGGTGGAAAAGCAAAATGATGGCTCACACCTTTAATCCCAGCTCGTGGAAGACAGAGGCAGGTGGATCTCTGGGCGTTAGTAGCAAACTTGGTCTACATAGCAAGTTCCAAACCAGCCAGAGCTACGTAGTAAAACTATATCTCAAGAAAAAGGTGGAAACCAATTGGGAAGACATCTGATGTCAACCTCTGACCTTCATACGCACACCACACACACACACACACATATACACCAAACACATATTTAATTAGTTAATTTAATTGGATTCCTTAGGAAAAAAATCTGAGCCTCTGTAGCATGCAGTCCCTGGCAGTATGCAGTGGGGCATACATACCATGTATGAAGATACTCAGGCAAGCGACTTAAGTGCAAACATCATACCTACAGCAGGTGTCATAGGCGCACTGTCTGTTAGCTTTGTTGTGTTATACTATTTGTGAAAAGCAAGGATTCAAAATTAACCATATTTCGAAACAATATTGCTGGTTCTTTATTTTCATGTAAACACAAATATCTTACAAATCAAAAGGAAAAGTCATAAAAGGAAGGCATTTTGGCAAAGCAACCTCGCACTCTGTAACAAACCACCACCATTTATAATAACTAGGTGATACCACACTAAGTCCTTCTGACACTTATTGAATTTTTAGTAGGTGATCACTACACCAAATAAAATTCTGGAAACGTTCTGTTCCTGTGTTATAATCCCGGTGCGTAACAGAAATCTATGGTGCGAAAAGTAGAAGTTTCAACAGTGCAGTTTAAATGATAGCAAAAAGACAAGAAAAACTGAGTCCCGAGACAAGATGGCCTCCTCTCAGCTCACACTCCCACACTCGGTGCCTGGATCTGTGCTGCGCCCCGTGTTGTGGCCATTGCCAATGCCACCCCTGATCTTGCTCTTTCACTGAGACCACAATCTGACTTGTTGCTTTTTTTTTTTATTTTAGAATTATTCTTTCTCATGCTTGTTTTCTCCCCTCTCTCTCTCTCTCTCTCTCTCTCTCTCTCTCTCTCTGTGAGTGTCACATGTATGAAGGTGCCACTGGAGTTACAGATGGTTGAGAGCCACCTGATGTGCGTGTGAAAACTGAACTTGGATCCTCCGAAAGAACAGAAAGTGATCTTAACTGCTAAGCCATCCCTCCAGCCTGCATTATTTATTAATAACTCTCTTCTTTTGACTTCCCTAGCTCTCTTCCTCATTACCTTTCTTGAAAGCATCTGTTTCTTTGCTTGCTTTAAGACAGGATCTCATCCATCTCGGGCTGGCCTTGAACTTACTATGTAGCCAAAGATGAGCCTGAGCTACTATTCTTCCTGCTGTAAATGTTGTAAAATAATTTCAGCCTAGGAGAACAGAAAGAGGGGATGCCCAGAGCAAGCTGGCCAGGGGGACTGGCCATAGCATTGAGCTCTGTGTTTGATTAAGAGACCCCGATTCAATGAATAAGATAAAAGAGTGATCATGCTTGCCAAGACATGGAGAGGGAGAGAGGAGAGAGAACAGGGAGAATAGGATGCTGGAGAGATGTCTGAGGGGCTAAGAGCTCTTGCTGCTCTTGTGGAGGAACCAGGTTCTGCTCCCAGAGCATACATGGCAGCTTACAGCTGTCTGAAACTCCAGCTCCAGCGGATCACAACGCCCCCATCTGCCTTCTGCCAGCACTAGATATTCACACGGTCCACATATATACCTGCAGGCAGACACTCATGTGCATAAAATAAAAATGTTTAAGTAAAAAGTAATTTTAAAGAAATGAGATGTTATCTACAAAGAAAAAATAGTATCCTTAAGCCGATTTTGTTTGGGACCTTTAGAAAGAGTCCAGCCACTTGAAACAATTTGGGATTTTTTTTCAAAGCTGTATCCCTGTACCTCATCCCAGCAAGATAAATCAAGACATTCATGTAACAACATCACCAGGCAAATCTCACCAAACCTGCTTCCCTGTCCCCACTGAGTGGGTCCCCTGAGCCACTGTCCTGACACTGGGAACCACCAGCTGCTTCATTTAAACCTCAGCCATAGAGTTTTCAGTTCCTATGTTCAACTCAAACGTCTAGCTGCTCAGCTGCCTCTCCCTGAAGCTGCTCTAACAAGCCGAGAGCATCTGTCTCCATGGCCACAAGCCCATCAGCAGGTTTTCTGCTCCATCCTGACGGTGAATGGCCACAGCAGTGACAGCAGTTGCTCCAGAAACATCACCGTCTCCTAAAAAGCGGGAGCATGATCAGAAAGCACTCCCGGCTGAGTGCAGAAGGTACGGGGTGTTCGCACAGCCAGATGTTCTGATTTTGCATTGACAGCTTCGCTTCCATCATTATGTCCCTGGAGCTCCCGCCCGAAGCAGGAGGCAGAATCAAAAGGTTCAGACTTACGTTAACTTCCAGTTGGCTGTGAGAAAGGGAGCCATCTTTCAATGGCTTCCTGGTGTGGCATCACTCATAATGTCTAACCCAGGTCCCCAGGCACCTGCAGCATATTCATGAGAAAAGGCATTGTAGAAACCCAGGTGTTGCTGCGCACATTTATAATCTGCGCGCTTGGGACACGAGGGCGGATGGATCCCTAGGACTCCTGGCCAGTGAGTTACAGGTCAGTGAGTGACCCTGTCTCAAAAAACAAAGTGAACAACCCCTGAGGTTGTCTTCTGGCCTCCACAAGTGCATCGCATGCACTCCTGCTCACACACTCGCACATACACAAACATAAGAAAGAAAGCAAGGCAAAGGCACTTGAAAGGCATGTAAAACAAACGAGTAATCAAGCAAGAAAAGCATGGCTGAGGACTCTGTCTACACACTAAGAGGTAAAGCGGGCTCCAGTGCAAGTGGATCGGAGTTCCTCCTTGTCTTAAGGCACTAATAAGTAGGCCTGAGAAGGCAAAGTGAAAGAGAAAGGAAGAGAAAGGCAGTGTTTGTGTTAGTGGCATGAATCCAGGCAACAGCCCGACGCAGTTCAAAAGGTTAGCTTGTCCTGCAGATCCTCAGGAGAAATGGCAGTACCCAAAGCCTAGTCCTCTCGGACTACGGCAGGGCCGTCTGCGTCAAGGTGAGGACCCTGCCCAAAACATGGGAGCCACCTGCAGGCCAGGGAGAGAGATGCAGACAACCCAGAGACGAAATTGCCCCATCATCTGATAATATCTTTCTCTTCTAATGTAAGGGAGCCGCAGAGTATCATGACTGCAATGTGTGTATTTATGTGTGTCTGTATGCATGTGAGGGTGTGCCTGTGTATGTCTGTGTGTGGAAGTATATGTGTATGTCTATGTGTATCTTCATGTATGTGTGTCTGTGTAGGTCTATATGTATGTGTGTCTCTGCGTGTGCGTCTGTGCATATATGTCTGCCTGTATGTGTATGTGTGTGTCTATGTATGTATATATCTGTCTGTTTCATCTTTGTATGTATGTCTGAATATGTGTGTGTGTGTGTGTGTCTGTTCTGTATGTCTCTGTGTGTGTGTGTGTGTGTGTGTGTGTGTGTGTGTGTTGTATACTACAGCACACTGATATCACAAGTGGATAACATGAATGCCAATATACTTATCCATTCTATGGTTGATTGGTTGCTGAGTTTGGTTTTTGTTTTTGGTCTGTTAGTTTGTTTTCCTTTTTTAGAGATATATATTGTGATTTTATTTTTAGTTATGTGTGTTTCTGTGTGGGTATGTGCATTTGTGTACAGATGCTGGTGGAGTTCAGGAGAGGACATCAGATCCCCCAGAGCTGATGGTGGTGTGAGCCACCTGACAGGGGCACTGGGACCTGAACTTGGGTTCTCTGGAAGAGCAATGCACCCCTAACACCTGAGCTGTCTCACTAAATTTATTTAGGATGGTGACATATTTCTAGACCAGTGTTGGAGGGTCTCCAGATTTGAGGAGATCTGTCCTTCTCTGCTTCTCCAGGCTCTCACTAGGGAACTACCTGCCTCTGGATGGACTTCTCACCATGGCTTACATGAGCTACGAGCCTCTTCTTCTTTGCTTACCGCCAAAATTCTCCTAATGTTTGACAGCATGCTTAGGCTTGAACTTAGGAGCATCTCAGCACTCTATTGTCTGTATGACCCCTGTGGGGGAAGCTCAGAGTCATGACTCCAAGCAGTGGGTAGATGTGAGCTTCCTGACTTCCCTCCCCAGGTCTAATGTTTTTTCTCCCTGAATGAGATGGAATGAGATGTCCTGGAGTTCCTGTGCTCCAGCCTGTCATACAGGGGCTGCTCCTCATATTAAGAATAAGACTAACTGTGTGCCTGCTAGATAGCTGAGCATCTGTGGGATTCCCTATTGCCTGTGGGTGACCCTGGTGTCTATGAGATACCTGAGAGCCTGCAATATGACCAGATGCCCACAGGTGCCTGTGAGAAGACTAAGTGCCTGAGTGATATCTGGGTGTGTGTGGGTTAGGTAGGTGCCTGAGTGATGTCTGAGTGTGTACAGAATTCCCTGGTGCCTATGGGAGACCCTAGTGCCTGCTGAATTTCCACGTGCCTACAGGATGTCAGGGTACCTGATGGATGTCCTGGTGCCTGTGGGTGGCCGTGGTGTCTGTGGGATAACCAGGTGCCTGCAGGTGTCTGTGGGAAGACTGGGTACCTGCATGATGTCTGGGCACCTGTGGGATTCCCTGGTGCCAGTGGAAGGCCTTGGTGCCTGGGAGGGAGGACTGGATACTTGTGGGATATCCAGGTCTCTGCAGTATGTTTGGGTGCCTGTGAGAGGCCCTGGTCCCTGTAGGATGTTGGGGGGGGCCTGCAGGATGCCCCAGTGCTTGCAGGATACCAGCAAATCTGCTCAGTGTCTGGGTTTGTGCAGTGAGGCCCAACTTCAGGTTCAACTCTATCATGCTTCTTTTCAGGCTAGTATGGGCCAGGGGAACGTCCATGATCAGAGCAGCCTGCTGCCTCCAAAGACCATGGTGATGCCAGAGATCCACGGTCTTGCCACATAAGCTCTACTTAATTGTTTTTTCTTTCCTTTCTTTTTTGAGAGCACAGGGGTGGGAGGGTGGAGCAGGGTGGAGGACTGGGAAGAGGGTGTTATTGAGATGCATTGTGTGAAACTCAAATTATTAATAAAAGCATTATAAAATAAAAAATAAAGAGTAAGGACTGAGTGAAGGAAGTATGCTCTCCTCTGCTCTCCTCAGCAGTCTCTGCCATAGCCACCAGTAACAGAACCTCTTCGATGCAGGTTGAAGGGATGGAAAAGCCAAAAGCCTGTCCCACCCAAAGATACAAGCACTGTTGGTGGTGAACTTGGAAGGGAAATGCAGTCATGGCCACACTCAGCTGAGGCAGGGCTCTTCCCTGCTGTCTACTTGATCAGAGGGGCATGAGGGGCATGAGGCAGCGGGTCAGGGCTGAAGTGTCAAGGCTCTATGTTTTAGTAAAGTTTTCTTTCTAAAAAAAGTTATTTTATTTATTTATTTATTTATTTTTGGTTTTTCAAGACAGGGTTTCTCTGTTGCAACTCCGGCTGTCCTGGAACTCACTCTGTAGACCAGGCTGGCCTCAAACTCACAGAGATCTGCCTGCCTCTGCCACCTGAGTGCCGGGATTAAGCGCGTGTGCCACCTTTATACGCCACCACCATCCACTCTAAAAATATTTTTAAAGAAAGTATTTTTTCATTTTCTGTATGCCCTTGGATCATATTCCAGACTTTAAATTGTTGGGCTCTTCCAAACAGATTTTGTAGTAGACTCTCTTCTTCCATTGGCAGTGGGACCAATGAACAATGCAGCCTGCTGACCCAGAGGTAGCCCCTGCCAGATGCCTCTGATCTTTTATAAAATAAACTCTATTACTTAAAAAAAAAAACAAATAAGTAAAAACATCACATACCAAAATTAACCAGACCCAACATCTGCACAGTGAATATGTACACAGTCAGCATTGGCATCCAGAATGGAAGCTATGGAGCCTCACATTAAATTCCACATTTTCACTATCAAATATATTTTATGCACTTATCCACCACTGAAAAAAAAATCCATGACAGAACTAGGAAGACAATTAGCTGTATATCCTCTCTCATAATTCATGCCCTCACCTGCATTCAGTTCTTCCTTCTCCCTTATATTCAGCCTTTCTTGTTCTCTTTTCTGCACATTATATTGTACCCACATGCACATAAACACATGCAGCATTGCTAGATTCCACATAGGAGAGGAAACATGCAGTTTATTTCTTTCTGAGACTGTGTGACCTTGCTTAATATACAATACATACGATAGACTGCTCATACAGTCTAAGTCTCCATTTCCCTGAAAATTTTTTAACTTCATTTTTCTTTAGAGCTGAGTAGTATTCATATATATATATTGGATATATATATATATATATATCCAATAATTATTCTTTTAAGTGTTCAATATCCCTAGCCATCAGGGAATTGAAAATTAAAACTACTTTGAGATGCCACCTCACCCCAGTCAGAATGACCGTCATCAATAACTCTGACAACAAATGCTGAAGAGGATCTGGAAAGAAAGGAACCCTTATTCACTGGTGGTGGGGAGCAGCAAATTAACAAAATTTCCATCGTGGAAATCAGTTTGGAGATTTCTCTTTAGTCATATATGGCAGGATAGAGTCCACATGAATGCAGGTGCCCACAGAGGCCAATGCTGTCAGATCCCCTTGAGGTGGGGTTACCGATGGTTGTGAGTCTCCTGATGTGGGTTCTGGGAACCAAACTCAGGTTCTCTGGAAGAGCAATACATGTTCTTAACCACGGAGCCGTCTCTCCAGCCTCTTCTCTCTTGTCTTAAAAAAGGAAACTTCAATGTACTGAAGCTGTGTCTGTACGTTATCTTGGCACCCTCATCTCCTTTGAACAAATGTTTCATCTTCTGACAGCTGCTCTTCTCCAGCCCAACTCAGCATGTAGGTAAGTTTGAGTCTATGCCTGTTTTCCATCCCATGGGAAGAATGCATCTGCAAAGACCTTGATCACAGCTGAAGCCCATTCTAACAGAGCGAGGGAATCATGCATGAATATGTTGATTATGAGGTTGAACATCTTTTTTAAACATTTTAGATATATATTTTATTTTGTCTATAAATGACTGTTTCATTAACATATTTGTCTGTGTATCAGAAGGTGTCAGATCCCCTGGGACAGGCAGTTGTGAGCCTGTGGATACTAGGAACTTAACTTGGTTCTTCTGGAAGAGCAGCAAGTACTCATAACCACTGAGCCGTCTCCACACACACACACACACACACACACACACACACACACACACACTTTATAGGATTTTGGCACTTTCTGAATGATTAGCTAATTAAGCCTTGGGAACTGGGGGTGCAGCTCAGTGATGGAGTGGAGGCAGGAGGCTCTGGGTGCCACGCCCAGCAGCACTAGAAATAAAAAAGAAGATACAAGCAGGAGCTCTCCGATTAAATTGCTAGCAAATTCCATCAAATGCTGATGATTTGTTATACATTTATACTTTTAAATTTCAACTAAGGAAGTAAATTGCATGAGCCAGCTGGATGTCTCCGTGGGTAAAGAGAACTTGCCATGCATGCCTGGTGACCTGAGTTCGATACCCAGAACCCACCGTAGAAGGAGAAAACCCATGCTGAAATTTGTCCTCTGACCCCCACACTCACGCGCACACACACACCCACACACACACACACAATAAATATTTTTAGGCAAATTGCAAAGGTAAAGCTATTTTTCATCCTTTCCTCTGCTAATTATGATGCAAAACTACCATGAGTTAAAATGTTCTACAACATATACAAATCAGATGTCCAAGACCAAGATTAAATAGCGTTTAATTTAAATTAGCCAATCGGATAGAAATATTCAAATTAGTTCAGGACAACATCAAAAGTCCAGATGGGGAGCAAACCATATGTCTGTTTCCAGTGATTTCTCCACCACTCAGAGAAGCATCTCAAAGGCCACACAAAATGTACATGTGCTGTTTCCAAAGGGCCCCCAAAACAAGTTCAGATTTAAAGCAGTAAGAGACTTCCTGGGGTCCAGTGACAAACGTGTAACCACGACATGGCCTGTGTCAGTATGTCCATTAGTAAAATAATCTAGCAGAAAGAATGGCCCTAATGACAAAAGCAAAATCACACCGTAAAATAACTGTTCAAGTCCACTCATAAGGTGTCTTGCTCCATGGACAGCAGAGTTACAGCCCTGCCCCCACATGTTGAAAGCTAATCCCTAATGGAGAATTCATAAAGATGGAACCCTTAGGAAGGAAGTTAGTGACCCTAGAAAGGAGATCAGAGAAGTCCCTTTGCTCCTTCAGACATGTGGGAACACATCCACAGATGTCTATCAGCCATTGCACAAGCTGCCGCCAAATGTTGAGCCTGTACCTTTGCATTGGCATAGCCTCCAGACTGTGAGAAATAAATGTCTGCTCTTTATAAGGCACTGCTGTCTGGTATTTTTGTGATAGAAACCCAAACACATTCAGACACTGTGTCTATTTCATTAAACATATTTAAAGAGAAAGGTTTCTTACTGGCTTTGCTGATCATTGCAAATCACCAGAAATAGCCACTCTGTGTCTAAAAGGATTACACAGCTTCACCATCACTTGGGCATCCTGCTTGCCCCGGGTGAGTCCATTTGCCTCCCTAATTTCTGCTGTACCAATTAGCGTAAGCCAGCTTTTAAGCCAATCCAAAAGAAACCTAGAAGCAGTTAACACATCAGAGTCTAGAACCCTCTGCACACATGAAATCTGGCTGTTCCCCATCTCAACAAAAGGCTGGTCTTAATCCCACCCTCTGCCCCCCTCCCTGCTCCCTCAAGAGGAGTGTGCATATACAACCCTAGATGGGAAAGATGTGAGTCCTCTGAAACTGTTGTCCTGGGGCAAGGGGATAGGACCGATCCTCCTTTGGTCCCAACCTGAGGACAACACCCAATAACTACAGCCCCCTGTTGTGAGCACTCAAGTGAGGCCTATGAACACGGGGCAGTTGGCACTCAAAGATACAAAATCCTCTGGCTGAGGAGTGAGGAAGAGGCACTCACAGCATAGAAAACATTGAACCAGCCAGGCTGTGGTGGTGCACGCCTTTAATCCCAGCACTCAGGAGGCAGAGGCAGGGGATCTCTGTGAGTTTGAGGCCAGCCTGGTCTACAGAGTGAGTTCCAAGACAGCCACCAAGTTACAAGAGAGAAACCTTGTCTTGAAAAGACCAAAATCAAATAAAAAGAAAGAAATAAAACACTGAACCTAGCTCAAGCCACTTAAGATCTCTTGATTTCTGTCCACCCCACCCCCGACTGTCCACCCCACCCCCAACTGACATCATTCACCTTCCATAACCATCCAACTACCTCCAGGCAGCCACTTGCCTCGTAGTCACTAGATACCATATGCAAGAGGCCAGCAGGTACTCACTCCATTTCCAGATAATGTTAAAAGACTGAGCACAAGGCTAAAGAGTTGGCTCAACTGTTAAAAGTGTATGCTGCTCTTGCTGAGGATCTGAGTTTGGATCCCCACACATCAGGCAGCTCTGGGAGAATCTGATGCCCTCTTCTGGCCTCCAAGAGCATTGCATTCATGTGCATTTAACATTTTTAAAATAAATTTATAAACGGGGGAGGGGTTGTTGTTCTTGCCCTAGAGGCTAAAACACGAGAACACAAAACCCAGACTACACCTTTGAACATATCCAGATGGCAGTGGGAAGTCATCCATCAACTTTAACTACTAACTAACTCTGCCCATCCCTTGTACGAAACTGAAAGAATGGAGATGCATTATGGATGGCCAGTCAGCCAGCCACTCCTATTACACCTGCACCCTTCTGCCCTGCTTTACTTAAGCTAGATGGATGTTTACCATGAGTCTTTTGTGTTTGTTAACAACCCCATTAGTGCCTTGTGATCTGAGTGGGGATTGCGGCAGGCAGAATGATCCCCCAAAATGATGTTCGCATCCTGATCTCCAGAATGTGTGGGCACATTCCCTTAGATGACAACAAGCCCCTTGCAAGTATTTAAGAACCCTGAGATGGAGCCGTGAGCCTGAATTATCCAGGCCAGCCAGCCTCTTCCTATAAATCTGTGAAGAATGAAGACTTTCCCAACTATAGCCAGTCAGAGAGAAAGGTGATGGGGGAAACCCAGAGGTGGTTGAAGATGAAGGAAACTATGAACTTAAGACTGGAAGTCTCTCAAACCTGGAAAGACTTACAGACTTCTGCAAAGCCTCTAGGAAAGCCATAGATGTCCTGCTGACACCATGATGTCATCCCAGTAAGACCCACATCAGAGTTCTGACCTATTCCTGCAAGAGATCAGGTCACAGTCAGTGTCTCTGTCGCCCATGGTTCAAAGGTGTGCACTGCCTCTTGTCTCTCGGCCTCTAGAGCATCCCAAGGCCCTAAGGCTGTGCCGCCCGGACACACCGAGTGCAATCAAGGCAGAATTGCCTACAAATGGCTTTGAGGAATGGCTAGAATCTCAGGTGTCCAATGACCCCCCCAACCCCACTTCTGAGGAAGCGTCAATAGTCCACAGGCCTCTCCTGGTGGTCTCTTGCAAGCAGGCACAGCTGACCTGATCATGGCAGCTGCTTTGTTCAGAGGGCCATACTCCAGAACACTTGTCTTGTAATACCCGTCTCTCTGCTCCCCGAGCTGTGCAATGGGATCAACGCTTTTCGACCTGTGAGCCGCGACCAGCAGAAAACACTTATTTCTGATGGTCTTAGGAACTAAGACACTGCTCAGTAGCAAAAATACATTTATGAAGTAGTAACAAAAATATTTTATGGTTGGGGGTCGCCACACCATGAAGAACTGTATTAAGGAGTCACAGCACTAGGGAAGGTTGGGAACCGCTACATCTAGGGCCATATCAGGCCTCCCTAAACCATCTGCCATGCTCCAGGGTTTGAGTTTTCACTCCCACGGGTTGCTCCCTTTGATCTTGAGAGGCACTCGGTCAGCTTGATGGCTTTATGGAGTAGAGAGCCATGTGTGGAGAGTGGCCTGCAGCTGTGTCTCTACCTGGTGGCTATTGATCCCGCCTTGTTTCCCAGGTGACAGCTGCTTCTGTTTGCGCAGCTGTTCCTAGAGCTCTTCAGTGCTGTGGATCTGAGGCCAAGGAATTTCTTTTCCCTTCGTGCTGCTGGAGTCAGCTTCCCACCTTCCCTACAGTGTCAGCAAGCTGACTCTCGCTCCTTTACCACTCCCTTGTCCTGTGCTGGCAAGCAGAAGCCTGTGTCCGGCTGGCAGGACAGCCTGATGGAGAGTTGTGCTCTCACAGCCTGGTAGCAACGGGGTGAAGCCGGCGAGGCTTTGCAAGTTGTCTGCCATTATCAGTCCCTGAAGGAAGTGAGGCTGTCGCTGCAGTCACATCACACCTGTTGGAAGGTCCGACTACAGACAGGTTCACAGCAGTTGCAGCTACCCCAAAGCAGATCACCTTATAAGATACACCCAAACACAGGGCGCACAGCCCTGTCTCCCTGATGGCACTCTCCATGTCACAGTGACCTTGGCACTGTGGTATAAACGTGCATATTCTTCTTCTCAAGGCAAAGCTCACCCTTAAGTATGTCTATTACAGAACCTGTAAAGCTCACCATCGAAGGATTATGGAGCCCACAGAACTCTATATCAAATAAGGGAGAAGAAATAGATGTGAAGAACCAAGGCATGGTGGCACGTGCCTTTAATCCCAGCACCAGGAAGGCAGAGGTAGGTGGATCTCTATGAGTTCGAGGCCAGCCAGATCTACATAGTGAGTTCCAGGACAGCTACAGGGATGTAGCAAGACCCTATCGCAGAAAACCAAAAACAAAATTACTAACAATAATAGTAAATGAAAATAAAAGTATTAGTGAATACTCACTTCATTCATGGCACTAATTTACAGGATGAAGCTAATAAATATCTTTTGATACATTCACACACACACATATATATACATACATATAGATATATATACATGTATATATATATATACATTGATTCAAGCAAAACACACATACACATAATTTTATTTAATATTGACATATTAGATCCATGAAAGTAGCTGGATGGTTTGAGAAACTTAGGCTATGTAAAGTCTCTAGGCATAACTTTGGAGAAACAAAACTCCCTGCAGGGAGCTCAATCCACTCAAAGCACTCCAGTCATCTCTGCACTAGGCTGCCATTAAGTGCTCTCTATTTTTACAAAATACAGATTCTGAAGGGAAAATGTTCTCCCCGTGAGGCTGCTCCAACCACTTTTGTCCTCATAAGCAGCAGCATGACCTGCCTCCCACTGTGAAGACTCAGTGCTCCCCGCGGCCCTAGGAGAGGCTGGCAGTGCCCACAGGAGGCCCTAGCCCTCTCCTTCAAAGTCTGGGGTTGTCTGTAAACCAGTCTGGGAGATGTCACCTTCTGGTCAAGTAACCAGAGGAAAGCTGAGTTCCAACCAGCTGTGTGGAGGTCAGAGGACAACTTTTGGGAGTTGGTTCTGCTCTCCGACCCCTTGAAACACAGTCTCTCTTGTTTCTGCCACGGCACATTCTAGGCTACCGGGTATCTGGCTTTTTTTAACATGGGCTCTGGAGACTGAGCCCAGGTATTTCATTAAGCTTTTGGGGCAAGTGCTTTTACCTGTTGAGCCATCTCATGAGCTTGTTTTTCCACTCAGATCAAGAGCTGAATAATTCAATCTGCAGATTCAAGCCTGCTACTTCCTCTTGGTAGAGCTAAGAGACAGGACAAGAGCAAGCAGGGGAGGGAGAGAGGCGGTGTTTGTCTTCCCGCAACAGAACCTGCCAGGATCTAACCGCCCTAGCTTCTCTCATAGGTGAGAATATTTCCTGATCCACCTTTATCAGTGCCTGAGACACATCACACCAGCCAGCACTGATCAACTGTGAATCGGACACCTCCCCAGGCTCATCCACCTGCCTGTATCGTCTCACATCTTCCCAAATTGCCATGGCAACATCAGCCCCAAGATGCACACACACTTTTCCATGGCCCACCCAGCACCGCCCTACTTCGCGTCCCACTTTCTGAGCCTGGGTCCACAGGCTCACCACACTTCCTTCCCAGCATACACAATCCCCACCTAGTCCTTTTTTCCAGCAATAAACTTATTTCCAAAGATAAGCTGTCGCAGTAAAACACAAGTCATTTCCTGCCATTCAGACCTGAGGAATGTCTTGTCATCCCCGCAGACTTTCTGGCCCCCAAAGTCAAAATTCAAAGCGACTTTGGCTGTACCCAATAGTTAGCCTGAAAGTCACCAGCTTCCTTTGTCTCTTTTACTCTCAAAAGCAAGATGACACGAACGTTCTCCTGGCGGCTGGCCAGCCCTCCGTGCCTCGTTGCCCTCTCTTCAATAAGCTTACATCTGGAGGACTGAGATAAGCATCCTGGGGGTCCCGGGTTCCTTTCCTTGGCCAGGAGTTCTGAAGACATTTGGGGAAGGTCACCATACTGTGTCCTTGTAAGAACTCCAGCAAAGTGGATTCTTGGGCAAAGTGGGGACATGGGGAAAAGAGCCCCTCGAAGCACGTGGGGGAGCACATACCACTTTACTCTGAGTTACTGCTTCTCAAAAGAACAGCCTGTCTTCTTAAGAAATTGCTTCCCATGGCAACTTCCTCCACTCTAGAGTCTCAGGAGGCCATAGCGAGCCAGGGAAAATCCTCAGCATTTTATCACCAAGCTGCTCTCCCATGAAACACCGACAAGCCCAGGCCAGGCAAGGTCCTCCATCTCCAGACCTTCTGACCTGGGATTGGGTTTCTGAAGACATCTGTGAGAAAAGCTGTCTCCGGCCTTCACAGTTTAGGAAACAAACCAAGTATTTTACAAGGTATCAGGACGAGCCATTGGAGGGACCAGACTTCAACACAGCCTTTGCTGAAATCTCACACCCTGAAAAGCTTCCACGCAGTCAAAAGTGGCTCACAGCTCAGAAAGCTAAAGGGAGAACATTAAGAAATAATTCCTTGTTCAAAGAATCATTTGTCCCTGCCCTCAAGCCATAAACCCGAGCCGCCATTTCATCACGGAATCTCTTCGGGCCAGTTATCTGTCAGACATGGTCCTAGAATGGAGGTGTGTGGGGAGAATTCTGAGTGTTTGTGAGAAAATAAGACCAAAGTCGTGAGAGTTCGACGTCTTCAAAACATGGAATTGTTCTTGGAATGTGTGTGCATGCTCCTCCCAGGTGTAGCACATAGGAGTGAGTCTACCTCAGACGACTCATTATTACTTGCTGGTGTTATTCAATTCAGTGTTTATGCCTCTATGGAGAAACATGCTGTTGCCGTGTGCAGCTTGTTCCTGTGATTGCATACAGCTTGGACTCATGAGAACTTCACTCAGGTGACCTCTCAACCTTCGGGGTAGACATTGTTTGATGCCCTATAAGGTTGGCTACTGCATGAGACTTTAGTTCACACATTTATCTGCTCTATTCTCCCAGGTCCCAGCGCCTCCAGAGAGGCGACATGACACTTTCAAAAAAAAATAAGCCTTTTCACTTATGAAAGTGTCAGCTTTCAGTCACCAGTCAACAATTCTGTGTGTGTGCACACGCGCGCATGTGTGTCTAGAGGCCAGAAAAAGGCATTGGATCCTCAGGAACAGGAGTTACACAATGTGGGCTTACTGACCAGGACTCAGGTCCTCTGCAAGAGCCGTGGTATTCTTTAACTGCTGATCTCTCTCTCTCTCCCTCTCTCCCTCTCTCTCCCTCTCTCTCCCTCTCTCTCTCTCTCTCTCTCTCTCTCACACACACACACACACACACACCCCGGTTCCCATAGGTTTAAACCATAGTTCCCTCTCCCCTTTCTTCTAAGAACATGATTAACACAGATATTCTGTTCCTCAGTCACAATGATTGGTTCGTGAAGGGGCATAGCTCACTGTCCCCACACCAACCTCCCCTTTGCTTTCCTGCTGTCAAAGAAGTCAATCTCTCACCCATAAGTATCAAATTAGAAAGGTGTGAGTTCAGGACCCCACTTTACCTCTCTCCCAGCACAGTTGTGCTGGGAGATTGAATGAACACATCTGAGCCCTGGACCCCACACCTGGACTCAGATGCACACCTGGCCTTTCCACTGGGAAGTGCCTTCTTTCCACGTGCTGGGTAAGGTGGGTCTCTATCACTAGAAACAGGAAAAAACTGATCAGCAAATTAAGGGATATTATTATTGTTGTTGCTGCTGCTGTTATTATTATTATTATTAGTATTATTATTATTATTATTATTATTACACATGACCCACCAATAAAAAAAATTAGCTTTTCTCAATGGGTGCAAATGCTGCACCCACAGAGAGCAAAATCTTAATCTAGACACTAAGGCATATATAGCCCAAAGGGGCAATTAAAATTACCTATAATCAAAAGCTTCAGGCCAGAGAGAAGGTTCAGTGGTTTAAAACACTGGCCGTACTTCCAGAGGACCTGGGTTTGGATCCCAGCACCTATGTCGTAGCTCGTGACCACCTATAATCCCACCTCCAGTGAACACAATGCCTCTTCTGGCCTCTAAGGCCCTTCATACATGTGGAGAGCAGACATACATGCGGGCAAACACTCATAAACACAAAAGTAAATAAATCTAAACAACAAAAGCCAGGTATGGTTGAGCGTGCCTTTAGTCCCGGCACTGAGGAGACGGAGACAGGAGGATGCCTAGAGTTCAAAGCCACGACTGGTCTACATTGCAAGTTCTGGGCCAGCCAGGGCTACACAGTAAGACCCTATCTCAAAAACAAAGGTGAGGGAGGCTTTAGCTATGTGGTCACCTCCCTCTCTAAAATCAACTGCTCTGAAGGATAGTATCAAGTTAATGGCTTACCAAGTGAAGCCACGCTGAAAGGATTGTCTTCACCGTACCAGATGTTCTATCAATAATCAAACTATAATACAGCACACACATCATGCACACACACTAATAAATATTTTCTTGAAGTTTTAATACATGTAGTGTATTAAAGTAGTGCACGGTCTTGCTTGTGGATATACACTAATGAAGTGAGATTATAAAGCCATACTTAGGAGAATAAACACTTCAGAATGGCTGGGATCTCCTGCATAAGGGTTGAAGGGGATAGCATTTGTCCTTATGTCAACAGCATTTGTCCTTGCAGTTTAAGAGGACGTAGAAAAGGAAGAAACCCTGATGTCAAAACTGGAGCAGTTAACAGCTGCATGTCAGGAAGCCTTTCACCTGAAGACCTTGGCTTAGCCTTACTTTTACTTACTTTTGTGAAAGAGGAAAAACAGTCAGCTCAGTTCTTAACCCACAGCCTTTCCAGACAAATGCCAGTGTGAGCATCTGTTTTCTGAGGTGCTCAACCATGCCAGGAGGTGAGCACACCCAGCAACAGAACCAGTTTAGGGGAGGCTAGAGAGACACAGAGAGGCAGCCACTAAATATTGAACTTTCTACCTAGACAAGTCTGGGGAGAAATGATTTTCTGAGCAAGTTAATGATTCAAGTTAATCGGAGCGTGACAAGGACTGCGTGACAAGGACTGCCTCCAGGATGCTGTCTGTGGGAGACAGACACAGGACGAGACTCTCTAAAGTGATTAACGCCGATCGATTTGTCCTGCAGATGTGGGACTGAGACAGTGCTTAGAGGATCTGTCCCAGGCGTTTCTTATCAGCATGTCCTGCCTCATCTGTGCTTCTGCAGTGAGCTCTGCAAAGCTGAGATCCTGCGACCACTTCCACTGGCCACACTATAATTATGCAAAACCATGGACTTTGTCGTGCCCAATCCCAGATCTCTTTAAACACAATTGTGATGGGATTGTCATAAGCCAGCACCCACTCCTGGAAATGAACCATCCACTGACGATGGTTCTCTTCTGCTTGGATTCTCAAGACAGAGTTCCTCTGTGTAACCCTGGCTGTCCTGGAACTCACCCTGTAGAACAGGCTGGCCTTGATTCAAAGGTTCGCCTGCCCCTGCTTTCTGAGTGCTGGGATTAAAGGCGTGCACCTCCATTGCCTGACGAATTGTTCTCTTTATTGTGGGAAGAACATTAGATGTAACCAAATAGAGAACGCAGCATTCATGGGCACCAATGTGTTTGTTCTAAGAATGTCTGTGAGTTGAGTTATCTGAAGAGTTGTGTAGCACAGGCCCAAGGGCTCTAATTAGAAAAAGTGCAATAAGAGAGAAACACATGAGCAAAGAAATATGATTTATATTTTTTCATTTGTTTGGTTTTTTAGATTTATTTGTTTTATCTCTATGAGTGTTTTGCCCGAATGTTTGTGTGTGCCTGAAAAAGTCAGAAGGTACTGGATGGCCCTAGAACTTAGGGTCAAGAGTTCTGGATATATATGAGCCACCAAGTGGGTGCTGGGAATCATAGTCCTCTGGAAGAGTATCGGGTGCTCCTCATCTCTGAGCCATCATCCAGCCTGAAATGTGACTTTTTTTTATTTCTTTTTTTAAATGTCCGTTGGTGTTCTACCTGCATGTATTTTGGTGTGAGGATGTCAGAAGTCCTGGAACTGGAGTTACAGACAGGTGTCAGCTGCCATGTGGGTGCTGGGAATTGAACCCAGATCCTCTAGAAGAGCAGCCAGTGCTCCTAACAGCTGAGCCACCTCCCCAGCCCCTGAAATGTGACTTCTGATCAAAGAGAATGGAAAGGTTCACTTCCCTGAAAGGAATGCCACATCGAATATCATGGAAATTCTCAATGGCCATCCAGAGTTTCTGCAGAGACCACAGGTTTTCTACAAGCCAATATCATGGCAATGGCTCTGAGCTGCATGCACATAAGTGTAGAGACTTACTGGAGTGTTTGTGACTAGTCTGTTTCCAGGATGGGCTTGAGGAAGTAAATAAATTGGAAGTCTGTTTAGAGGGGTTATGGGGCTGCTTAGCTAGTAAAATGTTTGCTGTATAAGCACAAATATCTAAGTTTGATCCCTAGAACCCACATAAAAAGTCAGATGTGGTAATGTGGACCTCCAATTCCAGTGCTGGGAGGTGAAGACAAGAGGACCCTTGAGGTTCAGAGGCTGGCCAGCCTAACTGAATCAGCAAGCCCCAGGGCCCAGTGAGAGCCGGTCTCAAAAAAAAAAAAAAAAAAAAAAATAGACAGGGCTTCTGAGGCGTATCCAGAGATGACCTCTGGTCTCTAGACCGATACACACACACACACACACACACACACACACACACACACACACAAATTTAAAAATACAAATAAATCTTTTTAAAGGAAAAGATAATGTAAAAGCCCAAGTCCTGAACACATCAGTACAGTGCAATTACAGGAAGAGGTTTTGATAGAGGTGGGGAAGCACTGGCTGCATGTTGAGCAGCTATGTTGGAAAACAACACTGCCCACTGCCCACTGCCCACTGCTCACTGCCCACTGCCCACTGCCCTCAGCAATATCCAGCTGCCTTCCTGGGAAGAAGCAGCCAAGACAGAAGGTGTTTGCTTTGGTGGTCTTCTCAGGATGGAGATCCAGGTCACCCTTCTTTAACTATGTCCGATTTTGTGGAGACCGTCTGACCTGAGGCTGAATCGTTCATCCCAGTCCACACTCTGGCTATCCATTTGTAGTTAGTGGACCCTGAATCCCACTGTCATTTGGAAAAGCCTACCCTGGTTACCAACAGGCCTGAAAGATGGTTCCCGTGTTCTCTCTTTCTGCTACTGCCCCGCTGTGGGTGGCACAAGACTCTTCTAGGCAAAACCTTATGCCTTACACCTATGCATCCATCTCACCTCTTTCAGAGTTAGGCAAGTCTGCTCTGTATATGATAAGCTATCCCACAAGAGGGCCACCAACAGGAAAGCAAGGCTGTGGCCAGCGCTCACTTAGGATCCAAGCGGGTGTCCTAGCCAAGCCTTTCTTTCATAAACATTAAAGATGAAATATGCAGAGTCTAACAAATGGACCACAAAATCCTCCTGCTCACATCGAAGGTCACATCCACCCAGACAGAATACTAATCAAACTCCAATGAAATTAGAAATGATTGCCTTTGAATCATAAGTCATCTTAAAAGCCAAGAAACATCCGTTAGCTATCCTGGTGGAGTCAGCAGGAAAATTACAGAACTGCTGTTAACATTATGCAAGCAGCACACACAAATGCTCCCATTATTCCAGCGAGCCACTTTAAGACACAAAGAAACAGAGTCCTAAGCAAAGAGCCTCTTTACGAGAGCACTGTCAAATCAATTGCCTAAAGTAGGAATCGAATGCTCTCCATCTCCGGGACACATCAGAATCACCTGGTAGCTGTTTTAAACACACTAACACCTGGGCTCCAGTTAAATTCACACCTATTGTGCTGCTCTAGCGAGGAGGGCCTAGGCTCCAGGGAAACCTGTACCAGACAGTTCTAATGTGCAATCAGCTTCGGCTTCAAGGCCACGCTCGGCCTCTGTAGCTCAGCCTCGACTGTTCTAACCCAAACTTTCGGCTGCTTAGTCTACTTTGTGCTGCTCTAACAGGATGCTTGAGATTGGACCAGTTATAAAGAAGAGCACTTACTGCTTACAGATCTGGAAGCCGGAGAGTTCAGAGATCACAGAGCTGCATGCACACGCGGCCTTCATGTTGTGTCTTACCACGGTGGAAGGCGGAGGGCAAGAGCTCACACAGCCAAAGCACTGCTATGATCAGCGTGAGTCTACTAGTGAGGATGGTGCTCTCACCACCCACACAACTCCGGCTAAGTCCCACCTAATGCTGTCACACTGAACATGCTCACAGCATGGACTTTCAGGGAGGACACATTTGAAGCCACAGCAGATTCTCAACCTGTAATAACCAGAGACTTCCCATCAATTCCAAGGGCTGTTTTGGGGTTCTCTAAGGAACAGAATAGAGATAATGTGTGTTTGTACTATAAGGGGGCTTATTAGACTGGTTTACATTGTAGCCTGGGTACTGTAACACTGTCCATCTCACACTGAAGAGGCCAAAAGGTTGCTCAGTCCACGAGGCAGGACCTCTCAGCAGTCCCAGCCGGGTGCTGGAGGCCTGGGGGGATTCCTGGAGAGTTCTTGTCCTCAGTCTGCATTCGGAAGCCCCATAATGTTGCAACACAACAGATGAACTTGCTGGAAATGAAGGCAGGCAGCCAAAAGCAGTTTCCTTCTTCCACATTCTCTAATCCAGGTTGCCACTTCAAATCATCCGAAAGTCCTTCACAGAAGTGCCCAGCAGCTTACGTTGTAGCCAATCCAGATGCAGGCAAGCCAACAACCAAGATTAGCCCTCACAAGGGCCCTTGCTCCTTCTGAGATTCCATTTAACCCAGTGGGGATGGAATGTTACTGTGTATACTGCCCACTGTGAGAAGATGATCTTTATGCCTTGCTACACGGCAGACAGAAAAATACTTCTGACAGCACATGGCATCTTCAGAACTCACCTCTCGCCTTAGACAAACCCCAGAGCTTGTGAGCATCAAGACCATAAGCCCCTGGTACAGGACAGAATTCTTGTCAGCAGTAATCCTGACAATCTTGGGGGATTTAAGGACTGGCATAGTGCAATGAATGGCTGTTAGATTTAAATCCTATAAGGTGTGAACTACAGCTAGCATACTTCCCAGTGACTTTGTTTCTCCGCTACAACAAACCAGGTCAAACACCACCTCGCACACAGCACACAAACACACATTTCTAAATTAACGAATGCTGGATTGAAACTGCTCGTGAATGAAAGCAGTTGAGAATTATGAATTGTGAATTTTCCAGATACCAAGACTGGCATGCATCTCAGAGCTAAATGCAAATAATTCCTGCAAAAGTGACAACTGTAATCAATGGTGCTGCTGCACTAATTTTCAAAAGCCTACATGTCACTACATTTGCTGCCTCAAATACACCAATCATAGATGACCAGCCACCTGTCCTTCCAGAACTGCCAAGTGTCCTCTCGAATCAAGAAAACTTCAATTACTCCAAAATATCTCATTCCCCACCCCCACCCCTCAATATTTTCTTTCCTTGCTAGGTTTTTTCCCTTGAGTAGGCTTACACTGAGCACCAGATATGCACAAAACCATCCTATGTACTTAGGACAGAGCTCAAGCCAGCGTTTCTCAGTAGTTCTCCATGTTTCTCAGTATGTGCCACTAGTTCTTAGATCAAAGTTCTTTTTTTTTTCAGGGGCCTAAGGAGATGGTTCAATATTTAAGAGTACTGACTGCTCTTCCACAGGACCCAAGATTCAATTCCCCAGTCCCAGGAAATCTGATGCCCTCTTCTGCCCTGTGGGTACTGTATACATGTGACACACAGACATACATGCAGGCAAAACACCCATACACATTTAAAAAAAAAAATCTTTAAACAAATGTAAAAAAAAAGTTTTTAAGACAAAATCTTTTTACATTTTTGAAAGAAATAAAAGAGAATGGAAATTCCCAAAGAACCCAGGCTGTTGAGAAGACAATGGGTCGCTCTCCACAAACTGACAGTTGTGGGGTGCATTACTGTGGGCAACACCCAATTTATTGAACACAAAGAAGTCAAGCTGGTGCCTACATGGAGCCTTCACCGATCCAGCATCTTGGTGTGAGAAGGTATTCTGCAGGCTACCAGTAGAGCAACATAAGTACCAACCCGGCCACAAAACCTTTGACCTACAGTGCTGTCCTGCCTGCAAGATAGATGCCAAGGCAACGGTGGCACAAAGGTTATGGGAGTAGCCAACCAATGTCTGATTTGACTCATGGCACACTCGGTGAGACAGGACCCATACCCTACACCACTTGACTGTCCACGAACCAGAGAATAGAGAGCTCAGAGACCTAGAGTAAAACCAAATTATTACTGGTCTTCTTTTAAAAAATTATCAATAAAATGGCTCCTATTGATATTCTGCTATACTCATAGATCAATGCCTTATTCAGTCACCGTAAGTTCCTCCTGCAGCAGATGGGAATAGATGCAGACACCCACAGCCAGACAGTAGGCAGAATCCTTGAAACACTCAGCCCTAAATGGAGTACCTCCAACAAATCCCTCCCCTCAGAGTTCAGGGAACCCTGCAAAAGAGGAGGCAGAACGAGTGCAAGAGCCAGAGGGGATGGAGGACTTCAAGAGAACAAGACCTTCTAAACCAACTGAGCAAACCTCATTTGAACTCAGAGACTGAAGCAGAGAGCACAGGGCCTACTCGGTCTGCACCGGGTCTTCTGCATATATATTATAGCTTTCAGCTTAGCATTTTTATGGGACTCCTAGGTGGGTGAACGGGTGGGTCTGATTCTTGTGCCTGCTCTTGGGGACCTTTTCCTTCTGTTGGTTTGCCTTGTCCAGCCTCAATGTGATGGGTTTTGTTTTGTCTTAGTATATTTATTTTGTCATGTTTGGTTGTCATTTCTTAGAAGCCTGTTCTTTTCTAATGAGACAAAAAGGGAGTGGATCTGAAGGAGAGGGGAAGTACAGAGGAATGGGGAGGAATAGAGGGAGAGGAAACTATTGAGGATATACTGTATGAGAAAAAGCAATCCATTTTCAACAAAAGGGGAGAAAAAAAATATTTTATGTGAAATGTTTTTCCCTGAACATATTTCAGTTCTTCTGTCCAATTTCCCCAAACTAACTGTTCTCAAGGCAAAGCAGCAGACTCCCAGGTTAGCAAGGTGGAAAACTTGGTTCCTAACACTGTACCATTTTTTTTAAAACACACTCATAATAAAACAAACATGGTATGTAGTGAAGACATGCTTTCTCCTTGCAGACCACTAGCCTTATTCACACTAAGCCAGTTATAAACAGGTCATGCTTTTTCAATAAGAACACACAGGGAGGGCTGCAGAGATGTCTTAGCAGTTAAAAATACTTAGCAAAGAACCCAGTGTCAATTCACAGCACCCACATGGCAGTTCACCAATCTGTAACTTCTGTTCCAGGGGATCCAATATCCTCTTCTGGCCTCTGTAGTCACTAGGCAAACATGTGGTACACAGACATATAAAGTAGAAATAAATCTTAAAAAAATAGAAGACAAAGGCAAAGCATATTTGAGGTAATTTCTAGTGAACATTTCTGAACTAGTGAAGTGTTAGCTCTTTCTTATGATTATGACTCTAAATCTCTAGAACTCTTGATTTTACACAATTTACTAATCAAGGGGGGGCTGGAGATGGCCTAGTGGTTAAGAGCACTGGGTGTCTTCCAAAGGACCTGGGTTCAATTCCCAGCACCCACATGGCAGCTCACATGTGTCTATAACTCCAGTTCAGGGGATCTGACACCCACACACAGACACACATACAGGCAAAACACCAATGCACATAAAATAAAACTTAAGGAAGAAAACTTAATAATCAAGAGTGAAAGAAGGAACAAAGCAAAACAAAACACCAAAGCCTTCCAACACTGTCCAGAGGTAGATCCCCATTTTCACTAACAATGAAATGAATGGCCAGGGCTTGTGAGGTAGCTCCGTGGATACAAGTGCTTGCCATCAACACTGGTGATCTGAGTTCCCTGATTTCTGTATTCTGAATTTCACACATGTGACACAGGCACCCACACTCAGACACACAAAATAAGTAAATGTTAATAAAAACAGAAAGGGGTTGAGCATAGTGGCTTATGACTTTAATCTCAGAATTCACAAAGCAGAGGTAGGCAGATCTCTGTGAGTTCGAGGCCAGCCAAGGCACATAAGGAGACCCTGTCTCAAAAACCCAAGAGAAAGATTAGCCATCATTTTGTAATAATATAATCCTAAAGATTTAATTTATTCTAAATGCGGTCCTATAAAATTCAATATACAAGCTTAATATTCTTAACATAGTCATAATAAAACACTACCAGGAAGTAGGACACACATTTCCCTTTAATTAACTACACCTCCTACTTATAGTGTGTACGGAAGTTCTCTTCAAAGGAAGAGACACATCGTACTTTTGTTTAAGACCACTAAATAAGAAATATGTAGGCTTTCTTTACATTAGAAAGTTTTATTTATATACAAATAATAAGCAACATTCTATCCAGTAATTCTATTTTCCAAAAACAAGTTTCTTTTTGCTTGTTTTTTAAGAAAACCACAAATACTGGGTGTGGTGGTGCACACAGGAGACAGAGGCAGGTGGATCTCTGTGAGTTCCAGGACAGCCAGGACTGCCAGGACTTCATAATAGAGAGATCCTGTCTCCAAAAACAAAAAAGAAAACCATGCGATAAATTTTAAAAAGCATCAAGATTCTTCTGCATCTAGACCACCGCTGGGCTAAAGGGAGAAGGGAGTTTGTTGGGCCAGAAGTCACAACTTGGAATTGAGGCTTTCTCCAAAGCAGAAATAAGGTACCATTCAGGCAAAGTTTATTCAGCCCTCAACCTCTACAGCTGCTATTAGACTGCCTGAGCAGGCCAGACAATTCAACATAATTTACCTACATTGTATATAGCCATTATACAACTGTAAGAAGCTACTACACAGCTGGGTGGTAGAATGCCTTTAATCTCATCACTCAGGAGACAGAAGCAGGTGAATCTCTTGAGTCAGTCTGGTCTACAGAGCAAGTTCCAGGATGGCCAGGGCTACACAGAGAAACCCTATCATGAAAGTGGAGGGAAAAAAAACAGATACTAAACAGACTAAGCCAAAATAAAAGACTCAAGATGTTGTGACAACTGTTAGTTCCTTGCTGTGTGTGACCCCTGCTTCAACAACTCTAATAAACAGATTATCCTCATTCAAGGAAAATATTACGTTACTACAAAATTCACACCATCGAGACAATCAGTAGAGAAACGTTTCCTGGTGCCATTCTGCAAATGGCTCAACTCTGTCATGCCCACAGTTCGCCCCTTCATCTATATAGAAAACTTTCATGTTTACGTGAGCATAACACAGTGAAGTGGAACACTGAGGTGAGATCTAACACCCACGATGGGATGGGATGCTTTTACAGGTGGCAACATGAAGAGGGAAGCATGTGAATCGCCTTTGTCTGAGGTGCCTTATGTAATCAATCAATAACTTAGGGACTGACAGTCTCCACTGATTTCCAGTGTGCACAGGGCTGGTTGCAGGCAGCACGGTTAGGAAGCATCCTCCATGTCCACATCCTCCTGTAACTGCTGTACCATCTTTTCCTCCAGTTGCTTTCCTTTGCCTTTAAAAGATGCAGTAGATGCAATGTAAATACAGTACTCATGTACAAAATACTAAAAAAATAAACTCAAATTTAAATATAAGGAAAATGTAAAGTGCATCAACTTAAGTGTGACCCTGCAGAATTTATTACAGTACTCTACAAAGCATCCTGCCTGCCTGCCCTACCATAATAACCATTTCTAAAGAATTAGGAATACTAGCCAAATTCACCCAGATCTTACAAATGCACAAAATGTTCTACAAACTCCTTATCTTAAACTTCTGCAATCCCTACTGTGTAAAGGAATATTTAATCCTTTAATCTGGCAACATGGCTGCTCTGGAGTAGAAAGAATGTTGGTACACGTCTTTAATCACAGTATTCAGAAAGCAGTGATAGCACACACCTTTAATCCTAGTATTCAGAAGGCAGTGGTGGTATACACCTTTAATCCCAGCACTCAAAAGATAGGAAGCAGAGCTCAGGAGTCAGTGTCAGATAAGAAGTAATGTCTGAGATGGGTCAGAGTAAAGGGCAGGCAAAATGACGAATCAGAGAAAGAGTTAAAGTGAGTCAAAGTGAGGAAATGCCCAATTCTCATGATAGAAAAGCAGGCTCTCAGCTCAGGAGCGAGACAAGACACAGAGACAATGAGGTAGTCTGACTGAGAAGAGATAAAGAGGCTGACTTAGGCAGTATGGGGCTGACGGAGGACAAGACACAGAGACAATGAAGCAGTCTGACAGAGGATAAGGCAGAGAAGCAGAGAGTTGCAGAAGCAGGTAGGCTAGGGGAGAGACACAGAGGCAGCTCAATAGAAGTCAGTATCAGAAAAGTAAAACAGTCGAGCAGAGCAGTTCAGTCTGAGACAGTCAGAGAATCAGCCAGAGTCTATCAGATTAGGAGAGCTCAGTCATACACAGTAAGGCAGCTAAGAAGCTAAGTTTGAACCGGTCACCTTGAAGAAGAGTTTGAGCCAGAACAGCAAGTGAGTTGAACCAGTCTGAGTTCAGAAGGAGCTAGTCAGAGAGGCTCAGTCAGCAGTAAACCTTGAAGGCCTAAACTTTCTAGATTATTAGATTGTACATAGGTCAAAATGCTCCAGGACTCCAGGACTAGGACCAGTGATTGAATTAGCCAGTTAATTAGCCAAAGAATTAAGGTCTTTTGACCCTGAATCAGCCTCTAAACTGAACCATGAGAAAGCAGACAGATCCACATTCTATACATCACTCAGCTACAGAGTCCATAACACAAAGCTGGGATGTGACTGACTCTCAGCTACCTGGGTGCAGGGTCCACCTGACCAGGAGAGGCCTACTGAAAATTAAGGAAACAGGGTCCCTGTTCTTTCTGGGCCCTGCATCATCTGCATCAGAAACAACTGTCCAGGGCTTGGTCTGTTTTGCTTTGATGGAATTAGGTAAAAACATGACTGAGGTAGTCCCTTCACACGAAGCCAATCAATACCCAGTTACAGAGGTTGTCTTTACTAAGATTTAGTCAAAATTTCTCTCTCCCTTTTGAGTACTCTGCATTAAGAAAGAATAAATTATGTAAGAAACTGTATTTTTCTATGGCTAAATAAAAGACTGGTTTTAAAAAAAAAAAACTGAGCACATGATCAACTGCCCAAGGAAGTCTAACAACTAGAAACCTTTATTACAAAAAGTATTCCTGGAATGTGGTACCAGGATCATCTGAAGAGCTACTGGGAACCTGGGCTTTTTGTTTTTATATTAAGTTCCCCAGGTTATTCCAATGCACACCAAAGTTTGAGAGATGGTAATTTTTATTTAATCAAACCAAGTATGAGGCAAAAGTCATTATGCAATTATTACACAATAATTTTATTTAACTTAAAAAGACACTTGTGGAAGAATGGAGGAAAGACCATAAGCCACAGACTGACCACAACTGAGGGACATTGAGTAAACTGTACTTTTATATACCAGACCATATGACCAAGGCACTGAGATAACATTTAAATGGAAAACACCTTTAGAAAGTTAGTTGGGACCCAATTACACCAACCACAAAAATCCAGATTTTCTGTCTCTACTTACCTGCAAGAGGAGCCCGGATAAGATGGATGTTCTGCTTGACTTCTTTGATGTCCTGACCCTTCTGTAGCTCTTTGTTCTTCTTCAACCTGTGAAAAGATATATCAAAACCAAACACCAGTGACTAAAACTTGAGACATTAATTCCTACCTCAGCAACTGCATTCACTAATGATGTTAGCTGCACAGGGCCCAGGTGGGAATGGAAAGGGGTGGCTGCCCTTCTGCTCCTTACTATTCTTCCACCTCCCACCAGCAACAACTGCTTTAGGTCAACTAATGTAGAGGAATAGGCATGTGTGAAAGCTAGGAAGGGTCTATATTCAGGGGTCTATATGAAAGAATTACACTCAGAGACTCGTGTGGTCCAGATGGAATGTAGAAATAATGTTAAGAATGTTGGTACATGCCTTTAATCCCAGTATTCAGAAAGCAGTGGTAACAAACATCTTTAATCCTATATTTAAAAGGCAGTGGTGGTCCATGCCTTTAATCCCTAAGACAGAAGAAACAGTGTGGAAGCAGATACAGGAGGTGAAGCTCACAGGGTGTCAAGTGTCAGATTGAAAGTGACATCTGAGATGAGTCAGAATGAAAGACAGACAACGTGACTAATCAGAGGAAGAGTTAGCAAAGTGAGTCACAGTGAGGACATGCCTAACTCTCATGATATAAAGCGAGCTCTCAACTCAGGACAATGTCAGTTACAGAGTCAGTTATAGCAGTCAGACACAGGCAGTATAAGAGGGGCAGTATGAGGCAAGCAGTCTAAAGCAGGCAGACAAAGATGAGGACAAGGCACAGGAAGGAACAATGAAGCAGTCTGACTGAGGATAAGGCAGAGAAGCAGAGAGGCTGACTGAGGCAATAAGAAGCAGTGAGAGCTCAGGGAGAGAAACAGAGGCAGAAGTCGGTATCAGAAAAGAAGAGTGAGTCAGTTTGAAGCCAAGCAGATCAGTTCAGTCTGAGGCAGTCAGAGAATCAGCCAGAGCCTATCACAATCAGAAGAGTTCAGTTAGAAACACTAAGCTGGCTCAGAAGGTCAGTTTGAACCAGTCAGTTTGGAGAAGGCCAGAAAGCTGCCACAGCATGCTTTTTTAACTAAGACTTCCACCATGGTTAGATTTAAGACTAATTTTTGCCAGTGACATTGCTCAGTGGGCAGAAGCACTTGCTGCCAAGCCCAACTACCAAAGTTCAAACCCTTGGACCCACATAATATAAGGAAAGAACCAACTCCTGCAAGGTGTCTGTCCTCTGAACTCCACATACACACCAAGGCACATTCACACACATCAGTGTGCACACACAAACGATAAAAAAATTTAGGCTGGGTGTGGCAGCACACTCCTTTTATCCCAGAACTCAGGAGGTAAAAGCAGGTGAATCTCTCCAAGTTCCAGGCCATCCAGAGTTATATAGTAAGACTCTGTCTCAAAAGACAAAAAATAAAATAAAATAAAATAAAATTGAAAAATTTAGAGGCTGGAGAGATGGCTCAGTGGTTAAGAGCACTGATTGTTCTCAAAGAGGACTTGGATTCAGTTCCCAGCACCCACATGTTGGCCCACAACTATCTGTAACTCCAGTTTCAGATCTGATGCCTTTTTCTGACTTCTGCAGGCACCGTACACACATGGCGCACATATATACATACAGGCAAAACACACACACAAATAAGTCAATGTCTACTTCCTGATTTGAAACCACCGTGTTTAAGTAACACTGTGTTTAAGGGCACCATGTCTTCAGCTCACTGTACTAGTGAGAGTGATAAAGTGAGTGTAAAATGCAGAGAGAACACACAAGTGTTCATCACACTATTCTTCCCAGGTTTTTGTAAGTATGAAGTTACATCAAAATAAAAAAGGGTTTAGAAAACCAATGACTCTAGAAATCTCGCAATCATTCCTCTGCAAATATACATACCTGTTCATTATAAATTTAGCTTGGCGTTTCTGTTTGATCTCTTCAACTCTCTTCATTGCATCAACTACAAAAAAATATTATAAGTCAGCAAATTTATGCACATTCAAGCAGTATCACTGTAGTATGTTAAATACTTCTGCACGACCTTGGCTTAAATGAAAAAAAATTCACTACAAGACAATCTCCTCTGACAGACTAGAAGTATGAGATGTTAGCTGTACTCACTACTCAGGTTTATTAACTGCATAAAAGTTTAGGGAACAATATTAGACTCCCACACTGACTACACAAAACATTTTTGAAAAGTCTGTTTTTAGGATTCAATACAAAAATTAGCAGAATCCATGCAGGGAAGAAAAAGCAATTCAGCACTGCTTCTTACAGCAATTTCAGATGTGGGGATGAGCCTGTAATACCTGAACCAATCAGCAAGTAACAGAAACCTAGAGTATTCATGAGGAAGCAGGGACTGTGTATGATCCACAAGTGGAAAGCTGCATAAAAGCATGGAAAGGAGAGAAGGCAGGGCAGAGGACCTGCCATACACAAAAATACCACAACCTAAGAGTTCACACAGCAGACACCTGTAATACCAGCACTTGGGAGGCTGAGGCTGTGAGCTCAAGGCCAGCCATGGCTTCACAGCAAGATTCCTTAAAAATGAAAAACAGAAAAAAAAATAATAATAAGGGACTAAGTTTTAGGTACAAGGAACTTTTCCCCAGTTGATTAAAGTCCCCGCCCACTTTTTTGGTGGGGGTGGGGGGGTTGGGGCCTGGACACTACTGCTTTTAATTTTGTGCCTGTAACTTCCTATTTACCCAAACAAGCACTTAGATGTACCCTTACTGATGGCCCTCAGTGTGGCACCTTCTCATTTTACAATGCAAGACACACAGAAACCCCTGATCCCTGGAGCAGCCACCCTAGACTGCTGATGTAGACTAGGTTTGTGGATTTCCTAACTGGACCTTAATAAATAAATCCTTATTTATTCTTTTAGAATTTGTGATTTTTGGGGAGGTGGGAACTTCATGTTTAATACTTACATTATTTTTTACATTAATTTTATGTATATATATTTATCAATTTTATATTTTTATACCAGCCCATTTCTAGTGTATCCAATTCACCCAAACTCTAAAAAGAATTTGGAACAACTTATAATTAAGACATAAACACAATAAGACCATTAACATGAGATGAAAACGAGCCAAGCAATGGAATGAGTTCAATATTTACACAAGCCAGCATTTAAAGATATAGAACGCCCACAACAGTCTCCCCTGAACAGCCACCACCCCTGAACTTACTAGTTTTATTCCACAGCTCACGCTGGTATTTCACAGGCTCATTTCTACGTTTTTCAAATTCAAATGAGTTGTCCTATAAGACACAACAAAGGGTTGGTAAAAAAAAAGTGGAAAACAAGCATTGTTTAAAACAGCCTCCTCTGCACAAAAATCCTAAGTAGGGGCATATTAAGACATCTCCTCATAAAAACGGAGAATACTAGCTTTCAATCACTTTCTCCTTTACACAACTCCACAACACCCTACTGAAAACAGTTCTCTACATGGGGGATTCTCACAGACAAAGGAGCATCACTCCCTCCCTCAGGAGCTATCAAACAACCATGAGAATTATAAACAAACTGAAAAGACTTCCCCAATTTCCCAGCTCCAAATGAGAATCACAGCCAGAAATTTCCATTTCACAAACCATTTTTTATAGATCAAAAGTCAAACACCAAGAATTCCTATTGTTCCATCTAAGAGCCTGTTACAGTAAAAGATGTGAAACCACACACCTGCAGGTTATAGCCTTCTCTCTGCACGGCTCTGGTCCTCCAAATTGGGGTATTTGACAGTTAGTGAGCATTAATCCCAAGACAATCCCAAAGCAATTTGAACAAGCTGCAGCCTATTCCTTGGCTTTCAAATGTAGCTGACAAAAGCATATGCGGTGTATCTCCACACTAGCTATTTACAAAGGTGAGATTCTGTTCAGCTCACAATGAGCTCAGTAGTAAAGGGGGGAGGGGCAGCACATGCAACAGTTCTACACAATATGCAGTCACGTTCACTAGATAGCTCTGGTATTGGGAACCAGGGAAGGGCTTACAGACACTACCTGTAAACAGCGGAAAGGAGGGAGAGGTCATGGATTTAGGGGAAAAACAGCCACAGAAAGACTTCATCCTCCAGCTAAGGACAGCTACAGCTTCCATCTTCTCCCTCTTCAGGGACCAAATGTGGACAAGTTTCAAGGGATCCTGGTATCAACTCTCTCAAGGCATACCCTCAGCCCTTGGCTTCCCCCTAACACCACTAGCTCCTGCTCTCCAACAGAGTCCTACCAAGGACATGCAGAAACTGATGAATGTCTGTTTTAAGCCTCATCTAAGCCTCAGTGTCACTCAGGAGCCCATTAGCTTATCTCCCAACTTCTCAATCCATGAAGAGCAACATTCCCCTTCATCCAACTCTTTTCTTTGCCAAGGACAAAAACAGTTTTGTGGAGATTTAAAAGAGAGAGGGAAAAAAAAATGACTTCTACAGGTGGAGTGGGGTGTTTTTCCCTTTTCAGAAATCTAAGAACAAAGGATTTTAAGATCACATGAGAACTAGACTCTGCATAGCCAAATAAAGCGCTCAACCATGCGACAGACCCCATGCTAGGGCTTGGTGACCACTAACTCTACTCACCACCGTGAGCTCTTTGCCAGCTGCTTTCCGGAAGGCTTTTGTCCACCTGACCTTGCGTGGGTTCCGCTTCTTCTTGAAGTTTTTATGACATTTGGATTTGCAGAATCGGAACACCTATAAGACACCTGCGTTAAAATACTGAAGAGTCAACAATAAAAATGTTTCTATCACAGGACACACCCCCTAGCCAACCAACAAAAAACGACTGTGAAGTCTGAGAAATGACAAGGTTCTCATTCACAGCTTCTGCTCACAACACCTAGAAACACTGAACAGCAAAACAGGAAGAAATGGAAGGTGCTGGGTGAGTGTCAAACACCATCCTTGACAACAGGCTAGGAACCGAGAAAACAGAAATAATTACTAATCATATTTTAGAGAATAAACCTAACGATGTCCTTAAATGAATTATTTCTAAGAAAAGACCCATAAATCCCTTCTCAATTTGTGACAATTATCAAAATCACTTTCCTGTATCCCTAGTGGGAGAGTTTTGAGCCATGCTGAAATCCCATTTGCTTCCTTCTGTCATTCTGGCTGAAAGTACAAAATATTTTCAAAAATAAAACTGTTTTCGGGGCTGGAGAGATGGCTCAGCCATTAAGAGCATTAGCTGCTCTTCCAGAGGACCCAGGTTCAATTCCCAGCACCACATGACAGCTCACAATTGTCTGTAACTTCTGTTCCAGGTGATCTGACAGTTCATACAGATATATATGCAGGCAAAACAGTGACATAAAAAATATGAAAAATAAATGTTTAAAATAAAGATAAAACTGCTTTCAATGTCGGTTCTATCATTGACTATGAGTGAATTGCTTTTTTGTTGTTGTTCTGAACACAGTCTCACTGTGTAGTCCAGGCTGGCCTGCAACTTGGAATCCTCCTGCCTCGGCCTCCTACCTACTTGGATTACAGATATCTGCTCCCATGTTGTGTGCTGGATGTGCTCTGAAAGAGCACATTCACAGATCTGAGTCTTTATAATTTTAATTCCACATCTTCATCCCTAAAGGAGGTGCATCTTTCAGCTAACACTTCAGTGTGCTCTTGGAATGGATAGGAAGGCTTTTAAGTCTAAGTGCATTATTCTGTTACCTTAATGCCTTTTAAAATGCTGCAATCTGCGTGTGTCACTGGTAGAAATATGAAAACTAAGCCTTTGAGGTTAATGAGTGCTAGCAAAGAAAGCTAAGTATTATAACTAAAATGTATGACCCCATCATACTGGTTCAAAGAACAGTACGAACAACGTAAACTAAGAAAGCCTGTGCATACGGCACAAATCAATGCTTTCGCTTACATACGCTATGCTATGGGACCTGCAAGGAGGGAACTGCATGTAACATGGCAAGCTTCCCAAAACTGGCACCACTTAAATCTGAAAGGGGCCCAAAGCTTTTGTTTTGAAAGCTCTCTCTTAAGAGGCCTGAATAAGAGCACAGCTATATCCTTCAGCTAATTTCACTAAAAACTGAGAAACACTGTCATTTCCTAGATTAACCCACTATCTATATCAGTATAGCTGAGTATTTTTAGCCTCCAAACTATTAACCTTTTTAAAACAAAAAACAAAAATAATAAACAAAAAAAAAAAACCCTCCAACATTTAACACCTACTAGGTAACTACTGAGGCAAATCTCCATTTCTAAGATGCTTCAAATATTGGGTTTAAACTTGTTCAATCTTTTTCTACTCCAGGTAGGGCCAATGAGAAGTCTACCTAGCTCCGTATTTATCAAGACTTACTTGTGCTAAGCATGGTGGCACAAGTATCCAATCATAGCACTTGGGAGGCAGAGGCAGGTGGATCTCTATGAGTAGGAGACCAGTCTGGTCTGCATAGGGAGTTCCAAGCCAGACAGGAATACGAAGTGAGACCCTGTCTTTAAAAACAAAATAAGCTAGGCAGTGGTGGCCTATGCCTTTAATTAATCCCAATACTCGGGAGGCAGAGGCAGATCTTCATGAGTTCGAGACTAGCCTGGTCTACAGAGTGAATTCCATGACAGCCAGACTTACAACAGAGAAACCCTGCCTCAAAAAAACAATAAACAAACAAACAAATAAATAAATAAATAACAAGCCAAGGGAATGAATGAATGAATAAATAAATAAATAAATAGATAGATAGATAAATAAATAAATAAATAGCCAAAACAAGAACTATACAAACATCACACTGAAGTATCTGAGGAGATAGGAGTCATTGAAGATATGAAGGAAATTCAATCAGCTAACAAAGGAGCACCTACCAGATTGATGACCTAGGTGGTGGGGACATGAATAATTCAAACCTAGCACTCTGTTTTAACGTCTTATGATGTCCCACTTTGCAAACAAGATTGAGATCAGACCAGGATGCAAACAACAAGATAAAGCTACCCACAATAATAGTAACATAGTAACAAAGAAACGAGTGCGAGAAATAAATCCATGATGAGACACCGGGTAGATGGTGGGCAAAAAGTGCGTGAGGCAACATTCATTGGCTCAGAAGAACTCACAAGTCACAAGGTTCCACCTCTCCATGAGGATTTGTATGCAGTTAGCAGTTGCTTGGGGGCTGGGGACTGGGAAAGGGGGCTGCTTCAAAGGTGTAGCCTAATGAGGTGCTCTGCTCCTGTAAATAGCCCTTCACCCATACCCTGTAAGTTACCCTAATAAAACTCATCACTTAACACACACACACACACACACACACACACACACACACAATGGCATGATACAAAAAAGGGAAGTATCTGCAACAAGAAAAGGACCCAGCAAATGGGGGAGCAGGAGAGGGTAACTAGCTTAAATGTGACCAAAGAACATTATGTACATCAATTCTGAAAATCAGAGGAATGGGATTCGCTCCCAAGGAAGAGGACAAATGCATGTATAACAACTGTCAAGACTTCACCCTGTATCTATATTGTTCACCTGTATAACGTGTATAGCCCCCACCCAATCCAATTCCTTTTTCACTGACCCAACTGTTCCGTTCTGAATCTTTTACTCAAACTGTGCAATCTCCTACCCGGAATGCTCTCCCACCTCACATGCAGAAACCGAAATACAGAATTCAGTGGGGAAGACCCAGTCAGCGTCGCCAAGAAGGGTGCTCCAAGCCTTCCTGAACTTGAGAACTGGAAAAGTTCAGGCGTCAAGAACTGCGATCTTACCCTTCACAAGTTTGGAGCGTCCCTTGTTGACTGAGACTGTGCTTCCCCAAGTCTGATAAAGTGGGATAGTGAAGGCTACAAGGAAGCCAATTCCCCCCCAGACCCTCCAAGCTGAGTCTCTCCCCACTTGAACTCTATCAGGTCGCAAGGCACCGAGTCCATTAACCTCCACAGACACCCCCACCTCCTGCTGGCCGTGGCGCACGCAGACTTCTGCATGAAGCCCGCCTGAGCATGCTTCCGACCGAGCTTCCGACCGAGTTCCCGACCCTGAAGCAGGATGCGATGTGCGTCCGGCAGCATCGAGGAGACCTCGCCCGCAGCGAAGCGAGACCCGGACTCCGACCCAGACCAGCCCCGCAGCGCCAAGAACACGGCGCGAGGTGCGCTTGCTCCGGACCCCAGCCGTCGGGAGCGCGCGGGCCATGGCCGCCTCACCTTGCAGTCGTTGCGGACGAACATCATGCCGTGGCCGGGGTAGATCGGCCCGGAACAGAAATAACACTTCTCGATCCTCATGTTGACTCCGCGTGTGACCCAACTTCCAGACGCGAAGCTTGAGAGGAAGTGATACGTCACTTCCTACCTGCCGGAAGCAGTTCTCGCACCCTGGCCCGGAAATGGTTTTAGGAATGCGAGCGGGGAGTGACGGCACTTCGGGACCGACGCATGCGCGGCGGCGCCGGAGGCCCGCACAGGCGCAGCGGCTGTAGGCTGTTCACTATGTCATCTTCTGCACGCGCCGCGGAATGTTTCCGTGTACACTCGTGTCACAGCACTATTGTGATGTTTGTGCTCTGCCACGAGAACGCTCCCCACACGCTGTCGTGGCCAAGTTCTCCTTTACCCCAGGTTTGCCTTCCCCGAAGGACTTGCAGGAGTACGCAGCGAGAACTTTCCACCCAGGCCTTGGAAGACAAACCTAGTGAAAGTCAGGACAACCTGGGCGAATTGGTTCTCTCCTCCCACCATGTGGGTCCTAGGAATTGATCTCGGGTCCCTCATCTTGGTTTTGAATTTTTGAGTGTCTTCCTTTGTGTAGCTCAGATTTACGGGCTATGTGAACCAAGCTGGCCAAGAACTAATAGAGATCTACCTGCCTCTGCCTCCCTAGTACTGAGATTAAATGAGTGCACTACCATACCTGGCTTTTTTTTTTTTTTTTAAATCTGTATTATTTTACGTATTTTGCTTACTTAGCGTGTGCGTGGTGTGCTGTGACAAGGCAAGGCCAGAAGATGGCGGAGGATTCCCCTGGAACTGGAGTTCAAGATGGTTGTGGACCTCTGTGGATCCTGGGAATTGAACCCAACTCCTCTAGAAGAGCAGCCAGTGCTCTTACTTGCTGAATCATCTCTTCAGGGCCATCTCAATATGTAGCCCAGAGTTGCCTGGAAATCATGATCTTCTGCCTCCGTGCTGGTATTGTAGAGGTGTGCCACCATACCTGGCTCGATATTTATGTGTTGATCACATATTTCCATGTTGAAATTGTGTAAATAACACTTAAATTTTTAACACCAGCACTCAGGAGGCAAAGGTAGGCAGTAGGAGAGACCTTTGTAGATTCTAGACCAGCCTGGTTACTTAGCAAGTTTTAAGTTTCAGGTCAGCCAGAGCTACGTATTGAGACCCTATCAAAGAAAGCATAAAATAAAATAAACTTTTGCCTGTTATTTTAGGTTTTTGAAGTGTGGCTAACAAAACTGAAAGTGACATGTACCCTGGACTGTGTATTTCATACTGCTAAACAAAGCTGCTCCACAGGCTTGCCTATCTCATACTGCTAAACAAAGCTGCTCCACGGGCTTGCCTACCTCCTATTCTGCTGACCTGTCACATGATCAAATATTAGTCTTGTCTTATCACTTTCCCTGTGGGCTATGATCAAACCTCAAGTCTTGAACATGCTAGGGGAATACCCTACCTTTAACTACATTCCCAACTGCTAAAGCTATAGTCTTCTATTCCTGAATTGACCTCACCGAACAGAATACCAAAATAATAGGACCTTGGGCCTCAGTTCCCAAATAGACTATGCAAGAAAGAAATGGATAACCCAGGAATGGTGGCACAGGCCTTAATCCCAGCACTGAGGAGGCAGAGGAAATCAGATCTGCGAGTTTGAGGCCAGCATTTCTACAGAGTGAGTTCCAGGAAAGCGAGAGCTTGACAACAGACCCTGACTCAATAAGTTGTCTTTTCTGATCGGGTGTAGCCTTGGAGGAGGTGTACCTCTGGAGGTAGATTTGTGGTTTCAAAGCCTACACACCATTCCTAGTTAGTTGTACCTGTGGGTCAGGCGTAAGCTTTCAGCTACTAAAGTACTAAAGGCCTGCACCACCACACCCTGCCTCCTGGCACTGCATGGAAAAAGGTCACAATTATTACCCTTTAGCCCTACCACCTGAATCTTTCTTTCCGTGCACAGTTAAGAGCACTCAGCTGCCTCCACCTCAGGCTTCTCTGAGGAGGCTCACACATGTGCCCTCAAAGTTCAGGAAACTCAGATGACCCCAGAGAGACCCAAAGTTGACACCATTGCGGCCCCAACCCTCCCACAATGTCCCTCCTCCCAGAGGGACACTAGCCAAAGCCAGAAGTAGCTGGTGGCACCCGGATACAACCAAACAGACCTTTCAAAGCCGGCCGTGTAGAATTACCAGGTTTCAACCCAGTCTGCTCAAGGCACCTTGGATCCAACAGCAGCTCCCTGCTAGGATTACCAAGTGGTGGGAAAGTCAGCGGCCCTGCAAGGCAGCTCCTTCCGGAAGGCAGATGAACTGGGTTAAGGAGCACAGGGGAACATCTGATCCTGGGGGTGCTGGGGTGGGGACCAACCTGAGATTCCACCCTCCCGGATAGATAGGGTGTCCAACAGCACTTGGCTGCTGGAGGAGAGCTGTCCCCTTTCTACCATCCAAGTAACACAACTCAGGGAATGTAATTCTTTATTGGGAAATTTTCAAAATTGTGTTTGCAAACATTTGACAACACAAGGTGAAAACAAACAGCCCTACTGCATTCTTCCCCCAACTTCCAGGGCAAAAAAACAAAGAATGTCTGTAGACTTAGGCCAGCATGGGTTTTTCATCCCAGACTAGTCTGGAGCTAAGAGCCCCCTGCTTCTGCCTCCAGGTGCTGGGGTTACAGGTATGTACCACATTTATCCTGGCTCACACCTGGGTCAGAGAGGCCATTATAACCTAGTAACTGGTTCCAAGGCAGCCCTTGGAGGCAGAATTGTGACATCCTGGACCTGGTTCAAAGACTGCTGAACTCCAGGCTCCTGGACTGGAGAACTCTGGATCTTCCCTTCAAGAACAACCTCAGGAAACTTCTGGGATGGAGCCTCGGAGACCTCTACAGAATGCTGCACGATGTCAGCCTCACAGACTTCAATGAGAGACTGCTGGGCAACCTCCTGATGGACTTCCCCTGAAAGATGCTGGCTGGCAGATTCAACAGCCTCCACATGGGCCTGCAGGGTGGTAGACTCACAGATCTCCATGGGATCCAGCTGAGTGGCTGCCCCATGGACCTCCACAGGAGACAGGTGGGCCATAGCCTGACGGATCTCCACGGGAGACAGCTGGGGGACAGACTGATCAACCTCCATGGGAGACGGCTGGGGGACAGCCAGATGGACCTCCACGGGAGACAGCTGGGGGACAGACTGATCGACCTCCACAGGAGACAGCGGGGGGACAGCCTGATCGACCTCCACTGCAGACGGCTGGGGGACAGCCTCATGGAGCTCCACGGGAGACAGCTGGGGGACAGACTGATCAACCTCTACGGGAGACGGCTGGGGGACAGCCTGACGGACCTCTACACAAGTTGTCTGGGTGGCAGCCTCCAGGACCTCCACACGAGCTGTCTGGGTGGCAGCCTCTCGGACTAACACAGGAGCCAGCTGGGTGGCAGCCTCACGGACCTCCACAGGAGGTCTCTGGGTGGCAGCCTCACAGACGTCCACGCGAGATCTCCGGGTGGCAACCTCATAGACTAACACAGGAGCCGGAATGCTGGCAACCTCATGGACCCTCACCGGACAACACTGGGTCTCAGCCTCCTGGTGCTTCTCTGAATTGGAAGAAAAGCAGTGTAAGGAGACCTGTAAGGATAGTCAACCCTGTGACCTGCAGGGGCCAAGGGTTCCCAAACACAGGGCCATCTGGCCTTTTAGAACACTTCCAAACCTCACTTTCCCCAGGTGAATCCCTCCCACGGAGCCAAAATTTACCAGGCAGGGCAGCCCCACCTACTCCCAAAGCCATACTTTGATTCATTAGATTACGGAAGTGCTCTGCCAAGTTAAGGATCATCTCCGACACATCCTTTTGGTAATGCAGCGGCCCGAATATCAAAATCTCAGCTTCCTCTTCAGGGTTCCATATGTTCACATTAATCACGGTACGTGACACACACTCCACATGTGGGACGTGTTCTCCATCCTTACCTGGCCAGGAAACAGGGGAGACATGAGGATGTGGCGGTTTCCACTTCTTGGCATGTTAGTTAGAAAGTCGAGGGAGTGGGGTTGGGTAGCACAGGCCAGGCTAGGGCCACAGCCACCGGAGAGGCTTCCTCCAGGACAAACCCAGTCAGAGTGTACATTGGGGTCAGGAAAAGACTTACCTCTGCCCTCCCTTCCCAGCTCACTCACCAAAAATCGCTTCCACTAGCCCAGCCTCCATATACATTGCCTTAGGCTGGCTCATGTACTCTGGACCGAACCAGTTGGGCAGCTCTTTGGACTCGTCGACGGTTTCAAATAAGCCCGCTTCTTTTGGGCGCAGCGGGACCAGCGTGGGAAACTTCTTGTAAGCAGTCATACTGTACCAATCTTGCTGCACACAGCCTATGCAACATCAAACCCACTAAAACTAAAGGCAGCTCTACCTAGCCATATTTAAGGGACTTGCTAGCCCCACCCACTGGTGTCCTTCCAATCAGATCTCAGGCCTTGCTTCCCATTCCCAGGAGCCCTACCTCTCCTCAAAGCCTTACAGATGTGCTGGCTGAACCTGTGTGTGTGTTTGGGGAGGGGTCGTGAGCTGGGGGAGGGGGGGAGGGGTGGGCCGCACCCTGCACCTAGAGGACAGGCAGGTTTCTGGTCTTCTTGGGAAGCAGCAGACTTCCTAAGCATCAACTCGGGGAAGTGAGGACAGAGCACCCAACCTCAAGACGGAGTCCCTTCAAGGTCAATTAAGTCTCAGTATTCCCCGCACTTTAGCACCATATCCTTTTCCTTTCTGTTGCTTTTGGTTTTGAGACAGTTGCGCCCAGACAGGAATTAAGGTCTGTTCAGGTATGCAGGGCCTCCCGATTCTTCTACTTTCTAGAGACAGCTGGGTGGGGGCAAAAGAAAGCACTGTTAATGAAGGTAACTCCAGGCACGTGGCTTCCTAACCAGAGAGACTGCATTATCTTCCTAACCAGATTGCATTAGCTCAGTAACCATGTCTCATTGTGTTGGGAGAGGGGTTTAAAGGACAATGGCAGAGATGATAGATGTTCAATTTAAAAAGCATTAAGAGGGCTGGACATGATAGCTCCACACTTGACCCCAGTTTGTGGGAGGCTGAGACATCTGTATCTCTGTGAGTTTGAAGCCAGCCTGGTCTATGTAAGAGTTCCAGACCAGTCACGGCTACGGACTAAATTCCTGTCGCAAAAGAAAAAGCAAAAGCAAGCCACATGAAAACTACCACACAAAGTACTTCTTCCTCTAGACTTGTTTTTCTAATTACAAGTTCTGCCAGACATTCACTGTCAGAAAACACAGTTTTTAGCTCTTAAAATTATAATCGATGGTGTGTTTCCCTTGATGAGGGTCTTTGGAAATCTTGGTTTACTTGCTTTAAGCTACTTTGATAAGACTTTGACATGAACGAGACACCTTAGGTCTGAAGAAGCAGATTCTGAGAAGAATATTATAAACACCTGTTCTGGGTATGAAGACACTGAGGCAAGGGAGCACAGCTCACGTCATGATCTTGGCCAGATCCAGCCAGGACATAAACACCCACATTCCCAGAGAAAGGGACAGGCTACACAACACTGTCCTTGAACTGCATACACATGAGACTGCTTAAGTACAGACATTCTCCCTCCAGAGAGCAAATAAACATGCTGAGAGTACACCAACGGGAGGAAAAGCATAATTGGGAAACATCAGCAGCACTCAGCCCGATGGTAAAGTCAAATCCGTAATCTGCACACTAACTGAAGCTGCAGCCTGAAGGTGTCAGACCCAATGTATAAATATTAGGAGGGAAAAAAATCCTCTCTAACCATGCACACAGCGGAAGCAACAGCTATGCCCAGATGTGGACTGAACCGACAGACCACAGGCAAACACATGGGGCTCCATGATCTGCAGCGAAGAGCCAGAAAACCTGACTTCACGTGCTCCCACTCCTTCACCCACCCCTGCCCCACAAGCCCTTCCCACCACCAAACTCAGGGAGTCTACCCAGTCTACTTACAGTCTATAGATATGACCATAATTCATTTATCTTCGAGGGAAGGCTTATTCAAAGGTAATGTGAAAACACATTGATCCAACGTCTACATACTTGTTAAATTCAAGTGCTTGAGAGTGATGTTTTAGAAGGCCAGCTGCGGTATGGATCTGTAAATCTGGATCTCAAGACCATGACAGCCTTTGATCACTCAAAGATCTCATGTCCTCAATGAGACTCTAGGTCTATCTGTGTTACTGCAGGTGAGGTTACCTTCAGCTCTCTACCTAGCACTCACATCTTTGGTGGCTGCAAAAGCTTAATTCCCTGAATGACCTGCCACTGTGGGCTAAGGTTGTATAAGGCACTTCAGGCCGTGTGGGATAGTTCTCCCAATTCTTGGACTAAATCTTAAAAAGCTGCAACAAGTTACAAACGGATGCTGAGTTAAAGTCTATCGGAGAGGAGGAGAAGCAATTGGAACAGGATGCGGTGCTGTTGATCTCGCCTGCTGGCTGGGTCTCAACTGCAGAGCTCACAGGCAGGAGCCCCCAGAGCTCCTGCACGGCTGCACAGCTCACTTGGTGTCTCAACAGCCACACAGCCCTTTCTCCTTCTCCTCACTTAGCTGATCTGCGTGGCCATTGGATCGCACCACTCCTTCTGGAATCCAGGACTTGTCCACACACCTTTCCATCCTCTTCATTATCAGGTGCAGCAGCATCTCGATGGCTTGGCTTATGTTTGTCCCATTGGCAGCACTAGTTTCAAAATAGGGGATTCTGGAAGGCAGGAACAATCCGGTAACAATGGGGAAGGAGGACAGTGACCTTTGACCCTCAGAAGTTTTGGGCCATTCATAATTTAGAGAATAATTTGAGGATAAACGTACATGACAACAGTGTGACTTTAATAGTAACCAGAGAGGAGACAACAGTATTGCAGTTAACATAACTCAATGTGCCAAATCACAAAACAAATGAATTCCATTCCAATCTGTGTCTTTCTCAAAACAGTTCTTCAGGTTTCATTTTTCATAATGATATCATTTGCCAGCAACTAAATCAAACTCCAGCTAAAAGGAGTCCTATCACTGCAACTGGCTTAAGCCAGTCATTCTACTTGGGCTGGTGTTTGCACCTGTGTCTCTCAAAGAGCAAGTGTCCTGAGCAGGGTGTTAAAAAAAAAAACTGGACTTTGTGTTCTCTAAGCATAAAATGGGGGGGGGGCTGGGGACAATAATCTAGACTGTGGTGGGTCATGTATTTAATGCCAGCACTAGGGAGACAGAGGCAGGCAGATGTCAGAGTTAGAGGAAACCTAGTCTACAGAGTGACTTTTGGGAAAGCCAGGGCTTCACAGAGAGACCCTGTCTCAAAAAACCAAACAAATATATAGTCTGCGCCTGGGGAAGAAAATGAGTATAAAGAAAAGACTAGGAGCTGGAGAGATGGATCAGAAGTTCAGAGCACCCGCTTCTCTTGCAGAAGACTCCGTTCTGGATTCAGTTCCCAGCACCCACATGGACGCTCACAAGGGTCTGAATTCGAGTTCCAGGGGATCTGAGCCCTCCACTGGCTCCCCCAGACTTAGCTTCTATGTGATGCACAGGCATAAATGCAGGAAAACCTTGCCCAATAGCATGTAAAATATAAAGAGTTTTTGGGTTGTTGTGTTGTTGTTTGAGACAGGATCCTTCTACATAGCCCTGACTGTCCTGGATTCATCATGTAGACCAGGATGGCCTTGAACTCACCTTGAACTCTCTCACTGGACTGAGACTCACCTGCCTTGTCTCCCAAGTGCTGGGATGAAAGGTGTGTGCCTCCCTGGCCCTAAATACTTTGTTGTTGTTTTAAAGAATGAAGAGGAATACAGAGCCAACACAGAGGTACACACCTGTAATCACAGCACACAGCAGAGAGAGGATTGCTGCAAATTCAAGGCCAGCCTAGTCTACACATCAGATTCCAGTCCCCAGCCAGAGTCAGACCTTGTCTCAAAGGCAGAAAGGGCAGATAGGGGTGGGGGAGGAAGGAAAGGATGAAAGAACTAAAAGCCAGGGAGATGGTGGCACACTTGGGACCCTGGGAGTTTCACGACAGAACTATGTAAGAGGCCCTGTCTCAAAAAGAGATTCTGGGTTGTAGAGCAACACTGTGGTCCCGCCACAGCCCTGGACCCTTCCCCTTATCTCTGAAGAGGAAGTAGAGGAACAGCAGCAGTTCATAAGGTCATGGTGCCAAGGAGATGTCACATGTGTGGGAACGAATGCCCACGCATGTGCACCTGCACACATACACACACACACACACACACACACACACACACACAGTACTTAACACAGGCCCTAACACTCAGACATCAGAGTCTTCTCCCAGAAACAATATTCTTGCTGAGTGTGGTGGTTCAGGCCTGCAATCCCAGCATGCCACACAGGAACCATTTCTCTACATTCAATAGCAGCTTGGAATGCAGAGTGAGTTCAAGTGCCAGCAAGGGTTATGTATTGAGAAGACTTTATCTCAAAATGCCAGTGTGTGTGTGTGTGTGTGTGTGTGTGTGTGTGTGTATGTATGATGATGTATTCTTTTCCAAAAAAAAAAAAATCTGAGACATGGTTTCTCTGTTCCAGACTGTTCTGCAACTTTTCTGTAGACCAGACTGGCTTCGAATACAGAGGTCAGCCTGCCTCCTCCTCTCAAGTGGTGGAATTAAACGTGTGCACCATGACAACCTCATGACTCCAAAATTTTATTAAACTAAAGGCTCTTTATTTTAGCCATAGAAATCTGGCACTTCCCTTCCTGTCCACATGGTGGTGGTAATGCAGCACTAGCCAAGGAGCTGTCTTGCTTAGTGGCATGAAAAATGGTTGGTTAATACTGATCTCCACCTACAAACGTCCACTTAATTAATGGCTATGTAGAGGCGTGAGGACAACTAATTTTGATATGCTTTAAAAATATTCACCACAATTTAAAAATAAAGACATCAAGCAAACAAAATGATTATCAAATCCATTCAAGGGACTATCTCCTGTACAGTTATCCACCAGGGTTTCAAAAGAGCACAATCCTGAACCAGCTGATATCGAAAGGGCAGAAGCCTTAACAAGCTGACCTCTTTTCCATGATTTCTTTATTGACAAAACAAGAAACTTAAAACCTAGTTTCCAGGGATGAAGAGAAGGCTCAGTGGTTAAGAACGCCTACCGTCTTGCAGAGGACCTGTGTTTAGCCCCCAGTACACACATCAGACACTCACAACTGCCTGTAACTTTAGCCCCAGACAGGTACTATGCCTCTGACATCTGTGGGGTTCCTGCAGAGCACCTGTACTCACTTGCACACACGCACACACACACAACTACATATATTTAAAATGAATTACATCTATGCTTTAATGTAGTTACGGGAATGGTATTGGGTCTTATATGTAGTTCAATACGAAAGCACTTTCCTGGTCTGTGAAAGCCCTTGGGTTCAGTCACCAGCTCTGCAGAAGTTGCCAGAATGACAGCAAGGATGTCTGGGGAGTTTCGTCAAATGTGTCTATGGGTTTGGCTTCCATGTGGATGCAGAATTCGTGGGGAGTCTTGCAGAAAGCTAACTGCAGGATCACAGGAAAGGGCTGTGTGGTGATCATCTGAACCCGAGGACTGTGGCAAATGAAGTCTGGATCCTCTGTTGAGTTACTCTGGGTCCGGGGATCAGCCTTGTGCTTTTTTGGCTGTGGCTTACTTCCATGGTTTCAAAGTGTGCCCAATACTATGCCATTATTACTTTCTTTTTAAAACTTACTATTTTTATATGCATGAGTGGTTTGCCTGCATATCCATGCGTGTACCATGTGCCTGAGGAGGTCAGAAGGCGTCGGATCTCCTGGATCTGGACTGATGGATGGCTGTAAGCCCCACATGGGTGCTGGGTATCCAGCCCTGGTCCTCTGCAAGAGCAGCAAGTGCTCTTATCAGGAAGCCATCACTCCAGCCCCTGTTACTTTCTTCCTCAACTTAAAGAAGGATGTGAGGTTTAGTTTACAAGGGATCAAAGGACCAGAGATCAAATGATTCAGGCCACATGTTACCTAGTTCAAAGTTAGTACAGTGCACAGCCAAGTTCAGACCCAGGAAATCCAAATCATGGTCCGGGCCGATGTCTGGTGTCGATGTTAAGATTGTGAAAAAAAGTTTTCATCTGTACTTTCTGTATTCTTTCTTTCTGTCTTTCTTTTTTTGTTTTGATTTTTGTTTGTTTGTTATTTGTTTCTTTGTTTGTTTGTTGAGACAGGGGTTTTCTGTTGTAACTCTGGCGACCCTGGAAATCATTCTGTAGACCAGGCTGGCCTCGGACTCACACAGATCCATCTGCCTCTGCCTTCTGAGTGTTTCAGACTAAAGGCATGCTTGCACCGCCTCACAGCCTCAACTGCACTGTCATTGCAGGAACTTTGAGCACCTTCCCTCATCAGCAGCCAGCAGCAAGCAGAGTCCTCATCTCAAAGCTGTGGCCAATTGTTTGCACAGCTCACAAGTAGGTACATTCAGTGTCCTTTAATCCCATTCAGTTTCCTTGGTTTCCTCCATTCTGAGTAGAGCAGGCAAAGGGCCTTATTACCACCAACTATTGTCTGCGACTAAAGGAGCATGAGTGTTTCCTTCCCTTTCCTCTCTCCTGCCAATCCCTTGATCCTCATCAATGAAAACCTCTTCTCAGGTTAACTCAGACCCTACAGACTGAGCCCATCTTTGTGATGTCTTCCATGGCCGGTGTCTGCCGTACACGGGGAAGGACAGTCCCCACACGGCTCAGATCCCGGTGCACCAGAAGGCAACACCGGGCTCCCTGATGCCAGGCAGACTGCAGTCTCCTCAGACCCAGCATGGAGTAACAGGGAAAGGGCTGAAGAAGCTCCAGAGTGGGGTCAAGTTGATCCTTCCTCTTCCAGGTGCTTGAGAAAGGCTTGCTGAAAGATCCTCTCAGCGGCCTCTCTTTCATTCTCACACACACTTCTCAGAAGCACAGGTGACAGCATGGTCTCTATTTCCTCACTCTGACGTCCTCTTGTCCCCTTGCTGAACAGCCTCCTCTCAGCACTCCAGGCTGACTTGTGGTGTCTGGCCCCTATGTTTCCTTGCCACACTATCTGTGTGCCTCTCGATGGGGAGGGGGCAAACCAGAACTGCCCGTGAGCTCTGCCAGTCTCTAGATCAGAATCTCCCAAGTGGGTTGGTTGGTCATGACCACTGCATAGGGAAATCACGTGGGAAGCTGTTAAAGGCACCAGCGCCCTGGTCCCCTCCCATGTATGGGCTGAAGCTGGGCTGAGAATTTCCAACACTTTGCTTCTGGTGAAGGTGGACCACTGGAGAGGTTGGGGGAAGGGCAGCAGTACCCTTTTAAGACTCACACACACAGGCACTTACCTGCTGACTCATCTTGGCACTGCCTGCTAACCAGATCTGCTCCTGTCCCACCTCCCTCGCCTCTCCATAGCACCTAGACTCCTAAGCCAGCTGTGTGTTAGCCCTGAGATGAAGGGCCTGGCTCATACACACCGCCCACACCACCAAGGTCAGAGGCAACAGCTGACAGGATTTCAGGACACTGTTAGACCCTGGCTGGTCCTCCTTTTCTACACCCACTCCACACTGCATGCAGCTTCCCTTCCTCACAGCCCATCCTGTGGACCCTAAGATTCAGCCTCTGACACAGAGAAATGTCCAGAGACCATGTAACTACAATGGCATAAGGTCAGATCCCTGCAACAGGTGTGTGCACTCACACAGGCTTGCATGTTCACCAACAGCTGCACAGATGTGCCTGTGTGAGTGGAACCCAGAGGGTAACCTTGGGGGGTTAGGACTGCCCTTGAGGCACAGTCCTCAGGTACCTTCACCTTTTTAATTTCATGAAGGTTTCTCATTAACCTGGAGTTCATCAACTATGCTAGGCTGGCCTGCAGGCAAGCCCCAGGGCTGCACCTGTTTCTGTCTCCTAGTGTTTAGAAGTTTATTTGTAGTTATGTATAAAATATTGTTTTGTGCACTGTCAGGTGAGTGACTGTCTAGGTCTTAGCATTTTGTATTGTCTGCAGGTGTTGAATTTACATGGGGGATGTTTGATTTCTCCTGATGTGCATGTTCTATCAATAGAGCAGCCGAGGAGTTCTGAATCAATAAAAACACCTGAGCTCAGATACTCGAGGTTCCACTTTCCAGTATGGCACTGGCCATGGTGGTGGTTCTCTCTGCTGATGTTTGGCAGGGCTTGCGTGTATGATTATGCCTCCTTGTCTTCCTTGGTGAGCCGCCCCGTAGTAGTACTACTTCAAATCGTGCCTGACCTGGGGCACATCATCATGCTAGCTAATCCAACGAGGAGACAGGGGTGAAGAAAAAGAAACTCCAGACCTGGCAGAGTCCACTTTGTTTTGTTTTGTTTTGCTTTGCTTTGTTTTCTGCAAACCTGTCCAGATACTAGCAAGACACATCTGCTATGGTGATGAGAACTCCACCTCATGAGGAAAACCTTCCTGCAGACAAGGTAATCTGTTCTTTTTCCTGAAAACCAGATACTATCTTAAAATCCGGGAAGGGTTTCCTCAGAGACAGCACATAGAAGCTGTCTTCCAGAACTGGCACTGGTTGCATCTCGTCCTGGTAGCTGAACTTGGTACTGTAAGAGGCACCCAGATTTTACTGGTTTTGAAGGCATGAAGGAGACTTTGGAGAGCAGCTGAGGCTTGTCACAGTGAGAGGCCAGGAAGAGGCCATTAGTAAATTGCAGCCTCAGTAGCAGTTGAAGGCCCAGATTGAAGGGGATCATGTAAAGAAGTTGAGGCTTAGCACCATGAAGAGAGCCCAGGAAAGGCTATTGGTAGTGCAGGAAGTTGCTGCAAGAGAACCCAGAATCCTGAAGATGCCAGTACCATGGGGCGACCACCAAGAGCAGCAGCAGCAGTGGAGGGGAGCCAGCTGGACCCTGGAGGACAAGCCGTGTGTGCTGCAGAGGACAGAGCCTGACAAGTGACCCAAGCCCTTTGGAGAGAGCCCAGAAGATCTTGAGTGAACTCCAGGTAATTGAACATTGATGTTTTTCTCTTGTCCAAAGACATTGTAAAAAGATGATACATGTTTGGTATTATCTGGTCATGTGTACTAGAAGCCTCATAATTGTTCCTCTTTTAAACGGTTTTTTTGGGTGTAGTATTAAATTGTGTTGTAGACATAAAGGTTTTTATTTTTTTTAAGATTGGCTTATACAGAAAAGGGGAATTGTAGAAGTTCATTTATTTTTAGTTATGTTTAAAATGGTTTCATGCACTGTTGGGTGAAGGGCTGTCTAGATCTTGGCATTTTGTACTGTCTGCAGGTATTGGATTTATGTGTGTTGTTTGATTGCTAATGATCCGCACATGCTATCAGAGAACACCTGAGAAGTTCTGGATCAATAAAAACACCTGAGCTCAGATGCTCGGGGTTCCACTGTCCAGTATGGCATGATGGTGGTTACCTCTGTTGAGGTCTGGCAGGCCGTGAATGTATGATTATGCCTCTGTGTCTTCCTTGGTGAGCTGAGATTAAATGAAAGAGCTAAGATGCCCAACCTTTTGTTTTGTTCTGTAAGGTAGGGTCTCACTGTGTGGTCCTGGCTGGCCTCAGTCTCACAGAGATCTGCCTGCTTCTGCCTCCTGAGTACTAGGATTGGATTAAAGGTATGTGCCACCATGCCAGGCTTTAATGTCAGTTCCGAGGGGAATCAAATTCAGATCCTCATGCTTGCAAGGTAAAGCTCTTTGCCACTGTGCCATCATCTCCCCAGCTCAGGATCTCTTCATATACAGGTACCCAGCTGAACCCTACTGCTAAAACTCCACAGGACTACAACAGCAGAGATGAGGCCCACACTCACAAAACTGTTAAAAGCTCCCAGAGGTTTCTCAGGACCCACACCATCTACCCTGGCATGAAACACTCCCTATCTCCTTGCATCTCCTTGGCAGAGTAAGGCAGCAGGGCTGGGGGATCCTCCAGGTGAAGTGGGAACTGACCCACCCTGTGTTTTCTCTCCTGCATCCCTCCTTCACTGTCCCAGGAATCCAGCCCCTGCCTACCTCATGTCTGTTTGCAGTCTGTTGCCCTCCATTTCGTCCTACCTGCAGCTCCCTAACTGATCTGGAAAAGCATAGCACCCTTCTGGGCTCAAAGGCTTCCTACCCTCTGTCTCCCTTGGCTGACACTTAAAGCCCCCCCCTCCCAGAGCATGATTTCTTTCCACTTGGCCAACCTAACCCTCCATCCCCTCCCCCTGTGTCAGTCCCATCCTCCAATCCTTGCTGAACCTACTTCAACCCACAGAAGTACAAAGCAATAGTCACACAGTCAACAGGAATAGTCCTTCCCTGGCCTTCCTTGACTCTGCCTAAGCCCCAGAGCTACTATCAGGTTAACGTCCTACCTATAAGACCATACAATCTCATGTTCTGTCCCTTCAAAATCCTGCCTCCAAGCTGGGGATGCTGCTCCCTGGTAGAGTGCTTGCCTAGAATGACTGAAGCCCTGGGTTCAGTCCTCAGTACTGGATAAACTCAGGCATGGTGGAACATATCTGTAACCTAAGCACTGGGGAGGCAGAGACAGGAGCCTCAGGAATTCAAAATCATCCTCAGCTACACATGGAGTCCAAGGTCAGTCTGGGATACAAGAGACCTTGTCTCACAAAACCACACACACAAAAAAATTCTGTTTCTTGTCTCCTTATATTAAAGGCTTGTTTTTTATGATGTGTCTATGTATGTGACTGTATGCACATGTGTCTGCATGAAGTTATGTAAGCCAGAAAGATATCAGGTGTCCCTCTCTCCCACTCTCAGCCCATTCCTTTAAGGCAAGGTCTTTCCCTGAACCTGGGACTCACATCTTCTCAGCTAGGGGCTGGAAGCAAGTCCCAGTGATTCTCCTGTCTCTGCCTCCCTCAGAGCTGGGGATATAGGCATGCACCAGACTCCCAGCTTGTTACATGGGTGATGAGGTCCAAACTCTGGTCCTTGTGATTGTGCAGCAAGTGCTCTCAGCTGAGAGCCTTCTCTCCAGCCCTGCCTCCTACTTTAATAGTGAGCTTTAAACCTACATTTGCACTCTCATAATTCAGGAGAGGGAAGTAAAGTGAAGCGATAATTCCCCTGGAGTTCACCCTCTACTGACTTGTGCAAGTCCCGTGGTGCCACCATGAACTTACCCCAAGAGCTTAAGGAGGAAGACAGTGTTTTCTGGCTCTCCTCCACTCAAAACCAACTAAACCACAGGGTATCTTCACCTCCTCCCCAGCAAAGGCAGCACCTGCTCTGTGATTCCCAAAAAGGCCTCCTGTGCCAGGACTCAGCGATGCTATCGAAAGTGGTTTTGAGATTTCCTTGCTCAACACAGGATGTCCTTATTCTAGGAGCCTTCTGTTTGCATGTTGGACAGAAAGCCCTACAGTCAGTGTAGTCACTCAAAGCTCTTCCTGCAAATTCCAGGAGATTGACAAGAGGGGCACAAGACACCAGGGGACACCCACACCCCGTGTGTCTCCCGAAACTCCCACTGCCATACTCACGTGAAATATGAGGCATTTGACACCTCCCATGGCCAAAAGCTGAGCTTCTCACTCTGTTTTCTCACTAGGTCTTTTCAGTACTTGCTCACATGATAATGCTGCTGTTAAGATGCTTCCTCTAGATCCCACCACAGCAGGAATACTCACCCATACTTCTCTGCGAGCTCCCTGGCCTCCTCCTCTTTCACTGCCCTCTGCTCTTCCAGGTCACTCTGATTTCCACACAGCACGATATCTGGGTTTTCACAGTATGCATGCATTTGCAGCTGGCCTAGGATACAGGAAAACGTGTTCAACGGAAGTCTTAACGTGAGCCCGTGATCAATACAAAATATATGCAAAGTGCTTCTGAAAACCACAAATGCATAAACAGATGCAAAGAGCTGAGAGAATACTTGCAAAGCATTGATAATACAATCTTTAAAACTGAATGGACTGTTATTCCTGTCCTTATTACACACTCCAGCATGCTTATCAGAGAGCTATGGGAGAATATGATAACCCTTAAAAGTGTGTGTGTGCACATGTCATAAGACACCTGTCTTTTGAATAAGAGACATCAAAACGCTCAGCCCTAAATGCAATGTCTACATCACATCACCCCTCAAGAGTCAGGGATCTATGTGGAAGCGGGGGTTGGGAAGGTACCAAGACTCAAGGTGGTGGATGACTTCAAAGAACAACAATTTTCCAGACAGGAATGGCAGATGTACAGATGAACTGGAGATTGAGGTGGCAGGCACAAGTCCCACAGAAGCTCATGCCAGACAAATTCCAGCACCAGGGGGCGAGGTGGGCTGAAGTCCCACTCCCAGCTAAGGAGTTGCTGCATCTGATTGCTGCTGGGAGAGGGAAAGTCAGTTTTCTCTGATGGAGTTACACCTGGTATATAGACCACACTCCAGGGCAGGCCCCACACCCAGAATCAGCAGCCAACACACTGGATTCAGTGTTTCGGTGGGGTGGACTTGGAGGGGGCAGGAAGGGAGGGAGAGAGGATGTGAATTTAGATGGGTAGGGAGGAGGTGGAGAGGGTCTGGGAGGAGGTGCAGAGGGGGATGAAAAGACTATGAAATTGTCAAAAAAACAAATTTAAAACATACTTAAAAGGAACTTCAAAGGAAAGCTGGAAGGTTTTTTTAAAGGTTTATCTTATTTCATGTGCAGGTGGTTACCTGCACGATGCATGTGCCTACACTACATGTACACACATGCCTTAGAGGCCAGAAGAGGGCACCAGATCCCCTGGAACTGGAGCTGCAGGTACTTGTGAACCAACACATGGGTACTGGGAGTCAATCTGGGTCCTCTGCAAGAGCAGTCAGGTGTCTTGACCACCGCGCCACCCCCAGCCCTGTGTATTACTAATTTTAATCCTGCTCATCTCTTGTTTTATTATCGCTCAACAGCAGTAATATTTGTAGAAAAGTGGCTTTTTATTCTTTTGGGCATCATATATTCCCCCAGGCTGGCCTCCAGTTCAATTTCTAGCCAAGAATAAGCTTGAATGACCTTACTCTTCCCATCTCCTGAGTGCTAGAATTACAGGTATGTTCACATGCCCAGATTATGGAGCACTGAAGATGGTAACCTAGGCTTCCTGTGTGCTGAGCATTCATTTGTATAAATAATAATAATGACGAATAATGAGGTAAGCAATTAATGAGTAATAATAAAGAATAATTATGAAGTAAATCCAGTTTAACAGTAAGTAGATGTACCCTCTCATACAATAAGTTTTACAAAGGTGCGTAGTCAAAACAGGGTACAGCTTAAAAGACAACAGAAAAGCTATACACAGACAAAACAAATTAACAACATTGATTCTAAATAACTGAAAGTATGTATGTATGTATGTATGTATACACACACACACACACACACACACATATCACATAAAAGACATCACACTTAAAGATTTTTTTAAGGTCAGATGTACTGGACATAGGGCACAGGCCTATAATCCCATTATTCTGGGCGCTGAGTAAGACAGGAAAATTTTATGTTTTAGTCCAGCCTGAGCAACTTAGTGAGATTATATCACAGGGCTGGAGATATAATTCAGTCCCGGCGTGTTGTCAAGTATGCACAAAGTCTCAGATTCCATTCCAGCACTGCATAAACCAGGCATAGTAGGACACACCTATATCCCAGCACTTGGGAGGTGGAGGCAGAAGGATCAGAAATTCAGTGGCATCCTTAGCTTTGTGTAATGAATTCCAGGAGTAACTCAACAGAGGATCCAGACTTCATTTGCCACAGTCCTCGGGTTCAGATGATCACCACACAGCCCTTTCCTGTGATCCTGCAGTTAGCTTTCTGCAAGACTCCCCACGAATTCTGCATCCACATGGAAGCCAAACCCATAGACACATTTGACGAAACTCCCCAGACATCCTTGCTGTCATTCTGGCAACTTCTGCAGAACTGGTGACTGAACCCAAGGGCTTTCACAGACCAGGAAAGTGCTTTCGTATTGAACTACATATAAGACCCAATACCATTCCCGTAACTACATTAAAGCATAGATGTAATTCAATTTAAATATATGTAGTTGTGTGTGTGCAAGTGAGTACAGGTGCTCTGCAGGAACCCCACAGATGTCAGAGGCATAGTACCTGTCTGGGGCTAAAGTTACAGGCAGTTGTGAGTGTCTGATGTGTGTACTGGGGGCTAAACACAGGTCCTCTGCAAGACGGTAGGCGTTCTTAACCACTGAGCCTTCTCTTCATCCCTGGTAACTAGGTTTTAAGTTTCTTGTTTTTTCAATAAACAAATCATGGAAAAGAGGTCAGCTTGTTAAGGCTTCTGCCCTTTCGATATCAGCTGGTTCAGGATTGTGCTCTTTTGAAACCCTGGTGGATAACTGTACAGGAGATAGTCCCTTGTATGGATTTGATAATCATTTTGTTTGCTTGATGTCTTTATTTTTAAATTGTGGTGAATATTTTTAAAGCATATCAAAATTAGTTGTCCTCACGCCTCTACATAGCCATTAATTAAGTGGTCGTTTGTAGGTGGAGATCAGTATTAACCAACCATTTTTCATGCCACTAAGCAAGACAGCTCCTTGGCTAGTGCTGCATTACCACCACCATGTGGACAGGAAGGGGAGTGCCAGATGTCTATGGCTAAAATAAAGAGCCTTTTGAATTTATGCCTAGATACCTAAACTTTTGTTTAATAAATCTTGGGGGAAGAATACAGAAACATGCACACATACACACACACACACACACACACACACTCACACACTAAGGTTGAGATAGTCTTCTCAGTACTTAACCCTTTCACTGGCATCTGGAATTCACTCTGTAGACCAAGCTGCGCTCGAATGTACAGAAATCCACAACCAGCAAGAATACTGTTCCTGAGAGCAGACTGTCATGTCTGAGTGTTAGGGCCTGTGCTGAGTATTGCGAGTGTCATCTCCTTGGCACCATGACCTTATGAACTGCTGCTGTTCCTCTTCTTCCTCTTCAGAGATAAGGGGAAGGGTCCAGGGCTGTGGAGGGAGCACAGTGTTGCTCTACAACCCAGAATCTCTTTTTGAGACAGGGCCTCTTACATAGTTCTGTCGTGAAACTCCCAGGGTCCCAAGTGTGTCACCATCTCTCTGGCTTTTAGTTCTTTCATCCTTTCCTTCCTCCCCCACCCCTTTCTGCCCTTTCTGCCTTTGAGACAAGGTCTGACTCTGGCTGGGGACTGGAATCTGATGTGTAGACTAGGCTGGCCTTGAATTTGCAGCAATCCTGTCTCTGCTGTGTGCTGGGATTACAGGTGTGTACCTCTGTGTTGGCTCTGTATTCCTCTTCATTCTTTAAAACAACAACAAAGTATTTAGGGCCAGGGAGGCACACACCTTTCATCCCAGCACTTGGGAGACAAGGCAGGTGAGTCTCAGTCCAGTGAGAGAGTTCAAGGTGAGTTCAAGGCCATCCTGGTCTACATGATGAATCCAGGACAGTCAGGGCTGTGTAGAAGGATCCTGTCTCAAACAACAACACAACAACCCAAAAACTCTTTATATTTTACATGCTGTTGGGCAAGGTTTTCCTGCATTTATGCCTGTGCATCACATAGAAGCTAAGTCTGGGGGAGCCAGTGGAGGGCTCAGATCCCCTGGAACTTGAGTTCAGACCCTGTGAGCCTCCATGTGGGTGCTGGGAACTGAATCCAGAACGGAATCTTCTGCAAGAGAAGCCAGTGCTCTGAACTTCTGATCCATCTCTCCTGCTCCGAGTCTTTTCTTTATACTCATTTTCTTCCCCAGGCACAGACTATATATTTATTTGGTTTTTTGAGACAGGGTCTCTCTGTGAAGCCCTGGCTTTCCCAGAAGTCACTCTGTAGACTAGGTTTCCTCTAACTCTGACATCTGCCTGCCTCTGTCTCCCTAGTGATGGCATTAAATACATGAACCACCACAGTCTAGATTATTGTCCCCAGCCCCCACGCCCCCCATTTTATGCTTAGACAACACAAAGTCCAGTGTTTTTTTTACACCCTGTTCAGGACACTTGCTCTTTGAGAGACACAGGTGCAAACACCAGCCCAAGTAGAATGACTGGCTTAAGCCAGTTGCAGTGATAGGACTCCTTTTAGCTGGAGTTTGATTTAGTTGCTGGCAAATGATATCATTATGAAAAATGAAACCTGAAGAACTGTTTTGAGAAAGACACAGATTGGAATGGAATTCATTTGTTTTGTGATTTGGCACATTGAGTTATGTTAACTGCAATACTGTTGTCTCCTCTCTGGTTACTATTAAAGTCACACTGTTGTCATGTACGTTTATCCTCAAATTATTCTCTAAATTATGAATGGCCCAAAACTTCTGAGGGTCAAAGGTCACTGTCCTCCTTCCCCATTGTTACCAGATTGTTCCTGTCTTCCAGAATCCCCTATTTTGAAACTAGTGCTGCCAATGGGACAAACATAAGCCAAGCCATCGAGATGCTGCTGGACCTGATAATGAAGAGGATGGAAAGGTGTGTGGACAAGTCCTGGATTCCAGAAGGAGTGGTGCGATCCAATGGCCACGCCTCAGCAGATCAGCTAAGTGAGGAGAAGGAGAAAGGGCTGTGTGGCTGTTGAGACACCAAGTGAGCTGTGCAGCCGTGCAGGAGCTCTGGGGGCTCCTGCCTGTGAGCTCTGCAGTTGAGACCCAGCCAGCAGGCGAGATCAACAGCACCGCATCCTGTTCCAATTGCTTCTCCTCCTCTCCGATAGACTTTAACTCAGCATCCGTTTGTAACTTGTTGCAGCTTTTTAAGATTTAGTCCAAGAATTGGGAGAACTATCCCACACGGCCTGAAGTGCCTTATACAACCTTAGCCCACAGTGGCAGGTCATTCAGGGAATTAAGCTTTTGCAGCCACCAAAGATGTGAGTGCTAGGTAGAGAGCTGAAGGCAACCTCACCTGCCGTAACACAGAGAGACCTAGAGTCTCATTGAGGACATGAGATCTTTGAGTGATCAAAGGCTGTCATGGTCTTGAGATCCAGATTTACAGATCCATACCACAGCTGGCCTTCTAAAACATCACTCTCAAGCACTTGAATTTAACAAGTATGTAGACGTTGGATCAATGTGTTTCCACATTACCTTTGAATAAGCCTTCCCTCGAAGATAAATGAATTATGGTCATATCTGTAGACTGTAAGTAGACTGGGTAGACTCCCTGAGTTTGGTGGTGGGAAGGGCTTGTGGGGCAGGGGTGGGTGAAGGAGTGGGAGCACGTGAAGTCAGGTTTTCTGGCTCTTCGCTGCAGATCATGGAGCCCCATGTGTTTGCCTGTGGTCTGTCGGTTCAGTCCACATCTGGGCATAGCTGGTGCTTCCGCTGTGTGCATGGTTAGAGAGGATTTTTTTCCCTCCTAATATTTATACATTGGGTCTGACACCTTCAGGCTGCAGCTTCAGTTAGTGTGCAGATTACGGATTTGACTTTACCATCGGGCTGAGTGCTGCTGATGTTTCCCAATTATGCTTTTCCTCCCGTTGGTGTACTCTCAGCATGTTTATTTGCTCTCTGGAGGGAGAATGTCTGTACTTAAGCAGTCTCATGTGTATGCAGTTCAAGGACAGTGTTGTGTAGCCTGTCCCTTTCTCTGGGAATGTGGGTGTTTATGTCCTGGCTGGATCTGGCCAAGATCATGACGTGAGCTGTGCTCCCTTGCCTCAGTGTCTTCATACCCAGAACAGGTGTTTATAATATTCTTCTCAGAATCTGCTTCTTCAGACCTAAGGTGTCTCGTTCATGTCAAAGTCTTATCAAAGTAGCTTAAAGCAAGTAAACCAAGATTTCCAAAGACCCTCATCAAGGGAAACACACCATCGATTATAATTTTAAGAGCTAAAAACTGTGTTTTCTGACAGTGAATGTCTGGCAGAACTTGTAATTAGAAAAACAAGTCTAGAGGAAGAAGTACTTTGTGTGGTAGTTTTCATGTGGCTTGCTTTTGCTTTTTCTTTTGCGACAGGAATTTAGTCCGTAGCCGTGACTGGTCTGGAACTCTTACATAGACCAGGCTGGCTTCAAACTCACAGAGATACAGATGTCTCAGCCTCCCACAAACTGGGGTCAAGTGTGGAGCTATCATGTCCAGCCCTCTTAATGCTTTTTAAATTGAACATCTATCATCTCTGCCATTGTCCTTTAAACCCCTCTCCCAACATAATGAGACATGGTTACTGAGCTAATGCAATCTGGTTAGGAAGATAATGCAGTCTCTCTGGTTAGGAAGCCACGTGCCTGGAGTTACCTTCATTAACAGTGCTTTCTTTTGCCCCCACCCAGCTGTCTCTAGAAAGTAGAAGAATCGGGAGGCCCTGCATACCTGAACAGACCTTAATTCCTGTCTGGGCGCAACTGTCTCAAAACCAAAAGCAACAGAAAGGAAAAGGATATGGTGCTAAGGTGCGGGGAATACTGAGACTTAATTGACCTAGAAGGGACTCGGTCTTGAGGTTGGGTGCTCTGTCCTCACTTCCCCGAGTTGATGCTTAGGAAGTCTGCTGCTTCCCAATAAGACCAGAAACCTGCCTGTCCTCCAGGTGCAGGGTGCCACCCACCCCTCCCCCCCCTCCCCCAGCTCCTGACCCCTCCCCAACACACACACAGGTGCAGCCAGCACATCTGTAAGGCTTTGAGGAGAGGTAGGGCTCCTGGGAATGGGAAGCAAGGCCTGAGATCTGATTGGAAGGACACCAGTGGGTGGAGCTAGCAAACAATCCCTCAAATATGGCTAGGTCAGAGCTGCTTTTGGTTTTACTGGGTATGAAGTTGCATAAGCTATCCGCAGCAAGACTGGTACAGCATGACTGCTTATAAGAGGTTTCCCACGCTGGTCCCGCTGCGCCCCAAAAGAAGCAGGCTTATTTGAAACGGTCGAGAGTCCAAAGAGCTGCCCAAGTGGTTCGGTCCAGAGTACATGAGCCAGCCTAAGGCAATGTATATGGAGGCTGGGCTAGTAGAAGCGATTTTTGGTGAGTGAGCTGGGAAGAGAGGGCAGAGGTAACTCTTTTCCTGACCCCAATGTACACTCTGACTGGGTTTGTCCTGGAGGAAGCCTCTCCGGTGGCTGTGGCCCTAGCCTGGCCTGTGCTACCCAACCCCACTCCCTCGACTTTCTAACTAACATGCCAAGAAGTGGAAACCGCCACATCCTCATGTCTCCCCTGTTCCTGGCCAGGTAAGGATGGAGAACACGTCCCACATGTGGAGTGTGTGTCACGTACCGTGATTAATGTGAACATATGGAACCCTGAAGAGGAAGCTGAGATTTTGATATTCGGGCCGCTGCATTACCAAAAGGATGTGTCGGAGATGATCCTTAACTTGGCAGAGCACTTCCGTAATCTAATGAATCAAAGTATGGCTTTGGGAGTAGGTGGGGCTGCCCTGCCTGGTAAATTTTGGCTCCGTGGGAGGGATTCACCTGGGGAAAGTGAGGTTTGAAGTGTTCTAAAAGGCCAGATGGCCCTGTGTTTGGGAACCCTTGGCCCCTGCAGGTCACAGGGTTGACTGTCCTTACAGGTCTCCTTACACTGCTTTTCTTCCAATTCAGAGAAGCACCAGGAGGCTGAGACCCAGTGTTGTCCGGTGAGGGTCCATGAGGTTGCCAGCATTCCGGCTCCTGTGTTAGTCTGTGAGTGTGCCACGCGGAGATCTCGTGTGGAGGTCTGAGAGGCTGCCACCCAAGACAGCTCCTGTGGAGGTCCGTGAGTCTGCCACCCAGCTGGCTCCTGTGTTAGTCCGAGAGGCTGCCACCCAGACAGCTCGTGTGGAGGTCCGTCAGGCTGCCACCCAGACAACTTGTGTAGAGGTCCGTCAGGCTGTCCCCCAGCCGTCTCCCGTAGAGGTTGATCAGTCTGTCCCCCAGCTGAGGTCAGTCTGTCCCCCAGTGGAGGTCCATGAGGCTGTCCCCCAGCCGTCTGCAGTGGAGGTCGATCAGGCTGTCCCCCCGCTGTCTCCTGTGGAGGTCGATCAGTCTGTCCCCCAGCTGTCTCCCGTGGAGGTCCATCTGGCTGTCCCCCAGCCGTCTCCCATGGAGGTTGATCAGTCTGTCCCCCAGCTGTCTCCCGTGGAGATCCGTCAGGCTATGGCCCACCTGTCTCCTGTGGAGGTCCATGGGGCAGCCACTCAGCTGGATCCCATGGAGATCTGTGAGTCTACCACCCTGCAGGCCCATGTGGAGGCTGTTGAATCTGCCAGCCAGCATCTTTCAGGGGAAGTCCATCAGGAGGTTGCCCAGCAGTCTCTCATTGAAGTCTGTGAGGCTGACATCGTGCAGCATTCTGTAGAGGTCTCCGAGGCTCCATCCCAGAAGTTTCCTGAGGTTGTTCTTGAAGGGAAGATCCAGAGTTCTCCAGTCCAGGAGCCTGGAGTTCAGCAGTCTTTGAACCAGGTCCAGGATGTCACAATTCAGCCTCCAAGGGCTGCCTTGGAACCAGTTACTAGGTTATAATGGCCTCTCTGACCCAGGTGTGAGCCAGGATAAATGTGGTACATACCTGTAACCCCAGCACCTGGAGGCAGAAGCAGGGGGCTCTTAGCTCCAGACTAGTCTGGGATGAAAAACCCATGCTGGCCTAAGTCTACAGACATTCTTTGTTTTTTTGCCCTGGAAGTTGGGGGAAGAATGCAGTAGGGCTGTTTGTTTTCACCTTGTGTTGTCAAATGTTTGCAAACACAATTTTGAAAATTTCCCAATAAAGAATTACATTCCCTGAGTTGTGTTACTTGGATGGTAGAAAGGGGACAGCTCTCCTCCAGCAGCCAAGTGCTGTTGGACACCCTATCTATCCGGGAGGGTGGAATCTCAGGTTGGTCCCCACCCCAGCACCCCCAGGATCAGATGTTCCCCTGTGCTCCTTAACCCAGTTCATCTGCCTTCCGGAAGGAGCTGCCTTGCAGGGCCGCTGACTTTCCCACCACTTGGTAATCCTAGCAGGGAGCTGCTGTTGGATCCAAGGTGCCTTGAGCAGACTGGGTTGAAACCTGGTAATTCTACACGGCCGGCTTTGAAAGGTCTGTTTGGTTGTATCCGGGTGCCACCAGCTACTTCTGGCTTTGGCTAGTGTCCCTCTGGGAGGAGGGACATTGTGGGAGGGTTGGGGCTGCAATGGTGTCAACTTTGGGTCTCTCTGGGGTCATCTGAGTTTCCTGAACTTTGAGGGCACATGTGTGAGCCTCCTCAGAGAAGCCTGAGGTGGAGGCAGCTGAGTGCTCTTAACTGTGCACGGAAAGAAAGATTCAGGTGGTAGGGCTAAAGGGTAATAATTGTGACCTTTTCCCATCCAGTGCCAGGAGGCAGGGTGTGGTGGTGCAGGCCTTTAGTCCTAGCCTTTGGGAATGAATGTGGGGCAGGTTGACCTCTAGAAGTTCAGGGTGGGTCTGGTGTACATACCACATTCTAGGTTAGGGAGAGCTATACAGTGAGAACAGGTCTCAAACTTTCTAGGATCTAGTCACTGAGGAGGGCAGAGCAAAGCTTGGGCTCGGTGCCTGTGAGGCGAGGCAGTGTCAGGACAAAGTCCGTGATGAAGCTGTGTGAGATTTCTGAGAGCCTCTGCGAGACCGCCAAGTAAACAAGAGTCTTGTAACCTCCATAACATGGATTTCTGCCTGGATTGTGCTTTCGGGCCCTCCCAGGTGTAGTAGATAGGAGTGGGTTTTGTTTCAGATTACCTGTCTTACCCATTATTCAGAATGATGTCTCCCAGCAGGAGTTGTCCTGGTGACTGTATACAGCCTTGCCCATGTGACTGTATGGGACTTGAACTCAGGTAAACTTTGACCTTGCTTAACCCTCAGAATAATCTGAGGCCTTGGCTATTGTATGAAACTTTAGTCCTCATTTTTAGGCCTCACTCTCTGAAATCCACACCTCTGACTACAGCGGTAACAAGGCAGAACCTCCATGTTATGGCTGACAAAGCAGGATATGGAGATGACAGGAGCACAGTGGAGCATCTGATCCTGGGGGTGCTGGGGTGGGGACCAACATGAGATTCCACCCTCCTGGAAAGATAGAGTGTCCAACAGCACTTGGCTGCTGGAGGAGAGCTGTCCCATTTCTACCATCCAAGTAACACAACTCAGGGAATGTAATTCTTTATTGGGAAATTTTCAAAATTGTCTTTGCAAGCATTTAACAATACAAGGTGAAAAACAACCTTATTGCATTCTTTCAAACTCTAGGGCCAAAACCACATAGAAAAGAAATTCTGGGAAGAGGCCTTGGAGACTTGCTGGCTTGAGGCCTCAGAGACTTCTACAGAATGCTGGGTATCATCCTCTGGGACCTCCAGAACAGGTGGGGTGTCATGCTCTGGGACCTCCAGGAGAACAGGTGGAGTGTCATCCTCTGGAATCTCCAGAACAGGTGGGGTGTCATCCTCTGGAACCTCCAGGATAAGAGACTGGGTGGCAGCCTTCCAGAACTTCACGGGATATGGCTGGATGTCGTCCCCCCAGTACTCCAGGGGTCCCGGGTTGGTGTCATCCTCCTGGACCTCCAGGGGTTCCAGCTGAGTGTCATCCTCACAGACCTCCAGAACAGGCTGGGTATCATCCTCATATGCCTCCAGAATAGCCTGGGTGGCAGCCTTCCAGAACTTCACGGGATACGGCTGGATGTCATCCTCCCAGTACTCCAGGGGTCCCGGTTGGGTGTCATCCTCCCGGACCTCCAGGGGGTCCGGCTGAGTGGCGGCCTCCAGGACCTCCAGGGGATCCGGAGTGGTGGCGGCCTCCCGGACCTCCACGCGAGCTGTTTGAGTGGCAGCCTCCCGGACCTCCACGCGAGCTGTTTGAGTGGCAGCCTCCCGGACCTCCATGCGAGCTGTTTGAGTGGCAGCCTCTCGGACCTCCACGCGAGCTGTTTGAGTGGCAGCCTCCCGGACCTTCACGCGAGCTGTTTGAGTGGCGGCTTCTCGGACCTCCACACCAGATCTCCACGTGGCACACTCCCAGACTAACACAGGAGCCGGAATGCTGGCAATCTCATGGACCCTCACCGGACAACACTGGGTCTCAGCCTCCTGGTGCTTCTCTGAATTGGAAGAAAAGCAGTGTAAGGAGACCTGTAAGGACAGTCAACCCTGTGACCTGCAGGAGCAGGGGCCAAGGGTTCCCAAACACAGGGCCATCTGGCCTTTTAGAACACTTCCAAACCTCACTTTCCCCAGGTGAATCCCTCCCACGGAGCCAAAATTTACCAGGCAGGGCAGCCCCACCTACTCCCAAAGCCATACTTTGATTCATTAGATTACGGAAGTGCTCTGCCAAGTTAAGGATCATCTCCGACACATCCTTTTGGTAATGCAGCGGCCCGAATATCAAAATCTCAGCTTCCTCTTCAGGGTTCCATATGTTCACATTAATCACGGTACGTGACACACACTCCACATGTGGGACGTGTTCTCCATCCTTACCTGGCCAGGGAACAGGGGAGACATGAGGATGTGGCGGTTTCCACTTCTTGGCATGTTAGTTAGAAAGTCGAGGGAGTGGGGTTGGGTAGCACAGGCCAGGCTAGGGCCACAGCCACCGGAGAGGCTTCCTCCAGGACAAACCCAGTCAGAGTGTACATTGGGGTCAGGGAAAGACTTACCTCTGCCCTCCCTTCCCAGCTCACTCACCAAAAATCGCCTCCACTAGCCCAGCCTCCATATACATTGCCTTAGGCTGGCTCATGTACTCTGGACCGAACCACTTGGGCAGCTCTTTGGACTTGTCGACCGTTTCAAATAAGCCCGCTTCTTTGGGGCGCAGCGGGACCAGCGTGGGAAACTTCTTGAAAGCAGTCATACTGTACCAGTCTTGCTGCAGACAGCCTATGCAACATCAAACCCAGTAAAACTAAAGTCAGCTCTACCTAGCCATATTTAAGGGACTTGCTAGCCCCACCCACTGGTGTCCTTCCAATCAGATCTCAGGCCTTGCTTCCCATTCCCAGGAGCCCTACCTCTCCTCAAAGCCTTACAGATGTGCTGGCTGCACCTGTGTGTGTGTTTGGGGAGGGGTCCGGGGCTGGGGGGGGGGGAGGGGTGGGCGGCACCCTGCACCTGGAGGACAGGCAGGTTTCTGGTCTTATTGGGAAGCAGCAGACTTCCTAAGCTTCAACGGGGGGAAGTGAGAACAGAGCACCCAACCTCAAGACCGAGTCCCTTCAAGGTCAATTAAGTCTCAGTATTCCCCGAACCTTAGCAACATATCCTTTTAATTTCTGTTGCTTTTGGTTTTGAGACAGTTGAGCCCAGACAGGAATTAAGGTCTCTTCAGGTATGCGGGGCTTCTGAATCTTCTACTTTCTAGAGACAGCTGGGTGGGGGCAAAAGAAAGCACTGTTAATGAAGGTAACTCCAGGCTTCCTAACCAGAGAGACTTTGTAATGTCTCTTTTGTCTAAATGACAGAATTATATTTCCATTTAGTTTCCTGTTCACGTTATTTATTCCTTACCACTTGGGATGGAGTTACAACCCTCCTGGGCTTAACAGTTGGGGCCTCATCCCCAGCCAGAAGAATCTCCCAGAACTCATTCAGGCAGCTCCTTGTCCTCTCTGTACAACCTCTCTAAGCTAAAGGAGGATCTGGGCAATTGGAGTATACAATAGGCCACGAATTCTCCTGAGGTCTGAGAGGAATAGGAAGATGCAGAAAGGACAATCCATTCAGATGATCACAGAGTAGACTTACAAACTTCTGTGGATAGGCAGAACAATGCTGAAAGCTTTGTTTTCTTCAGACTTATTTTTGCCAGGAGGTGGTGGCACACGCCTTTAATCCCACACTTGGGAGGGAGAGGCAGGTGGATCTCCGGGAGCTCAAGGCCAGCCTGGACTACAGACTGAAATCCAGAGCTGAAAGCCAGAGATGCAACAGAGAAACCCTGTCTCTGAAAAATAAAACAGTCTAACACCAAAAGATTTATTTTTATTACTTTTAATTATGTGCATGTGTTGATAGTATGCAATGGTGAACGCAGGGGAGGCCAGAGGCATTGGATCCCCGGAGCTGCAGTTGTATGCAGTTGAGTCACCTGAGGTAGGTGCTAGGAATCAAATGGGGTCCTCAGTAGAAGTAGTACATGTTCTTAATCCTGGCTGCATCTCTCCAGCCCCTGATGTCTAGATGTGCACAAACTAGTGAACTGTATGCATCTTATCACAAGAAGGTCCTTATACTTTGATCAAAATGACTATATAATTCGTTTTTGCTTTTGTTTGTTGTTTGCTCGCTTGCTCTTTGAGACAGAGTCTCAAGTCCAGGCAGCCCTGGACTCACCACGTAGCCCAGGTTGGCCTCCAAACTGTGGCTGTTCTTCTGCTTCAGCTGCTCAAATGCTGGGATTACATGCATGTACCCCATCCCTGGCTGACAGCTGTCAACAAAAAATGTTCCTTTTTGCTCTTTTGAGGCACAGTCCACTCTTAGTATTCTGGGGCACACAGAAAGGCAGCTGCATCCAAGCCAGCATCTGTGACATGGACATTGAAGACGGTCACAGCTCATTCCTTTTCGTGTTTTGTTTTGTACTGAGACAGGGTTTCACTGTGGAGCCCTGGCTGACCTCCAACTTACAGAGATCTGCCTGACTGCCGGCATCCACCTCCTCCTGCTGGGATTAATGGTGTGTTGCTGCCAGGTCTGCAAGATTTCTTTTTTTTTTTTTTACAAAAGTGTTCAGGGTTTGGGTGACTTGCCATCTTATCACTAGATGACTAGATGCAGCTTGAAGACACTGCTAAGGTAAAGCCAGTCCAGGCAGAGACCTAGAAACCTAGTGAAATTTTGTTTGAGATTCTCAGGTAATGTCTGGGGAAAGGAATGAGGCTCTATCCAAGGTCATATGCATTCTGGCCTTGGGCTTGGATCCTTGCTGCTTATCAGAAAGTATCTAGAAAGGAATGTTAATTCCATGGTTGCAGCCTTCAAGGCAAAGGCTTTTGATTGTGTTTCTTGCTTCTCAGCTAGCAAGAGGTTTCAATTAGACTCTCTCCCCTTACATAGCCTAGTGATCTCCCTGTCTTTCTGTATAGTTCAAGGCCAACCTGGAACATCCTAGGTAGCCCAGGATCCTTCTGCCTCAGAGTCCTGAGTGCTGGGATTCCAGGCAAGCATCACCACACCCAGCTGTAGGGTTCTTGATTAAACACAGTGGCTTCTTTAAAATTCCATGCTTTGGGACTAGAGAGATGGCCCAGTGGACCTGTGGGATTGGCTCAGTGGACCCAGGTTCTATGGCTCACTCACACGCACGTGGGGGTTCACAGCCATCTGTGACTCCAGTTCTAGAAGATCCATCCTCTTCTGTCGTCCTTAGACACCAGCCACACACATAGTGGACAAACATGTGCAAACATTCACACACATAAATCTTTTTTTTAATTCCATCTTTTGTCCCCATTCCCCCCTATCTTCAGAAAATGCTTCTGAGGATTCTAAGCCTTTCTGATCTTAACATTTGGGAAATGTTTGATTGTTTTGTTAAATGTTTTACCTACTGTTTTCCGCTTTCCAGATTTCCTTACTCTTCAAGATCAGGCTTCCTTGACTAATAAGTCTTTCTTAGCTCAGTGTTGTATACTCATTCTGGGGGCTCGGGAACTCAAAACCCAATAGGAAGTTCCGAGCACTTGGCTTGTTTTTCCTCTGCTCTCACTGAAGGCCACACTGCAGCAGGCCTTCCTAGGCGGCACAGGGAATTTCATCAGGCCTCCTTTGAGAGATCCACTCTGAGAAAGCACAGGCCAAGTCAGATTCATCATCGCAGAAGTCTCTCCCTTCACTTGGAGCTTGGGTTCTAACCCATTTCCAATGTGAAAATGAAGACCAATAAGAACATTAGCTTGCTGCACCCTCGAGGCCAGCCCTGAACACAGGGTATGAACAGTGGCCGTGGAGTAAGGCTGTGAGGTGAAGGGAGACAAAGATTGACAGATCCCAGCCAGTCGAACTCCCCCTCCCACCACCAACTCACCCATCTACACAACCTGCCTCACCAGCAGCCAGATTAGCCCCGCATTCCAGGTCTTCACCATACCCAGTCCTAGCACTAGGTTGCCACCATCCATTTGGGAAGGGACTAGGGCACCCACCTCTTTTCTGTGCTTTTGTTTCTAGAATGACAGTGGGCCTATAGAAGGTTCTGCCAGAACCTACCCAACCTTGAGTACCCGCCCACAACTTGAACTGGCTCTGGAGCTGGACTCCTGCAAACCCACAAACCCTGAGCAGGATTTGGAAGGGAGACCCAGTGGGTCCCTTGAGGCAGGATCTGGCCAGTGTTGAGTGCAGGTCGACTGTCAGTGCAGTGCCTTGATGCTTCTGCTGCCGAAGTGTGCCCTTGCTGTGGTTTTGAGACACTGTCTCCTGTAATCCATTATTGGTCTGAAACCTATTACATACCTAAGGGAACCCTTGAATCTCTGGTCCTCCTGCCTCTATCTCCCCAGTGTTGCGATTACAGGGGTTCATCACCACACTTAGTCTATGCAGTGCACATCAAATCCCCAAACACTGCATGGTAGACAAGCACTCGACCAACTGAGCCATATCGCCAGCTGTCATTTTAGATAGGGTGTCATATTGCCCAGGCCTTGCCTCAAATTTGCTATGTAATTGAGGATGACTTCGAACTCTTGATTCTCCTGCCTCAACCTCCCAAGTGCTTGGGATTACAGGTATGAACCACCATGCTTGGCTATGCCTCTACATTTTTTACTGTGGCCCTTAGCCACGAATATTTTTATTCTAATAAATACCGTTCCCTTCATTGTTTGAACGAGGACGGGATATTCTAAGTTTTATATACCACAAGCCATGAGTATTTCTCACCATTTAAAAAAAAATTTTTTAAGGACAAGATCTCCTTTTGTCAACCAGGCTCCTTTGAACTCAGAGATCTCCCTGCCTCTGCCTCCTCTGTGCACCACCTTCAGATGTGGGGATGCACGCCTTTAGTCCCAGCACTCACTCTGACTTCGATCCTGGTCTAGTGAATTCTAGGACAACCAGGGCTGTGCGGAGAAACCGGGTGTTGAAAAGCAAACAAACAAAAAGATGTGCGCCATCACCCTTAGTTCTTTGTTGCTGTTTAGACAAAAAATCTTACTATGTAATACAGTCTAGACTGGATTTTTAAATTTATTTACTAATTTATTAATTTATATGTGTGCACAGGCAGATCATGAACAAGTTTTGGGGATGGGGTTCTCCCCTCCCACTGTGTCGGTCCCAGATCAAAGTCAGGTCTCTAGCTTGGCAGTAAGTGCCTTTACCCACTGAGGCATCTCACAGGCTCCAAGTGGATTCTCATTCTCCTGTGTAGGCCTCACTCTGCTGTGATGACAAGGATGTGGCACTGAGCTTGGGTGTTTGTTTCTCAGTCCTAACTTGGACCGAAAGACTGGAGGCTTCACAAAGCTCTAGCAGGCACGGCAACCCACAGCCCGAGGACTGCATGCAGTGCGGCTGCCAGAGAGCTGAGTGCAGCCCAAAGCATAAACTGCAGTAAGGCATTATGAGATTTTTGTTTTGTTTTTTGAGAGGCTTTGTGTAGCCCTGGAACTTAGAGATCCACCTGCCTCTGCCTCCCTGGTGCTGGGACTAAAGGTCTGGGATACCATGCCTGACTGCATTAATGAATTTTTTTTCCTTTTTTACTTTTTTCTTTTTTTGTGGTTTTTCAGGACAGGTTTCTCTGTTGTAACTCTGGCTGTCCTGGAACTCGCTCTGTAGATGAGGCTGGCCTCAAACTCGCAGAGATCCACCTGCCTCTGCCTCCCAAGTGCTGAGATTAAAGGCATGCACTACCACCGCCCAGCCTGTGCAATTTTTATACAGAAATGATGTGTTTATTTTTAAGTTTGTATCCCAGAGGGATGGAGAAATGGCTCAGCAGAGCACTTGCTGCTTTTGCAGAGGTTCAGAATTCAGTTCCCAGCACCTACAGAGAGCATTTTACAACTTCCTGTAACTCCAGCTCCAAAGCACTGGGGAATAAAATATTCTCTGCTAGCCTCTGTGAGCACCCACACACATGTGTCCACAGACACAGACATACACATGCATATGAGTAAAATAAAATTTAAAATAACAACCAAGGCCAGGCAGTGATGGCACACTCTTTAGTCCCAGCACCCAGAATCAGAGGCAGGCCGATCTGAGTTTGAAGTCAGCCTAGTCTACAGAGTGAGTTCCAGGGCAGCCAGGACTACACAGAGAAAGTGTGACTCAAAAAATCAAAAAGGAAGGAAAGCAGGCAGGCAGGCAGGCAGGCAGGCAGGCCCTACAAAACTTCCTTGCCCAGTTCTGCAGCATGAATTTTGAGGATGACAATGTCATCAGGCAAAGCCAGAAGGCGAGACTAGTCTACAAGACAGAAAGATGTGGCCCTTGACAAGTCCCAGCCTGCAGATGTTCACGGCACCAGCGCTGGCACCAAGGAGCACCTACAGAAGGGGTATAAGTGCACAGACTTGGAGACCCCAGCTCACAGTCCCTAACCCCTAGCTATGGCTTCATGGCTTTGTGGCTTCATAGATTTTGACAAATCCCCTTCGATGGGGTTAGAAAACCACTTACCAGACTTTCAGCAGGGGACACTCTGGTGGGCTGTGAAAGTGACTGATCTTCTGTAGGATGTAGTTGCAGAGGTGGTATCTGAGCAGTCTCAAGAGAACCAAGCAGATATGTGAACAGCTATCCCAGATAGATCAACAAAAAGTGCTAGAGCTCACAGCCAGGAATACACCCACTCAGGTGGTGTGCCAGAGAGGAGAGGACGACAGTGTGAAGACATGAGGTAGCGGCTGAGTCTCTTTCAGTCAGTTAGCCAAGCTTCCCCAATGCCCTAGCACTGCCCCCCAGCTGGGCTTTGAGTGCAGAACTTAACCATCTTTGTGTTGCTCCCGTGGACTACCTAGTTCACCATTTCCCAAATATACGTATTTGATAAATATTGACGAAAACATTTTTAATTGGGGGCTGGAGAGATGGTTGGGCCATTAGAACACTGGCTGCTCTACCAGAGGGACCTTGTTCAATTCCCAGCACCCATATGGCAGCTCACAACTGTCTGTGACTCCAGTCCCAAAGGATCTGATGCCCTTTTCTGCCCTCCAAGGACACTGCAACATATGGTACACACACATACATTCAAGCAAGCATTCATATACATTAAATAAATTAAATAAATAAAACGGCCAAAAACTTGATTTTGAACTATGTCCCCAGTTTGTTGTTTGACTGAACCATCAAAGGGCATCTCATGGACTCTAGAATCCTGAATTCCTTTGACATTACAATTACTAGTTTGACATGTTCACAAAATTGAATACACTGGACCTCCTTTTTTATTATTATGATTTAATTGGCACAAAGTTCACTGAAGAGCATTCGCTTTTATACACATTTGTAAATAGAAAAATACATTGAAAACAAAATATGGTTATTTATATCAAATTTAAACCATTTTCAAACAGAAAACACTTTATTTCTCAACAATTCAAGGTTGTGCTTGTGTGGGCATCTACCAGAACATTTAACCCATGCCTGGTTTGGAGCCAACACAACCTGAATCTAACTAGGGAACTACTTCTTAAAGGCTGTACTATGCAAACATTAGCTTAAGTTTACTTACAAAAGAGGAGTGAAAAATGTGCTCTGATCTGTGATAAACTCCACTGAAGTTTGAGAGCCACTCTGGAAGGCACTGCTGTGCATAAGCCAAAGCATCTCTACAGGATCAGATGCAATGGCCTCAGTGACAACTTTGGTATTTCAAAGAATCCCTCATGTTAAGGACAGAAAAAGCTCAGTGCCCGTGGCTAATTTTGCTGGCAGCAGGGGCTAGAGGACAATGGCAATAACTGATACATATTCAATATAAAAAGCATTCAGAGGGTTGGGCATGACGGCTCCACCTTTAATTCCAGAACGTGGGAGGCAGAGACAGGTGGATCCATGTGACTCTGGGAACAGCCTGGTCTATAGAGAGAGTTCTGGACCAGCAAGGGCTACATACTGAAACTAGGTCTAAAAAATGCAAGCCACATGAAAACTACCACACAGAGTACTTTCTTCCTCTAGTCTTGTTTTTCTAATTGCAAGTTCTGCCAGACATTAACTGTCAGAAAACACAGTTTTTAGCTCTTAAAATTATAATCGATGGTGTGTTTCCCTTGATGAGGGTCTTTGGAAATCTTGGTTTACTTGCTTTAAGCTACTTTGATAAGACTTTGACATGAACGAGACACCTTAGGTCTGAAGAAGCAGATTCTGAGAAGAATATTATAAACACCTGTTCTGGGTATGAAGACACTGAGGCAAGGGAGCACAGCTCACGTCATGATCTTGGCCAGATCCAGCCAGGACATAAACACCCACATTCCCAGAGAAAGGGACAGGCTACACAACACTGTCCTTGAACTGCATACACATGAGACTGCTTAAGTACAGACATTCTCCCTCCAGAGAGCAAATAAACATGCTGAGAGTACACCAACGGGAGGGAAAGCAAACTGGGAAACATCAGCAGCACTCAGCCCGATGGTAAAGTCAAATCCGTAATCTGCACACTAACTGAAGCTGCAGCCTGAAGGTGTCAGACCAAATGTATAAATATTAGGAGGGAAGAAAATCCTCTCTAACCATGCACACAGCAGAAGCACCAGCTATGCCCAGATGTGGACTGAACCGACAGACCACAGGCAAACACATGGGGCTCCATGATCTGCAGCGAAGAGCCAGAAAACCTGACTTCACGTGCTCCCACTCCTTCACCCACCCCTGCCCCACAAGCCCTTCCCACCACCAAACTCAGGGAGTCTACCCAGTCTACTTACAGTCTATAGATATGACCATAATTCATTTATCTTCGAGGGAAGGCTTATTCAAAGGTAATGTGGAAACACATTGATCCAACGTCTACATACTTGTTAAATTCAAGGGATTGAGAGTGATGTTTTAGAAGGCCAGCTGTGGTATGGATCTGTAAATCTGGATCTCAAGACCATGACAGCCTTTGATCACTCAAAGATCTCATGTCCTCAATGAGACTCTAGGTCTCTCTGTGTTACGGCAGGTGAGGTTACCTTCAGCTGTCTACCTAGCACTCACATCTTTGGTGGCTGCAAAAGCTTAATTCCCTGAATGACCTGCCACTGTGGGCTAAGGTTGTATAAGGCACTTCAGGCCGTGTGGGATAGTTCTCCCAATTCTTGGACTAAATCTTAAAAAGCTGCAACAAGTTACAAACGGATGCTGAGTTAAAGTCTATCGGAGAGGAGGAGAAGCAATTGGAACAGGATGCGGTGCTGTTGATCTCGCCTGCTGGCTGGGTCTCAACTGCAGAGCTCACAGGCAGGAGCCCCCAGAGCTCCTGCACGGCTGCACAGCTCACTTGGTGTCTCAACAGCCACACAGCCCTTTCTCCTTCTCCTCACTTAGCTGATCTGCTGAGGCGTGGCCATTGGATCGCACCACTCCTTCTGGAATCCAGGACTTGTCCACACACCTTTCCATCCTCTTCATTATCAGGTGCAGCAGCATCTCGATGGCTTGGCTTATGTTTGTCCCAGTGGCAGCACTAGTTTCAAAATAGGGGATTCTGGAAGACAGGAACAATCCGGTAACAATGGGGAAGGAGGACAGTGACCTTTGACCCTCAGAAATTTTGGGCCATTCATAATTTAGAGAATAATTTGAGGATAAAGGTACATGACAACAGTGTGACTTTAATAGTAACCAGAGAGGAGACAACAGTATTGCAGTTAACATAACTCAATGTGCCAAATCACAAAACAAATGAATTCCATTCCAATCTGTGTCTTTCTCAAAACAGTTCTTCAGGTTTCATTGTTCATAATGATATCATTTGCCAGCAACTAAATCAAACTCCAGCTAAAAGGAGTCCTATCACTGCAACTGGCTTAAGCCAGTCATTCTACTTGGGCTGGTGTTTGCACCTGTGTCTCTCAAAGAGCAAGTGTCCTGAGCAGGGTGTTAAAAAAAAACTGGACTTTGTGTTCTCTAAGCATAAAATGGGGGGGGGGCTGGGGACAATAATCTAGACTGTGGTGGGTCATGTATTTAATGCCAGCACTAGGGAGACAGAGGCAGGCAGATGTCAGAGTTAGAGGAAACCTAGTCTACAGAGTGACTTTTGGGAAAGCCAGGGCTTCACAGAGAGACCCTGTCTCAAAAAACCAAACAAATATATAGTCTGCGCCTGGGGAAGAAAATGAGTATAAAGAAAAGACTAGGAGCTGGAGAGATGGATCAGAAGTTCAGAGCACTGGCTTCTCTTGCAGAAGACTCCGTTCTGGATTCAGTTCCCAGCACCCACATGGACGCTCACAAGGGTCTGAATTCGAGTTCCAGGGGATCTGAGCCCTCCACTGGCTCCCCCAGACTTAGCTTCTATGTGATGCACAGGCATAAATGCAGGAAAACCTTGCCCAATAGCATGTAAAATATAAAGAGTTTTTGGGTTGTTGTGTTGTTGTTTGAGACAGGATCCTTCTACATAGCCCTGACTGTCCTGGATTCATCATGTAGACCAGGATGGCCTTGAACTCACCTTGAACTCTCTCACTGGACTGAGACTCACCTGCCTTGTCTCCCAAGTGCTGGGATGAAAGGTGTGTGCCTCCCTGGCCCTAAATACTTTGTTGTTGTTTTAAAGAATGAAGAGGAATACAGAGCCAACACAGAGGTACACACCTGTAATCCCAGCACACAGCAGAGACAGGATTGCTGCAAATTCAAGGCCAGCCTAGTCTACACATCAGATTCCAGTCCCCAGCCAGAGTCAGACCTTGTCTCAAAGGCAGAAAGGGCAGATAGGGGTGGGGGAGGAAGGAAAGGATGAAAGAACTAAAAGCCAGGGAGATGGTGACACACTTGGGACCCTGGGAGTTTCACGACAGAACTATGTAAGAGGCCCTGTCTCAAAAAGAGATTCTGGGATGTAGAGCAACACTGTGCTCCCTCCACAGCCCTGGACCCTTCCCCTTATCTCTGAAGAGGAAGTAGAGGAACAGCAGCAGTTCATAAGGTCATGGTGCCAAGGAGATGTCACATGTGTGGGAACGAATGCCCACGCATGCGCACCTGCACACACACACACACACACACACAGTACTTAACACAGGCCCTAACACTCAGACATCAGAGTCTTCTCCCAGAAACAATATTCTTGCTGAGTGTGGTGGTTCAGGCCTGCAATCCCAGCATGCCACACAGGAACCATTTCTCTACATTCAATAGCAGCTGGAATGCAGAGTGAGTTCAAGTGCCAGCAAGGGTTATGTATTGAGAAGACTTCTCAAAAAGCCAGTGTGTGTGTGTGTGTGTGTGTGTATGATGATATTCTTTCCCAAAAAAAAAAAAATCTGAGACATGGTTTCTCTGTTCCAGACTGTTCTGCAACTTTTCTGTAGACCAGACTGGCTTCGAATACAGAGGTCAGCCTGCCTAGTGCTGGAATTAAACGTGTGCACCATGACAACCTCATGACTCCAAAATTTTATTAAACTAAAGCTCTTAATTTTAGCCAAGACATCTGGCACTTCCCTTCCTGTCCACATGGTGGTGGTAATGCAGCACTAGCCAAGGAGCTGTCTTGCTTAGTGGCATGAAAAATGGTTGGTTAATACTGATCTCCACCTACAAACGACCACTTAATTAATGGCTATGTAGAGGCGTGAGGACAACTAATTTTGATATGCTTTAAAAATATTCACCACAATTTAAAAATAAAGACATCAAGCAAACAAAATGATTATCAAATCCATACAAGGGACTATCTCCTGTACAGTTATCCACCAGGGTTTCAAAAGAGCACAATCCTGAACCAGCTGATATCGAAAGGGCAGAATCCTTAACAAGCTGACCTCTTTTCCATGATTTCTTTATTGACAAAACAAGAAACTTAAAACCTAGTTACCAGGGATGAAGAGAAGGCTCAGTGGTTAAGAACGCCTACCGTCTTGCAGAGGACCTGTGTTTAGCCCCCAGTACACACATCAGACACTCACAACTGCCTGTAACTTTAGCCCCAGACAGGTACTATGCCTCTGACATCTGTGGGGTTCCTGCAGAGCACCTGTACTCACTTGCACACACACACACACACACACAACTACATATATTTAAAATGAATTACATCTATGCTTTAATGTAGTTACGGGAATGGTATTGGGTCTTATATGTAGTTCAATACGAAAGCACTTTCCTGGTCTGTGAAAGCCCTTGGGTTCAGTCACCAGTTCTGCAGAAGTTGCCAGAATGACAGCAAGGATGTCTGGGGAGTTTCGTCAAATGTGTCTATGGGTTTGGCTTCCATGTGGATGCAGAATTCGTGGGGAGTCTTGCAGAAAGCTAACTGCAGGATCACAGGAAAGGGCTGTGTGGTGATCATCTGAACCCGAGGACTGTGGCAAATGAAGTCTGGATCCTCTGTTGAGTTACTCTGGGTCCGGGGATCAGCCTTGTGCTTTTTTGGCTGTGGCTTACTTCCATGGTTTCAAAGTGTGCCCAATACTATGCCATTATTACTTTCTTTTTAAAACTTACTATTTTTATATGCATGAGTGGTTTGCCTGCATATCCATGCGTGTACCATGTGCCTGAGGAGGTCAGAAGGCGTCGGATCTCCTGGATCTGGACTGATGGATGGCTGTAAGCCCCACATGGGTGCTGGGTATCCAGCCCTGGTCCTCTGCAAGAGCAGCAAGTGCTCTTATCAGGAAGCCATCACTCCAGCCCCTGTTACTTTCTTCCTCAACTTAAAGAAGGATGTGAGGTTTAGTTTACAAGGGATCAAACGACCAGAGATCAAATGATTCAGGCCACATGTTACCTAGTTCAAAGTTAGTACAGTGCACAGCCAAGTTCAGACCCAGGAAATCCAAATCATGGTCCGGGCCGATGTCTGGTGTCGATGTTAAGATTGTGAAAAAAAGTTTTCATCTGTACTTTCTGTATTCTTTCTTTCTGTCTTTCTTTTTTTGTTTTGATTTTTGTTTGTTTGTTATTTGTTTCTTTGTTTGTTTGTTCGAGACAGGGGTTTTCTGTTGTAACTCTGGCGACCCTGGAAATCATTCTGTAGACCAGGCTGGCCTCGGACTCACACAGATCCATCTGCCTCTGCCTTCTGAGTGTTTCAGACTAAAGGCATGCTTGCACCGCCTCACAGCCTCAACTGCACTGTCATTGCAGGAACTTTGAGCACCTTCCCTCATCAGCAGCCAGCAGGAAGCAGAGTCCTCATCTCAAAGCTGTGGCCAATTGTTTGCACAGCTCACAAGTAGGTACATTCAGTGTCCTTTAATCCCATTCAGTTTCCTTGGTTTCCTCCATTCTGAGTAGAGCAGGCAAAGGGCCTTATTACCACCAACTATTGTCTGCGACTAAAGGAGCATGAGTGTTTCCTTCCCTTTCCTCTCTCCTGCCAATCCCTTGATCCTCATCAATGAAAACCTCTTCTCAGGTTAACTCAGACCCTACAGACTGAGCCCATCTTTGTGATGTCTTCCATGGCCGGTGTCTGCCGGACACGGGGAAGGACAGTCCCCACACGGCTCAGATCCCGGTGCACCAGAAGGCAACACCGGGCTCCCTGATGCCAGGCAGACTGCAGTCTCCTCAGACCCAGCATGGAGTAACAGGGAAAGGGCTGAAGAAGCTCCAGAGTGGGGTCAAGTTGATCCTTCCTCTTCCAGGTGCTTGAGAAAGGCTTGCTGAAAGATCCTCTCAGCGGCCTCTCTTTCATTCTCACACACACTTCTCAGAAGCACAGGTGACAGCATGGTCTCTATTTCCTCACTCTGACGTCCTCTTGTCCCCTTGCTGAACAGCCTCCTCTCAGCACTCCAGGCTGACTTGTGGTGTCTGGCCCCTATGTTTCCTTGCCACACTATCTGTGTGCCTCTCGATGGGAGGGGGCAAACCAGAACTGCCCGTGAGCTCTGCCAGTCTCTAGATCAGAATCTCACAAGTGGGTTGGTTGGTCATGACCACTGCATAGGGAAATCACGTGGGAAGCTGTTAAAGGCACCAGCGCCCTGGTCCCCTCCCATGTATGGGCGGAAGCTGGGCTGAGAATTTCCAACAGTTTGCTTCTGGTGAAGGTGGGCCACTGGAGAGGTTGGGGGAAGGGCAGCAGTACCCTTTTAAGACTCACACACACAGGCACTTACCTGCTGACTCATCTTGGCACTGCCTGCTAACCAGATCTGCTCCTGTCCCACCTCCCTTGCCTCTCCATAGCACCTAGACTCCTAAGCCAGCTGTGTGTTAGCCCTGAGATGAAGGGCCTGGCTCATACACACCGCCCACACCACCAAGGTCAGAGGCAACAGCTGACAGGATTTCAGGACACTGTTAGACCCTGGCTGGTCCTCCTTTTCTACACCCACTCCACACTGCATGCAGCTTCCCTTCCTCACAGCACATCCTGTGGACCCTAAGATTCAGCCTCTGACACAGAGAAATGTCCAGAGACCATGTAACTACAATGGCATAAGGTCAGATCCCTGCAACAGGTGTGTGCACTCACACAGGCTTGCATGTTCACCAACAGCTGCACAGATGTGCCTGTGTGAGTGGAACCCAGAGGGTAACCTTGGGGGGTTAGGACTGCCCTTGAGGCACAGTCCTCAGGTACCTTCACCTTTTTAATTTCATGAAGGTTTCTCATTAACCTGGAGTTCATCAACTATGCTAGGCTGGCCTGCAGGCAAGCCCCAGGGCTGCACCTGTTTCTGTCTCCTAGTGTTTAGAAGTTTATTTGTAGTTATGTATAAAATATTGTTTTGTGCACTGTCAGGTGAGTGACTGTCTAGGTCTTAGCATTTTGTATTGTCTGCAGGTGTTGAATTTACATGGGGGATGTTTGATTTCTCCTGATGTGTATGTTCTATCAATAGAGCAGCTGAGGAGTTCTGAATCAATAAAAACACCTGAGCTCAGACACTCGAGGTTCCACTTTCCAGTATGGCACTGGCCATGGTGGTGGTTCTCTCTGCTGATGTTTGGCAGGGCTTGCGTGTATGATTATGCCTCCTTGTCTTCCTTGGTGAGCCGCCCCGTAGTAGTACTACTTCAAATCGTGCCTGACCTGGGGCACATCATCATGCTAGCTAATCCAACGAGGAGACAGGGGTGAAGAAAAAGAAACTCCAGACCTGGCAGAGTCCACTTTGTTTTGTTTTGTTTTGCTTTGCTTTGTTTTCTGCAAACCTGTCCAGATACTGGCAAGACACATCTGCTATGGTGATGAGAACTCCACCTCATGAGGAAAACCTTTCTGCAGACAAGGTAATCTGTTCTTTTTCCTCAAAACCACATACTATCTTAAAATCCGGGAAGGGTTTCCTCAGAGACAGCACATAGAAGCTGTCTTCCAGAACTGGCACTGGTTGCATCTCGTCCTGGTAGCTGAACTTGGTACTGTAAGAGGCACCCAGATTTTACTGGTTTTGAAGGCATGAAGGAGACTTTGGAGAGCAGCTGAGGCTTGTCACAGTGAGAGGCCAGGAAGAGGCCATTAGTAAATTGCAGCCTCAGTAGCAGTTGAAGGCCCAGATTGAAGGGGATCATGTAAAGAAGTTGAGGCTTAGCACCATGAAGAGAGCCCAGGAAAGGCTATTGGTAGTGCAGGAAGTTGCTGCAAGAGAACCCAGAATCCTGAAGATGCCAGTACCATGGGGCGACCACCAAGAGCAGCAGCAGCAGTGGAGGGGAGCCAGCTGGACCCTGGAGGACAAGCCGTGTGTGCTGCAGAGGACAGAGCCTGACAAGTGACCCAAGCCCTTTGGAGAGAGCCCAGAAGATCTTGAGTGAACTCCAGATAATTGAACATTGATGTTTTTCTCTTGTCCAAAGACATTGTAAAAAGATGATACATGTTTGGTATTATCTGGTCATGTGTACTAGAAGCCCCATAATTGTTCCTCTTTTAAACGGTTTTTTGGGTGTAGTATTAAATTGTGTTGTAGACATAAAGGTTTTTATTTTTTTTAAGATTGGCTTATACAGAAAAGGGGAATTGTAGAAGTTCATTTATTTTTAGTTATGTTTAAAATGGTTTCATGCACTGTTGGGTGAAGGGCTGTCTAGATCTTGGCATTTTGTACTGTCTGCAGGTATTGGATTTATGTGTGTTGTTTGATTGCTAATGATCCGCACATGCTATCAGAGAACACCTGAGAAGTTCTGGATCAATAAAAACACCTGAGCTCAGATGCTCGGGGTTCCACTGTCCAGTATGGCATGATGGTGGTTACCTCTGTTGAGGTCTGGCAGGCCGTGAATGTATGATTATGCCTCTGTGTCTTCCTTGGTGAGCTGAGATTAAATGAAAGAGCTAAGATGCCCAACCTTTTGTTTTGTTCTGTAAGGTAGGGTCTCACTGTGTGGTCCTGGCTGGCCTCAGTCTCACAGAGATCTGCCTGCTTCTGCCTCCTGAGTACTAGGATTGGATTAAAGGTATGTGCCACCATGCCAGGCTTTAATGTCAGTTCCGAGGGGAATCAAATTCAGGTCCTCATGCTTGCAAGGTAAAGCTCTTTGCCACTGTGCCATCATCTCCCCAGCTCAGGATCTCTTCATATACAAGTACCCAGCTGAACCCTACTGCTAAAACTCCACAGGACTACAACAGCAGAGATGAGGCCCACACTCACAAAACTGTTAAAAGCTCCCAGAGGTTTCTCAGGACCCACACCATCTACCCTGGCATGAAACACTCCCTATCTCCTTGCATCTCCTTGGCAGAGTAAGGCAGCAGGGCTGGGGGATCCTCCAGGTGAAGTGGGAACTGACCCACCCTGTGTTTTCTCTCCTGCATCCCTCCTTCACTGTCCCAGGAATCCAGCCCCTGCCTACCTCATGTCTGTTTGCAGTCTGTTGCCCTCCATTTCGTCCTACCTGCAGCTCCCTAACTGATCTGGAAAAGCATAGCACCCTTCTGGGCTCAAAGGCTTCCTACCCTCTGTCTCCCTTGGCTGACACTTAAAGCCACCTTCCCAGAGCATGACTTCTTTCCACTTGGCCAACCTAACCCTCCATCCCCTCCCCCTGTGTCAGTCCCATCCTCCAATCCTTGCTGAACCTACTTCAACCCACAGAAGTACAAAGCAATAGTCACACAGTCAACAGGAATAGTCCTTCCCTGGCCTTCCTTGACTCTGCCTAAGCCCCAGAGCTACTATCAGGTTAACGTCCTACCTATAAGACCATACAATCTCATGTTCTGTCCCTTCAAAATCCTGCCTCCAAGCTGGGGATGCTGCTCCCTGGTAGAGTGCTTGCCTAGAATGTCTGAAGCCCTGGGTTCAGTCCTCAGTACTGGATAAACTCAGGCATGGTGGAACATATCTGTAACCTAAGCACTGGGGAGGCAGAGACAGGAGCCTCAGGAATTCAAAATCATCCTCTGCTACACATGGAGTCCAAGGTCAGTCTGGGATACAAGAGACCTTGTCTCACAAAACCACACACACAAAAAAATTCTGTTTCTTGTCTCCTTATATTAAAGGCTTGTTTTTTATGATGTGTCTATGTATGTGACTGTATGCACATGTGTCTGCATGAAGTTATGTAAGCCAGAAAGATATCAGGTGTCCCTCTCTCCCACTCTCAGCCCATTCCTTTAAGGCAAGATCTTTCCCTGAACCTGGGACTCACATCTTCTCAGCTAGGGGCTGGAAGCAAGTCCCAGTGATTCTCCTGTCTCTGCCTCCCTCAGAGCTGGGGATATAGGCATGCACCAGACTCCCAGCTTGTTACATGGGTGATGAGGTCCAAACTCTGGTCCTTGTGGTTGTGCAGCAACTGCTCTCAGCTGAGAGCCTTCTCTCCAGCCCTGCCTCCTACTTTAATAGTGAGCTTTAAACCTACATTTGCACTCTCATAATTCAGGAGAGGGAAGTAAAGTGAAGCGATAATTCCCCTGGAGTTCACCCTCTACTGACTTGTGCAAGTCCCGTGGTGCCACCATGAACTTGCCCCAAGAGCTTAAGGAGGAAGACAGTGTTTTCTGGCTCTCCTCCACTCAAAACCAACTAAACCACAGGGTATCTTCACCTCCTCCCCAGCAAAGGCAGCACCTGCTCTGTGATTCCCAAAAAGGCCTCCTGTGCCAGGACTCAGCGATGCTATCGAAAGTGGTTTTGAGATTTCCTTGCTCAACACAGGATGTCCTTATTCTAGGAGCCTTCTGTTTGCATGTTGGACAGAAAGCCCTACAGTCAGTGTAGTCACTCAAAGCTCTTCCTGCAAATTCCAGGAGATTGACAAGAGGGGCACAAGACACCAGGGGACACCCACACCCCGTGTGTCTCCCGTAACTCCCACTGCCATACTCACGTGAAATATGAGGCATTTGACACCTCCCATGGCCAAAAGCTGAGCTTCTCACTCTGTTTTCTCACTAGGTCTTTTCAGTACTTGCTCACATGCTAATGCTGCTGTTAAGATGCTTCCTCTAGATCCCACCACAGCAGGAATACTCACCCATACTTCTCTGCGAGCTCCCTGGCCTCCTCCTCTTTCACTGCCCTCTGCTCTTCCAGGTCACTCTGATTTCCACACAGCACGATATCTGGGTTTTCACAGTATGCATGCATTTGCAGCTGGCCTAGGATACAGGAAAACGTGTTCAACGGAAGTCTTAACGTGAGCCCGTGATCAATACAAAATATATGCAAAGTGCTTCTGAAAACCACAAATGCATAAACAGATGCAAAGAGCTGAGAGAATACTTGCAAAGCATTGATAATACAATCTTTAAAACTGAATGGACTGTTATTCCTGTCCTTATTACACACTCCAGCATGCTTATCAGAGAGCTATGGGAGAATATGATAACCCTTAAAAGTGTGTGTGTGCACATGTCATAAGACACCTGTCTTTTGAATAAGAGACATCAAAACGCTCAGCCCTAAATGCAATGTCTACATCACATCACCCCTCAAGAGTCAGGGATCTATGTGGAAGCGGGGGTTGGGAAGGTACCAAGACTCAAGGTGGTGGATGACTTCAAAGAACAACAATTTTCCAGACAGGAATGGCAGATGTACAGATGAACTGGAGATTGAGGTGGCAGGCACAAGTCCCACAGAAGCTCATGCCAGACAAATTCCAGCACCAGGGGCCGAGGTGGGCTGAAGTCCCACTCCCAGCTAAGGAGTTGCTGCATCTGATTGCTGCTGGGAGAGGGAAAGTCAGTTTTCTCTGATGGAGTTACACCTGGTATATAGACCACACTCCAGGGCAGGCCCCACACCCAGAATCAGCAGCCAACACACTGGATTCAGTGTTTCGGTGGGGTGGACTTGGAGGGGGCAGGAAGGGAGGGAGAGAGGATGTGAATTTAGATGGGTAGGGAGGAGGTGGAGAGGGTCTGGGAGGAGGTGCAGAGGGGGATGAAAAGACTATGAAATTGTCAAAAAAACAAATTTAAAACATACTTAAAACAAAAGGAACTTCAAAGGAAAGCTGGAAGGTTTTTTTAAAGGTTTATCTTATTTCATGTGCAGGTGGTTACCTGCACGATGCATGTGCCTACACTACATGTACACACATGCCTTAGAGGCCAGAAGAGGGCACCAGATCCCCTGGAACTGGAGCTGCAGGTACTTGTGAACCAACACATGGGTACTGGGAGTCAATCTGGGTCCTCTGCAAGAGCAGTCAGGTGTCTTGACCACCGCGCCACCCCCAGCCCTGTGTATTACTAATTTTAATCCTGCTCATCTCTTGTTTTATTATCGCTCAACAGCAGTAATATTTGTAGAAAAGTGGCTTTTTATTCTTTTGGGCATCATATATTCCCCCAGGCTGGCCTCCAGTTCAATTTCTAGCCAAGAATAAGCTTGAATGACCTTACTCTTCCCATCTCCTGAGTGCTAGAATTACAGGTATGTTCACATGCCCAGATTATGGAGCACTGAAGATGGTAACCTAGGCTTCCTGTGTGCTGAGCATTCATTTGTATAAATAATAATAATGACGAATAATGAGGTAAGCAATTAATGAGTAATAATAAAGAATAATTATGAAGTAAATCCAGTTTAACAGTAAGTAGATGTACCCTCTCATACAATAAGTTTTACAAAGGTGCGTAGTCAAAACAGGGTACAGCTCAAAAGACAACAGAAAAGCTATACACAGACAAAACAAATTAACAACATTGATTCTAAATAACTGAAAGTATGTATGTATGTATGTATGTATACACACACACACACACACATATCACATAAAAGACATCACACTTAAAGATTTTTTTAAGGTCAGATGTACTGGACATAGGGCACAGGCCTATAATCCCATTATTCTGGGCGCTGAGTAAGACAGGAAAATTTTATGTTTTAGTCCAGCCTGAGCAACTTAGTGAGATTATATCACAGGGCTGGAGATATAATTCAGTCCCGGCGTGTTGTCAAGTATGCACAAAGTCTCAGATTCCATTCCAGCACTGCATAAACCAGGCATAGTAGGACACACCTACATCCCAGCACTTGGGAGGTGGAGGCAGAAGGATCAGAAATTCAGTGGCATCCTTAGCTTTGTGTAATGAATTCCAGGTCAGCCTGTGTTATAAGACCACCTCTCAAAAAACAAAACAAATGTTTCTGGGAATAGCTCAATTAGAGTACCTACCTGCCAGGTATGTCCAAAGTCCTACTTTCAATGTTTGCGTTCACATGTACACGCTCGCTCGCGCACACACGCACACTCACACACACACACACACACACACACACACGTATGTTCTAAGTCCTCCTTTCAATGTGTACATTCACATGCATGTACACACACACACACACACACACAGACACACACGAGGGAGGGGACTCAAGCCTTCTATACTTTGTCCAATCAAGGATGTTTCATGCACACCTTACCACGTTCTTTCTTAGATGGTCATCTCACACATGTCTGTGAGTGCAGAGATACAAAAGGACCTTGTTTCACAACAGTCACACTGGTTCAGAACAAGAATGTTCCATTAACCTTCCCACCTGTCTGTTCCCCACCAAAACTCCTTTTCCCAAAGTTGCCCATTTAGGCAAAAGCCAGCATGTCATTCCCTTCCGGCTTGAAGATAGTTCCTACTTGCTAAAAGGAAACATTCTCCTTATCTCTGTGGGAAAAAAAAGAAGAAAATTGGACCTGCAGCTCTTTATTAAGACTTGACCTTGGTGCCTATTAACATCTCAAGGTTGATGCTAGCTCTAAGGCTTCCTTAAGCCCTATTCACAAGCCCCACTCCCTGCTTATCTTCCTCCCAGTTAGCAAGGCACATGTAATCCAGGAGATTTACCCACTCACCAACCCCACCCACCCACCCACCCTGTCCCACCATCACCTCCCCACCCCACCCCTGTTGCTTCACTCTGCTTTCCCAAGTAACACTTCTCCCTTTTTCACCCGCCGATGGACTCTTTGGTTTTCTTTACTGTACCCATTTCACTCACTGACTGCTGCTTTGTAGTCTTTCTTGTAAAACAGGAAATCTGAAAGTCAAAGTGGTGGTGCACCCTATTCCCAGCACTGGGAGACAAGAAGCAGGAAAACCAGTAGTTCCAAGTGTCGTCCACTAGGCAGCAAACTAGAGGACAGCCTCGGCTACAAGGGACCATCACAACACCTACTTCCTGTCCCCCAAGAGCCTGGAGCCCCAGTACTTGGGGAACTGAGGCGGGAATATTGTCACAAGTCCCAGCCAGCCTTGGAGACATGAGCGACTCCGTCACAACCCCACACAACCTGCAAAGAGTAATGTCACTTTGCCCTCTAAGTGGTGCTCACTGCTGCATCCCTACTGCTCTGGAGGCTGGTGTACAGCTACCGCAAGCCTGCGAGAGCAACACAGCCAGACTCTGGGGTGGGGGGAGCATGCACAGGAAAACAGGTGAGGTGCATCACGGCAGGGTGCGTAAGCCATCTCAGAGAGACAGACATGTTTTCTCTCATGACGGGAAATCTAAATCCCACGTAGGAACGAAGATAATGAAAGGCAAATGTAATCACAGCCCATGTCATACATCCATAAAGGTGTCATCATGACACCCATTTATAAAGGTAAAACTTTGTAGTTAAACTTTAGTGAACTGCTTTTAATCTTTAGAGTTGGCCAGGGGTGTGGTACACTCCCATAATCCTGTCATTTAGGAGGTAAAGGCAGGAAGATCCGGAGTATTAAGAGCTCAAGGAAACAAAAATAAGTAAATAAATAAAATCAGCTGCACCTTTTTCCTTTGGTGCTGGGGATCCAACCCAGGGCCTTGTGCACACAGGGAAGGCACTTACCACTACGCTTCACGTCCAAAGCAAAAGTCTTCATTCTGAAGAGTTGTTTACTTATCTGGACCTATTTAGTCATTTACCGGCAGGAGCAGATACTAACCTGGTTCTTCATAGCTGGCATTCGTAGTGCCCAGTCTTCACATGATGTAAAACAAAAAGGAACAACTCACTAGGAGATCAGTGCCACACACTTTGATCCTAGCACTCAGGAGGCAGACACAGGCAGATCTGAGTTCCAAGCCAACCTGGACTATGCAGTGAATGACAGGCCAGCCAGAGCTACAAGGTGGGACCTTGCCTCAAAAATAGATTATCCTGGCCACGTAAAGAGATCCCTTAAACTTGGTATGCTACCCTCCTGTCATCTCCATATCCTGCTTTGTCAGCCATAACATGGAGGTTCTGCCTTGTTACCGCTGTAGTCAGAGGTGTGGATTTCAGAGAGTGAGGCCTAAAAATGAGGACTAAAGTTTCATACAATAGCCAAGGCCTCAGATTATTCTGAGGGTTAAGCAAGGTCAAAGTTTACCTGAGTTCAAGTCCCATACAGTCACATGGGCAAGGCTGTATACAGTCACCAGGACAACTCCTGCTGGGAGACATCATTCTGAATAATGGGTAAGACAGGTAACTCTGAAACAAAACCCACTCCTATCTACTACACCTGGGAGGGCCCGAAAGCACAATCCAGGCAGAAATCCATGTTATGGAGGAATGGAGGTTACAAGACTCTTGTTTACTTGGCGGTCTCGCAGAGGCTCTCAGAAATCTCACACAGCTTCATCACGGACTTTGTCCTGACACTGCCTCGCCTCACAGGCACCGAGCCCAAGCTTTGCTCTGCCCTCCTAAGTGACTAGGTCCTAGAAAGTTTGAGACCTGTTCTCACTGTATAGCTCTCCCTAACCTAGAATGTGATATGTACACCAGACCCACCCTGAACTTCTAGAGGTCAACCTGCCCCACATTCATTCCCAAAGGCTAGGACTAAAGGCCTGCACCACCACACCCTGCCTCCTGGCACTGGATGGGAAAAGGTCACAATTATTACCCTTTAGCCCTACCACCTGAATCTTTCTTTCCGTGCACAGTTAAGAGCACTCAGCTGCCTCCACCTCAGGCTTCTCTGAGGAGGCTCACACATGTGCCCTCAAAGTTCAGGAAACTCAGATGACCCCAGAGAGACCCAAAGTTGACACCATTGCAGCCCCAACCCTCCCACAATGTCCCTCCTCCCAGAGGGACACTAGCCAAAGCCAGAAGTAGCTGGTGGCACCCGGATACAACCAAACAGACCTTTCAAAGCCAGCCGTGTAGAATTACCAGGTTTCAACCCAGTCTGCTCAAGGCACCTTGGATCCAACAGCAGCTCCCTGCTAGGATTTCCAAGTGGTGGGAAAGTCAGCGGCCCTGCAAGGCAGCTCCTTCCAGAAGGCAGATGAACTGGGTTAAGGAGCACAGTGGAGCATCTGATCCTGGGGGTGCTGGGGTGGGGACCAACATGAGATTCCACCCTCCCAGAAAGATAGAGTGTCCAACAGCACTTGGCTGCTGGAGGAGAGCTGTCCCCTTTCTACCATCCAAGTAACACAACTCATGGAATGTAATTCTTTATTGGAAAATTTTCAAAATTGTCTTTGCAAGCATTTAACAATACAAGGTGAAAAACAACCTTATTGCATTCTTTCAAACTCTAGGGCCAAAACCAAATAGAAAAGAAATTCTGGGAAGAGGCCTTGGAGACTTGCTGGCTTGAGGCCTCAGAGACTTCTACGGAATGCTGGGTATCATCCTCTGGGACCTCCAGAACAGGTGGGGTGTCATGCTCTGGGACCTCCAGGAGAACAGACTGGAGTGTCATCCTCTGGAATCTCCAGAACAGGTGGGGTGTCATCCTCTGGAACCTCCAGGATAAGAGACTGGGTGGCAGCCTTCCAGAACTTCCCGGGATACGGGCTGGATGTCATACCTCCCAGTACTCCAGGGCTCCGGAGTGGGTGTCATCCTCCCGGACCTCCAGAAGATCCGGCTGGGTGTCATCCTCTGGGACCTCCAGAACAGGCTGGGTATCATCCTCATATGCCTCCACAATAGACTGGGTGGCAGCCTTCCAGAACTTCACAGGATACGGCTCCATGTCATCCTCCCAGTACTCCAGGGTCCCGGTGGGTGTCATCCTCCCGGACTTCCAGGGGATTCTGGCTGGGTGTCATCCTCCCTGACTTCCAGGGGATCTGGCTGGGTGTCATCCTCCCTGACCTCCAGGGGATCTGGCGGGGTGTCATCCTCCCTGACCTCCCAGGGGATCTGGGCTGGGGTGTCATCCTCCCTGACCTCCAGGGGATCTGGCTGGGTGTCATCCTCCCGGACCTCCAGAACAGGCTGGGTGTCATCCTCTGGGACCTCCAGAATAGACTGGGTGGCAGCCTTCCAGAACTTCACAGGATATGGCTGGATGTCATCCCCCCCCAGTACTCCAGGGGTCCCGGGTTGGTGTCATCCTCCTGGACCTCCAGGGGTTCCAGCTGAGTGTCATCCTCACAGACCTCCAGAACAGGCTGGGTATCATCCTCATATGCCTCCACAATAGACTGGGTGGCAGCCTTCCAGAACTTCACAGGATACGGCTCCATGTCATCCTCCCAGTACTCCAGGGGGTCCCGGGGTGGGTGTCATCCTCCCGGACCTTCCAGGGGATCTGGCTGGTGTGTCATCCTCCCTGACCTCCAGGGGATCTGGCTGGGTGTCATCCTCCACGGACCTCCAGAACAGGCTGGGTATCATCCTCATATGCCTGCAGAATAGCCTGGGTGGCAGCCTTCCAGAACTTCATGGGATACGGCTGGATGTCATCCTCCCAGTACTCCAGAGGTCCCGGGTAGGTGTCATCCTCCCGGACCTTCAGGAGATCCGGCTGGGTGTCATCCTCTGGGACCTCCAGAACAGGCTGGGTATCATCCTCATATGCCTGCAGAATAGCCTGGGTGGCAGCCTTCCAGAACTTCATGGGATACGGCTGGATGTCATCCTCCCAGTACATCAGACGTCCCGGGTAGGTGTCATCCTCCTGGACCTCCATGAGATCCGGCTGGGTGTCATCCTCTGGGACCTCCAGAACAGGCTGGGTATCATCCTCATATGCCTCCACAATAGACTGGGTGGCAGCCTTCCAGAACTTCACGGGATACGGCTGGATGTCATCCTCACAGTACTCCAGGGGTCCCGGGTGGGTGTCATCCTCCCGGACCTCCAGGGGGTCCAGCTGAGTGGCGGCCTCCCGGACCTCCAGGGGATCCGGAGCGGTGGCGGCCTCCCGGACCTCCACGCGAGCTGTTTGAGTGGCAGCCTCCCGGACCTCCATTCGAGCTGTTTGAGTGGCAGCCTCCCGGACCTTCACGTGAGCTGTTTGAGTGGCGGCTTCTCGGACATCCACGCAAGATCTCCGGGTGGCAGACTCCCAGAATAACAAAGGAGCCGGAATGCTGGCAACCTCATGGACCCTCACCGGACAACACTGGTTCTCTGCCTCCTGGGGCTTCTCTGAATTGGAAGAAAAGCAGTGTAAGGAAACCTGTAAGGACAGTCAACCCTGTGACCTGCAGGGGCCAAGGGTTCCCAAACACAGGGCCATCTGGCCTTTTAGAACACTTCAAACCTCACTTTCCCCAGGTGAATCCCTCCCACCGAGCCAAAATTTACCAGGCAGGGCAGCCCCACCTACTCCCAAAGCCATACTTTGATTCATTAGATTACGGAAGTGCTCTGCCAAGTTAAGGATCATCTCCGACGCATCCTTTTGGTAATGCAGCGGCCCGAATATCAAAATCTCAGCTTCCTCTTCAGGGTTCCATATGTTCACATTAATCACGGTACGTGACACACACTCCACATGTGGGACGTGTTCTCCATCCTTACCTGGCCAGGGAACAGGGGAGACATGAGGATGCGGCGGTTTCCACTTCTTGGCATGTTAGTTAGAAAGTCGAGGGAGTGCGGTTGGGTAGCACAGGCCAGGCTAGGGCCACAGCCACCAGAGAGGCTTCCTCCAGGACAAACCCAGTCAGAGTGTACATACATGGGGGTCAGGAAAAGACTTACCTCTGCCCTCCCTTCCCAGCTCACTCACCAAAAATCGCTTCCACTAGCCCAGCCTCCATATACATTGCCTTAGGCTGGCTCATGTACTCTGGACCGAACCACTTGGGCAGCTCTTTGGACTTGTCGACCGTTTCAAATAAGCCCGATTCTTTGTGGCGCAGCGGGACCAGCGTGGGAAACTTCTTGAAAGCAGTCATACTGTACCAATCTTGCTGCAGACAGCCTATGCAACATCAAACCCACTAAAACTAAAGGCAGCTCTACCTAGCCATATTTAAGGGACTTGCTAGCCCCACCCACTGGTGTCCTTCCAATCAGATCTCAGGCCTTGCTTCCCATTCCCAGGAGCCCTACCTCTCCTCAAAGCCTTACAGATGTGCTGGCTGAACCTGTGTGTGTGTTTGGGGAGGGGTCCGGAGCTGGGGGGGAGGGGGGGGGGGTGGGCCGCACCCTGCACCTGGAGGACAGGCAGGTTTCTGGTCTTATTGGGAAGCAGCAGACTTCCTAAGCTTCAACCAGGGGAAGTGAGGACAGAGCACCCAACCTCAAGACCGAGTCCCTTCAGGGTCAATTAAGTCTCAGTATTCCCTGCACCTTAGCACCATATCCTTTTTCTTTCTGTTGCTTTTGGTTTTGAGACAGTTGAGCCCAGACAGGAATTAAGGTCTCTTCAGGTATGCGGGGCTTCCCGATTCTTCTACTTTCTAGAGACAGCTGGGTGGGGGCAAAAGAAAGCACTGTTAATGAAGGTAACTCCAGGCTTCCTAACCAGAGAGACTTTGTAATGTCTCTTTTGTCTAAATGACAGAATTATATTTCCATTTAGTTTCCTGTTCACGTTATTTATTCCTTACCACTTAAGATGGAGTTACAACCCTCCTGGGCTTAACAGTTGGGGCCTCATCCCCAGCCAGAAGAATCTCCCAGAACTCATTCAGGCAGCTCCTTGTCCTCTCTGTACAACCTCTCTAAGCTAAAGGAGGATCTGGGCAATTGGAGTATACAATAGGCCTCGAGGTCTGAGAGGAATAGGAAGACGCAGAAAGGACAATCCATTCAGATGATCACAGAGTAGACTTACAAACTTCTGTGGATAGGCAGAACAATGCTGAAAGCTTTGTTTTCTTCAGACTTATTTTTGCCAGGAGGTGGTGGCACACGCCTTTAATCCCACACTTGGGAGGGAGAGGCAGGTGGATCTCCGTGAGCTCAAGGCCAGCCTGGACTACAGACTGAAATCCAGAGCTGAAAGCCAGAGATGCAACAGAGAAACCCTGTCTCCGAAAAATAAAACAGTCTAACACCAAAAGATTTATTTTTATTACTTTTAATTATGTGCATGTGTTGATAGTATGCAATGGTGAACGCAGGGGAGGCCAGAGGCATTGGATCCCCCGGAGCTGCAGTTGTATGCAGTTGAGTCACCTGAGGTAGGTGCTAGGAATCAAATGGGGTCCTCAGTAGAAGTAGTACATGTTCTTAATCCTGGCTGCATCTCTCCAGCCCCTGATGTCTAGATGTGCACAAACTAGTGAACTGTATGCATCTTATCACAAGAAGGTCCTTATACTTTGATCAAAATGACTATATAATTCGTTTTTGCTTTTGTTTGTTGTTTGCTCGCTTGCTCTTTGAGACAGAGTCTCAAGTCCAGGCAGCCCTGGACTCACCACGTAGCCCAGGTTGGCCTCCAAACTGTGGCTGTTCTTCTGCTTCAGCTGCTCAAATGCTGGGATTACATGCATGTACCCCATCCCTGGCTGACAGCTGTCAACAAAAAATGTTCCTTTTTGCTCTTTTGAGGCACAGTCCACTCTTAGTATTCTGGGGCACACAGAAAGGCAGCTGCATCCAAGCCAGCATCTGTGACATGGACATTGAAGACGGTCACAGCTCATTCCTTTTCGTGTTTTGTTTTGTACTGAGACAGGGTTTCACTGTGGAGCCCTGGCTGACCTCCAACTTACAGAGATCTGCCTGACTGCCGGCATCCACCTCCTCCTGCTGGGATTAATGGTGTGTTGCTGCCAGGTCTGCAAGATTTCTTTTTTTTTTTTTTACAAAAGTGTTCAGGGTTTGGGTGACTTGCCATCTTATCACTAGATGACTAGATGCAGCTTGAAGACACTGCTAAGGTAAAGCCAGTCCAGGCAGAGACCTAGAAACCTAGTGAAATTTTGTTTGAGATTCTCAGGTAATGTCTGGGGAAAGGAATGAGGCTCTATCCAAGGTCATATGCATTCTGGCCTTGGGCTTGGATCCTTGCTGCTTATCAGAAAGTATCTAGAAAGGAATGTTAATTCCATGGTTGCAGCCTTCAAGGCAAAGGCTTTTGATTGTGTTTCTTGCTTCTCAGCTAGCAAGAGGTTTCAATTAGACTCTCTCCCCTTACATAGCCTAGTGATCTCCCTGTCTTTCTGTATAGTTCAAGGCCAACCTGGAACATCCTAGGTAGCCCAGGATCCTTCTGCCTCAGAGTCCTGAGTGCTGGGATTCCAGGCAAGCATCACCACACCCAGCTGTAGGGTTCTTGATTAAACACAGTGGCTTCTTTAAAATTCCATGCTTTGGGACTAGAGAGATGGCCCAGTGGACCTGTGGGATTGGCTCAGTGGACCCAGGTTCTATGGCTCACTCACACGCACGTGGGGGTTCACAGCCATCTGTGACTCCAGTTCTAGAAGATCCATCCTCTTCTGTCGTCCTTAGACACCAGCCACACACATAGTGGACAAACATGTGCAAACATTCACACACATAAATCTTTTTTTTAATTCCATCTTTTGTCCCCATTCCCCCCTATCTTCAGAAAATGCTTCTGAGGATTCTAAGCCTTTCTGATCTTAACATTTGGGAAATGTTTGATTGTTTTGTTAAATGTTTTACCTACTGTTTTCCGCTTTCCAGATTTCCTTACTCTTCAAGATCAGGCTTCCTTGACTAATAAGTCTTTCTTAGCTCAGTGTTGTATACTCATTCTGGGGGCTCGGGAACTCAAAACCCAATAGGAAGTTCCGAGCACTTGGCTTGTTTTTCCTCTGCTCTCACTGAAGGCCACACTGCAGCAGGCCTTCCTAGGCGGCACAGGGAATTTCATCAGGCCTCCTTTGAGAGATCCACTCTGAGAAAGCACAGGCCAAGTCAGATTCATCATCGCAGAAGTCTCTCCCTTCACTTGGAGCTTGGGTTCTAACCCATTTCCAATGTGAAAATGAAGACCAATAAGAACATTAGCTTGCTGCACCCTCGAGGCCAGCCCTGAACACAGGGTATGAACAGTGGCCGTGGAGTAAGGCTGTGAGGTGAAGGGAGACAAAGATTGACAGATCCCAGCCAGTCGAACTCCCCCTCCCACCACCAACTCACCCATCTACACAACCTGCCTCACCAGCAGCCAAATTAGCCCCGCATTCCAGGTCTTCACCATACCCAGTCCTTGCACTAGGTTGCCACCATCCATTTGGGAAGGGACTAGGGCACCCACCTCTTTTCTGTGCTTTTGTTTCTAGAATGACAGTGGGCCTATAGAAGGTTCTGCCAGAACCTACCCAACCTTGAGTACCCGCCCACAACTTGAACTGGCTCTGGAGCTGGAGTCCTGCAAACCCACAAACCCTGAGCAGGATTTGGAAGGGAGACCCAGTGGGTCCCTTGAGGCAGGATCTGGCCAGTGTTGAGTGCAGGTCGACTGTCAGTGCAGTGCCTTGATGCTTCTGCTGCCGAAGTGTGCCCTTGCTGTGGTTTTGAGACACTGTCTCCTGTAATCCATTATTGGTCTGAAACCTATTACATACCTAAGGGAACCCTTGAATCTCTGGTCCTCCTGCCTCTATCTCCCCAGTGTTGCGATTACAGGGGTTCATCACCACACTTAGTCTATGCAGTGCACATCAAATCCCCAAACACTGCATGGTAGACAAGCACTCGACCAACTGAGCCATATCGCCAGCTGTCATTTTAGATAGGGTGTCATATTGCCCAGGCCTTGCCTCAAATTTGCTATGTAATTGAGGATGACTTCGAACTCTTGATTCTCCTGCCTCAACCTCCCAAGTGCTTGGGATTACAGGTATGAACCACCATGCTTGGCTATGCCTCTACATTTTTTACTGTGGCCCTTAGCCACGAATATTTTTATTCTAATAAATACCGTTCCCTTCATTGTTTGAACGAGGACGGGATATTCTAAGTTTTATATACCACAAGCCATGAGTATTTCTCACCATTTAAAAAAAAATTTTTTAAGGACAAGATCTCCTTTTGTCAACTAGGCTCCTTTGAACTCAGAGATCTCCCTGCCTCTGCCTCCTCTGTGCACCACCTTCAGATGTGGGGATGCACGCCTTTAGTCCCAGCACTCACTCTGACTTCGATCCTGGTCTAGTGAATTCTAGGACAACCAGGGCTGTGCAGAGAAACCGGGTGTTGAAAAGCAAACAAACAAAAAGATGTGTGCCATCACCCTTAGTTCTTTGTTGCTGTTTAGACAAAAAATCTTACTATGTAATACAGTCTAGACTGGATTTTTAAATTTATTTACTAATTTATTAATTTATATGTGTGCACAGGCAGATCATGAACAAGTTTTGGGGATGGGGTTCTCCCCTCCCACTGTGTCGGGCCCAGATCAAAGTCAGGTCTCTAGCTTGGCAGTAAGTGCCTTTACCCACTGAGGCATCTCACAGCTCCAAGTGGATTCTCATTCTCCTGTGTAGGCCTCACTCTGCTGTGATGACAAGGATGTGGCACTGAGCTTGGGTGTTTGTTTCTCAGTCCTAACTTGGACCGAAAGACTGGAGGCTTCACAAAGCTCTAGCAGGCAGGGCAAACCACAGCCCGAGGACTGCATGCAGTGCGGCTGCCAGAGAGCTGAGTGCAGCCCAAAGCATAAACTGCAGTAAGGCATTATGAGATTTTTGTTTTGTTTTTTGAGAGGCTTTGTGTAGCCCTGGAACTTAGAGATCCACCTGCCTCTGCCTCCCTGGTGCTGGGACTAAAGGTCTGGGATACCATGCCCGACTGCATTAATGAATTTTTTTTCCTTTTTTTCTTTTTTCCTTTTTTGTGGTTTTTCAGGACAGGTTTCTCTGTTATAACTCTGGCTGTCCTGGAACTCGCTCTGTAGAAGAGGCTGGCCTCAAACTCGCAGAGATCCACCTGCCTCTGCCTCCCAAGTGCTGAGATTAAAGGCATGCACTACCACCGCCCAGCCTGTGCAATTTTTATACAGAAATGATGTGTTTATTTTTAAGTTTGTATCCCAGAGGGATGGAGAAATGGCTCAGCAGAGCACTTGCTGCTTTTGCAGAGGTTCAGAATTCAGTTCCCAGCACCTACAGAGAGCATTTTACAACTTCCTGTAACTCCAGCTCCAAAGCACTGGGGAATAAAATATTCTCTGCTAGCCTCTGTGAGCACCCACACACATGTGTCCACAGACACAGACATACACATGCATATGAGTAAAATAAAATTTAAAATAACAACCAAGGCCAGGCAGTGATGGCACACTCTTTAGTCCCAGCACCCAGAATCAGAGGCAGGCCGATCTGAGTTTGAAGTCAGCCTAGTCTACAGAGTGAGTTCCAGGGCAGCCAGGACTACACAGAGAAAGTGTGACTCAAAAAATCAAAAAGGAAGGAAAGCAGGCAGGCAGGCAGGCAGGCAGGCAGGCCCTACAAAACTTCCTTGCCCAGTTCTGCAGCATGAATTTTGAGGATGACAATGTCATCAGGCAAAGCCAGAAGGCGAGACTAGTCTACAAGACAGAAAGATGTGGCCCTTGACAAGTCCCAGCCTGCAGATGTTCACGGCACCAGCGCTGGCACCAAGGAGCACCTACAGAAGGGGTATAAGTGCACAGACTTGGAGACCCCAGCTCACAGTCCCTAACCCCTAGCTATGGCTTCATGGCTTTGTGGCTTCATAGATTTTGACAAATCCCCTTCGATGGGGTTAGAAAACCACTTACCAGACTTTCAGCAGGGGACACTTCTGGTGGGCTGTGAAAGTGACTGATCTTCTGTAGGATGTAGTTGCAGAGGTGGTATCTGAGCAGTCTCAAGAGAACCAAGCAGATATGTGAACAGCTATCCCAGATAGATCAACAAAAAGTGCTAGAGCTCACAGCCAGGAATACACCCACTCAGGTGGTGTGCCAGAGAGGAGAGGGACGACAGTGTGAAGACATGAGGTAGCGGCTGAGTCTCTTTCAGTCAGTTAGCCAAGCTTCCCCAATGCCCTAGCACTGCCCCCCAGCTGGGCTTTGAGTGCAGAACTTAACCATCTTTGTGTTGCTCCCGTGGACTACCTAGTTCACCATTTCCCAAATATACGTATTTGATAAATATTGACGAAAAACATTTTTAATTGGGGGCTGGAGAGATGGTTGGGCCATTAGAACACTGGCTGCTCTACCAGAGGGACCTTGTTCAATTCCCAGCACCCATATGGCAGCTCACAACTGTCTGTGACTCCAGTCCCAAAAGGATCTGATGCCCTTTTCTGCCCTCCAAGGACACTGCAACATATGGTCACACACACACACTACATTCACAAGACATTCACATATATACATAAATTAAATAAATTAAATAAATAAAACGGCCAAAAACTTGATTTTGAACTATGTCCCCAGTTTGTTGTTTGACTGAACCATCAAAGGGCATCTCATGGACTCTAGAATCCTGAATTCCTTTGACATTACAATTACTAGTTTGACATGTTCACAAAATTGAATACACTGGACCTCCTTTTTTATTATTATGATTTAATTGGCACAAAGTTCACTGAAGAGCATTCGCTTTTATACACATTTGTAAATAGAAAAATACATTGAAAACAAAATATGGTTATTTATATCAAATTTAAACCATTTTCAAACAGAAAACACTTTATTTCTCAACAATTCAAGGTTGTGCTTGTGTGGGCATCTACCAGAACATTTAACCCATGCCTGGTTTGGAGCCAACACAACCTGAATCTAACTAGGGAACTACTTCTTAAAGGCTGTACTATGCAAACATTAGCTTATGTTTACTTACAAAAGAGGAGTGAAAAATGTGCTCTGATCTGTGATAAACTCCACTGAAGTTTGAGAAGCCACTCTGGAAGGCACTGCTGTGCATAAGCCAAAGCATCTCTACAGGATCAGATGCAATGGCCTCAGTGACAACTTTGGTATTTCAAAGAATCCCTCATGTTAAGGACAGAAAAAGCTCAGTGCCCGTGGCTAATTTTGCTGGCAGCAGGGGCTAGAGGACAATGGCAATAACTGATACATATTCAATATAAAAAGCATTCAGAGGGTTGGGCATGACGGCTCCACCTTTAATTCCAGAACGTGGGAGGCAGAGACAGGTGGATCCATGTGACTCTGGGAACAGCCTGGTCTATAGAGAGAGTTCTGGACCAGCAAGGGCTACATACTGAAACTAGGTCTAAAAAATGCAAGCCACATGAAAACTACCACACAGAGTACTTTCTTCCTCTAGTCTTGTTTTTCTAATCAAAGTTCTGCCAGACATTAACTGTCAGAAAACACAGTTTTTAGCTCTTAAAATTATAATCGATGGTGTGTTTCCCTTGATGAGGGTCTTTGGAAATCTTGGTTTACTTGCTTTAAGCTACTTTGATAAGACTTTGACATGAACGAGACACCTTAGGTCTGAAGAAGCAGATTCTGAGAAGAATATTATAAACACCTGTTCTGGGTATGAAGACACTGAGGCAAGGGAGCACAGCTCACGTCATGATCTTGGCCAGATCCAGCCAGGACATAAACACCCACATTCCCAGAGAAAGGGACAGGCTACACAACACTGTCCTTGAACTGCATACACATGAGACTGCTTAAGTACAGACATTCTCCCTCCAGAGAGCAAATAAACATGCTGAGAGTACACCAACGGGAGGAAAAGCAAACTGGGAAACATCAGCAGCACTCAGCCCGATGGTAAAGTCAAATCCGTAATCTGCACACTAACTGAAGCTGCAGCCTGAAGGTGTCAGACCAAATGTATAAATATTAGGAGGGAAGAAAAATCCTCTCTAACCATGCACAGCAGCAGAAGCACCAGCTATGCCCAGATGTGGACTGAACCGACAGACCACAGGCAAACACATGGGGCTCCATGATCTGCAGCGAAGAGCCAGAAAACCTGACTTCACGTGCTCCCCACTCCTTCACCCACCCCTGCCCCACAAGCCCTTCCCACCACCAAACTCAGGGAGTCTACCCAGTCTACTTACAGTCTATAGATATGACCATAATTCATTTATCTTCGAGGGAAGGCTTATTCAAAGGTAATGTGGAAACACATTGATCCAACGTCTACATACTTGTTAAATTCAAGGGCTTGAGAGTGATGTTTTAGAAGGCCAGCTGTGGTATGGATCTGTAAATCTGGATCTCAAGACCATGACAGCCTTTGATCACTCAAAGATCTCATGTCCTCAATGAGACTCTAGGTCTCTCTGTGTTACGGCAGGTGAGGTTACCTTCAGCTCTCTACCTAGCACTCACATCTTTGGTGGCTGCAAAAGCTTAATTCCCTGAATGACCTGCCACTGTGGGCTAAGGTTGTATAAGGCACTTCAGGCCGTGTGGGATAGTTTTCCCCAATTCTTGGACTAAATCTTAAAAAGCTGCAACAAGTTACAAACGGATGCTGAGTTAAAGTCTATCGGAGAGGAGGAGAAGCAATTGGAACAGGATGCGGTGCTGTTGATCTCGCCTGCTGGCTGGGTCTCAACTGCAGAGCTCACAGGCAGGAGCCCCCAGAGCTCCTGCACGGCTGCACAGCTCACTTGGTGTCTCAACAGCCACACAGCCCTTTCTCCTTCTCCTCACTTAGCTGATCTGCTGAACTGCTGAGGCGTGGCCATTGGATCGCACCACTCCTTCTGGAATCCAGGACTTGTCCACACACCTTTCCATCCTCTTCATTATCAGGTCCAGCAGCATCTCGATGGCTTGGCTTATGTTTGTCCCATTGGCAGCACTGGTTTCAAAATAGGGGATTCTGGAAGACAGGAACAATCCGGTAACAATGGGGAAGGAGGACAGTGACCTTTGACCCTCAGAAGTTTTGGGCCATTCATAATTTAGAGAATAATTTGAGGATAAACGTACATGACAACAGTGTGACTTTAATAGTAACCAGAGAGGAGACAACAGTATTGCAGTTAACATAACTCAATGTGCCAAATCACAAAACAAATGAATTCCATTCCAATCTGTGTCTTTCTCAAAACAGTTCTTCAGGTTTCATTTTTCATAATGATATCATTTGCCAGCAACTAAATCAAACTCCAGCTAAAAGGAGTCCTATCACTGCAACTGGCTTAAGCCAGTCATTCTACTTGGGCTGGTGTTTGCACCTGTGTCTCTCAAAGAGCAAGTGTCCTGAACAGGGTGTAAAAAAAAACTGGACTTTGTGTTGTCTAAGCATAAAAAGGGGTGGTGTGGTGGCTGGGGACAATAATCTAGACTGTGGTGGGTCATGCATTTAATGCCAGCACTAGGGAGACAGAGGCAGGCAGATGTCAGAGTTAGAGGAAACCTAGTCTACAGAGTGACTTCTGGGAAAGCCAGGGCTTCACAGAGAGACCCTGTCTCAAAAAACCAAATAAATATATAGTCTGCGCCTGGGGAAGAAAATGAGTATAAAAGAAAAGACTCAGAGAGCAGGAGAAGATGGATCAGAAGTTCAGAGCACTGGCTTCTCTTGCAGAAGATTCTGTTCTGGATTCAGTTCCCAGCACCCACATGGACGCTCACAAGGGTCTGAACTCGAGTTCCAGGGGATCTGAGCCCTCCACTGGCTCCCCCAGACTTAGCTTCTATGTGATGCACAGGCATAAACGCAGGAAAACCTTGCCCAACAGCATGTAAAATATAAAGAAGTTTTTGGGTTGTTGTGTTGTTGTTTGAGAGACAGGATCCTTCTACACAGCCCCTGACTGTCCTGGATTCATCATGTAGAACCAGGATGGCCTTGAACTCACCTTGAACTCTCTCACTGGACTGAGACTCACCTGCCTTGTCTCCCAAGTGCTGGGATGAAAGGTGTGTGGCCTCCCTGGCCCTAAATACTTTGTTGTTTGTTTTTAAAGAATGAAGAGAGCCAACACAGAGGTACACACCTGTAATCCCAGCACACAGCAGAGACAGGATTGCTGCAAATTCAAGGCCAGCCTAGTCTACACATCAGATTCCAGTCCCCAGCCAGAGTCAGACCTTGTCTCAAAGGCAGAAAGGGCAGATAGGGGTGGGGGAGGAAGGAAAGGATGAAAGAACTAAAAGCCAGGGAGATGGTGACACACTTGGGACCCTGGGAGTTTCACGACAGAACTATGTAAGAGGCCCTGTCTCAAAAAGAGATTCTGGGTTGTAGAGCAACACTGTGCTCCCTCCACAGCCCTGGACCCTTCCCCTTATCTCTGAAGAGGAAGTAGAGGAACAGCAGCAGTTCATAAGGTCATGGTGCCAAGGAGATGTCACATGTGTGGGAACGATGCACGCATGCGCACCTGCACACACACCACACACACACACACAGTACTTAACACAGGCCCTAACACTCAGACATCAGAGTCTTCTCCCAGAAACAATATTCTTGCTGAGTGTGGTGGTTCAGGCCTGCAATCCCAGCATGCCACACAGGAACCATTTCTCTACATTCAATAGCAGCTGGAATGCAGAGTGAGTTCAAGTGCCAGCAAGGGTTATGTATTGAGAAGACTTTATCTCAAAAAGCCAGTGTGTGTGTGTGTGTGTGTGTGTATGATGATGTATTCTTTTCCAAAAAAAAAAAAATCTGAGACATGGTTTCTCTGTTCCAGACTGTTCTGCAACTTTTCTGTAGACCAACTGGCTTCGAATACAGAGGTCAGCCTGCCTCCTCTATGTGCTGGAATTAAACGTGTGCACCATGACAACCTCATGACTCCAAAATTTTATTAAACTAAAGCTCATTTTAGCCATAGACATCTGGCACTTCCCTTCCTGTCCACATGGTGGTGGTAATGCAGCACTAGCCAAGGAGCTGTCTTGCTTAGTGGCATGAAAAATGGTTGGTTAATACTGATCTCCACCTACAAACGACCACTTAATTAATGGCTATGTAGAGGCGTGAGGACAACTAATTTTGATATGCTTTAAAAATATTCACCACAATTTAAAAATAAAGACATCAAGCAAACAAAATGATTATCAAATCCATACAAGGGACTATCTCGTGTACAGTTATCCACCAGGGTTTCAAAAGAGCACAATCCTGAACCAGCTGATATCGAAAGGGCAGAATCTTAACAAGCTGACCTCTTTTCCATGATTTCTTTATTGACAAAACAAGAAACTTAAAACCTAGTTACCAGGGATGAAGAGAAGGCTCAGTGGTTAAGAACGCCTACCGTCTTGCAGAGGACCTGTGTTTAGCCCCCAGTACACACATCAGACACTCACAACTGCCTGTAACTTTAGCCCCAGACAGGTACTATGCCTCTGACATCTGTGGGGTTCCTGCAGAGCACCTGTACTCACTTGCACACACGCACACACACACAACTACATATATTTAAAATGAATTACATCTATGCTTTAATGTAGTTACGGGAATGGTATTGGGTCTTATATGTAGTTCAATACGAAAGCACTTTCCTGGTCTGTGAAAGCCCTTGGGTTCAGTCACCAGTTCTGCAGAAGTTGCCAGAATGACAGCAAGGATGTCTGGGGAGTTTCGTCAAATGTGTCTATGGGTTTGGCTTCCATGTGGATGCAGAATTCGTGGGGAGTCTTGCAGAAAGCTAACTGCAGGATCACAGGAAAGGGCTGTGTGGTGATCATCTGAACCCGAGGACTGTGGCAAATGAAGTCTGGATCCTCTGTTGAGTTACTCTGGGTCCGGGGATCAGCCTTGTGCTTTTTTGGCTGTGGCTTACTTCCATGGTTTCAAAGTGTGCCCAATACTATGCCATTATTACTTTCTTTTTAAAACTTACTATTTTTATATGCATGAGTGGTTTGCCTGCATATCCATGCGTGTACCATGTGCCTGAGGAGGTCAGAAGGCGTCGGATCTCCTGGATCTGGACTGATGGATGGCTGTAAGCCCCACATGGGTGCTGGGTATCCAGCCCTGGTCCTCTGCAAGAGCAGCAAGTGCTCTTATCAGGAAGCCATCACTCCAGCCCCTGTTACTTTCTTCCTCAACTTAAAGAAGGATGTGAGGTTTAGTTTACAAGGGATCAAACGACCAGAGATCAAATGATTCAGGCCACATGTTACCTAGTTCAAAGTTAGTACAGTGCACAGCCAAGTTCAGACCCAGGAAATCCAAATCATGGTCCGGGCCGATGTCTGGTGTCGATGTTAAGATTGTGAAAAAAAGTTTTCATCTGTACTTTCTGTATTCTTTCTTTCTGTCTTTCTTTTTTTGTTTTGATTTTTGTTTGTTTGTTATTTGTTTCTTTGTTTGTTTGTTGAGACAGGGGTTTCTGTTGTAACTCTGGCGACCCTGGAAATCATTCTGTAGACCAGGCTGGCCTCGGACTCACACAGATCCATCTGCCTCTGCCTTCTGAGTGTTTCAGACTAAAGGCATGCTTGCACCGCCTCACAGCCTCAACTGCACTGTCATTGCAGGAACTTTGAGCACCTTCCCTCATCAGCAGCCAGCAGCAAGCAGAGTCCTCATCTCAAAGCTGTGGCCAATTGTTTGCACAGCTCACAAGTAGGTACATTCAGTGTCCTTTAATCCCATTCAGTTTCCTTGGTTTCCTCCATTCTGAGTAGAGCAGGCAAAGGGCCTTATTACCACCAACTATTGTCTGCGACTAAAGGAGCATGAGTGTTTCCTTCCCTTTCCTCTCTCCTGCCAATCCCTTGATCCTCATCAATGAAAACCTCTTCTCAGGTTAACTCAGACCCTACAGACTGAGCCCATCTTTGTGATGTCTTCCATGGCCGGTGTCTGCCGGACACGGGGAAGGACAGTCCCCACACGGCGCAGATCCCGGTGCACCAGAAGGCAACACCGGGCTCCCTGATGCCAGGCAGACTGCAGTCTCCTCAGACCCAGCATGGAGTAACAGGGAAAGGGCTGAAGAAGCTCCAGAGTGGGGTCAAGTTGATCCTTCCTCTTCCAGGTGCTTGAGAAAGGCTTGCTGAAAGATCCTCTCAGCGGCCTCTCTTTCATTCTCACACACACTTCTCAGAAGCACAGGTGACAGCATGGTCTCTATTTCCTCACTCTGACGTCCTCTTGTCCCCTTGCTGAACAGCCTCCTCTCAGCACTCCTGGCTGACTTGTGGTGTCTGGCCCCTATGTTTCCTTGCCACACTATCTGTGTGCCTCTCGATGGAGAGGGGGGCAAACCAGAACTGCCCGTTGAGCTCTGCCAGTCTCTAGATCAGAATCTCCCAAGTGGGTTGGTTGGTCATGACCACTGCATAGGGAAATCACGTGGGAAGCTGTTAAAGGCACCAGCGCCCTGGTCCCCTCCCATGTATGGGCGGGAAGCTGGGCTGGAGAATTTTCCAACAGTTTGCTTCTGGTGAAGGTGGGCCACTGGAGAGGTTGGGGGAAGGGCAGCAGTACCCTTTTAAGACTCACACACACAGGCACTTACCTGCTGACTCATCTTGGCACTGCCTGCTAACCAGAATCTGCTACTGTCCCACCTCCTTGCCTCTCCATAGCACCTAGACTCCTAAGGCAGCTGTGTGTTAGCCCTGAGATGAAGGGCCTGGCTCATACACACCGCCCACACCACCAAGGTCAGAGGCAAACAGCTGACAGGATTTCAGGGACACTGTTTAGACCCTGGCTGGTCCTCCTTTTCTACACCCACTCCACACTGCATGCAGCTTCCCTTCCTCACAGCACATCCTGTGGACCCTAAGATTCAGCCTCTGACACAGAGAAATGTCCAGAGAACCCTTGTAACTACAATGGCATAAGGTCAGATCCCTGCCAACAGGTGTGTGCACTCACAAAGTCTTGCATGTTCACCAAACAGCTGCACAGATGTGCCTGTGTGAGTGGAACCCAGAGGGTAACCTTGGGGGGTTAGGACTGCCCTTGAGGCACAGTCCTCAGGTACCTTCACCTTTTTAATTTCATGAAGGTTTCTCATTAACCTGGAGTTCATCAACTATGCTAGGCTGGCCTGCAGGCAAGCCCCAGGGCTGCACCTGTTTCTGTCTCCTAGTGTTTTAGAAGTTTATTTGTAGTTATGTATAAAATATTGTTTTGTTTGTGCACTGTCAGGTGAGTGACTGTCTAGGTCTTAGCATTTTGTATTGTCTGCAGGTGTTGAATTTACATGGGGGATGTTTGATTTCTCCTGTTGTGTATGTTCTATCAATAGAGCAGCTGAGGAGTTCTGAATCAATAAAAACACCTGAGCTCAGACACTCGAGGTTCCACTTTCCAGTATGGCACTGGCCTTGGTGGTGGTTCTCTCTGCTGATGTTTGGCAGGGCTTGCGTGTTTGATTATGCCTCCTTGCCTTCCTTGGTGAGACCGCCCCGTAGTCAGTACTACTTCAAATCGTGCCTGACCTGGGGCACATCATCATGCTAGCTAATCCAACTTGGAGACAGGGGTGAAGAAAAAGAAACTCCAGACCTGGCAGAGTCCACTTTGTTTTGTTTTGTTTTGCTTTGCTTTGTTTTCTGCAAACCTGTCCAGATACTGGCAAGACACATCTGCTATGGTGATGAGAAATCCACCTCATGAGGAAAACCTTTCTGCAGACAAGGTAATCTGTTCTTTTTCCTCAAAACCAGATACTATCTTAAAATCTGGGGAAGGGTTTCCTCAGAGACAGCACATAGAAGCTGTCTTCCAGAACTGGCACTGGTTGCATCTCGTCCTGGTAGCTGAACTTGGTACTGTAAGAGGCACCCAGATTTTACTGGTTTTGAAGGCATGAAGGAGACTTTGGAGAGCAGCTGAGGCTTGTCACAGTGAGAGGCCAGGAAGAGGCCATTAGTAAATTGCAGCCTCAGTAGCAGTTGAAGGCCCAGATTGAAGGGGATCATAGTAAAGAAGTTGAGGCTTCAGCACCATGAAGAGAGCCCAGGAAAGGCTATTGGTAGTGCAGGAAGTTGCTGCAAGAGAACCCAGAATCCTGAAGATGCCAGTACCATGGGGCGACCACCAAGAGCAGCAAGCAGCAGTGGAGGGGAGCCAGCTGGACCCTGGAGGACAAGCCGTGTGTGCTGCAGAGGACAGAGCCTGACAAGTGACCCAAGCCCTTTGGAGAGAGCCCAGAAGATCTTGAGTGAACTCCAGATAATTGAACATTGATGTTTTTCTCTTGTCCAAAGACATTGTAAAAAGATGATACATGTTTGGTATTATCTGGTCATGTGTACTAGAAGCCCCATAATTGTTCCTCTTTTAAACGGTTTTTTGGGTGTAGTATTAAATTGTGTTGTAGACATAAAGGTTTTTATTTTTTTTAAGATTGGCTTATACAGAAAAGGGGAATTGTAGAAGTTCATTTATTTTTAGTTATGTTTAAAATGGTTTCATGCACTGTTGGGTGAAGGGCTGTCTAGATCTTGGCATTTTGTACTGTCTGCAGGTATTGGATTTATGTGTGTTGTTTGATTGCTAATGATCCGCACATGCTATCAGAGAACACCTGAGAAGTTCTGGATCAATAAAAACACCTGAGCTCAGATGCTCGGGGTTCCACTGTCCAGTATGGCATGATGGTGGTTACCTCTGTTGAGGTCTGGCAGGCCGTGAATGTATGATTATGCCTCTGTGTCTTCCTTGGTGAGCTGAGATTAAATGAAAGAGCTAAGATGCCCAACCTTTTGTTTTGTTCTGTAAGGTAGGGTCTCACTGTGTGGTCCTGGCTGGCCTCAGTCTCACAGAGATCTGCCTGCTTCTGCCTCCTGAGTACTAGGATTGGATTAAAGGTATGTGCCACCATGCCAGGCTTTAATGTCAGTTCCGAGGGGAATCAAATTCAGGTCCTCATGCTTGCAAGGTAAAGCTCTTTGCCACTGTGCCATCATCTCCCCAGCTCAGGATCTCTTCATATACAAGTACCCAGCTGAACCCTACTGCTAAAACTCCACAGGACTACAACAGCAGAGATGAGGCCCACACTCACAAAACTGTTAAAAGCTCCCAGAGGTTTCTCAGGACCCACACCATCTACCCTGGCATGAAACACTCCCTATCTCCTTGCATCTCCTTGGCAGAGTAAGGCAGCAGGGCTGGGGGATCCTCCAGGTGAAGTGGGAACTGACCCACCCTGTGTTTTCTCTCCTGCATCCCTCCTTCACTGTCCCAGGAATCCAGCCCCTGCCTACCTCATGTCTGTTTGCAGTCTGTTGCCCTCCATTTCGTCCTACCTGCAGCTCCCTAACTGATCTGGAAAAGCATAGCACCCTTCTGGGCTCAAAGGCTTCCTACCCTCTGTCTCCCTTGGCTGACACTTAAAGCCACCTTCCCAGAGCATGACTTCTTTCCACTTGGCCAACCTAACCCTCCATCCCCTCCCCCTGTGTCAGTCCCATCCTCCAATCCTTGCTGAACCTACTTCAACCCACAGAAGTACAAAGCAATAGTCACACAGTCAACAGGAATAGTCCTTCCCTGGCCTTCCTTGACTCTGCCTAAGCCCCAGAGCTACTATCAGGTTAACGTCCTACCTATAAGACCATACAATCTCATGTTCTGTCCCTTCAAAATCCTGCCTCCAAGCTGGGGATGCTGCTCCCTGGTAGAGTGCTTGCCTAGAATGTCTGAAGCCCTGGGTTCAGTCCTCAGTACTGGATAAACTCAGGCATGGTGGAACATATCTGTAACCTAAGCACTGGGGAGGCAGAGACAGGAGCCTCAGGAATTCAAAATCATCCTCTGCTACACATGGAGTCCAAGGTCAGTCTGGGATACAAGAGACCTTGTCTCACAAAACCACACACACAAAAAAATTCTGTTTCTTGTCTCCTTATATTAAAGGCTTGTTTTTTATGATGTGTCTATGTATGTGACTGTATGCACATGTGTCTGCATGAAGTTATGTAAGCCAGAAAGATATCAGGTGTCCCTCTCTCCCACTCTCAGCCCATTCCTTTAAGGCAAGTCTTTCCCTGAACCTGGGACTCACATCTTCTCAGCTAGGGGCTGGAAGCAAGTCCCAGTGATTCTCCTGTCTCTGCCTCCCTCAGAGCTGGGGATATAGGCATGCACCAGACTCCCAGCTTGTTACATGGGTGATGAGGTCCAAACTCTGGTCCTTGTGATTGTGCAGCAAGTGCTCTCAGCTGAGAGCCTTCTCTCCAGCCCTGCCTTCTACTTTAATAGTGAGCTTTAAACCTACATTTGCACTCTCATAATTCAGGAGAGGGAAGTAAAGTGAAGCGATAATTCCCCTGGAGTTCACCCTCTACTGACTTGTGCAAGTCCCGTGGTGCCACCATGAACTACCCCAAGAGCTTAAGGAGAAAGACAGTGTTTTCTGGCTCTCCTCCACTCAAAACCAACTAAACCACAGGGTATCTTCACCTCCTCCCCAGCAAAGGCAGCACCTGCTCTGTGATTCCCAAAAAGGCCTCCTGTGCCAGGACTCAGCGATGCTATCGAAAGTGGTTTTGAGATTTCCTTGCTCAACACAGGATGTCCTTATTCTAGGAGCCTTCTGTTTGCATGTTGGACAGAAAGCCGCTACAGTCAGTGTAGTCACTCAAAGCTCTTCCTGCAAATTCCAGGAGATTGACAAGAGGGGCACAAGACACCAGGGGACACCCACACCCCCTGTGTCTCCCGAAACTCCCACTGCCATACTCACGTGAAATATGAGGCATTTGACACCTCCCATGGCCGAAAGCTGAGCTTCTCACTCTGTTTTCTCACTAGGTCTTTTCAGTACTTGCTCACATGCTAATGCTGCTGTTAAGATGCTTCCTCTAGATCCCACCACAGCAGGAATACTCACCCATACTTCTCTGCGAGCTCCCTGGCCTCCTCCTCTTTCACTGCCCTCTGCTCTTCCAGGTCACTCTGATTTCCACACAGCACGATATCTGGGTTTTCACAGTATGCATGCATTTGCAGCTGGCCTAGGATACAGGAAAACGTGTTCAACGGAAGTCTTAACGTGAGCCCGTGATCAATACAAAATATATGCAAAGTGCTTCTGAAAACCACAAATGCATAAACAGATGCAAAGAGCTGAGAGAATACTTGCAAAGCATTGATAATACAATCTTTAAAACTGAATGGACTGTTATTCCTGTCCTTATTACACACTCCAGCATGCTTATCAGAGAGCTATGGGAGAATATGATAACCCTTAAAAGTGTGTGTGTGCACATGTCATAAGACACCTGTCTTTTGAATAAGAGACATCAAAACGCTCAGCCCTAAATGCAATGTCTACATCACATCACCCCTCAAGAGTCAGGGATCTATGTGGAAGCGGGGGTTGGGAAGGTACCAAGACTCAAGGTGGTGGATGACTTCAAAGAACAACAATTTTCCAGACAGGAATGGCAGATGTACAGATGAACTGGAGATTGAGGTGGCAGGCACAAGTCCCACAGAAGCTCATGCCAGACAAATTCCAGCACCAGGGGGCGAGGTGGGCTGAAGTCCCACTCCCAGCTAAGGAGTTGCTGCATCTGATTGCTGCTGGGAGAGGGAAAGTCAGTTTTCTCTGATGGAGTTACACCTGGTATATAGACCACACTCCAGGGCAGGCCCCACACCCAGAATCAGCAGCCAACACACTGGATTCAGTGTTTCGGTGGGGGTGGACTTGGAGGGGGCAGGAAGGGAGGGAGAGAGGATGTGAATTTAGATGGGTAGGGAGGAGGTGGAGAGGGTCTGGGAGGAGGTGCAGAGGGGGATGAAAAGACTATGAAATTGTCAAAAAAACAAATTTAAAAATACTTAAAACAAAAGGAACTTCAAAGGAAAGCTGGAAGGTTTTTTTAAAGGTTTATCTTATTTCATGTGCAGGTGGTTACCTGCACGATGCATGTGCCTACACTACATGTACACACATGCCTTAGAGGCCAGAAGAGGGCACCAGATCCCCTGGAACTGGAGCTGCAGGTACTTGTGAACCAACACATGGGTACTGGGAGTCAATCTGGGTCCTCTGCAAGAGCAGTCAGGTGTCTTGACCACCGCGCCACCCCCAGCCCTGTGTATTACTAATTTTAATCCTGCTCATCTCTTGTTTTATTATCGCTCAACAGCAGTAATATTTGTAGAAAAGTGGCTTTTTATTCTTTTGGGCATCATATATTCCCCCAGGCTGGCCTCCAGTTCAATTTCTAGCCAAGAATAAGCTTGAATGACCTTACTCTTCCCATCTCCTGAGTGCTAGAATTACAGGTATGTTCACATGCCCAGATTATGGAGCACTGAAGATGGTAACCTAGGCTTCCTGTGTGCTGAGCATTCATTTGTATAAATAATAATAATGACGAATAATGAGGTAAGCAATTAATGAGTAATAATAAAGAATAATTATGAAGTAAATCCAGTTTAACAGTAAGTAGATGTACCCTCTCATACAATAAGTTTTACAAAGGTGCGTAGTCAAAACAGGGTACAGCTCAAAAGACAACAGAAAAGCTATACACAGACAAAACAAATTAACAACATTGATTCTAAATAACTGAAAGTATGTATGTATGTATGTATGTATGTATACACACACACACACACACACACAATATCACATAAAAGACATCACACTTAAAGATTTTTTTAAGGTCAGATGTACTGGACATAGGGCACAGGCCTATAATCCCATTATTCTGGGTGCTGAGTAAGACAGGAAAATTTTATGTTTTAGTCCAGCCTGAGCAACTTAGTGAGATTATATCACAGGGCTGGAGATATAATTCAGTCCCGGCGTGTTGTCAAGTATGCACAAAGTCTCAGATTCCATTCCAGCACTGCATAAACCAGGCATAGTAGGACACACCTACATCCCAGCACTTGGGAGGTGGAGGCAGAAGGATCAGAAATTCAGTGGCATCCTTAGCTTTGTGTAATGAATTCCAGGTCAGCCTGTGTTATAAGACCACCTCTCAAAAAACAAAACAAATGTTTCTGGGAATAGCTCAATTAGAGTACCTACCTGCCTGCCAGGTATGTCCAAAGTCCTACTTTCAATGTTTGCGTTCACATGTACACGCTCGCTCGCGCACACACGCACACACACACACACACACACACACACACACACGTATGTTCTAAGTCCTCCTTTCAATGTGTACATTCACATGCATGTACACACACACACACACACACAGACACACACGAGGGAGGGGACTCAAGCCTTCTATACTTTGTCCAATCAAGGATGTTTCATGCACACCTTACCACGTTCTTTCTTAGATGGTCATCTCACACATGTCTGTGAGTGCAGAGATACAAAAGGACCTTGTTTCACAACAGTCACACTGGTTCAGAACAAGAATGTTCCATTAACCTTCCCACCTGTCTGTTCCCCACCAAAACTCCTTTTCCAAAGTTGCCCATTTAGGCAAAAGCCAGCATGTCATTCCCTTCCGGCTTGAAGATAGTTCCTACTTGCTAAAAGGAAACATTCTCCTTATCTCTGTGGGAAAAAAAAGAAGAAAAATTGGACCTGCAGCTCTTTATTAAGACTTGACCTTGGTGCCTATTAAACATCTCAAGGTTGATGCTAGCTCTAAGGCTTCCTTAAGCCCTATTCACAAGCCCCACTCCCTGCTTATCTTCCTCCCAGTTAGCAAGGCACATGTAATCCAGGAGATTTACCCACTCGCCAACCCCACCCACCACCCACCCTTGTCCCACCATCACCTCCCCACCCCACCCCTGTTGCTTCACTCTGCTTTCCCAAGTAACACTTCTCCCTTTTTCACCCGCGATGGACTCTTTGGTTTTCTTTACTGTACCCATTTCACTCACTGACTGCTGCTTTGTAGTCTTTCTTGTAAAACAGGAAATCTGAAAGTCAAAGTGGTGGTGCACCCTATTCCCAGCACTGGGAGACAAGAAGCAGGAAAACCAGTTGTAGTTCCAAGTGTCGTCCACTAGGCAGCAAACTAGAGGACAGCCTCGGCTACAAGGGACCATCACAACACCTACTTCTGTCCCCAAGAGCCTGGAGCCCAGTAGTACTTGGGGAACTGAGGCGGGAATATTGTCACAAGTCCCAGCCAGCCTTGGAGACATGAGCGACTCCGTCACAACCCCACACAACCTGCAAAGAGTAATGTCACTTTGCCCTCTAAGTGGTGCTCACTGCTGCATCCCTACTGCTCTGGAGGCTGGTGTACAGCTACCGCAAGCCTGCGAGAGCAACACAGCCAGACTCTGGGGTGGGGGGAGCATGCACAGGAAAACAGGTGAGGTGCATCACGGCAGGGTGCGTAAGCCATCTCAGAGAGACAGACATGTTTTCTCTCATGACGGGAAATCTAAATCCCACGTAGGAACGAAGATAATGAAAGGCAAATGTAATCACAGCCCATGTCATACATCCATAAAGGTGTCATCATGACACCCATTTATAAAGGGTAAAACTTTGTAGTTAAACTTTAGTGAACTGCTTTTAATCTTTAGAGTTGGCCAGGGGTGTGGTACACTCCCATAATCCTGTCATTTAGGAGGTAAAGGCAGGAAGATCCGGAGTATTAAGAGCTCAAGGAAACAAAAATAAGTAAATAAATAAAATCAGCTGCACCTTTTTCCTTTGGTGCTGGGGATCCAACCCAGGGCCTTGTGCACACAGGGAAGGCACTTACCACTACGCTTCACGTCCAAAGCAAAAGTCTTCATTCTGAAGAGTTGTTTACTTATCTGGACCTATTTAGTCATTTACCGGCAGGAGCAGATACTAACCTGGTTCTTCATAGCTGGCATTCGTAGTGCCCAGTCTTCACATGATGTAAAACAAAAAGGAACAACTCACTAGGAGATCAGTGCCACACACTTTGATCCTAGCACTCAGGAGGCAGACACAGGCAGATCTGAGTTCCAAGCCAACCTGGACTATGCAGTGAATGACAGGCCAGCCAGAGCTACAAGGTGGGACCTTGCCTCAAAAATAGATTATCCTGGCCACGTAAAGAGATCCCTTAAACTTGGTATGCTACCCTCCTGTCATCTCCATATCTGCTTTGTCAGCCATAACATGGAGGTTCTGCCTTGTTACCGCTGTAGTCAGAGGTGTGGATTTCAGAGAGTGAGGCCTAAAAATGAGGACTAAAGTTTCATACAATAGCCAAGGCCTCAGATTATTCTGAGGGTTAAGCAAGGTCAAAGTTTACCTGAGTTCAAGTCCCATACAGTCACATGGGCAAGGCTGTATACAGTCACCAGGACAACTCCTGCTGGGAGACATCATTCTGAATAATGGGTAAGACAGGTAATCTGAAACAAAACCCACTCCTATCTACTACACCTGGGAGGGCACGAAAGCACAATCCAGGCAGAAATCCATGTTATGGAGGAATGGAGGTTACAAGACTCTTGTTTACTTGGCGGTCTCGCAGAGGCTCTCAGAAATCTCACACAGCTTTCATCACGGACTTTGTCCTGACACTGCCTCGCCTCACAGGCACCGAGCCCAAGCTTTGCTCTGCCCTCCTAAGTGACTAGGTCCTAGAAAGTTTGAGACCTGTTCTCACTGTATAGCTCTCCCTAACCTAGAATGTGATATGTACACCAGACCCACCCTGAACTTCTAGAGGTCAACCTGCCCCACATTCATTCCCAAAGGCTAGGACTAAAGGCCTGCACCACCACACCCTGCCTCCTGGCACTGGATGGGAAAAGGTCACAATTATTACCCTTTAGCCCTACCACCTGAATCTTTCTTTCCGTGCACAGTTAAGAGCACTCAGCTGCCTCCACCTCAGGCTTCTCTGAGGAGGCTCACACATGTGCCTCTCAAAGTTCAGGAAACTCAGATGACCCCAGAGAGACCCAAAGTTGACACCATTGCAGCCCCAACCCTCCCACAATGTCCCTCCTCCCAGAGGGACACTAGCCAAAGCCAGAAGTAGCTGGTAGCACCCGGATACAACCAAACAGACCTTTCAAAGCCAGCCGTGTAGAATTACCAGGTTTCAACCCAGTCTGCTCAAGGCACCTTGGATCCAACAGCAGCTCCCTGCTAGGATTTCCAAGGGGTGGGAAAGTCAGCGGCCCTGCAAGGCAGCTCCTTCCAGAAGGCAGATGAACTGGGTTAAGGAGCACAGTGGAGCATCTGATCCTGGGGGTGCTGGGGTGGGGACCAACATGAAGATTCCACCCTCCCAGAAAGATAGAGTGTCCAACAGCACTTGGCTGCTGGAGGAGAGCTGTCCCCTTTCTACCATCCAAGTAACACAACTCATGGAATGTAATTCTTTATTGGAAAATTTTCAAAATTGTCTTTGCAAGCATTTAACAATACAAGGTGAAAAACAACCTTATTGCATTCTTTCAAACTCTAGGGCCAAAACCAAATAGAAAAGAAATTCTGGGAAGAGGCCTTGGAGACTTGCTGGCTTGAGGCCTCAGAGACTTCTACGGAATGCTGGGTATCATCCTCTGGGACCTCCAGAACAGGTGGGGTGTCATGCTCTGGGACCTCCAGGGAACAGGTGGAGTGTCATCCTCTGGAATCTCCAGAACAGGTGGGGTGTCATCCTCTGGAACCTCCAGGATAAGAGACTGGGTGGCAGCCTTCCAGAACTTCCCGGGATACGGCTGGATGTCATCCTCCAAGTACTCCAGGGGTCCGGAGTGGGTGTCATCCTCCCGGACCTCCAGAAGATCCGGCTGGGTGTCATCCTCTGGGACCTCCAGAACAGGCTGGGTATCATCCTCATATGCCTCCACAATAGACTGGGTGGCAGCCTTCCAGAACTTCACAGGATTCGGCTCCATGTCATCCTCCCAGTACTCCAGGGGTCCCGGGTGGGTGTCATCCTCCCGGACTTCCAGGGGATCTGGCTGGGTGTCATCCTCCCTGACTTCCAGGGGATCTGGCTGGGGTGTCATCCTCCTGACCTCCAGGGGATCAGGCGGCGGGGTGTCATCCTCCCGGACCACCAGGGGATCTGGCTGGGTGTCATCCTCCCGGACCTCCAGAACAGGCTGGGTGTCATCCTCTGGGACCTCCAGAATAGACTGGGTGGCAGCCTTCCAGAACTTCACAGGATATGGCGATGTCATCCCCCCAGTACTACCAGGGGTCCGGGTTGGTGTCATCCCTCTGGACCTCCAGGGGTTCCAGCTGAGTGTCATCCTCACAGACCTCCAGAACAGGCTGGGTATCATCCTCATATGCCTCCACAATAGACTGGGTGGCAGCCTTCCAGAACTTCACAGGATACGGCTCCATGTCATCCTCCCGTACTCAGGGTATCCTGGACCTGGGTGGTCATCCTCCCTGAACTCCCAGGGGAATCTGGCTGGGTGTCATCCTCCCTGACCTCCAGGGGATCTGGCTGGGTGTCATCCTCCCTGACCTCCAGGGGATCTGGCTGGGTGTCATCCTCCCGGACCTCCAGAAAGGCTGGGTATCATCCTCATATGCCTGCAGAATAGCCTGGGTGGCAGCCTTCCAGAACTTCATGGGATACGGCTGGATGTCATCCTCCCAGTACTCCAGGGGTCCCGGGTAGGTGTCATCCTCCCGGACCTTCAGGAGATCCGGCTGGGTGTCATCCTCTGGGACCTCCAGAACAGGCTGGGTATCATCCTCATATGCCTGCAGAATAGCCTGGGTGGCAGCCTTCCAGAACTTCATGGGATACGGCTGGATGTCATCCTCCCAGTACTCCAGACGTCCGGGGTAGGTGTCATCCTCCTGGACCTCCAGGAGATCCGGCTGGGTGTCATCCTCTGGGACCTCCGAACAGGCTGGGTATCATCCTCATATGCCTCCACAATAGACTGGGTGGCAGCCTTCCAGAACTTCACGGGATACGCTGGATGTCATCCTCACAGTACTCCAGGGGTCCCGGGTGGGTGTCATCCTCCCGGACCTCCAGGGGGTCCAGCTGAGTGGCGGCCTCCCGGACCCTCCAGGGGATCCGGAGCGGTGGCGGCCTCCCGGACCTCCACGCGAGCTGTTTGAGTGGCAGCCTCCCGGACCTCCATTCGAGCTGTTTGAGTGGCAGCCTCCGGACCTTCACGCGAGCTGTTTGAGTGGCGGCTTCTCGGACATCCACGCAAGATCTCCGGGTGGCAGACTCCCAGAATAACAAAGGAGCCGGAATGCTGGCAACCTCATGGACCCTCACCGGACAACACTGGTTCTCTGCCTCCTGGGGCTTCTCTGAATTGGAAGAAAAGCAGTGTAAGGAAACCTGTAAGGACAGTCAACCCTGTGACCTGCAGGGGCCAAGGGTTCCCAAAACACAGGGCCATCTGGCCTTTTAGAACACTTCAAACCTCACTTTCCCCAGGTGAATCCCTCCCACCAGCCAAAATTTACCAGGCAGGGCAGCCCCACCTACTCCCAAAGCCATACTTTGATTCATTAGATTACGGAAGTGCTCTGCCAAGTTAAGGATCATCTCCGACGCATCCTTTTGGTAATGCAGCGGCCCGAATATCAAAATCTCAGCTTCCTCTTCAGGGTTCCATATGTTCACATTAATCACGGTACGTGACACACACTCACATGTGGGACGTGTTCTCCATCCTTACCTGGCCAGGGAACAGGGGAGACATGAGGATGCTGGGGCGGTTTCCACTTCTTGGCATGTTAGTTAGAAAGTCGAGGGAGTGCGGTTGGGTAGCACAGGCCAGGCTAGGGCCACAGCACCAGAGAGGCTTCCTCCAGGACAAACCCAATCAGAGTGTACATACATGGGGGTCAGGAAAAGACTTACCTCTGCCC